>OY776280.1:13818931-15018931 GCA_963675445.1 Linnaemya vulpina | reverse complement strand
GAAAACTGAAATAAAACAGCAGGCAAAATGTACTTCCATTTAACAACATTTTGGTAAAGGAAATGAATGGAAAATAAAGAAAAGTCGTTTGATCAGGGAAGGGAAACATTTCGCATAAAATCACCATTTAAATAAGCACATAAAATTTTACAAATTATTTAATGTAAATTTAAATTCAGTTTACAAACTTTTTATGGCCGAATATAAAACAAGAACATTTAGAAAGAAAACTTTGTTCCATAATTTATGATAATTCTCTATAAATTCATGCTCTATGACATGAAAAATGGAAAAGTAGAATAAAATAAAAGTTTAAACTTTATGCTTTTGCTTTTTAAACATCAATTTCCTTTCATTTCAATACAAAGTCGAACGTTTGGGGAAGAAAAAAAGCAAGAGAAAAAGAATAAAAAAGTTGAACTGAATGAGGAAAAAACTAATAAATAAAGACATTTTCTTTTAAATTGTTCAAAACGTCGTTAAAATGGCTCATGTACCAGCCAGCAGTTTTGTTGGCAGCAGCAGCACACACACACACACACACACACACACTCACTCACTCACTCACTCATACCCATTTAAAACCGTTTTTGTTGCAGCGTTACACACTTTTATATGTATTTAAACCGGAAAAGTGCGCAAAAGCGTAATAAATGTTTGTTCTTTTTTTTTAATATATTCTTTTATTTATTTGAAACTTGTTATGTGGCAAAGTGCGGTATGTGTGTGTGTGTGTTTATTTTCTGTTAGCCAAAACGGAAATGCCGCCATTGCTGTCATCTGTGTGAGTTATAAAAATGTACACAATTTGTAAAGTGAATGTGTGTATTTTTATGAATCGTCTGCTTTAAACTTTTAAATTGTTGGGAAAAACAAATACAAAATCTATTGATTTTTCTATAAAAAGAAAACGATTTCGTGCACATTTTCCTTAAAAAAAATATCTTATAAAAAGTTTTGAATTTAAAAAAGATAAAGTAGGGTTTCCAAGAGCGTCTCACATATTTCAGAAGCATCAAAGTGTCTCTTAAATGTTCCTTAAAATACGATGTTGCAGCTGTTATATTTTTTAAATAAAATTGAACGCTATTTTAACAAATCTTTAGTAAAAAAAAATGCATGCCTTCTTGCCACTTGATGCCTCTACTTTTAATCACTTGGAGTGGAAACATAAAAGCCCACAAGATTCAAGATTCCCATCTCCAAAACGGAAATAGACGGTTTAAATTATTTCTTAAAGCGCAACGAAAGCGCACAGAGTCCCGGTTGCATGCTAAACTCTATAATTTGCGCAAACTGCAATAATTTCCTTTATAATAAAGATTTAATGTTTTAACAGAATTTTATAAAGAATCCAAAAATGCTTGCAACATCATCACGTTTCTCTGGCTCATCAATTGTGGTAAATACCAGCCATTTCGAAATCTTTCAAACAAATCTATAGTTAAAAGCTTCAATTTGATTGACCACTCCGCTGATGGCTGGATGGATGGGTCACATGGTTGCCTAGTGGCAGAGCTTTGAAAAGGAGGGAGGGGGGGAAATCTTTTTGTTATTCATGATGTCTGGAAATGTTGTGCAAATTAAATGCCTGCTGAACTGAATATTTTTATGTTGTACGTGCTTTTGTGTCATTTGTTGCAACGATTCTAGTGAATTAAAAAAACAAAAAAATACCAAAAGTTGTTAAGACTTTTCCTGCTGTCTTTCTCGCTCGTCAGCGAACTGTTTGGCCCGGTAATGAAATTGTTCGTTTTTAGTTTTCTTAAACACAAACACACTCACACAAAAACATAAATATGACTGGGAGGTTGTGGCCGGCAATCATATATTATTAACTTTAAAACTATAATTTTAGTTATAAAAAAAATTTAATAAAAATAAAGAGAAAAATAAAAATACAGTGAAAGCTCTCATAGGCGGACACCCTCCGTCGACGAAGATTTTGTCCGCGAGGTGGAGATGTCCGGTTATTGGAACGAAATAAAACATAATTATATTTAAAATTTTATGAAATCGGTTCTGGAGATTTAAGAATTGTCCGTTTTAAAGAGATCTCCGCTTATAAGAGCTGTCCGCAAAGAGCGCTTTCACTGTAATTCATAATTTAGTGCCAGTTACCAATTTCGAAAACATCCAATCAACGATCCATTCATCTTTATTTCTTTTTCTTTTTTCGAATTTTTCAATTTTAATTCATCCAAATTGCTCAAACATGTTCAATTGTCATTGTGCTTGGGAAGCCTGTAATTTTCGGTATGACTCGATGGATGTGGTGGCTTCAGTCTTTGTAGCGATATAAACTGCCATTTTGCTCCATCAAAAAGCCTCAATGCTTTTGACGTTTAAATGTTTAAATTTAAAACGAAATTATTGGGTTTTTATTTTCTTTTTGCAACAAAAGTTAACTATTGCAAATGGCAAAAAGGTTATTATTTTATTTACAGTTGTTGTTGTTGTTATTGTTGTTGTTGTGGTTGTTAACAATTGCAACAACAGTCATGAATTCTGTTAAGGGCAGGCAGGTGATTGTGAATGGAAATAATATAATTATATTTTGATAGAAACTCTTATCGCAATTGCAAATGTGTTGGTAAGCAGGTGTGTGTGTGTGTGTGTAGATGGGAAATAAGTCTTGTTATGCATTTTGCTCGAAAATTATTGTCCCACCATGAGCTGCCAATTGCTCAATCTAATTTTGATATATTTAATTATTTTATTAAAATTTTATTAAGCAACAAGAGTTGGGAGGACAGATGGAGAAGGACTAGAAGATAGAGAACATGTTTTTAGTTTTCCAGAGAATATTTCATTCTAAATTGAAAGAAATTCCAAAAGGTTGGAACTATTTTCATTTTAAATTGAAAATATTTGTTTCGTTTCAACAGAAATTTAAAAAAACGTGGTGCGAATACTCGAACAACTTATATTCGTATAGCAACCTTATCAAACTGAGCATTGAATAAAAAAAAAAAGAATGAACAAAATCAAATTCAATATATAAAAAACTCGCATCGTCAAACTAAACACGCATAAAATACTAAATCCTGCGATAAAGATCTGCATATAAAAAAGGGATCATTTTTGTTTTCCCTGCCAACAACCCCGTCTGTGAAAATCCAAGACAGCAGCATCCTGTTGCAATCGCTTGCAGCACAGGGTAGTTGCACATTTTGTTGCCAAAACTCCAGCCGAAAATGGCAAATCAGTGAAAGAGATTAAAAGCCATCACTGGTGGCTCTGGATTATAACAGACGGAGTCTTTGTTTTCCCATTTTATCTGATAAATGAAATCTGCTCATTCACAATTATTTTTACTTAAATTTAGCAAAATTTCGAAATGATTACAATCGGCGTCTGTAAAATAGTTGCGCTGAAAATGAGGCACCCGAAATGTGCAATTGATTTCAATTTGCTGCTCTTAAATTTCAAAATGTTCATGTATTTTTGGTCGTTAAAATATTTCATATGATTTTATCTGTTTTTTTTATTTTTTCATATTTTTTTGTCAGTTTTATTAAAACTATTTAATTGTTATTTTAGTTTTCATAAAGTTGTTTTTCTTTCCATTTCTTAATTAGATGAACCGAAGCGAACCAAACAACGATAAACAGTTCTCATGATTTCAAAAATTCACACAATTAAATTCAATTTATCTTGTTAATTAATAACACTCGAATGCATCATGTACCAGGTTGGAGAATTATTAAAATGCAAAACACAAAAAACGTTAATATTTTTGTGTGTTTTGCCTCTTAAAATAAGTGCCGCAAGGGGGCTGGGAGGTGTGGCGTGTTATGTTGCAGTTGGCTGTTAGAAGAGCCACCTGCTTTAATTTTCTCGTTTATACTCGTAACTTAAATTGCAGTTGCAGGTTTCACCAGATTTCTATTGTTGTTGTTGTTGTTGCTGGAATTTACAGTTGTTGCGTGTTTTTTTATATTTTAATTGTATTTGAATCGTTCGCTGCTGATATGACAGTGATCCAGTTCAAGTAATTAAGAATGTGAGATAAATTTGGCAACGTAAAGTGAAGAGTAGAACTCAATGAATGATATTAAAATGAAGTGTTTTCAGAATATTTGTTTCTTTTTTTTACTATTAATAAACTTGAGAATATAATACAAACAACGGGTGTTCTTTATGGAGCGGCACAAGTTTGAAACATAATAAAATAAGGCAGTATATTTTTAATGAAACGGACTTTAATTTTAATTAGGTGCTGATTCGTTTTTCCCAAAATCTTATTAAAATTCAGAGTGATCAATTGTGGGGTTTTAGGCAGTTCCCATGGGCATTTCACTGTGGCTAATGTAGATCACCAGGGAAACTTTATACAACATATCTAAAGAATCCGACTTAATTTGAGAGAAAATTGAAATTATTGTTTAAATATGATTTCTGCCATGTGGCCGCCGCAGCTGGCGCTTAGAAGGCGCAATCTGGAGCACCAATTTTCAACAATTTTTCGCAGCGTTTGCCGTCGTATTTCGCCGATAACTCTTCGACTGTGGATTTCCAGGTGTTCACTTGTTTGAGGTCTATCGACGTAGACAAGTGACTTAATAAAACGCCAAAGAAAATAATTCGATAGGGTTGAATCACACGATCTTGGTGACCATTTAATTGGGTCATTCCAGGAAATTACTTTTTGCAGCAAAAGTTTCTTTCAGCGCCCACTGTGTGGCATGTGGCTCCGTCCTGTTGGAACCCCGTATCAGCCAGATTAAGGCCACGTACTTGACGTACGAAAAAATTTTTAAATCATGATCCGCTACCGTTCACCATTGACAGGAAACATACTGACCATCATCGTTTTTGAAGACTTATGGGCCAGTGATGACTCCATTAGCCTTTAAAGTGCATGAAACAGTAATTTTCTGTGGATGTCATGGTGTTTCGACAAAAGCTTGCAGATTATCTTCACCTCCAATGCGACAATTCTGTTAATTTACCTGCCCATTCAACTAGAAATGGGCTTCATCGGAAAATAAAATTTTGAATAGATGAGTTCGACGAATAGAACTATGATTTTGACAAAAATTTCTTCCATTTTGCATGCTTTGCTCTGGAGTAAATCGATTCATAATGAAATTTCAAAGCGAACTAAGCAAAAAGCAACCAACAGCTGACAAACAGGTGCTTAATTAAAGCAGTGAAGCCAACTCAAAGTTGTGACACTCTAAAAAAAACACGCTGTAATAGTAACATCCAGCAAAATAATAAAATCGGCCATAAAACTTCATAAGATCCTCTGCCTGACGGGACAGATGAGTGCAAAGGAAACTGTTGCCCAGGTATTAAAAACTGCTTCTTTGGAGTCTGAGAAATAATTTGACTGCAATTAAATCAAATTAACTGCTCATTTATTTATTTGTAGTACTCTGTTCCACATATTTCCCATTTTCTATTTCTAAATTGTTGCAACACATTCAATTGCTTCATCTCAAAGCCATTTTCATGCCACATTTTCCTAAACAAATTCAATCTTGGAATTATTTTAATTACTCCATTTTCTCGGTGTCTTCTTCATGGCAAAAATATATTATGAAAAAAAAGCGAAGCCGCGCCATGTTGAACAAAAAGCACAATTATAAGCTTGAGTTTGTGAACTCGGTTATTGGGTTGGCAAGTTAATGTTCTGCAGTCACGTACACCCTCAATTTGCAGAAGAATTTTAATGCGAAAAGAAAAGAGAAGAAGTTTTTAAATAGTCTTAACGCTCCTACGATGTGATGTGTTTGATAAAGTTGTTAGAAATTAATGGTTGTGAACGATTTCACTGTGTGGTTGCAAATGAACTATGAAAAACATTAAAGGTAATTAAGTGAATCGCAAAGGAATTCCTGATTAATAACATTCAGATATTTCAAAAATTTCTTTTCAAAAAGACTTAATTTGAAGGCATTAAAATCGCTTCTATAAAACTATAAAACAATTTACCAACGATAAATAAAAATCAGCCTGGAAATCTCATCCCTTTTGCTTTTATAAAATTTACAAATCCCCGACTTCCACTCCATAATTTTGTCTTGTCCAAAAATTTTTTTTTTTGTCTTTAACCGCAGACTTTGTATTGACTTTCATCTTGGCTTTTTGGTGGGAACTCTCCCTCCAAAATTGTCTGCCTGTTTGTAAAATATTCTTAAATTATTTTTACTTAAAATTGAGGTTTTCGCTGCTTAAAGGAATCCGTAGAAATTCTGCACTCATCCACACATGCTTATTTACACAGTTTAACAACAAAAGAAAATACACAAAAAAGATAAAACGAATTTTACATCTTTTTTATAGAAAAACTCAAAAAAAAGCTGAAACTAAAATTAACAATAAAATAAAAATTACTTGAGTGCACACTTTGACTACTTAACTACGTTAATCATATTTAAATATTGGTGTCTGTTGGTTAAAAGCACGCTACGTGACAAGTGGCGGCATGTTAAGTTTATTACACGAAAAGAATTTTGCAACATAAATCCAAAGAGACGAATATTTTATTAGAGAAACTTGTTTTGTTATGCCAACGAAGCGTAACGTTGGTTAAGTTTTAGTGGAATTTTAAAGACATTTTTTGTTAAATTGATTTTTCATTGAATCCTAAACCGAATTCATAGAATTTATAAATAAAATCCTTTGAGTGTGTAGTACGTGAAGCTATTACATTGAATTAATGCAATTATTTCATTAGATTGATGAAATGACTTTCATGTATCGTTAAAATTGTGTTACATAATGACAATAAAATTAATTCGTTATATCAATGACAGTATCTAATTTGTTTGACGAATATTTTATTAGAGAAACTTGTTTCGTTATGCCAACGAAACGTAACGTTGGTAAAATTTTAATGGAATTTTAATGAATTTATTTCTTGTTAAATTGATGTTACAATTTATAGAATTTATAAAGAATATTTTTTCAGTGCGTACTAGTGAAATTATTGTAAAGCATCAGTGCAATTATTTGATTCGTAAAAACAATTAAATTTGTTCATAATATCAACGAAAATATTTCATTTATTTAACAAAGTTTTCCTTAAAGTAATTTTAATGGAATTTCTTTCATTATCCCAGTTCAGCAGAGATCTTTAATGGAATTTTTCATTGAATCATAAACCAAAATCATAGAGTTTATAAATAAAATTCGTTCAGTGTGTATTGATAAAACTATTACAGTGAATTAATACAATTATTTCATGATATTGATGGAATGTGTTGTGATTGTGCCGTGGAAATTGTTTCGTTGTCTCAATGACATTAATTAATAGCATCAATGAAAGCGTTTCATATATTTAACGATGTTTTCATTAAAGTTACTTTAATGAAACTTGTTGCATTATTTCAACGAATCGTGATGTTGGTTAAATTTTAATGAAATTCTTTCGTTAAATTGAAGTCGAATTTCGTGGAATTTCTGAAGAAAATGATTTCATCACAAACGCGTTAATATTCATGTCCTTCTCATCTGAAAGTCGACCATTACCGATGGTTATATTTTAATTGTTTACTTACTAACGTTCCATAACTTGTGGTCAATTGTTATTGGCTGAGTGCTTGACATGCCGTCAGACAATATTATTATTATTATCATAGTTTTTTCTCTATTACTTTTTACGAATATTTAAATTTTAAGGTTTTTATTTGAAATATTTTTGTGTTTTTTAGTCATACAAGATATTTTGTTACTAATTAAGTACGTGTCGTTTCACTGGAATACGTATAAACGCATCTACACAAATTGTCTTTAAATTGACCAGAGTCATAAGCACACACAAACACACGCACATAAGCATTAAAGTTTATAAAAAAAATAGCTTATTTAACAAAAGCAGTGGAAACATTTGAACACACACACTCGCATGTAAATATTTAGAATGAGGGTCTCTTAAGAAAGTGCAGGTAAAGTATGGCTTTTAGTATTAAATTTTGTGGTTTTGTTGGATTATTTTCCACTTGACATCATTATGAAGCCACACAGTTTTGAAAGCAATCAAAATACAGTGGAAAAACATCATTGAAAAATATTAAAGAACTTAAACATTTTTCTATGCCATGAAATAAAAAGTAAAAATATTTTTTTAATATAAAAGCAAACTTTAAAATTGAAGTATTTTTTTTATAAAATAAAAAATGAGCACTAAAAGTAACAAAATCCTTGGGGATTTGACAAAAATTTACAAAAAATTAAAAGAAAAAAAGAAAAACAGTCAATAAAAAAGAAATTCCTTGTAAAAAATATCACTATTGACATGCTTTTAACTGTAAATTGGGGGAAAAAAAGCAGCAACCGAATTTCTATTTTAAATGTTTGGCAAACGTTCGATAAATCACTTGGCAAAAGTATCTATTAAAAAATAAAAAAGAAACAACTTTAAATGTGTGTAGAAAAAGTCATGATGACAGTCGATAAAATTTTGTATGGAATTGTTTTCTAATGGAAATGGGCTCGCACACAAAAGGAAGCTTTTATCAAACTCCCTGTAGACTTGTATGTATTTGTGTGGTTGATTGTATATCTTTTGAAACTGTAAAATATATAAACTTCGATTTTTATCTATGAAAAGAAATTGAAAAACCAATAAAATGTTGACTGGGCAGGCTGTACATGTTCGAGCATGCAGGCATGCAGTGAAGCATGCCTGCATGAACAGGAACGTATAAAACTGCTTTCTAGGAATTTTTCAAATATTTTACTTAAGATGATATAAGAAATATTTCGCTTGATCTGATCTCCCCAAAAATCCCCGATCAACTTTCATGTCCGGGGCGTTGCTTCGAAGTCTATTTTGAAGGGTTCCTTTTCCTTTGTTATTTAAAAAAAAATATCTAAAAATATGTTGAAAACTCTAAATTATCAGCCACTGTTTGTACGCTCTATTTGTATATCAGTTTGTATGTGTGTATGTGTGTGTTTTTTATATATATCCCATTTTATATAAATATTTTTTATATTTAACAAAATGACCCGAGAGGAAAATGACGAGAAATTTGCACAATTTAAAGCCAAAAACGCTGTTTGCCACGCTTCAATGCAGCACAATTTCGTTACGCCATCGACGGAATGTTGTATTTGTGTTTAACATTCAATTTTCTATCTTTTCTATTGGTTAAATATAGTGTTTTTTATTTTTAAATGTGTCATGCCTTGTTTAAAATATTGTGCTAAGCAATTGTGGCCAACCTGAGGCCCTGGAGTTGGAAAAGTCTGAAAAATTTTAGAAATATTGCAACTCAATGTGACCATTCTATCCCAGATAGGATCAACTGTTTAGAAAAAAAGGCCAACCTAAGGCCCTTAAGTTAGAATAGTACCAATTTTTTTTTACTAGAATTTAATACAACAATTTTACCACAAACTGTATCACCCGCATAGAAAAATTTCTTTTTTTCTTAGATATAGGGTGTTTTTTATAGAGTGCTACAACTCTGAGTTGGCATCGCTGCTTTATTTGACCACCCATTTAACAGCTGATAGTTGCTTTTTGTTTAGTTTGCTTTGACATTTTATTATGGATCGACTTACACCAGAGCAACGCGGACAAATTGTGGAATTTTTAATCAAAATAATGGTTCTGTTCATCAAACATATCGTGGATTTCGTGCATTCAATATTTTATTTTCCAATGAAGCCTGTTTTTGGTTGAATGGGTACGTAATTAAGCAGAATTGTCGCATTTGGAGTGACGAGAATCCACAAGCTTTTGTCGAAATACCATTTCCATCCTCAGATAATTACTGTTTGGTGCGCTTTATGGGCTGGCGGAGTCATTGGCCCATGTTTCTTCAAGATCGATGGTGGTCAGAATGTTACTGTTTGTAAAAATTGGTGTTCCAGATTGCGCCTTGTACGCGCCAGCGGTGGCGGTCACATGGCCGATCTCATATTTAAACATTAATGTCATAAAATTGTCTATCCAATAAAGACTGTTTCATTGATATCAAAAATATATTACTATGTTTTATTATGATTTAAACTTGTATCACTCTATAAAAAACACCCTATACATATATTTAAATTTTATAAATCATATTCTTAAAAAATATTTTCCTGCTGTTTTCCCTAGAATTTTACAAACAATTTATATTTAATCCTCCTGTCATGTGTGTGTGTGTGTTACTGTGAGTGTGTAGGTTTGCAAGTCCTTCATTGTAAACTGGCAACTTTTAAATTCATTTTTATGCTGCACCCAACAAATTTCTACAAAAATTGTTGAAACTGCTAAAAGTTACTCTTTTGAAAACTACAAATTTAAATGTTAATTTATGCCTCAACAATTGTTTGATAGTTTTTAGATTTTCGAAAGTTTTAAATGTCTGCTGATAATTTTAAACCAAATTATAAGCAAAATTGCATGAATTCTATTTTAAATAGAGAGACGTTCGTTCATGAGAATTCAGGCTGCACGTGTCTCTAATTTGTTTGTTCACACAAAAAATTATTCATAAATATTTCAAATTGTTTTATGGAATTTTAATATAATTTTAATTTGTTTTTATTTTATTTTATATTTTCAGCTCATCCGAAAACCGCAGCGCAATAATTTGCAAGTAAGTATTTGATTATGATTGTTTAGGAATGAATAGTTTCTAAGTTTGTTGTTGAAATATCATCGTTATATTGAATGTTATGAAAATTTTAAAGAGAAATTTAAATAAAAATTTTTAACACCCTGTTGGAAATTAGGGGAACTTAAAATCAGGCACTTTTTTTATGGAGTGACAAAAATTTCAATCATGATAAGACAAGGAAACGGTGTTTATTTGAAAGGAAATTTTATGAAATTATTGTTTAAATATGATTTCTGCCATGTGGCCGCCATGGCCGGCGCGTTGAAGGCACAATCTGGAACACCAATTTTCACAAACTTTTCGTAGCACTTGCGGCCGTATTTCACCGATAACCCTTCCAATGTTGCTTTCCAGCTGTTCAATTGCTTGTGGTTTATCGACTTCTACAAGTGTTTTAACAAAACCCCAAAGAAAATAATCCGATAGGGTTAAATCACACGATATTGGTGGCTATTTAATAGGGCCATTCCGGGAAATTACTTTTTTCAGCAAAAGTTTCTTTCAGCGCCCACTGTGTGGAATGTAGCTCCGTCCTGTTGTAACCCCGTGTCAGCCAGATTAAAGCCACGTAATTGAGGCTTGTGTTTCGAGAAAAGCTTGTGGATTGTCCTCATTCCAAATGAGAAAATTCAGCTTATTTACGTACCCATTCCACCAGAAATGGGCTTCGCCGGAAAATAAGATTTTGAATGGATGAGTTTGACGAATAGAACAATTATTTTGATAAAAAATTTCAACAAATTGCACGTGTTGCTCTGGCTTCAGTCGATTCACAATGAAATTTCAAAGCAAATTAAATATAAAGCATCCATCAGTGTTATATGGGTGCTCAAATAAATCAGTGATGCCTACTGAAAGTTGCGAAAATCTAAAAAACACGCTGTACAATCTTTAAGCGATAGAGAAAAGTTTCTGTATGAAGATTCTTAAATTTATTGATCTCCTTATCGCCCCTTCTTATATTCAGAGAAGTGGAAACATAATCCTTTTTTATTTCAATCGGTTATTTTCTTTTTATTATTAATTTTTTTAATAAGAGATTTTATTAACGCTGAAAATCCTTTATTAATAAGTCAAAGAATTGTTTTGTGATATTGAACTTAAAACAAACTTTTCAAATGAAATCAGTGAAGATCTTGAGTTTAGTTTTTTTTATTTTAAAAACTCTAAGTTTAAGAAAAATTTAGCTCTTACGTATTATTTTAGGGGTATATCCTACGGGCTTTGTGGTCAATAATATCTCTAATCAAATATGAATAAAAACTTGATCATATTTTAGTTATAATTTAGTTCTTTTATAAGACTGACCAAAATATTGTCATCTTATTTATTATAAATTAAATATTCAATTTAGTAAAATATGAAACGTTCTCAGTTAAAAAATAATTTCTAAAAGAGTCCACAAGATCCTTAATTTGCGATCCAGAAGTCATGCAAATCTGGTTCTTTTCCAAGTTTTTTTTTCCGGTGCTTGTCACTGCAACAACTTCTATTAATTATCGCTTTTCCCATGAACCGGGAGTCACAGGCCGTCTTGCCTGTGTTTTGTCCCTGTTGGTGCATATTTTCGTCCTTACGCCAGTTTTGGTTGAGTTAATGATGTCTCCCATATTTAACTTTTATTTTAATAAGTTTTCCAAATGAAATATAAATTTTTGGAAATGTTTTCAGGCACTTCTGAAACTTTGAATGAATTTCAGTGCCGAAATGATTCAAGGAAAGATTTTATTACCAACCTGCAAACACGAATAGATTTAAAATTATCAAATCTTCCTCCTCATAATAACCCCAGAGATGGAATTATTCGTTCAAGTGAACTTAACAATTGCAACACTTCATGGTTCACAATTCCATGATTTCAAATTCATAAGATATTTATTTTTGATTCAAGAATAAGAAGTCTTTGGTTTTGAAATAAAATAAGAAATAAAAAATAAATGTCTTGTATAAAAAACAAAAGCTTAAGTACAAAACCTTCATTTAGTTGTTAACCGCAAATCCATCCACATCATCATCGTCGTCATCATCATCGTCGTCAACATCTCATGATCGATGTCGTATCATTCTGATATTTTATTTTGTCACATTTGTCACATGCAATCTTTTGTGTTTCTTATCGTGTCTTTTTTTTTTTTTTTTGCAGCATATTAAGACAACGGCTCAGTTTCATGATCGTTTGACTTGAGACCAGAAAACTAATGTTTCTACGAACACTGAGAGAAATATTGGTACCAATTTTTTTTCTATTATTAGGAAAATTATTAAGCAACGGCTCATAACGAGCATTTAGGGGACTCACAAGGTATCATAACGATATGTATTATAAATATTACCTGCTCATATCACGATGTTGCAAGACTTTTTTTATAGAATGCGAAAGGAATTGCAGATCATCAACGAACCTTTACCCAAGATTTCTTAAAAAACGAAACGAAATTTTGTTTTAGAGATTTTAAATACTAAAAAAAACATATTTATGATTTTTTGTAAATTATATAAATGATTTTCGAGTCAACCATAAATCCTCAAAAGCTCATAAAATTTGAATTTTTTTTAATCCCGTTGGGAAAATTAAAAATTTAAGTAAATCAGAGGGTTACTGGTTTTAGTACGACTCGCAAAAACTGAGTTCCCCACATGTTTTATGTTTCTAGGAAGCGTTTTTGACTAATTCTGCAAGGATTTCGGCATGGCTGTGTGTTAGCGTGTGACTCGTTTGAACACTTTTGAACGGTTGAACCGAATCAAACGCAAGTGGCGTCGTGGTGTGGGGATTCGAAGAGTTTTGGCAAGCATTCTCGGATTTCGAGATATAAAAAAAGTTAAGAAAAGGAGTTTCTTAAAACTGTTTTTTTTAAATAAATTTTAAACTACTTTTCTATTCAATTCCACAAGCTGATCAGCTCTTGATATTGAGAAACCATGTGAAAATCGATTAATTCGTTTGTTAGATAACGAGAATGAAAGAAAATTCGAAAACAGGGTTTTGGTTTTAACTCCGAAATTAAATATCAGTGCCTCGTTTCTGTCACTGAAGTGAGAACTTCTCGCATCGAAAAAATTTTCGCCACTCTGTGAAACACAGGACGAGTCAGAATATATTTCTTAATGCATTTCAAATTTTGTTGGTCTCTTATAATAATAAATATATTATTCTACGGATAACCCTACAATAAAAATCATATCAACCGTAATTATTTGGTTTTTCGATGTGAGAACTTCTCACATCAGTTACAGAAAGGAGGCACTGATCGGTTACTCCTTTCGATGACTTTCGATTTAAAAAAATCGCAGTAGAATTACTAACAGTTCAACGACAAATAAATGTTATATATTCATGTTGTTTAATAACTCTGTTTTATATAAAAAACTATAAATATTTGTTACTTTTTTTAAGAAAATTAGTCACACAATAAATTTTACCAAAATGAATCACCATACGGGAGGTGTGTATTCTCAAAAACAGATTAAACTATTTTATTAAATGTTGGCGATGCGTGTGAAATTTCGTGTTTTTATTATTCCATGTCTTCTCATAAAAAGTCGGAAAGAAATTGTGGTCCCTCTTCGAAGACAACAAAAACTTGTCTATTATTTGAAGTGTATCCTCCAACCATTAACAACCCATCATCAACCTCATGAAGCAACATTTGCTTGCAACTTAAATACATTCAAACCAACTGAATATAAGAATTTTTTTCTCTCGATTTCCAATCATTAACAATTACAAATTGTTCACAGTTGGTATTAAATTTGCTGCAGCCATTTTCCTTACATTTGTTTTGTGTGATTAACCATTTTATTAATAATTTAATAACAATGATTTCTGTGGTTTTTCTATTACCAGATAGTTTTTTTTCTTCTGTTGCTGTTGTGCTTCGTACAATAACAACTGCAGTTTCTTTCATTATTATTGAATAACAACTGCTGGTATTCTGCTTAAATAAATAATTATTAAGTTTAATAGTTTTGAATAATTATTGGCTAATTTAACATCAATTGTTTGCATTTAATTTCAGCGTCTTATTATTATTATTATTATTTATTTAATTTTTTTGTTGTATTGCAAAATGCTGGCTGGGTTGGAAATTTGATAATTTTCTTGAACATCATGGAAATAGTTTTTTATTTTATTTCAGGGTTTCAGTTTCATGTAACTGCAACTGAGTAACAGCATTTTTGATGCCATTAAATTTGTACCATAAAGTGAAGTTTTAAAAATTATTCAGATTGACAAGTGCTCCGTGGAAGGACACTTGCTGGGGGTTTCTCACTCACTTATATAATTCTAAAAGCTACACTTTTTGTACAAGACACACTCATTTGAAAACTTATCAATATTTTAAACACCCGGAAACACCAAACAAATTGCTTCGCAGGATGTGTTTGCTACTAAAAAAAAGTAACTTTCAAAAGAATTGCCTCATTTGGAATGAAGAGAATTCACAAGCTTTTGTCCAAACACCATGACATCCACAGAAAATTAAAATTTTTTGCGCTTTGTGGGCTGGCGGAGTCATCACTGGCCCCTGTGTCTCCAAAAACGATGATAGTCAGAATATTTTCTGTCAATGGTGAAGGGTAAAGCAACATGATTCGAAATGTTTTCGTACCTCAACTACGTGGCTTTAATCTGCTTGATACGGGGTTCCAACAGGACGGGACCACATGTCACACAGTGAGCGCTACAATTAATTTACTCAAAGAAACTTTTTCTGAAAAAAGTAATTTCCCGGAATGGCCCTATTAAATGGTCACCAAGATCGTGTGATTTAACCCTATCGAATTATTTTCTTTGGCGTTTTATTAAGTCACTTGTCTACGTCGATAGACCTCAAACAAGTGAACACCTGGAAATCAACTTTCGAAGAGTTATCGGCGGAATGCGGCCGCAAATACTGCGAAAAGTTGTTGAAAATTGGTGCTCCAGATTGCGCCTTAGTCGCGCCAGCTGTGCGGTCACAGGGCAGAAACCATATTCAAACATAAATTTCATAAAAGTTTCTCTCAAATGAAGTCCGTTTCATTGATATTAAAAAATATATCCCTGTCTTATTATGTTTTAGAATTGTGTGGCTCTATAAAAAACACCCGTTACAAACTTTAAGTCAATATAAAATTTATATTATTTTATATTATATTATATTTATATTATATTTTTATATATTTATATTATAAATTCAATTTTTTATGTGAAATGTGATGTGAGTGATTGTGATATCGGCAGAGTTCTGCGAAGAGTTCCCCTTCGAGGGGAATATAAATTTCACGGGAACAAAAACTTCACTTCCTGTCTCCCAAACTCCATTACCCATTTAATTGATTTAATTAAATATTTTTATAAATTGATTTGATGATTAATATTAATTGAGTTGTCTTCTCAAAAGGTCTTGCCTGCTCAATAATATTATTTTCTTAAATTTTTAAATCTCTTATCTTTTAAGTTGTCGCTTGTCAATAAATCGATGAAAGATCATGAATCATTTGCTTAAATTTCAAACTCAAAAACACACAAAAATGGTGACATAATTTTTAATTTACTTTTTTCATTTCTAATAGTTTATTTTGTCGTTGGTCCAAAGCGTGGGCTGTTTCAAACATTGAAATCTACTAAAAGGCGGCATTTGTTGTTTAATGTTTGGATTTGTTTCGTGTCGATTTAATATCAATTGATAGTTGCGGTTCAAAACAATCATAAATAATGAAACGGAATCACAAATAAATTATGGAAAATACAATTGAATGAAATGTGGTCTCGTATTATAATGGAAGGCTGGTTTATAAGCCAACGATCAATTACTGAGAATGAGATTTGATGGGCTAAATTAATGCCACACCAGGGTCGTTTAAGCAATTTCAGTGTAACTTGAAGATCCTGCAAACTCAAAGATTTCAAAGTCTACACTGTATTCGTCTTGTGAAAAAATGCAGAAATATTTGACATGCAAAAATGACTTCATTTATAATAAGAACGTGTTGAAAATACGACAGCAGGAGAAGAAGGTCATGGACTCATGACCATGTCCTTTATTTTTGCTGCGGGCAAAAGCAATACCCCGGGGTAACCCTTTTTACATGTTTTATCTTTAAATGCAGTAATTTTTGTTTCCTTGAATTTTATTTGAAAAAAAACTCATCTTGAACAATCATTTTGTGGGTTTTTATTTATTCCTCAGAAAACAAAAGTAATTTCTTGACTTTTATTTTATAATCAAGCTAGTAAAAGTTATTTCTTGATTTCTATTTATTCATCGGAAAATAAAAACTATTTCTTAAATTATATTCTTCGATCAGATATTAAAAGTTAGCGCTTGATTTCTGTTTATTCCTCTAGAAATAAAAGTTATTTCTTGACTTTTTTTATAATTAAATAATAAAAGTTATTTCTTGACTTTTATTTTTCGATTAGATAATAAAAGTTAGTTCTAGATTTCTATTTATTCATCGAAGAATATAAATTATATCTTAACTTTTACTTTATGATCAGATAATAAAAGTTGTTTCTTGACTTTTATTTTTTCTTGACTTTTATTTTATAATCAAGCAAATAAAAGTTATTTCTAGATTTCTATTTTTTTCTGTGACTTTTATTTATTGATCATTTAGTAAAAGTTATTTCTTGGTTTTTATTTATTCCTCAGAAAATAAAAGTTATTTCTTGATTTCTATTTATACCACTAGAAATAAAAGTTATTTCCTGACTTTTATTTTATAATCCGATAATAAAATCTTGAATTTTTATTTTTCGATTAGATAATAAGTTAGTTCAAGATTTCTATTTATTCATCGAAGAATAGAAATTATTTCTTGACTTTTATTTTGTGATCAGATAATAAAAGTTATTTCATGACTTTTATTTATCCACCAGAAAATAAAAGTTATTTATTCATCAGAAAATAAAAACTATTTTCTTACTTTTATTTTTCGATCAGATAATAAAAGTTACGTCTTGATATCTATTTTGCGTTATAGAAAGCGGACGCATATCTTAACGGGTATAAATCGGAAAAGGGATTTCTTTTTATAACAATTGGCTCGCGTCTGATGTTGATCTCCTCTTTTCGCTGAGAATAGAAATAAAATTAATAAATTTAATCCGCAGCCACCGTTTTGGAATAAATTAACGTTTTATTTTAGCACTAGAGAACAATCGAATATTTTCATTATTAATAAATTTATATATTTCTACTGCTTTTAAATATGACAAAAATTTTTCGTAGTTTAATTTTATGTTTAGGTTTTCATTAGGCGTATATCCGGTTTCTTGGCTAAAACGGAAATCATTTGCAAAATTTTACATCCTTCTTTCATATTAAAAAACAAAAAATAAAAAAGTGCATAAATTATGGAGAAAAATATTATAAAATTTTTCCAAATATAATTAAAATTTAATCATACACTTTTCGCATTCAACTGCACTCATTCATTTCGTAGATTTAATGAAAAGCTAATGCGAACTAATTACCGGAGCAACAACAAACCTAATAAAATATTTATGTGTTAAGCACAATGAAGTTGTAAAGTTGCGCCCGTAGTGGTATGAATTGAGATACAATTGCTGAATACGGTATTCATTTTATAATTATTTATGTATAATTAGAAGTTTTATGCATAAATAAATGGAAATATTTCAAACCGAAACACGCTTTTTTCCGCATTGAACCCCAGCAACACTAATTTTTAAATTATGTAGAGTGGCCAGCTGTCCAATATTTTTAATACAAGTTATTTGCTCTTTTATATGTAGATTCTTAAGGCTGTTTCATTTGTGCTCTTTTCTAGAAAAGAATGCAACATTTTTCGCACTTTTTAATTGGAAAAGTCAATATGATGTCATTTGAAAATTCTAAATTTATTAGAAATTAATACAACATCGCTGACGAAAAATTGTTTTTGTTTTAAAACTCCTCCAAGCTGGAACGTTTCACAAAAGAAGTTCAAATATTTTACACTTTCTCAAAAAGGAAACCCTTTTAGTTTTGTGACATATAAATTTTTAGTTGCAATTCTTGTTATAATTTCATATGTTGCATATATATTTAAATTTTTGCGATTTTTGTTTGTTTTTTATTTCAGTTAATTTTTTAAAACAATACTTTTGCTATTAAATATTGGCAACACTAAATTTTTATATGAGTTGATGCTGAAAATAGACTTCTTTATTAAGAAACGATTTAATTTTTCTGCAGTTATCTATTCGCTTCAAAAAATAGAATCCTGGACTAAATGAAAATCTACAAAATTTTGTTTATTTTTTTATGGAAATCGATGGAAACAGAATTTTAATTTTGCGTAGACGTTTATCCTGCAACTGTAGCCCTTATATATTTATTATAATGAAGCAACTTTGTCATGTTACTCTTAAATGTTTTGGAAAAAAAATTTTATTTGAAAGCTTTCAATTCGAATAATTTTTAATCGATTAATCTATATTAGATTAAAAATGCATCAATAAAATTTTGAATTATTTTGTCACAGAAACTAAATTCTTCAAATTTTGTTCTTAAATCAAACAATACATGTTCGAAAAACATTATTCGAATCATGACATTTATTCGAATAAATAATTTCAAATAATAATTTTTATTCGACTTATATTATTCGGTTTCATTTTTATGCGAATTTACTTTATTCAAATTTAAATTATGTTACTGTATTATGAACACTTTTTTCCAATAATTTTTAATCGATTAATTTATATTCGATTAATATAACATCAACAAAACTTTGAATAATTTTGCCCCAGAATCTAAATTTTTGAAATTGTGTTTTTAAAACTAATAATATAAGTTCGAAAAACATTATTGGGTTTATGATATATATTCGAATAAGTAGTTTCAAATAATAATTTTTAGTCGAGTTATATTATTCGGTTTCATTTTTATTTGAATATATTTTGTTCAAATTTAAATTATGTTACTCTACGTTCTAAAAGTGTTTCGAAAATTTTTACTTGAACACGTTTTTCCCAATAAATTTTATTCGATTAATATTTATTCGATTTATATAACATCAATAAAGATTTAAATACCTTATTAATACTCAATAATACTTATTTAATACTCAGTTCTTTAAATTGTTACCTTAAATCGATTAATATTCGTTCGAAAATTATTATTCGGGTACATATTCGAATAAATAGGTTGTAATAATAGTTTTTAATCATGTTATTTGGGATCATTTTTATTTGAAATTTTATTTTGTTTTAACATTTTTTCGAAAATTTTTACTTGCGTTCGATTAATATTATTCGATTAATATTATTCGATTAAATTTCTTTTTTCTTAATAAAAAAAATTTTATTTTAGAATCAGAATTCTTCAATAAATTGTTACTAACTCGATGAATAATTGTTCCAAAAAATTTATTCGCATCATTTTTATATGAATACTCTTTATCTTGTTACAGTTTTTGTCGTACAATTTTTAAGCAATTTCATTCTACAAGTTTCATTCGAATAATTGTTTTTTTATTTACTTGAATTCGACAAGATATTTACATGGCCTATATAACCTTCATAGTGTTGGGGCCTTAAAAATAAAAAGTAACAATAGATTAAATGACAATTAATTCTTAATCGTATTTCGAAAAATTTTAATATTTCTATCTGTTATAAAAACAGACGCGTTCTATAAATTTTAAAAGGAGTGCATTTGCTTGAGTGTGTTTTCTACCTGTTGTGCCAGCGTTCATGTGTAAGAGGTTCCTTTTCTCATACCGCCCACTCTGTCGGCAAAAATATAAATTTTGTATTATATCTCCAATTCAGTACGACAAATATCGCTGTAATACAACTCAGTTTGTTTCTTAAACAATATTTCATTTTCATTTTCTGTTAATGGCAACACTTTCAGCCTAAATAATTCAAAACTCTCTAAACTAAATAACTATAACAAACTGTAACGAGTCCCATTAAACAGACGGCACCGTACAATGAATTATAAATTTAAAAATAATTCACAAAAATAGTCAGCGTTTGCAATGAAAGTGCAGGTAAATTAATGTCGGGCGACATGTGAGTGTGTGTGTGCGTATCTATTTCATATACGTTTTTAAAATGTCAAAATTTACATTTAATTACTAACTTTGTAACACCATCATCTTCCATCACAACAACACCAACACGAGGGCTTTCCTTCAGTTGCACTGCAAACAACTATTCCGTCGATACGAATTACTCGTACTACTTTAAGTTGTTTAGCGTATAATTAAAAATATAAATAATAATAATAAAAAAGAACTGAAACTAACGCAGAGGGATCTGCAACAATCACACAATTAAATATTCAAATTGAACAACAAATTATGTTTAAGCATGTATTTATGTGATTGTTAACTTGTTTAACAAGCAGCAGGCCATTTGAATTTAGGATGTGTGAAAAGTTACGAACACAATTATTCTCTCCGTGTGGGTGCGTGTGTGTGTTGTGAACCAAATATAAAATTGTATTAAATTTCTATGACTTTTTAATGGTTAATGTGAGTTTGCCTGTGTATTGACGTGGCTTTAAATGCAAATTATTACCGGAGTTATTTATACAATTTTAAGCCATAAATATGTGTTTTTTTTTTTTGTTGCTACCATTTAATCTATTTACCAGTTCCACACATCTGAATAGTTTGTAGTTGATTTAATTTTTATCAGATATTTTCGTTTATATTTTTGCAAACTCAAAATGATTGTGTGGCGCAAATCCAGTCAACCGGTAGTAGTTTTACATGTTAATTAATTCATAAAATATATTCACTTATTTTGTAGATACATTTTTATTGCCCAGTTTTCCATTAATTTTAAGTGCGGAATTAAAAGATTTAAAGTTTTGGTTTTGAATGGCGTGTTCCCTATACAACAGTCAAGGACAAAATAATACTATTTCGAAATAATTTTGATATGCGCTTCTATCGGGTGTTTTTTATAGAGTGATACAAGTTTAAGTCATAATAAAACATAGTAATATGTTTTTGATGTCAATGAAAAGGTCTTTATTGGATAGAAAATTTTATGACATTAATGTTTAAATATGATTTCGGCCATGTGGCCGCCGTGGCTGGCGCGTACAAGGCGCAATCTGGAACACCAATTTTCACAAACAGTAACATTCTGACAGTCATCGTTTTTGGAAGACACATGGGCCAATGACTCCGCCAGCCCATAAAGCGCACCAAACAGTAATTTTCTGTGGATGGAAATGGTGTTTCGACAAAAGCTTGTGGATTATCTTCACTCCAAATGCGACAATTCTGTTTAATTACGTACCCATTCAACCAAAAATGGGCTTCATCGGAAATAAAATTTTGAATGGACTAAATGCATGACAAGTTTGACGAACAGAACCATTATTTTGATCAAGAATTTCCACAATTTGCACGCGTTGCTTTTGTGTAAGTTGATTTGTAATAAAATGTCAGAGCAAATGTAACAAAAAGCAACTATCAGCTGTTAAATGGGTGGTCAAATAAAGCAGTGATGCCAACTCAAAGTTGTATCACTCTACAAAAAACACCCGATATAAGAGTTGCTAAGAGTAATTTTTATAGTCATATTTTTTCCAACCAATTACTACTTATTTTTGGGAATCGTTGTTGAAACTCTTTAATTTGAATTTCCTGGTGCTGGAGTAGTTCATCCTTTAACTCACTCCCATGTTTTGACAGGTTCTCCAAGTCAACTGCAGTGGCTCATATCAGTTTTTCAATACCATATTTTCATATCGTTATTTCATTTGAAAAATTATTATAAAATTATATAAAATTTTAGTTCTATTTTCTAATCATACTGGAGGTATTCTGCTCGTTTATAAAAAAAGTAAAACTTAATTATTGTTAAGCAGGTGTTTAAATTTCAGCTCGAAAACACCAACAAATAATCAATTGTTCGAAACTATTGTTGTTTTTTGTTGTTTTAATTATGAACAACTACTAATTCACTTTGATATCTCAGTTGAAATTGATAATGACTTGAATTCATATTCGTGTTAATAGTTGTTTAATTAGCATTTTTTGGTTGCAACAAATAACAACTAAAACTTTAGTACCAAATTTAGTACAAGTCTTAGTGGTGGCTTATCGCTGCTAACAGTGGCGTGTTAATTATAAATTTGCTGCACCATAAAAACAAAAGAGTTTTAGTGCTTTTTTTCTCTACGTTAATTTCTATAAAATGTTGTTTATTAGGGAAATAGTTTATGGCTTGATAACCGATATTTTGCAGTTAATTTCATTTAGTTATTAACGATATACTAAATTAAATAGGAAATAAGTCAGTTTGGAAATTATTATAACATTTTCTTTTTTCTTTCGAATAGGGAAAATTAAAATGTTTCCCCCTTTTTACTGATTAACATTTCAATTTGAAACCTTCACTGTCTGAATATCGTAACATGAAACCATTAAATGTATGGAAAACTTTTTGTCAAAATGACGTGAAATGATGTCGTGACAAAATATGCTAAACAGTGACAATTTTTATAAAGTATCTGAACAACAAACGTATTTTAAAAAGGTTGTTAAAAAAAAGTTTAATAATTAAAAGCATTTTTTCCACTCACTTCAAAAATTAAATGAATAACAATCAGAAAAGAGAAACTAACAAATCCGAACTTTTGGTCTTGTTTGCGAGATAAAAAAGTATAAATAAATGCCATAAAATGGGAACGAAAACACAATAATAAATAGCAAAACTGCGACACAAAAGGGAAAAACAATGACATACAACATCACGAGCGGCTATAACGAACTGTGCAGGCCCAACGCCTCTACAACAGGGACAGGCTAATTGAAAGCTCCTAGATCGTGAAGGGCTCTAAATAAGTTTCACTTAGTATACAAAATTGGAATCTTTTTTATAAAGATTCCAATTTTGTATACAAATTCCATTAAAGACGTTTTTAGAAATCGGTTGTCTGCGAACTTTTTCAAAATAATAAATAAATAGAAAATTGTCTTATTAACACAATAATTAATTCATTAAAAACAGTATCCTGCTGGTTTAAACGGGATACTTCTCTCACAAGATTGAGTTGGTTTATTTCGCTGGCCTCCCTGAGCGAAATTAAAATTATTTTTTTATTACGTTTTTAACTACCGTTTTGCTTTCGTTTAAATTATGTATGACTGAATTATGTATGACTGAAATTGCCCTGGGGGAAATACTGCTCCGAGTGTGTTGAACGTACCTGGCCTACGGCAAACAGTTCTTGAGTCGTGACTGGCGAAACGCAGTTTTATTACCGGGAAAAATTGCTTACGAAACTCCCTCAGCGTAACATCTGAAAATATATTTTAATAACGACGGGATACTCTAGAATAGTTATAATAACGGCTTTTTATAAATCTACAACTGGAACTGGTGCTGAGGACACCACAACAGGACTAGTACATGAAGATTAAGTCTAGAACATGTCATCGGGACTCTTATCTTGATTTCTTTTGTAGCAAAAAACACTTTTTAATAGGAAATAGAAACATTCTGCCGTCTGAAAATAAAGAATTTACAAGGAACTTGTCATCAAGGCTCTTATGTTGCGTTCTTTTCTAGCAAAAAATGCAAAACTTTGTACACTTTTTAATACAGAATGGAAATATTCTCTCCTGTGAAAATAAAGAATTTATAAGAAATCAATCCAATAGCCCTTGCCAAAATAATTTATGTGTTAAAGCTGCTCCAAACTGACACTTTAAAGAAATGAAGTTAAAAAATTTTAAATATTTTTCAGAAAAGAAAACGCCATTAATTATGTCGATGGACCGACCCCCTTCAATGACAACGCCATGTAAAAGTTACCGGTCTCTCTTATATAAAGTTCTGGAATTCGGCCCGCTTATTAGGTCTGTTAGCGCCGTCACTAGTTGACGCATTCGACTGTTGTCAAATCAAGGCAGTTCGCATGTTTTACGCATATTGAAATGGCACCACGTGGTCGCAGCCAAATATATACGCGCGTTGAGTGTCAGTAGAGCTACAAAGCATTCATCTGCCCATCCCTGTATGCAGTACCATCGTCAATGCGGTTGCCAGGACTATCCGTATTTCCTGGAACCCAAATAAGTGCCACTCTGTAGAATCATCAACACACTGACGCCTGAACATCACTTCCGATTTGTGTTCTTTTATTTGGAAAATAATGATTCAGAGCATTTAATTTGATTAAACGTGAATTGGATTCCAAGATCGATATAACGTCGCTGATATCTTTCGTTGAGAATATGAAAAGTCGCTACTCTACTCTGAGGAGTCCGAAACGATTGACCACTTGAAGGACAACATTCACCGCATTATTGCCGCTATACGAGCACTTATTTTGGAAAAGGACATGCTGATTAGACTACATCCGAGCCAGCCGTGGAGGTCATATATAAATTAAAAACTCCAAAATTTTACATTTTGGACCCGTGAGTCCACTTCCAAGATCGTGCGACTTAACGTCGCCAGACTACTTTCAGAGAGGATATATAAATTCGCTTATTTGCGCCAATAAGTCTGAGACGATGGATTATTTGGAAGACAATATTCGCCGCGGTATTGCCGATATACGGCCACATGTTTAGGAAAAGTCATGGAAAATTTTTCCTCCGGAATAGACTACGTGCAAACCATCCGTGGCGGTTAAATGGCAGAACGTCTATTTAAATTATAATGCCAAGAAGATTATCTACCGAATAAAATAAACTTCTT
Source organism: Linnaemya vulpina (assembly GCA_963675445.1). NCBI lineage: Eukaryota > Metazoa > Arthropoda > Insecta > Diptera > Tachinidae > Linnaemya > Linnaemya vulpina. The sequence continues at coordinate 14,993,689 of OY776280.1, read as the reverse complement.
TCCAATATAAAAACTCATTTTTGTTTTATTTCATTTTCCGTAACTCTATTAAAACACGCTTTATAACACTGTTAAACAAAAAAATTAACTTCTAAAATAAAATGTTTTTTTTTATTGCTAATTTAGGAACATCAATATGGCATTTATTTATTATTCTAGAAAAGAGTTTTTAAAGAAATTCCTCTTAAAATTTTAATTTTTGAGGTTCTAGTGAAAAAAATATGGAAATTTCTGAACCCCTGTAATCGGCTATCGGCTTCAATTTCGGACCATTTAAAGCAGCGATGGTTTGCTCTTGGCGTAATTTGAAATATATGTCACTATCGAATATCCTCAGAGATCTTGCTACCCGACGCAGAGCAGGCATATTACCTTGCAAGGCACTACGGTCATCCTTGAGTCCAAACGGAAATCTTACGTTAAAGTTAATCATGTATAAGGCCCCACCGATATCGAAGAGAGATCCTTTGCAGTTGTGGTGTGTTTCGATATGCCTTCTTAAAATAAGTATAACTCCCTCCGATCCTAATGCTCCTTTTGAACCATCAGTAAACACTCCGACAGACCCTTCAGGAAATGAGAATGCAACAACTTTTTTTTCCTTTTGCACGCTTTACGATGAAATATATAGCCCACCAAACACGGGTTGGTGTGCAATAATCCGTGTTGTCCTAAATTCCCGAGTATTTTCTCGAAATCCTGCGATCAGTAGCAAAAACTCCGTGGCCATTGAGACCTTCATCTTGGTTGTATCTTAAGAATATTTTGAAACTTTTCGTTCTTCCTTCGGGGGAAAATGTAGTCAAACCAGTTGTCTGTTTTTTAGTACGACCGGGACTTGGGCCTAGTCCCTACATAAGGAGTTCCCTGTGCCGGATCTAAAAGGAAGGGTTGGTGCTGAGATGAAGAGATAAGGAAAGACGAGGAGGTAGAGAATTTGTCGTAGCCTTTTTGGGCTTTCTTACTTTGATAGCGAATTCCCGGTATTGCACCGATGATGGGGCGTGCTGCGAATCCCCTTTTAGTACATGGTGACAGCTGCTGTCCATGTTTAGTGACCAGTCCTCTTCATCATCTCAACAGGCCGTTAACAATTAACACAGTCATGCACTGATGCAGGTCAAATAAATTGGACATCATATTCCCGACTGCATGCAGAGTCGAACACGAAATTTTGGGATTCGTAGTCCCTGTCTTAACTACTTTAGCCTTGACGCTTCGGATACTGAGTGCTCTCAGAGTGAATAAATCTCAAAAATATATGAAACAACTTCCCGTACAAATACATTGACAAGCTTTACATGTCGCCCATGGCAACAACTGTGAGAAAAAAGAAAGAGATCGGTATCACTTAAGAAAGTTTACAATTAAAAATGATAAACAGGAAATCCATGAGCAGCCATTTTGGCTTCGCAAAAACTTTATTGTAGCAACGAATTTTCTATTTCTTTTCGCTTTTTTATATTTTGAGGCAAAATAATTTTCTTATTGATGAGACTTTCATTGTCTTGGCTGAAGTGGTGGAGCGGACTAACGAGCTTGAGATGAATTTATTTTGTAGGATGGAAAAGTTTAGTTACAGACAAAAAAGTTTTTAATTTTTAATTATTATTTTTCTTTCTTTTTTTTTAGTAGACTACAACTAGGAATTGATGCTTGTCTCTGATTTAATTGTCAGTTTTTTCTTTGTCTCTTTGAGGCGTCTGATTTTCTTTAATTAGTTTCATTCGCAAATCGCTGGCGGAGCCTTTAATTGAAGCCATTGTTTTATTATCTGCTATTTAACAATCAAATTCAACAACATGAATGTTATTAATGGCGGAACTCGTTTCCTGGTTTCATGCAAACGAAATTGATATAATTTGCAAATGATATTCTAGTTTGTTTTGTTAAAACTTTTACTGATGATTTTTTGTGATGCAGTTAGTGTTTTCTTGTGGTATTTTGGAACGGGAGGTTTCCTTTTTTGTTTTATAAGAAAACTGTGTTTAACAAGAGCCTTTTAAAATATCGTGGTGCGCTCAATGAAATTGTCACTTTATCGGCCAATCCGGTCTATAGCCGGCATTAGGGTTTCCTATGCACCCCTAGAATTAAATGGTCACTAAAATCGTGTGACATAACCCTATCGGATTATTTTCTTTGGGGTTTTGTTAAGTCACTTATCAACGTCGACAAGCCACAAGCAATTGAACACCTGGAAATCAACATTCGAAGAGTTATCGGCGAGATACGGCCGCAAATGCTGGGAAATTTTTATGAAAATTGGTGTTTCAGATTGCGCCTTGTACGCGCCAGCCGTGCTGGCCCCATGGCCGACATCATATTTAAACATTAATGTCATGAAATTGTCTATCTAATAAAGTCCAGTTGATTGATATAAAAATATAATACTATGTTTTATTATGATTTACACTTGTATCACTCTATAAAAAACACACGATATAACTGTTATTATAACTATTTCTAGTTAGTCTTGATTTATTTCCTACAATTTATTTATATTTTTAAGGCCGTTGAGTTTTTGAAATCAAAGTCTACCAAAATTCTATAACGTGGTTGTACAGGTGCAGCGAAGGAGTATAATTAATTCTAAAGCAATTTTTGTTTGTGCATAATTAATTGATTTTCTAATAATTAATTAGATCTTTGCCAGATAACTCAATATATTATATATTTCAATACTAAATCATATTAAAAACTGCAGATATTAAGTATATAAAATTGTACTACAATTCTGTGAGCAAAATAAAACAAAATATGATCATTAAAAGAATAATTGTAATTTAAAACATTAAAAGCCCCATTTGGTAAATCACTTGGCGTTAGTAAAATTTATATGTGCACGAAACAATATAACAAACAAAAATGACGTCAGAACAATGACAAACTTTTCATACATCCAGAATTGGATAATTCTTAACTTATATGAAGTTGTAAAAATTACCCTTAGAAAATATTTTTGGTTTTCCTATAAATCTCTTTAACGAAGTTTGAATGATGTAACCGTTTTGGCAAACTTTGGGCCATTCAAATTTGCTACAACGATCTTCACATTTTTGCTTTCACACCTGCTGCAATTATATTACAAATCTATGAAAACATTTTAAACAATTGTTGTGTGCTTTTGTTACAATTTTCCAGCTAAAACGTATAATTAAGTTAAATAATTTAGTCAACAAGAGCCGCTGCAAAAGCATGCAAGACAATTGTATTTGCGAATACGAGTTACTTCCGCATAAACAAACTATGAAATATAATTAATTTCCTTTTTCCTTTAAACTTCCTCAACCCATACACACACACGCACAAAAACTTTACTTGCACACGCTGCTCATATTCGCAAGTATTTAAGTCTGTTTCTCTCTTTTTGACTTTTACGAGTGTTAATTTTGTGGCAGAGTCTATGCCAACGAATTTGAGGCAGATCGTGCGGAAATCGCTTTTCTTTCATTTCGTTTCTTATAAATTTTTGTTTATTATAAATTTTTTTTAAAGTTCATAGTTTATAAAATACACAATTTATGAGGTTTTTTATTCCCATTTCGTTGGTGTAATAAAAGAAAATATTTTTTCTGTTACGCCCCTGGTGTTATTATTAAAGTTAAATCCGAAAAGGGTTAATTACATTTTGATGACTTTATATGATTTGAGCGTGTAAACGGGCAGGGTAGGGGCGGACTGTGTCCAGTGTGTGGGCCATAATTTAGCTGCTTTTCTATAAATTTTTTATTTTAATTTTATTGTTGTCGTTGAGTGATTTACATGCCACAACAATTTTGTCAAGATATTTTAAGATTTTTATACAACTCCACAAGAATTATAATCCAATCAACGCTTTCTTTTTTATTTTTATTAATTTGTTTGTTTGTAATTTTACTCGCTACCGGATTTCGAGGTTAATTTTATGCCGCCATACTGATTTAATGTTCTTAATAATGAATTAATTAAAATGACTTTATTAATGTTGAAGTTTCCCTGCCAGTGTTTCCCTGCTTTGATTGCTCTCTTACTTTCTGCTGAAAGAACTCGAAAATATTGTTAATAGAGCGGACCAGTTAAAGCTGATGGAAAAAATTTGTAGTTTTCATAGGGAAATATTTAGAAGACAAAAAAGGAAAAATTGTGCTGAGATCATAATTAATTTTCGCACTTCAATCTTGATGAAGAGAGTCAGCTAAAAAAGCATCACACCACAAAATATCTTATAGAAAAACCATTTCCTTTTGCTTCTCAAAAGTAAAATTCAGTTCCTGCTTAATATTTCTTTCACAAGTTGAGAATAAATCCAAACTTTTTTCCGTCTTCAAACAGGCGCTTAGAATTATGAATAACGACAGAGTTAATGTAGCATTTAGTCATACTCCGAAAGCAATTAACTGACCGCAAAAGCACTTAAAACTTAAACAAACTGCTGGCGTCAGCTCATTTACAGGTGAATGCAATTTATGGCGAAATGCTGATGTTAAGTATTCCAAATGAGACGTCAGGAAGCTGCGAAGCACACAAAATAGTCATAAAAATTCAGAAAAAAGCTGTAAACAAAACCATTTCAGCTTTTCAAATAAATACAAGAAATAAGAAAAAATATTTATGATGCTGCTGTTGCTGTTGCTGCTGCTGCTGCGTCGGACGCTGTGTTGATGGCACAAAAGAGCAATTCAGCGAAGCATTAAAGCGAACATTTAACAAATAAATATTTGAAAAAAAGAAAACAGAAATTTATAAAAAAATAAATTAAAATAAATTTATGCTAAAATATAAAAATATTATAACTTTTATCTGATAACGCTGTAATTTGCTTCAGGAACTGCGAACAACTACAAGAATAGAAAAAAATCTTTCCAGTTTCATAAATTTATAATTTATGAGCGCTCAACACAGTCAGCGTTGCAACTTCTGTTCTCCAATCGTGTTAATGTCTGTCCGACTTCCAAAACTAATCAATTTCTTTCAACATTTTTCCTCTACCCCGCGTGTGTGCTCGGCTGGATTTTGTAGCCGCCTGTCTGATGATGGAATGAAAAGTTTTGAATAAAGAAAACTTTAAAAGCAGCTAATAAAAATTAATAAACGTTAATAGTTATTATTTGAAACTCGTCTCAGTGATAAGTTGTTTGTTGGTTTTATATTTCGATCAGCTGCGACGCTCTGGGTGCACCGTACACCTGAATTGTTGCAGCTTCAATAAATACAGAATTAGATAGAAATTATTCTATAAATTTTATTAATTTCAATTAATTACAATTTAATATCGTCTTCTTCTTGATCGACTGTGATGCCCTGATCAAAACAAAATGCGCCGCAGTATGAACTCTCTGAAAACCCTTAATTGATCACTTTGAATTTTTTAATAATATTTTGGAACAAAGATTGAGAACAATATTAAAATTAAAAAGTTTTAAGCAACAATTAAAAAAATTTATATATTTTAACAACTCGTAACAATTTTAATATTTAAAACAAAATAACCCGACTTCATTTCCCTCCTCTGGATTGAGTCAGCAATAAATTGACGAAGAATATCATCGGAAAAAATTAAATAAAATATTTTTTTCTTTATTTCTTATACAACTACAATTTATGTCGGAAAAAAGCCAACCAGTTATAGAATAAAAATGTAAGAAAATAAAAAAGAAAAAATGATCAGTGATCAGTGAGTTCTTTTTATGACTTTGATGTTTGTTTTTAAACTTCTCACTTATTAAAAAGGAAGTTTGAAATAAATATCTTTAGTTATTCTAAGAAATGTTGGGTAAAGGTTCCCAGATGATCTGCAACATCCCCAGTGAAATGCGCTTGGGAACCAGCTAAAACCCCTCAATCGATCACTTTGAATATTTTAATAAGATTTTGGGAAAAAAGAGTTGAAAATTCTGCTGTTTCTAAAACGGAATCAAAATCGTGAACGTTTCATTTGTAAATTTTTATAAGCAAACTTGCTAAAACTTTTTTAAAACGGGGCATCACGTGATTCGAATACAATAAAACGGCCGCTAAGGGAAGAAATTTCGAAAGAAAAAAAATATAAACAAATCCGACCATCGTTTTCGTCTTATATCTGGAGTTTATAAATTTTTGATTTTACCGCAAATATACAAGAGTTTGATATTGTGATGCATCGTGTACCTTAGAAAAGTAAATCATGAATTTTAAGTCAAAACAATGACGAGCAGTCCTGTAGTTTTGCACCTTTGGTTCTTAGTAAAGAGCCTATAAAAGTTCGACATGAAAATTAAAACATAAAAATAATCAAATTCCAGAGATTATTTTTACTATCGAGAATTAATTAAAACCGTTAATTTCCATAACGAAAACTTTTAGAGTTACAATATTGTTGTCTCACTCGATTCAACACCAAACACGAATGATGTCCAGCCAAATAATAATAATTCTGTGTTGCCTTTTTGTCTTTATATATATTTTTGAAACCGTTTCTGCTACCTGTTAATATGAATATGGAAACATATATTCGTTATTCGATTAATTATATCAACTTAATAAGTTGATTCGTTGCATGCCGTCTGTAGGGCACTAATCTTCCCCCTATTAGTTGCAATATTTCCTATATGCCGAGTTGTACTACATTAATAAATATATTTTAGTTGTTGTTGCTGTTCGGTTGTTTCTCCAGCTTGCTGTTGTTGTCATTGTTGTTGCAATAAATATTTCTACTTGTTTGATTAATTTTAATTAACAGTCCATAATTCTGACATTATCTGCTTAAGCAAATTGAAGTTACCAATTGATTTTATCGTTTGCATAAATACACTTTAGCACCGTAACACCTTGAAACTGGTTGTTTGTAATTTTATATACTCGCTATATATATTTATGAAATATTTCTTCGCCGACCATATTTTCGAAATCATGTTGCAGTTGGTTGTACACAATTTTGTTTAAGGCATCAGGCCGATCGATATGCACTGCTCTGCCAGACGACAACACCAGCACTTTACAGCACAGTTGGCATTAAAAAGCATCGTTTATAAATAAAAATTGTTTTATATTTGAAGAGTAAATAAAAAAATAATAATAAAAAAAAGAAAAACTTTGAATAATGACCAAAAATATGCCGATACCAACACACACACGCTCTCTTGCACGTCCGAACTCAGGTTGTTGGCTGCTGCTGGTTGTTGGTTGCTGGTTGCTGGTTGCTGGTTGCTGGCAGTGCTGAAAGTGAAAAAAATACATGAAAATAAAACAAAACTCATAACGAACAAGTCGTATTGCAGTAAAACGTGCTGCCAATATTAATTAAAACCATTCATACGTCAGTTTTACGCATTAAATTTATTTTGTTTTTCTCGCAGTTCTGTTTTTTTCTTATTTTGTTCTCTTGGTTTTAATCCCAAGAATGCGACAGATAAATGTTTCGCAATAAAAACTTTCGCGTTTGTTAGTTGTTTCTGTAGGGATTTTTCCTGTGCAGTTGGATGATTATTTCCGTAATCGTTGCTATTATTTCAGTTGAATTGTCTTGGATTGATCAGTATCGGTTGGTCCAGGTACAGAAATTTTTGTAATTATTATTTTGGCATTAAAGCACTTTTTAACAGGATTCTAACAACATTTTAATTGAAATGTTGTTTTAATAAACTTTGAGTCAAATTCAATTTGTAGCACTTTTGAAAAGTCATCGGCAAATGACCGTAACTGATATGAACAGGATGGCCAGGACTTTCGTCCTGCGCGTAATTATTTAGTTGTAAATTATTACAGACGTTGTTATTGATATTTCAGCTTCCCTTAATGCAACATAACGAAGTGATCTTCAAACATTTCATTCATTTAGTTTTTATTGCAACAAATCAGCCGCTTTAATGTTTATTCAAGTGTTAAATTCAAAGCGTAGAAATTTTAATATGTCAATTATCATAACTTTTATTCAAATTACATTTTTCAAATTAAAACTATTTGATAATTATTTTGCACTCATTATTTTCACACAACTCGTTTAAATATTTCATATAAACTTTTTTCACCGAATGATTTAACAGCCCGGCTGCAAATCAAATGGAAGAAAAAAAAAAATGTAGCAACATTTAAAAAATCATTTAAATAAATTAACACTCTGGAAATATGTCGTTACTCATAAACGACTGATTTGTTGAAAACTAGACATAATTTATCATTATTTATAAAAACTGTTTCTTCTTCTATTTGAATGGAATTATAAATTTCATTCACTTTAATTTCTTTTCTTTTTTTTTCTGCAGCACATTAAAATATTTAAATGTTGGAAAAGTACAATAAATTTGTCGTTTATCTTGAAACAGAACTATTGTCGCTGACATTAAACGTTTGTTAAATAACACAAAACGAGCGCAAAAACTAAATTTGCATAAAAAGTTAATATATTTTCGTAAAATGAAAAAAAAGAAAACAATTCAAAACCACTATTTGTCAAATTAATTTAAAAAGGTCGCAATTGTTGGGAATAATTGCAATTATCCATTTATAAATTGTCTCATCCAGTGATCTGCTGTATGTAGTTATAAAATTAGATGTTCAAATAAAATAAAAAATTAAAAATATGTCGAGTTCAGTCAAGTAGAAATTTTATCGTTTAGAGTCAAAAATATAAAGAAATTATTAGGGTTGAAGTAGTTATCCTGGGGTGGACTCATTTGAAGAGTTTAAAAAATTGGTTTTTGTTTATATTTTCTTCAAATAAAAACCAGTTTTATATTTATAGAATACTTGTGCGTTTAATTATATTGTAAAAAATATAAATACTAAATTTAAAAAAATTCGTCTATTAAAAATGGTTGATCCTAAGGATTATCCCTGTAACTTTCTGCTAATTTTTTTATAAAATTTATGGTACCGTAGCTTGAGAGAACAATAAAGTCGAAAACTTTGTTTACGTTAGTAATGATCGACGAAGTTTTTTAATTACTCCGTGGAAGAGATCCACGAGGCTTCTTAAAACTTATTCCAGAAAAAGTTCTTGGTATCATTAAATAGTGCGATAAAATATATTGACAATTAAAATATAAAATTAAGGATTGTGCTAACCCAAAAAAAGCGCGAAAAGGTGAAAGCTCTCATGTGCTGAACAAATTTAAAATTCAGAAGTAAAAGTGCTATAATCGGCTGTAGAGAATCTTATATACCCTTCACCAAAGTACGTCTGGCGTTACATATATATATATATATATATATATATATATATATATATATAAGTACCTATTTTGTTCTTTCTAAGATATAAAATAGTTTTATTTAAAAAAAATCAGTAGCTTTTTTGGTTACTTTCATGAAAAGATCAATTTTCCACCCCTGGAAACGAAATTTTATATATTTTTTTATATATTTTTTGTCAATGCAAATCTTTATGTTTTATAAAGCGGTTTTATTTAAGAAAATCTTTAAAGTTCTTAAACATTTTAGTTACAAAATGTACCACAAAATACTGAATGTGCAAGAAAACATTTAATTTCTCATTCCTGAAATTTTTTTATATTTATTTTAGTTTTTAATAGTTAATTGAGGCTACCTAAAGCGTGAAAGAGATTCAGTTTACAAGCAAACAAAAAAAATAATTGGTTTTTGGTATTAATTTAGCTTCCAGAAATAGGTGTAAGCCTCCCAGCTCTGCAACCGTGTTTCAGATTTTTCTAAATTTCAATACCACTTTTAATATTTAAGCTCATTTCCAATCCATCAGTCCAAGAATAAAGTCTCTAGCTCTTCTGGCAGCTTGGAAAAACCATTTTTCACATACAGACAGACGAACAGACAGACGGACATCGCTCAATCGTCATCGCTATTCATAAGAATCCAGAATATATATACTTTATGGCGTCCCATATTAATATCGAAGAAATTACACACAGAATAACAAACCCCTTCATTTTTTTTGCGAAGGGTATAAAAAAGTACGAAGCATTAAACACAATAACGACAGCAGGCTACACGAACACCGACTACAAAAGCCGTAGGCTACAATCGTCGCCTCGTAGTCAGCTACTTAATTATGTTTAAAACGACACCGCCAAATCAATAACCAGGTGTTGTTGTTTGTAGTAGAATTATCTTCAAACGCCAGTGTAGCCCTTTCATATATTTAATACTCTTAAATAGTGTTATTCCAATAAAATATATTTAAAGTCTTGTCAGTATATGACAAGATATAATTTCATTGGCTTAGAAATATAGTTTGTTATTTCTTTTTGTATAGTAAAACAGCATATTTTGAAGTCTACAATAATTGAATTTATTTATATTATACTGGCAACACTGCATGTACTCATTGTCGCTCACCAAAATAGAAATTAGTTTAATTTGACTACAACCACAAAAACAGCAGGGACAACAGCCCGTAGCCGTGTTGTCTGTAGCAGTAAAAATAATCGTTCTCATATACGCACATGGATTCTATTTTTGACAAGTTGTAGTCTGTAGCCTGCTGTCGTTATTGTGTTTAATGCCTGACTTTTGAAACGCGGGACGAAAAAATTCAGAAACTCGCACATGAAGAAACGGCAGCACGGGAACTTAATCAAAATTTATCATCGAAATTGGTACGTACATTCAACTACAACCAGTAATAAGTGATAGGAAATAAAAATACGCTGGCGGCTTTCGAAAACAACTGTTCTGCTCTTCCGTAAAAATGAAATAGTTAAAAATCCCATATTGGCTTTCTCTCAAATTATAACTTGACAAAGTTTTAGGCCCAAATATAAAAGCTGCGTTGAATAATAAAATCATAGACAACTAAACTCGCGTTCACACCATGAGTTTGTTAAATCCACAGTTTGTCTGTTAAATTATTTAAAATAAATTTAGAAGCTTTTAGAATTAGATTCATACACCTTCTGGAGCTCGACCAATAAATTCTTTAAATTGAATTACGCAACTCTTAGAAATAGATTTGCTTGTTACTGTAATCTCTTGCACTTTTTCCAACACTTACTTGACAAACTGTACAACAAAACAGCTTTTGTTTATATGCAAATAAATATTAAATTTAACAATTTAGCGGTCATAAATCTTCTTAAATAAAACTGCCCATTGTAAAGTGACACATTTGATGACAACAACAGCGTCTTTGGCTTAAATACGACTATTCAGCAGCCTCTTATTTCTGTTACAATATAAGTAAATTTAACGCATTTTATCGGATTTGAAACAGGTTCTTTTGAAAAATTAACAAACAGTTCTCACGTTGATTTTATTATTAAATATAAATATAAATATAAATGCCAAATGTTTAGTGCCAATAAAGTAAAAAAAGCCCATCAGAAACACTTAACACTTTTGAAATCTGATAACACAATCTCGAAATCGTCTTAAAATGCGTTCTGTTTTATTTTATCGCAAATACAACGAGTAAAAAACCAAACGCTGTTTAAAAAAATATTAAGAAAGATCAAACAAATAACGTAACGGCTGTAATTTAGTGCCATTCGCTCGCTACCACTTTCAAGAAACTCCAGAAGAAATGCATTTTATTTTTAGGCTGGTTGTTTGTTTCACTTCTTAAATACTCGTATCTGAAATTTAAAGATTAAGATAAAAACTAAAAACTAAAAACTTTGCAAAGAAGTTATGAAAATGATTTTGCCAACTGCAAATAAGTGAAGAGCCGCCATACGAAGTGTAGGTAACTTTTGCTGCCAGCATTGAAATTGTGTTGCTGCGGCTGCTGCTGCTCTGCTGCTGCTTTTTGTTTAAGTTGTTCCTCGTTCTTCTCTTTGTTGGGCTAAATGTCATTGTCGTTTGATAATGTGACAAATTTCCTTTAAAGGATATATAATCCTTTAAGCTGCTTACGTCATCTCTCTCAATGCCTTCAGTGTGCAGTTTTCTTTTATATTTTTATATGCGAATAGATGGATGCATTCGTATGTTCAACGTTCTTGAAGATGCACTAAATATGAGTAGTTCTATTTGAGAGAGTTTTTACAATAAAATATTTTTTTTAAATATATTTTTTTTTATTTCAAGTAACTCAAAACTATTTAAATATATTTAAAATGTGATACTGTTTGCTTAAAGTATTTTGCTCATATTTTATTCATGAAAATAACCGATACTTCTATTTTAGTAAAAGATTTGTTTTAGAATATCTGCCAAGAGGCTGCCGCCAGATTTGGTACACTTTCGTACCCATTTTACCCCATTTTCCATACTTCCTGCGCTAACTGCACGCATTTCTATCATTCGATGGGAATATTCATTGTTGTACAGTTTGTCAGTTAAGTGTTTTAAAAAAGTGCACAAAGATTACAGTAACAAATAAATCTGCTTCTACGAGTTTCTTAATTTAATAAAGAATTTATTGGTCAAACTCCAGATTCAATAAACTGAAGGCGTATGAATCTATTTCTAAAAGCTAAATTTATTTTTAACAAATTTAATGCACAAACTGTGGATTTAATAAACTCATGGTGTGAACGCGAGTTTAGTAGTTTATGATTTTATTATTCAAACCAGGTTTCTTATTTGGACCTAAAGCTTTGACAAGTTAAATTTGAGAGAAAAACAACCAGGGGTTTTAAAAATTCAACTTTTACGGCATTTTTCTTAAGGCGTGTGATTGTGTGGGTGTTGTTGGCATAACCCCACGACTTTAAATAGGCCCAAAAGAAAACGTCTGTGATGGTTTGAAGCAGGCGGTATTTCTGGCCATGCCAAAACACTCAATCTAGAGATAACGCACCCAGAAAGTGCCTTCATCTTAATATCCATCACGGTTTCTGGTGTCTCTGCGGTTACAACTTCTTCTCAAAAGAACATGTCCACCAAACCCCGCTCATTAAGTTCCCACATAGTAAGAAGGCGCTTATCAGCCATTCGCCAGTGACAGTCCGTATTGCAGGTCCAATCAGTCCTCCTCCCATTAAGAAGTCGCTCATCAGACGTTCGTCATTAACAGTCCGTGTTACAAACGGCGTTTTTAAAAACAAATACGTTCGAATCAGTCCTCCCCTTGAACACCGCACTGCACCTTAACTTTTACAGTGTGAGCTGCAATTAATATTAAATCCTGTTAAACTGAATAAAAAATTTAAACAAAATTTAACGCCTACTAAAATTCGAATTGAGCACACGCATTTCTTTTTTCGCTTCCAATCGATTTTATAAAGACCAGATCGAAACCACACCAACTACTCACTCACACATGGATACAAATGCCGGCCAAGAAACTAAAGCAATTAGTTGAGGAGATTAGCATCAACTTTCTTTTATATCGTGATCTTAAAAATATTTACGAAATTAAAACATAAATTATCTTAAGGTTCAATAAAATAGTGACGTAAAATCTTTTAATGCTGTAAAATAAATTTTAATGTCATAATTCATTCGGCATGGTGGCGTTCGAGGTGTAAAAATATTTAATTCAATACTCGTATTTATAATTATTTAAAATTCCCAAAATTGAAGAATTCACCGTCTGGTTGGTGGTCTTGTGAGCAGTTTTAGCCGTATTAAAGCGAGAAATTTTTTCATCGTTTCAAAAGTAGTTTCAAATAGCTGACCCAATATGCGGCGGCTTTTTGTAATATTTCGGAGTTATTGAAGTAAAAATAAATCAAGTGATCACTCGAAATCTAATTGTCTCATTCATATGAGTTGCAAAATGAAATGGATTTCCTTGTATTGGTGATCATTTAAGGATTTAGGAGTTATAACTTTCTCAATATGCAAAATCGTCAGAATGCACCAGAATAACAACTGCAGCTTGAATAAAATCGTCAGATATAAAAGTGTGAAGGATCCGAAAATTGCGTTTCAGCTGGCCGGCCACTTAGTGGCATAAGTTTTTAATCATGTGGTATTGAGATCAGCAGAGTTTTAGTTTGCGCGTTTTGGAGCCGATCTAATTGTCAAAATTAATATTAAAGAAATTGAATAATTCATTAGCTGCTTTAATGACCGGAAACAGATGTTTTCTTGTGGGATTTCACTTTGTTAGCAAAACCGATTTCTGAAATTAAAGCGACATGAAGAAAATAATTCAATGGCAACACAGGGAACTAAAGTAGGCTACGATCAGTTGCAAACAACTCTCGAATTCTATTTCATAATGAAACCTGTACAAAAAAAATAATAATTTTTATCGCGTCATTTTAAGTCTGCTAAACAAAAATACACATGAGTACTGGTGCTGATAACAGTGTATAGTGGCCTTCGAAAACAGCTGCTCTGCTCTGCTGCTTAAACTAAATAATCAAATTGAGGGTGACTTTCCCTTGGGCTTTCGAATATTATTATGATTTTCCCTATTAAAAACACGTTGCGATCATTCGATTAACAATGAATTTAATGTGCAAATAATTTTCATTTTAATAACAACTTTCTTTTTAAAACATGAAACAAAACAATTTCAAAAAGCTTGAAATAGAATATTAAAGAAGTCATGTAAAAACTCCATGAATTTTAAGGGAATTTATTAAAACCAACTAGAAAAAAGATTTGATCACTACTTAAATATAAACAATTAAAAAATCAATTAATAGGCCACATTAAAAACTAACAAAATTTTCTTCTCCATACAAAAAAGCGCCTGCGGCAGCGCACGTCCGCAGAATTTTTTTTATTTCCAACTTCACTAATAACAGAGTCCGGGAGGTTATAATTATAACGTAACGAATCCAAAGAAAATATTGCCTTAATCGACTCTTTTTTATTTATTTAAATAAATTATTAATAATTATTGGGTGTTAGTGTGTGAGTGTTGCTGCCATGCGCTGGAGCTACTTCTTCTTGTTTGTCTTAATATTAAAATTCCAAAAAAAAGAGAAGCTCTTAGAAGCCTGAGCTACTGTTTGACGCAACGAATCGATTTTTTCGCTTCGCCATCCATCCATCCGCTGTGCGGCGATCAAACCACTCCATTCAATTGACTGCAGGCTAAATCCATTTATGTAGATTCAAAAGGTTGTTTTTGCTTTTGTAGTTCTTGGCGGTAACTCACATTTGAAAGTCTTCAAAAGAAATAATCTTTTTTTCTCGTTTTTGTAATGATTATCTGCTGAATGATTTTATTTGATTAGAAACAAAAATCCCAGTTTGTGTTTTTATCGTTTCTTCAGTTGCGTGTGTGTGGCGAGCGGTTTGTGAATATTAAAAAGTTGAAAGTGATTAACAAACGTTTATTAACGAGCTTTTAATATGAAGATCCGAAATAGCCAAGAAATTTGGACAGTATTTGCACTTAGAGAAATGAATGGTTTTGTGCGAAATAACATCAATTTTTTCCAAAAATGTTTGCACGCTGATTAAATAACATTTTTTATTAAAAAAATTTTATATATAAAGATAAACGTCCTGCATACCCGTATGTGCTCGAGATTTAGATTTTATTTGTGGATCGGAAAATAAAAGTCAAGAAATAACTTTTATTTTCTGATTGAAAAAATTAAAGTCAATAATAACTTTTAAAAGTCAAGATGTAACTTTTATATATTGATGAATAAATAAAACGCAGAAAAATAACTTCTGAAATAGTTCTTATTTTTCGATAAATAAATAAAACGCAACATATAACTTTTATTTTCTGTTTGATAAATAAAAGTCGAAAAGTAACTTTTATATGTTGGTGGAAAAATAAATGTCAAGAAGTAACTTTTATGTTTATAATGAATAAATAAAACGCAAAAATCTTTAATTTTCTGAATACACAATAAAAGTCGAGAAATAACTTTTAATTGTTTCTCGAAAAATTTAAGTCCTGAAATAACTTTTATATTTGAATTAATAAATAAAACACAAGAAACAACTTTTATTTTCTCTTTGAAAAATATAAGTCGAAAAATAACTTTTATTTGGTGATCGGAAAATAAAAGTCAAGAAATAACTTTTATTGCTTGATGAATAAATAAATCGGAATAAATAACTTTTATTTACTGTTTGATAAATAAAAGTCGAAAGTAACTTTTATATGGTGGTCAAGAAGTAACTTTTATTTCTTGATGAATAAACAAAACCGTAAGAAAATAACTTTTATTTGTTGCTCAAAAATAATAGTAACTTTTATTTTCTAATTAATAAATAAAACGCAACAAAAGAGTGGAAAAATAAAAGTCAGGAAGTAACTTTAATTTTTTTGATCAATAAACAAAACAAAGGAAATAACTTTTATTTTCTGTGTGAAAAATAAAAGTCTAAAAGTAACTTTTTTATGTTGGTGGAAAAATAAATATCAAGAAGTAACTTTTATGTTTTTAATGAATAAATAAAACGCTAAAAAACTTTAATATTCAGAATAAAAAATAAAAGTCAAGAAATAACTTTTAATTGTTTCTCGAAAAATAAAAGTCCTGAAATAATTTTTATATTTTAATTAATAAATAAAACACAAGAAACAACTTTTATTTTCTCTTTGAAAAATACAAGTCGAAAAATAACTTTTATTTGTGGATCGAAAAATAAACGTCAAGAAATAACTGTTATTTTCTGATTAAAACAATTAAAGTTGCGAAATAACTTTTAATTGTTGGTCGAAAAATAAACGGCAAAAAATAACTTTTATTTTTTGATGAATAAATAAAACGCAACAAGTAACTTTTATTTTCTGATCCAAAAAAATTCGAGAAATAACTTTTATATGTTGGCCACAAAATAAACGTAAAAATAACTTATTTTCTTATTAAAAATAACTTTTATTTGGTGATCGGAAAATAAAAGTCGAGAAATAACTTTTATTGCTCGATGAATAAATAAGACGGAATAAATAACTTTTATTTTCTGTTTGAAAAATAAAAGTCGAAAAATAACTTTTATTTGTTGATTGGAAACTAAAAGTCAATGTTTCACTTTTAATTTTTGCTCCAATTTATGTCAAGCGATCTGAAAAGTTCAGAACTCTCTTCTAATTCAAAACTTAATATAGAATTTTCGTATGGCCACAGAAATTTGTTCCAACTTTCTTTCAGTGTATTAACAATTTATGTTACCGTGTTGAAATATCTTCAGCTTCTGCTAGCCAAAAGACCTGAAATAAGCATTCGGCCTAAAATGATTTTAAAGTTTTTCGATTATTATTTTGATACGCTTTTTAAAATAAACTTTTTGTTTTAATATTCAATAGCAAAATATTCGAATCTGATGAGCTGAAACTTTTAATTTAAAAAAGCAGTCGAAGACAGGAAGCGATTACGCTCCGTAAATATCTGCTGTACGTTTTTGATTCATCAACACAAGCCATTCACCCAAAAGAAATATTTAATTTGCTGGCAATTATAATGGCATTATAAAGGCTTTATAATGAACGCACGTGCTGTGCCAGCAGATCTGAAAACAGGTTAAGAAATTTATTTTTGTAAAAGAAAGTCTCTTCTCTAGCTCGAACGGTATTTGTTAAGCTAAAAGGGAGAAAAAAAAACTACTGACTTTAAGAACACCAGAGTGGAACGGAAACTGGTGCTGTTTTCGGAGATGGTCCTGAGCTACGATTTCTTCAGCTGTTGAGGTATCCACTATTTGATTGCGCTATTTTAAAGATACTAAAATTCAGGTACTTTATTCTCAATGAATTCCCTTCACTTTAATTTTTTTTATTGTATTATTGAGTGAATATTTTGAAGTTTTGAAATTAATTTGAAAATTATTTTTTGCTTGAAAAAATCTGCTGCAAATTTGCGTTCAAAATTATTTTTAAAAGGCAGATGGGGAATTTTCTTTATCCCGTGATTATTTTACTTTAACGGTTCTGCTTGCAGTTTAATCGCATATTTCCTGCTGAATCGTTTACTGGACAACTCCTTCAAAGATGAAAATATTTTCGAAATTTCTATTCTGTTCGAAAAGATTCTCTAGCAAAACTGAAGAGAAAGTTTTCTTGTTCGATTTTGAATAACTTCAAACTATTTAATATAATTTGAAAATCTTATAGTTTTAATATGAAAATCTTATCGTGTTAAAATTCTGTCATATTAGGGTATTCAAACTATTACCAGTTTCCAAATTAATCGATTAATTTTGGGTGATTAGCTGTTAGATGAATTAAAAGTTACTAGGTTTCGATAATTGTATAAGTCGAATAATATATCTCGAATAATATATATCGATTAATTACTTAATCGATTATATTATTCGATATTTCAGAGTATTTGAATTTTTTTTCTAACATAATATTTTATTTTTTAACTGTTATTTGCGGCAATTAATTGTTCGAATAATTGAATGTTGCTGGTGATTGTATATATCGAATAATATTTCTCGATTAATCGCTTGAAATATTATTCGCTAGTATTATTCGCAGAGTATTTGAGTTTTTCTTTTTTAAACACGCCATTCTGTGCACACTCATCATATTATTAATTCATATTGAGCAAATTACTATTCGAATAACTTCAAATTGTTAATTTTCGATAATTGAATATATCGAATAATGTTTCGATTAATCGCATAATTGAAAATAGGTATTTGCAATAACTTTTGTTGAATTTATTTGTTACTGTTTTCATAAAACTTTTAACATGAAAATCTTATCGCTTTAAAATTCTGCCATATTAGGGTATTCAGACTATGAATTGTCTTTCGATTAATCGCTCAGTTTTGGGTGATTAACTGTTCGATTAATCAAAAGTTGTTTGTTTTTGATAATTGTGTATATTGAAAAATATATCTCGATTAATCGCCTAATCGATTATATTATTCGATAATTTAGAGCATTTTCCTAACAAAGAATCTGGTGTATGCTCGTCAGGTTATAAATTGAATTCGGGCGAATTTCGGTTCGAATAATTGAAAGTTGCTAGTTTTCGATAACTGAATATATCGAATAAGTTTTCGATTAATCGCCTAATTGAAAATAGGTCTTTGTGGCAAAGTTTTTTAAATTTTTTTTTTGGTATTTTTTTATAAAATCCTTATTTTACAAATCGAGTTCTTTGTTTTATATTTTAACTATCGAATTATAAGAAATTTAAGTTATTCGATTAAGCGAATGAAATTTATTTGCTCGATTATTATTCGACTAATTTTAAATTAATCGCGCGTGTAATCGGTTAATAAAAAATTCGATCATGTCAATAAATCCTGCCTTAAGCTTGAAATCAAATCACTTTATTTCCAACAAAATTATCATTCAAAGAATCTCTTAGAAAATATCTGTTTACTTGACTGGACTATCACATCCGCAGTTATATTTCTTATTAATTTAATTTTTAATACGAATCAAGGAACTCTTTGAATAACCCAAATTCGATTATGTAAATGCTTCCATGTTCATTGTGTTTTGCCTTTCTCTCCGAAATGTAAACATTTTCCTGGTAACTTAAATACAATTTACTTTTACTTTCCCACTAGTCCACATTAATTTTGAAGAAAAAACAACAAAATATTAGAAAACTAATTGTTATTTTCGTAATAAAACAATCAAAAACTCTGCTTTCATGTTAATTATTGCTTTTGTTAATTCGGTAAATGTTATTAACGATGCACTCGTAAACTGCTTCTGCACACTCAGCGTACGAGCATTTAATTATTCAATTAATTTGTTTAAATATTTTTTAAACTTTTGCAGCGGTTGGGCGATTTTTGCGAGGAAGTCTAAATTTATATATTTTAATTGCCAACATTTTGATTTGCAATACAAGTCTGCCATAAAGAATTTACAAAAACACAATTAATGTTTATGAATCAGTTTTGTGAAAAACATGGAGTTTTTCTTTAAACAAAATTAAAATTGCTGGTAGAAGAAAATTTTCAGTGAAACTCAGGCCTCAGCCTCAATAAATAAATATTTTTGAGCATAAATATTTGAAAGTAGATGGATGATTTCAATAGAATCTAGCAAAAAGGTTTTTTGCTAATGAATTTCAGAATAGCCCATGAAGATCGAGACCAGGCACTACATTAAAATATTGGTGAATTAACCACCAGTGGCATAGCGATGCCTTTGGGAAGTAGAATTTGTTTTAATACTTAGGTCAACTTCAAAAAGCATTAAAAAGGATAGAAAAAATCATGTACACAAATTTTCCAAAAAAGGCCATCCTTCGTCGGGACTGTAGCAGGTGAAATAAAATACTAGATCGAATTGGCTACCGTCAGTTTTCTCTTCTCTGCTGTCAACGCTGTCTTCTGAGAATAATTATTTTCTTCTCATTGTTTGGACACAATAAATTTCATGAGTAGGAATTATCATCCGCTAACTGAAGACCGTAAATAACAATTATTTTCCGCACCTTAAATAACAGAATCAAACTAAAATCGAAGAGCCTCGAGCTCGGGCAATTATTTTAGCATGGACTGACTACTTCAAGATGCATCAACTTTTAATTCCTTGAATGTTATTAAAAAACATCTTAACCAATTATTCGTTGCGTTTTAGTCATCCTGAGAAAATAAAAGTTATTTCTTGATTCTTATTATATATTTCCAAAATACGATTTTTATTCATTCATCAAAAAGTTATTTCTTGACTTTTATTTTTGATCAACAAACAACAATTATTTGTCGACTTTTATTTTTCAATCAAAAAATAAAACTTATTTCTCTTAATTTATTTACTCATCAGAAAATTATAGTTATTCTGTTATTCTTTGACATCTTTTCGATCAAAAAGTAAGTTTTTTTCTTGACTTTTATATTTCAATGAAAAAATAAAAGTTATATTTTTATTTTGCTAAATTAATAATAACCGATTTAGGATCAAATATTCCTCATGTTCTGTGCAAAAACTCTTGTTTGACAAATGAAGTGAATTTTTTTCATAAATTTTCAGTTTAAAATTACTTGCTTTTTAAAGGAATAAAAAATCAAGAAATAACTTTTATTTTCAGTTTGCAAAATAAAGTCGAAAAGTAACTTTTATTTTTTGACGAATAAATGAAACCGCAAAAAGATAAGTTTTATTTATTGCTTGAAAAATAAAAGTCCTGAAATTACTTTTATTTTATAATTAATAAATAAAACGCAACAAATAAGTTGGAAAATAAAAGCCAAGAAACAACTTTTATTTTCTGATGAATAAATAAAACGCAGGAAATAACTTTTATTTTCTGATCGAAAGAATATAAGTATAGAAGTAGCTTTTATTTGTTGATAGAAAAATAGAAGTAAAAAAATAACTTTTATTTTCTGATCGAAAAAAAGAACACTTTTAACGGTTGGTAGCAAAACAAAAGTCAAGAAAGTCACTTATATTTTCTTATGAATAAATAAATCGTAGAAAAATAACTTTTATTTGCTGATTGAAGAATAAAAGTCGAGAAAACAACTTTTACTTACTAATTGAATAATAAAAGTCCAGAATTAATTTTATTTTCTGAGGAAGAGATTTCCTTTACCTTCTGATCGAAAAATAATTGTCGAGAAATAACTTTTATATATTCTAATGAATAGATAAAACAAAAGAAATGGTATTTATTTTATAATTGAAAAGTAAAAGTATAAACTCTTATTTTTAGTTTATTTTCTGATGGATAAATAAAACGCACGAAATAACTTTTATTTCCTGATCGAAAAATAAAAGTCAAGAAAGAATTTCTATTTATTGAGGAATAAATAAATGAAACGCAAGAAAAAATATTTTCCGATCGAAAAATAAAAGTCGAGAAATAACTTTTATTTTCTCAGGAATAAAATAAAACATAAAAATTTCTTCTACAGTGGACTCCCGATAATTCGTAATCGCAAGGGACCGACCATTTCTTACGAATTATAGGGGTTTTCGATGTAGCGGGGTTTCGATTTAACGAGGTTAAAACAAAATGAATGCGAATTAACGGGGTTTTTCAGTTTATTTACTAAAACGATAAATTTTTAACTTTTTTGCATATAATGGCTTTTTATAACTTTTTTTCCGATAGTAATGGGCCACTAATCGGAATGTTAGACTGCCGGCGTTGTGTAAACCATAAAACTAAAGACTTTTCAAGCTCTGGATGTTCCGGTAGTTTTTCCCGCTTTAGCTTACTGCTAAATAAATTCTCGTTTTTGAAGGATTGAAGTAAGAGCTAATGGAGAAATTTTAAATCGCTTAGCAACGTCAATTTTTTTCTCTCCATTGTCAATGCTAGCAAAAATTTGTTGTTTTTGTAACACCGACAGAGTTTTCCGCGTGCGCTTTGACATTTTTCTTTGTTATTCATGTAGCAAACTTATCTTAAGAAAATAAACACAGGCACAAACAAAAAATCATTCTTTCCATGTTTCTATTGCTTTTTATTACGAATTATAAGTGGTAGTAAGAAAAATATTACGATTTATAAGAGGTAAAGAAGGTTATACATATTTGATAAATTACGAATTAGCGAGGGGACCAAAATGTATAGAAATTTTACGAATTAACGAGATTTTTTCAAGGGACCGACTGTTTATTACGAATTATCGGGAATTACGATATATCGGGGTACGAATTATGGGGATTTGACTGTATTTTCTAATGGAAAAATTAAATTCCTGAAACATTTCTTTGTTTTCTAATTAATAAATAAAACGTAACAAATAAGTTGAAAAATAAAAGTCAAGAAATAACTTTTATTTACTGATTAAAAAATAAAAGTCGCGACATAACTTTTATAAGCTGGCCGAAAAATAAAAGTCAAGAAAACAACTTTTACTTTGTAATTGAATAATAAAAGTCGAGAAATAACTATTATTTCTTCTAATTAACAGATAAAACAAAAGAAATGTCGTTTATTATCTGACTGAAAAATAAAAGCATAAATAAAACTCTTATGTGTGGGTCAAAAAGTAAAAGTCATGAAATAACTTGTATTTTCCGATCGATAAATAAACCACAAGAAGTGAATTTTGTTGTCTGATTGAAAAAGAAAAGTCAAGAAATAACTTTTATATTCTGGTCAAGAATTAACTTTTATTTTTGGAAAAGTAAATAAAAGTTGAGAAATAAATTTTATTTTCTAAAAAATAGATAAAACTTTGAAAATAATGATCACAATCCGATTTTGTTAAATGAAACTTATAACCGCTGCGGTACCTGCTGGTGACACATTCTTCCGATGCTGTTTGTCGGCTTTATTTTGCCACACACTCTTCGTCTCAAATTTGATATCAGAATATATTTAAATTTTATATATATATATTTTGCTGTCAATACTTTCAAAATATTGAGAACTTTTTTATTTCTTCATTTTATTTAGAACAACAAATTTAAATTTTAAAAAATAAATGAATCAATAGAATTGTTCATCGGCAGTAGGGGTTCATTTTCAAATCAAAACTTTTATTCGGTCCTCATTCTGCCCTCCCAATAAACCGCTTTGGAAGCGAAATAAAGTAAATCGGGGAATAAACTTGTCATACGACTTTTTCTATATTGTAAGAATGGCAATACCTGGCAACACCGGCGCTTTTATAAAAAAAAGCATACAAACTACCAGATAATATGGAACAGAAATTTCTCTCCAATTTTCTTCACTTTTCCGCCTTAATCGTGTATTAAGTGCTTAAAGTGCTGATTATTTCTGGTGCATCAACTACAACAATTAAAGTTTAAACGACAAACTTCACCTGATTTCACCGTAACCATTTCCATCTTTCCGTCTTTCTTTTGTCTCAATCGCACCACCCATTAAAATGCAAAAACTTAAATTCTCTTTGAACAAAATCATGTCATAAAGTTGAAAATCATACGAGTTTGATGCTTAAGAATTTTATATGGAAACGCTGAACAATTAAGATGCCTGCTTTTAATGAATTCGGAATTGAAAAAAAGAAGAAGAAGTTTAAAAATCAGTTACGTTCACACGAGTTACGAGCGTTGCAATTTAATGGCTTCATTGCATGTTTGAATTTATCACAATTTGAGATTCTTAAAAATCTGTAATAATTTTTGTAACGAATTTGATTTTCCAGAGATGTTGGCTGGTTGCTGCTGCTGGTGGCATGTTTTAGTTTCTACTGCTGCTGACGTTTGTTGGTGTGGCAGCGCGGGGAGGATTTACAAGAAAAATGAAATTGTTTAAGTTGCTGTTTCGTTTTTTTTTTTTTTTTTTTTAATTTTCAAATGAAACCTACAAACCGAGTTCTCAGACAAAATTATGTATTTTATTAAACACGATTATTATCGCAACAGCTTTCAAAAACTTTTTACTTGATATTTTAATTAACATAAAATTATAATTGAAAAAAAAAATGGATAAATAGAGAAAAGTTGTGTTTTTTGTTCTTAATAATGAGAAATTTTCAAGTATTTCTTGTGTTAAGGAAAATTTATTTAGTTCAGCAGCGATGTTTTCTTCCATCTTTAATTTGTAAACGTACTCTACGCATGAGATCGGCTGAGCGAACAATTAAGTGCTTCAGAGGAAAAGCAGGGAAATAAAAATCGTATTGCTTTTCATAAAACGTTTTAATGTTTAAAATTATGACAACTGACGGGCGTAGGGAATAACCAGCCATCTAAAACCACTTCGCAATGCTGTGTTTCATATCCCTCAGCATTACAAATAGTCAACTCATTTGGAAAATAATTTGATTTAACTACAAACACAGCGAACATTAACCAGTCTAAATCAGTACAAACAAAGTTTATTTAATTATCAAAAAAAAAAAAAAAATTATAATAAAATGAAATATGGAGGACGCTTGTCTCTAAAGGACACCCCTGTAAATTGTCCCTAATATTAACCGCAAGGCCATCGCAACCTGATTTTTGTGCTGTTCCATGGCTTTGAGTTCTTCGAGTCAAAACGCTCTTATTTCAATTTTCAAATCAACCGATTTCTACGAGATAAATGGCAATTGATGTTGTTTTTAGTGACTATAAAAGAATGGAGATCATTAACTGACCAGATATATAATTTCAAAGCTTAAAAATTTTTATTTTTTTTGAATTTTTACGGTCACGATATCTAATGAACCGATTAACCAATTTTTACCCTGTTTGCGGTTTGTAAATTTAAAAATATATTTTAAGATTCGATTGGTGAGGCCACTAAAAATTTCTATATTTGAAAAATCATATTGAAAAATGCTTCTTTAATTTTTTTTAATATCTTGAAATGTACCGGTTCGAATCGTTTCTATTTCACAGGAAAATTAAGTTCAGAAACGCTTCTCTTTTGTTTACTATAAAAAAAAAATTGAAACATTAACTGACCAGATATATAATTTAGAAGTTAAAAAAATTAGTTTTCCAAATTGTTACGGTCACGGTATCTCAAGAACGGAATAACCGATTTTTACCCGGCTTGCGGTGATTGGCGTGGTTTTTACAAATCGAGAAAAGTTATTTTAAAAATGGATTTATTTAATTATTATTTTTTTTTCTTTAACTCACAAAACTTACCGGTTCGAATCGGTTCAAATTCACCGGAAAATTAAGTTCAGTAACGCTTCTATTTTGTTTATTATAAAAAAATTTGGAATCCTAACTCATCAAATATATAATTTGGGAGTTAAAAAAATTAAGTTTTTCCAACTTTTACGGTCACGATATCTCAGGAACGGAATAATCGATTTTAACTCGATTTTTACATTTCAAGAATTGATTAGTTTGCTGAAAAGTTATTAATAAAAAAATATTTTCAAAATGGTTCTTTTAAAGTCTTGTAGACATCCGGAAATTTATCGGTTCGAATCAGTTCAAATTCACAGCAAATCAAGTTCAAGCATGCCCTGATTAGATAAAAGTTACTTTTTTCGAATGATTGCGGTTTGAAAATTTCAAAATTTATTTCAAAATTCATTCAGTGAAGCCGTTGAAAATTTATTCTAAAGAAATCACTTTGAAGAATGTGTTTTTTTAGTTTTTGAAAATATCTTGAAATGTACCGGTTCGAATCGGTTCAAATTCACAGAAAAATTAAGTTCAGCAACACTTCACTTTTTTTTCTATAAAAAATTTTTAACACTAACTAATCAGATATATAATTCCGGAGTTAAAAAAATTACTTTTTTTGTACTTTTATGGCCACGATATCTCAGGAACGGAATAACTGATTTTGACTCGGCTTGCGGTGATTGGCGTGGTTTTTAGAAATCAAGAGTTGATTAGTTTGTTGAAAAGTTATTTTAAAAATCCATTTTGAAAATGGGTTTATCTAATTTATTTTAGAAATCCTGAAAGTTACCGGTTCGAATCGGTTCAAACTTACAGGAAAATTAAGTTAAGGAACGCTTCTCTTTTGTTTATTATAAAAAAAAAATTCGTAACGCTAACGATTCGATATATAATTTAAGAGTTATTCTAAAAAAAACATTTTTAGAATATGATATCGAAAGGAGTAACCGATTATGACCCGGTACGTCTTAATCGATGTGGTTTTTGCATTTTAAAAGCTGTTTAGCTTGTGGAACCGATTGGTAGAGCAGTTGAAAAATTATTAGTAAGAAAACATTTTCGAAATGGGGTTTTTTAAAGTTTTTTAGACATCCTGAAATTTACCGGTTTGAATCGGTTTAAATTTACAGGAAATCCAAATTCAAGAATGTCCTTGAAAACGTCAGCGATTCGTTTAATTCGGTTCAGCCCTTAAATACTTACAGATACCGACTCCTACAGACATATTGACGGGTTCCCAAATATAGTCAGGGAAGTTTTCTAACACCTCAACTCGTGGAGATCTAATGAGAACTAAATTTTTTCAAAATGTAGTAAAACCAATAACTTCTCGAAAATTCTCAATTTTCTTAGCGGGATGTTAAAAGACTTTAAACGAAAAATGATGCCTGTGAAATAGTGGATGGTTTGGCGTTGTCCCAAAATCCTGGCATAAGCTGATCTAAGAGCGTCTTTTATAAGGATTTCTGCCAGCCGAAAAAATGGCCATTCGAATATAATTTTTCTTTCAGTGTGAAGATATTGAACACATTAATTTTTGACAATTGAAAGTCACTTGCATTCAGCGTCTTCAACTTCTTCAGCTGTTTTTTTTTTCTTCTTGCAACAATAAATAATTATTGTTGCTTCAAGTAACGATTCAAGTACAAGCGAATACAATTACTTGCGCTGAAGTCTCTAGTATTTCCCATGAAATTCAAATTCAAGGGGTTGATTGAAATAAATCAATTTGAAAATCGCCTTTTCTTAAATATTTTAAATATCAAATTATAAATCACTCACACCACCACCTCGACGTGCAACATTGAACGGGTACTTAATTCGTTAATGTGACCCTAAAATGTAACCGTGTGTTGCCTTTTTTCTCTCCCGTGTGTACTTCGTTTTTCGAGTGACTCTCGAGTGCAACAACTTTGTTGCAAAATCACTGAACTGTTAAAGTTTTTGTATGGAGAGAAAGAAATGAAATATTACAAGAATGGAACTTATAAAAGATTAACTTTAACAACATGCTTGTTAGGAATAAATGAAAGCAAAAAAAAGTGAACAAAACTTTTGTAAAACAATCAACAAAAAACCGCAATTGTTAAATTTTCAAAAAAAAAAATAAAAATAAAATAAAATAAAAAATAATGAAAAATAAATGAACACTCCAGAAGTATTAAGAAAGACCTTTAAGGACACTTGACTGTTGTGGCAACTTCAAATATGCCACAAAGTGTGATTATGTGTGTGTGTATGTGTGAGTGTGCTACATTCTGCACAAAAACAAAAAAAAGAAGGAAAAAATAATGTGGGAATAATTTTGTTTCACTTTTCCAAACATGCATGTAATTTAACATGTAACCGGAGTTTCAAATGGAATGAACACCGCAGCGCCGCACAGTTCGAACAACAAACGGTTGCATGCAAAGTGGCCATAAGCAATGACCAACAATGTTTTCTTGATACAACGTTTTAGATTTTCATTAATAGATTCGCTGTATCGTCGCAAAACGATCAGAAAATGGCAACATTTAAGGCAACAGCTAAACAAACGAATCGTTCATTTAATTAGTCAAATTCAAATTGTAATTAAGTGCAGTTTATTTATTGTTAAAATGACAACAAGTGTTTCGTTTTTGCGAAAAACAAATATGTGGAAAGTGTATTCGTTCGAAATAAAAGTTTGCAAAATCAAAATCAAAATCAAAAAAACGCCATCCACTTTACACCAGCTAATTGCGGCGACAGTGCACCGTGGGGCGGGAAATTTAAAAATTTACTGGAAGTACTACAAGTCAAATATTGGAGTTGGTTTCCTTTGAAGAAAAACTTTTTTATGTTCACGTAATACTTTTAGTGTGACTCCCTGTAGGAAATTATCAGGCCTGTTCCTCTATCAACGTGATTTTATATCATGCAGGAGGTCTTCTGCGCATGACACTAAACCGGTCACCGGGGGTTGGTGATAAAGGACAACGAATACGAGTTATAATATAAATAATATCGCAATATTTCACTAAAAATATTACAGGGGTACTCCAGTACTTTGAAATGGACTGAAAAAAGGACAACTGTACTAAAAATATATCGTCCCTGTTTCCCGCTAAGAAAATTAAAACTTCCAAAATATTAAAAAGTAGTTGTTTTTTGCCGTCCGTTATGCAAAAATTTAGTTGCCATCAAATCTCGATGTTCTGAGTTCCAAACAAAAAGCTGCCCTGACTTCTATTCCGAGGGTGTGACACAGTCTCCAATATTTTTTTAAAATTTTTTGTTGTTGGAATAACTTTGAAATGGCTTTACCAACCGATTCCACAAAAAAACCTGGTCGTTCGTAACTAATCGGTTTAAAATGAGTTCAGTCTTTAGAGAGATATAGTGAAGGATATAAATTCGATAAAGTGGTTGATTAGAAAACTCCGATTCATTTAAAGTACCCGAAAGACTTCAGCAACCACCGCTAATTGTGTGAGAATCGGTTGATTCGTTTAAAATTTTTGTTGCCAAACTTTCGTTTGACTTTCGTACTGAAAGAGTTCAAAACGAGAAACCAAACTACGACCGATTTGCGGGTAAATTTTCCAAAAATTAGCAGGAGTGGCCTTTTAAAATAAACCGTTTTCTCTTTTTTTTTGTAACAACTTTCGTGATATAACTTTTTCTTTATGATTCTAAAAGTTGAATTTTCAAAAATATATCGGATGTTATTTTTTAGCCGCATGAGAAATATGAACATCGATATCTTGATTTGAATCAGAGAGCACTTTTTTCCATTTTCCAGTCATCAGAATAGGCCTAGTGAAGAAGCAATCCGTTAGATTATTCATCGTTTTCGCACCAATTTTACTCATGTTCCTTCAAAACTATCAATGAGACACAGAAATTTGCGTATCGACTAGAATTTTGGTGCTGTAGCGCAAAGTACAAGAGAATAGGTCGCTGGATCCGTTACATTCAACGGCGAGCGTTATGGAACTTTGCCGACTAAATTTTCTTTTATAACAACTTTCCTTACAGCTCTCCCAACGATCGATTTATTGAAAAATCGTTTTAATGACAGACAACTTCTGATCCAGAAGCATTTCTGGTCACTGGGACCCGGACCGTTAGATTGAACACAATGGGGTTATGGGTTTTATGGACTCCTGGGCCTTGGCTGGTGAGCCAGCAATTCCTGAAACACTGGATGCCGGCATTCAAGCGGTCCTTAAGGTCATACGGCCAGATTTATTAGAAGAATTATAGAAATACTAGAGTCTTTGGATCGGAAACATACTTCGTTCTTAACATATTTTATGTCTGACGATCCAAAGATGTCAAACGTATGCCGCTTTCCTTTAGAGTGAACTTCTTCATTTCTAGGGATGGTTTTAAGTGCTGAGCCGACAACTAGGAATTCTAGAACAGCTGATGTTTGAATATGTGCGGTATTGTGGATCTGTTAGATCGTCCAACATGTATGGAAAAGCTCCTCTGTTACGCCGTTGAAACTTTTAAATCTAAATTACAATTGAATTCAGCAAAGCTTCGATTGTGTCCTGAGAGCTTTTAATACGCTCTCTTTACAAAATATTGTTTTCTTAAAGCAATTCCTGCCAAAAAATTGCAGACAATATTTTTAGTTAATATTTCAATGAAACAATATCAACGAATCTTAAAAAATCAGGAGAAGTGTTTTGTGTTTTAGAAAAAGTAAAGCCACAAAAATGTCAATTGATACGATACAAATTAACATCAAATCCCTTGTGTTTTTTCAAATCAAGGATGTTATTTTCCAAATCACTTTTAATGGCAACACTGGGACTTAGCAAAAGTTTGTTACCATCAGTTTGATACAGTTTTCCTATCGTTTTACATAATAAAATTGCTACAAATAAATACTTCGATCACATTCAACTAAATAAAACTATACAAGAGTACTCTTCATGAAAGTGTAGCGGCCTTCGGAAACAGCTGCTCTGCTCTGCGGTGTAAATGGAATAGTTAAACCTCATATTTAGTTATTTTCCCTTGTGCTTTTGAATATTTGTCATGTCCTTTGGAATCACAAGACACTTTTCTAATAATAAGCCCATCAAAATTAAATTTCATATAAATAAAATAAAAGTTAAGCAGCTGAACCGATTTATTTCATTCGGTCATTAATTTATTTACTATTTATAAATTTATTTTAGCTTTTTCCCTGCTGCTATTTTTTGCGCAAGTAGCTTATTAGTTTTTAGAGCTCCTCCCCACTGTGCACCGCCACTGCACATGACAACCGAAACAGGGCTAAAAACAGAAAAAAAACGACAAAAAAATCACAAGATAAAAACACTAATAAAGACCACAAAAGGCGCTTAAAGCTGTAAACACTTTGACAAATGCAATTGTTGTTAGTTTAGTTGTAGCAATTTACTTAATTTATTTTACAGCCGTTGTGTTGTAGCTGTTGTTGTTATTATTTTCATTCTCCATTCATTTTTTGTTTGTTTGTTCGTTCGTTTATTTATTTGTTGATGGCATAATACAATTACCGACTAGATAATTTGGTCAGTAACATGATTATGGCTGCAACAGCGCAACACGATATCGCCAATTATATTTTCAGTAAAAAAAAAAAAAAACAACTTTGCATGCAAACGAAGAAAATAAAAAAAAAGAATTGATAAAAATAAAAAGTACAACTGCAAAAGTAAACAAATTTAATATGTAAAAGAACATGGGCCAGTTTTAATGGAAGAGTGTTTGAGGAAAAAAACATCAAAATATTTTTTGGTTTGTTGGTTTATCCAACGCCGCAGAAAGTCAAGGGAAAGGAAGACTTAAATCAATTAAACTAAATAATAGGTGCAGTTGATTCAACGGCTTTACAGAAGAGTTGGCCAATACCTGACAGCAGTTTTTTTAATCTAAAACCGGTGGGATGAGCTTAACAAATCCAATTGAATTCATACACCTTGCTAAGGTGTTGTGGTCTATCTTAAACCCTTGTTACTTCCGAGGAAAGCATGTCGTCAGCACCAAGAGTAACCAAAGGTCAAAGTCATGAGACTTATCCCTCCTTACACTCCCAGCACCAACCACACCACCTCTGCCGTAACGTCTGCTGATTCACAGCAGCATATAAAGACTACAATCAGCCGGACCGAAGTTCCAGGACAGTATAAATGTGCCAGAACATCAACCCTTATCTGACATCTCTCTCCCAGCGACACTTGGTATCAAACCACAATCACCACGTGGACTCAATGAAGAGACCTCAAGCAACATCTGGACACAGAATTAGTAAGTGAAAGGGGAAAAACGAGGTCCGCCACACGCCATCAATTAGATGAACGTGCGTTAAACAGAGCTTCGCCAGTGAAGCAGATGTTTCACACACGCCCAGCCAAAATTTCACGTGTACGGCAACATCGTCGCTTCACCCCCGAGCAAACATCATCTGTGGGGCTCAACCAGATCCCGTGGTACGCAGTGTAAGGAAACTGGTTACGCCCCGCAGGTTAAACCGATGTAGATTTTGTTACCTGCTATTGATATTTGATCCTTTGTAATGGCGGGACCCAGGTATCCTTCCACCTGTACTTTTTATCTTTTCCCCAGAAAGCTCTGCAACAAAGTGTACCGACTCACCAAGTTGTCTGTTGTGGCTCCCCGGAGGACTGCAGCCGAACAATCAAATGTGGGAATAGTTTTGAGAGGACATGGCGAGAGGGGAGAAGAAGGATAATTTTTTTAGTTCGCTGGCGATTATTTGCTGCCTTTTTGAGGGATATTAAAATCGCATCGAAGCAAAAGAAAACACTTTCATTTATGAGCTTTTTCGTACATCATCCTCAGCCTTTTTTATTTCTGCTTTTGAAAATTCCACTGAAACACTAAATATTTTTGTCAACAAACTGCAACAACACAAACGTTTCAAATTCCAGCTGCATGTTTCATCTGAAAGACTTTTATGGAGCAGTTTTTTTGTTTTTTTTTTTATTTGTTTTATCTCTGTGCGCTGAAAGAGGCAAAAGTTTAATTCAAAATAATATTTTTTAAACATAAAACAGTGGCTGTCTGTCTAGACCGGATGTTTATGAATTAAATGAAAATCATTTTTTTTATTCGCTTCTTGCTGGTGTTGCTGCCGCTGCTGCTGCTGTTGTGAAAATATTTTTGGCAAACAATTGTAAACTTGAAGTTTTTTTTTTAAAGCAGCGCACATGAAAGTTTATTACGTTTTGCGCAGCATTTCCAGAAAAACAAAAACATGCCACAAATAAAGTTGAATGCAAACAAGAACTTGTGGAATTATTATTCTTTAATAGTATTTTAAATTAACAGCGAAATTAATTTTAAATTGTGCCACTAATTCAGAGTTTCTATTAATAACTGAAAGTGGTATTTTCTGTCAGTCTCTTCATATCTTTCGCGAATGAATTTAGTAATTTCAATATTCTTTATTGAAAATTCTCAAAAAGATTTAACAAAAATCCTGTTGACTTTTATTGTTTTTATTATTATTATAATTTCTTTTTCTCATAAACAGCGCACAGAATGCGCTGTTAACATGTGAATTTTAATTACCTTAAATAAACTACTTGACGCTTCCGGTTTCAGCACACTCGAAAATTATGTTGCAGATTTGCGCAAACAAAGAGCACGTGCAGGCATGTTCGTCTTGTTGGGCTTCGAACTTGTGGATGGCAGAATACATCAAATGCCGCGGTTTTACGATAATTTTTTACTGCTGGAAAGTTTTCGCTACTCTTTAACATGCACTGCTCACTGCTTTAAACTGAAACATTCATAATTGTTTGCCAAGAGTTACTCACATCATGCAAAATAGTTTGTGGGAAGTTGAAAGTACACAGAAGAGTATTTGGGTTGAGAGGGCTAAAATGAACTTAACTCCTTGTGAAATTAACCCCTTGTTGTCCACCACTATAATCAGTCAAGTAGCCACATAACTGAAGCCCTTCGGTATAATATCTTTTCAATTATTTTAGATTGATTTAGTATTTTTTTTGGTCCTTTTCCCAAATCTCTTGAAATCTCAAGTTTCAAAGGTTTCATCTACTTCGCATTTCTCTGCGGTTAATGCAGATCCTCAGGGTATTTTTACTCAAAATTTATTGGAATAAATTCAATGATGGATTAATAAGCTCTTGTTATGAGTTTGATATTTGTTTTAGACTTCTCATTTATTAAAGTGGAGTTTGAAATAATTGTCCGTAGTTATTCTAAGAAACGTTGGGTACAGGTTCCCTGATGATCTGCATTAGCCCCAGTGAAATGCGCTCGAGAATTGGCTAAAAACCCCTCAACTGAACACTTTGAATTTTAATATAACTCTTGGGAAAAAAGAATCAGCACGAAAATAAAAATTATAGAGTATTAAAGATAATATCTTCAGCTTCCTCTTCATTAAATAAAATGTTTGATTGAATATCAAAATTATAACAAAAATTCGCTGATCACTTTCTTTTTTTTAAGGTGCCATCACAGTTTGCAAATATTTGCCCAAACAAACGTAACCACTGAAGCCCAAAAATATATTTTAAGATTTAAAAACTTGTTTTTGAAGAAAACACGTTTCATAAATAATCAGTGACGTTGAATCCAACATTATTTTAAACTATGAACTCAATCAACTCTTTTT
This sequence comes from Linnaemya vulpina, assembly GCA_963675445.1. Taxonomy (NCBI): domain Eukaryota; kingdom Metazoa; phylum Arthropoda; class Insecta; order Diptera; family Tachinidae; genus Linnaemya; species Linnaemya vulpina. Next base: position 14,959,856 of record OY776280.1, on the reverse strand, counting down.
TCAATTAAAATGATTTTCATTAAGCATTAAACACAATAAAGACAGCAGACTACAACTTGTCAAAAATAGAATACATGTGCGTATATGAGAATGATTATTTTTACTACTACAGGCAACACGGCTACTGGTTGTTGTCCCTGCTATTTTTGTGATTGTAGTCAAATTAAATTAATTTCTATTTTGGTGAGCGACAATGAGTAGATGCAATATTGCCAGTATAATTAAATAAATAAATTCCATTATTCTAAACTTGAAATATATTGTTTTATTTTTACAAAAAGAAAGAACAAATTATATTGTAGACTTTATATATATTTCATTGGAATAACACTATTTAAGAGTACTAAATATATGAAAGCGGCTACACTGGCGTACTACAAATAACAACACTTGGTTATTGATTTTGTGGTGTCGTTCTAAAAATAATTAAGTAGCTGAGTACAAGGCGACGATTGCAGCCAACGACTTTTGTATTCGGTGTTCGTGTAGCCTGCTGTCGTTATTGTGTTTAATGCTTGAGTATTTAGTGATTAGGTTTTTTTTGGAAAAATATTTGCCCAAAGGCAAATTTAATTTTACTTTATTTTCTACTGGCTGGCTTATATCCAGCTCGATTAGCCATTGTAACAGGTAAAAAACAACAACAACAGCTAAAAACTGTTTCAACGTAAAAGCAGTCATTTTGAGTCCTTCTAAATTAAAACCCCTTTACGAATAATCAGCCCATGAAAACGAAATTTGATACAAAAATTCAATGCAAAATACTTAAAATTAAAATAGAAATATTTGGCTTGTCCTATTCCAAAAATGGAGAAAAATCTTTCCTGTGTACTTAACAAAATTCAAACCAAAAATGTTTGGCTTAAAAACGTGCACAAAAGATTCAGAAAATAGATTAAGAAAAAATAATCCAAAGCGGGAGCCCAGGAGCTAAACAAAACTGAGTTTAATACAGTTCTCGTGTCCTTTTTCATAATAAAATTCGTACAAATAGAAACACATGAATACTCTTCACGAAGTGTAGCGGCTTTCGAAAACAGCTGTTCTGCTCTGCGGTGTGAATCGAACCGTTAAAACTCTTGTGCACTTTTCCTTGTTCTTCCTAACATTTATCATGTCTTTCGGAATCACAAAACACCAAATTTTATTAGTTATTGAAGTGAATATTTGATTATACTCGTATATTCTTCTGCTTGTCTTAAAATAAGAGGGCAACACTAGATTTTGCGAAGCTGATTTAAGCCATTTAAACTCCTCACACATACAACTAAACAAGCATGCGTGTGCATGTACAAACGTGTATCGCCGTGGTAAAATAAATTGTTAATTATTACGAAACCAGCAGGATGTGTTTTACTGCAACTTTTATTGTTAAGATGAGCATATTTTGCTTACACTCCTGTTAAACTCCATCTTACAATCATGTTGTATTGCAAAAAAACTTCATGTTAACTTTTCTAAACACCGCATAGTAGCCTGGAAATTAAGCAAAAACGAATTATAATTAAAGCAGCTAAACGATTTTGAACTTGTTAAGGAAATTAAATAAAATTCATAAATTGTTAAACCACTTTGAAGGGGGAGAGGAATATATTTCAAAGAAAGAAAACCATAAACAAAAACAAGTTGTGGGAGCACCATTCAGTTGGCCAAAATAAAAGTACCGCAATAGAGAAATCTCATGTTTCACTTGAGTGATAAAACAAAAATTTTGCTTTTAACGAGTTGTTTTGTTTTTTTTTTGTGTAAAATAATAAATTAATTTTTTTACACAAATTTTTCCGTCACAAAAAATAAAAATATTAATTAACTATGAACTAAATAGAAAGAAAGAAAGAAAGACAGAAAAAATAATAATAAACGGCACGAATAACAACCCTTCATATTTCGCTGGATGAACATTAAATATTTCATTCGTTTTTTGGTGACAAAATTTCCGGTCACTTGTCGCGCGTGATTGCGGTTTTGCATTAATTAGTGGCCACAAATTGGGAGCATGTCAGCCAGCGATGGATTGGATTCGTACAGTCATAAAAAATATTTTTATTTGTTTGTTTATTTTTTTTTTTAACTTATTTGATGAGTTTGAAACTCTCTCTCTGCGAATACGCATCGCAGAATAAAATCAGTGACCTCTTGTAATCTTTTTTTGTTTTATATCACAGTGAGTGAATTGAAAATTATATTGAAATACTGTAACAGGGAAATTAATAAGATTGATTGTTTATAAAATGTTATAAAAAACTATTGAAAATCAAGGAGATCATTACGGCATTCGATATCGTTGGGAATTTATTTGTAACTTGTAAAACAATTTCGGTTGATCTTTTCTGTTATTCCGTAACTATTTTCAGAGTGTCACGTCAAGAAAACTGGATACTCTGCGTTGTAACAGTCTTCTGCTACATTTTACTTCTTATGGAACAGCCTAATGCTGTCGGCAGTAGTCGATCGTTGTCCTCAATGATCACGAAAATTACCCATTTTGGTTATTGTCTTAATGTGACGTCACTAAACAGTTACAGAATCAAGGGAATAGAATGCGGTAGCTTGACCCCAACTTTAAAAGCTGTTTTGTTTTTGAAAGCAGCTGTTAAAGAGAATCAAAAATAAGACGTTAGAAAATAAAAACTGAAAAGTTTTTAGTGAGTTCTTGTTATGACTTTGATGTTTGTTTTTAAGCTTCTCACTTATTAAAGTGGCAGTTTGAAATAAATATCTTTAGTTGTTCTAAGAAATGTTGGGTAAAAGTTCCCTGATGAACTGCAATAGCACCAGTGAAATGCGCTTACGAACCAGCTAAAACCCCTCAATTGATCACTTGGAATTTTTTAGTAAATTTTTTGGAAAAAAGAAACAGCACATAATTAAAAATAAAGAGTTTCAAAGACGACAATTTCCAAAAGTATGTATTAATTTGAAAAATTAAACTTGACATTCAGATGATCGCCGTCTTTTTCTAGATAATAAAAACACCGTAACGGATAATGCGATCATCAAAAGGAAATTCACGGAAAGAGGTCAAAATAAGGAGCATATTTTCTAAAAAGTAAAATTGACGTTTTATTTTTTTAGAAAATTACTACAATAGGGAACTTGCTAAGATATAAGTACAAAAAATTAACATCCTTATGGAAAAGGTTGTCAGAGTGCAACACAGAGTCCTGATTGTGAACAGAATTCATCGAACGATATCACATTCCTTGACAAGACATCACGTCTTAATTGTGTGGACTCCAGTATTAACAACGAATCTCACTGTTGTTGAATTGAAATGAAAACTAAGTTGTCAATAATTTTAGTTTCTTTTAAATTGATCTACTCTCCACAATCGTCTATTAAATTTATTTTATTACTTCTGTCGTTCGAGACAGAAAATTACGAAAAAAAAGTTGCTGTTAATTAGTAAAATTCACAAAGTAATTTAAATTCTATAGTTTGTTAAACAAATTCCCAACATAAACCATTCACTTTTTTATTCACTCTTGGAAAACTCTTTCGCACCAAATGCGTTAATAGCGTAAATTTTAATATTTATTTGAAAACCTTTAAGCATTAGAAGGGCACAAAAAAAGTTTTAAATTTTATTATTTTGAAGTAACAGAACTATTTGAATTGAACTAATAATTTTCCATATTATGGATGACGACATCGACGTCGTATTAACACGACAGCGAAGTACGTTCACCAGTGTACTCCTTGTCAGCCACAGTATTAACATACTCCAACAGCATTAAATGTCTTAGAGAGTACTGATGAATTTTCAAGTTATAAATTGCTGTCGACTACAAGTCGGCAAGTCCTATTTATTTACTCGCGAGTCGTCAACCATAATAAGGCGAAGTATATCTTCGATATTGTGCGGCTATCTCGAGTACGGCAGATTGTACATTCAGTTTTTCTACAAAAATATATTATTTTAGCAGGACCAACGAACTAATCGAATAGTACTTCAGGCAAATTTCAAATCTGCGGGATCTTCAAAAACTTAATACGATATTTTTACGTCTAAAAAAAGAATTTTATTAACCAGTTTCGACGTAAAAATATAGGCCATCTCAGATAAAACACGCTTCTGCAAGTTATTTCGGTCCATAAATCATTTCTGGTTTCATCAAGAATTCCAGAAAACTTTATGTGCGAGAGCCAATAATATATAATATTCTCAGCAATTTTTGGAATATTTAAAGGGTGTTTTTTTATTTTTATATAAAGTAGCGAATAAATTTGCAAAGCATCGCTGACAGATGTCGACTTGGCGATTGCAGAGATGTCGTAAACCCAAATTTTATCCATTATTGTGACTGACTGTACACGACTTATGCCTTCATAAAAGAAGTGGAAACGTTGTTAACCACGAACAAATCCTCTGAAGAACTGCATTCTCATACGTTCACTGGAGATGAGCAGTTTGATACCATCACCGTCAAGAATTACTGACTTCTGATGCGATTCTGTGGATATCAACGACATGGGGCTTGAACAGGAATAACAGATCAGTGGTCTGGCTGTATTTGAAAAATTAATTGACAACGAGGCTTGATGTTGATGGACTCAAAGCTGCTTTAAAACTCAGCGTGTTTTTGTTTTGTTTATTTTTTTAGAGGTCGAGAAATTTAAAATGTCTTTAAAACAAAAAATAATTTTAATTTTAATTATGTGCTGATTCTTTTTTTCCAAAATCATACTAAAAAAATTCAATTGAGGGGATAATTTTTTTTAAATTCACATAAAATTTACTTAATTCGAAAGATAATCTTCTGTCATTATAATTCCAATACGACTTCCGGCTTTTGATCTCCATGGCTGGATCGGATGTAGTCTAATCTGAAGGCCCAATTTTTATGAATTTTTCCAAAAAATGTTTCCATAATGCGGCCAACGTGGTACTTCAATTGGAGAAACTTTTCGAACTTATCGGCGTAGACTAGCGACTTTACATATCCCCCCAGAAAATCTTCTAGTGATATTAAATTGCACGATCTTGATGGCCAATTTGCGGGCCCGAGACGAGAATATATGGGGTTGCCAAATGTTTCCCTCAATAAATCAATTAATGGCGTTTCCTTTTCTGAAAAATGTGTACAAATTCTTCACTTATTTTCTAAAAAGCGGCAGTTTTGAGGAGTTTTAAAACAAAAATTATTTTTCTAGAGGGATATAAAATTAATTTCTAACATATTCTTTGTTTTAAAATGACAGAATGTTGAATGTTTTCTTTTAAAAAGTGCAAAAAATGTTCCTTTTTTTCTAGAAAAGAAATCAATATAAATGACGAGCTGTTTGACATGAAGTTCCGTCTTGTTGAAGTCACAGCTCCTGCACTTCCTGATTGTTCAATTGATGGACCACAAAGCCAGTAAATATGGCTCTAGAGAAACGTTTTTAGCATCGGTTTCAGAGAAGTACGGACGAATGATTTCACCAACCTATGGAACACACAAAACAGACAGTTTTCTTGGGTGTAACAATGTCCTAACATGCTCTTGATATATAATAGCACTCCGCCAAATATGGCGCTTTTATCTATTGACACTTCTATTCAAATAAAAATAAACTTCATTGCTAAACGAAATCCGCGCGAACATCATATTCAAAGACATCATGTTCAGAAGCGTTGTTCACACTAGTGACTACACTAACGAGTGAACAACGCTGTGACTACTGTGACTAGACTCTAGTCACACCATAAATCACTTGACAGCTGACATAATGGCCGCCAGTTAAAAAGTGGTGCCAACTTAAAGTTTGATTCTTCCATAAAAAACAACTCTAAATATCTCTTCAGTTTAGAAAATGCTGCTTGAGTATAATTTCAAAAAATAAATCATGAATGAAAATGGAACACCGGGTTCAATTAGTACTCCAACCTAAAAACTGACTTGTAATTCAAAAAAGTTCTTACAAACACAATAAATACTTCATGTATTTTAAGTATGAATTTCGAATATCATTCAGTGCCTTAAATGGCTTGAGATGAGTTATGAGAATTTATAAATACTCCGAAGCGATCAGAATTTATTAAAACCTTTAAAGTGTCTCATTAAAAAAGGTTTATTTTCTTTTATAAATCACACTTTAATCACACAACGATAAAAGATGAAACGTACCAAAAATGAGGTGCCATTTATTACATGCGCCATAATGCTGCTCAATGCATTTTTATTTTATCTCTGTTGAGGTGTTTGTGTGCTTGTAATGCATTTTTCAAACTAAAAAGTTGTTGGCTTTTGTGAAAAGGAGGCTGGCTGGCTGGCTCGGCTGCGCTGGATAAAACCACACAAAAGAAAGAAGATCTTAACAGCAGAATCGAAGTAACAAAAGCCGGTGATATAATTTAACTATCGAAAAATATTGGCTGTAGAGTATAAATCTTAAGATTATGCGAGGGTTGTTAATGCTAAGTTTCATAATGACGTGAAGGAAGAAAAAATTAGACGGTATAACTGGAAAATATTGCCTCCATTATCTTTTTTTTTTTGAACTTTTTGGACGAGATAATACCTGTTGTATTTAGAAACTCAGTCGTACGATTTGTTGTTTGAAGAACGGTATTGTTTCATATGCCAGATAAATCCGTTTTCTAATATTTTACAAGAAAATTCACAATGCAGTACTGCGAAGTTGAACCGGGCATGGGATTTTTAATTCGATGTGTGAAATTTCAAATAAGACATTTTCTAAAAAAAACCAATTCTATTCACTGAAAGAACTTTTTTCATCCAGGAATGCTGACGTTAATGGCATAAAAAATGTAATTAAAATTTTACAATGTCAGACTTCAGTGACAGGTTAATGAAATAAGATTTGTTGAATTTACGCTGATGAAAGCTTTGCCAAATAAATTAAATATTTTGGTTATTGCTACGACATAATTTCGTTGATAAAACAACAAAAAATATCAACGATGCAAGGAAGTAATTTCATCAATAAAATGAATTAATTGCATATATTCAATAAAATATTTTTATCGATTAAGCGAAGTTGATTCTTTGAATAAACGAAATAATGTCATTGATTCAATGAAGCAGAATCGGTAGTAATTATTTTACTGATACATTGACATCATTTCGCTAATACAATGTATGAATTATTGCATATATTCAATGAAATAATTTCATTGTTCCAGCGAACTTAATTTGTTAATAAAACGAAATAATGTCATTGACTTAATGAAGCAGGATGAGTAATTCAATGAAATAATTTTACTAATACATTGAAATGATATCTTTAATAGAATCTTTGAATTATTGCATATATTCAATGAAATATTTTCATTGATAAAACGAAATAATGTCATTGATTCAATGAAGCAGAATCGGTAGTGTTACTTTTACTGATACATTGAAATGATTTTTTTATTACAATTTAAGATTTATTACATATACTTGAATTTATGAACTTAATTTATTAATTAATTAATAATTTTTAAATAATTTTCACTTAATGAAACAGGGTCAGGAATTCAATGAAATAATTTTATTAGTACATTGAATTCATTTCGTTAATACAATGTATGAATTACTGCATGTATTCAATGAAATAATATCATTCTTCCAGCGAACTTAACTTGTTAATAAAACGAAATAATGTCATTGACTTAATGAAGCAGGATGGGTAATTCAATGAAATATGTTCATTGATTTAATGAAGTTAATTCATTGATAAAAAGAAATATTCATTGAAACTAATGTAATAAGTGATACATTGACATGATACAATATTAATAATAAAATTAATTAAATAATTTGTTGGATTAATGCTCGAATTTATAAGAAAATTTGCAGCCTTTTATTTTATTGAAACAACGAATATATTTTATAGATACAATGAAATTCTAAATTCTTACTAAAACTTTCAGTTTGAAAAAGTTTATATTTAGCCAGCTACTAAATAATTTGTTTACACAAAAAGCCGCTTCCGGTAGGACAAAATATTTTGTAAATCTAGTGAAATATTATTACGAAACTACGAAAGCCAGTGAAACAATTGTAGTGAAACTCTGTTACCATATTCATAAAATTTTTATTGAATTTATAAATAATTTTCGTGGATTTTTGATAAAAATCTAATTAAAATATTTCGTTAAATTAAAATATTTATATATCACATATTGATTTTATTTATATAAACAATATTAAAGACTTAATGGGAATTACAACGCCAGCGTGACAGTAAATCAATTTGTTGAAATTTGCAAATGATTTCAATTGTATGAAATTGTTTATATTAGAAAAGCTATGAGAAGCATCTATAGGAAAGAAGCGTATAGGAAAACTAACTTAAGTATTATTTTACCCTCACTCGGCCCACTGTGTGAAGATCTGCTACTTAATGGCAATTACAACTTAATGGGAATTACAACGGCAGCATTTATTATAATTTGCAATAATATTAATTTTAAAAGCATCAATTGGAAAGGAGACTGTATAGGAAAACTAATTTTACAATTATTTTGCTCTCACGCGCCCCACTGTGTGAAGATCTGCTAACTTGTTGTTTAACTTATTCATATAGAAGAAATAGGAACAAACAACACACTCAAATATACAATTCATCTCCCGTACGAGTAGAAAATAATAAAACATGATGATAAATTTCATCGTCATTACCTGCGCCATGATCATGTGTTAAATATAATTTTATGTAAATTATAAAACGTTTAAAAGCACCAACTACGCCCCGTTTATTAAATGCTGGTAATTGGTGCCGCCAAAGCGTTTATTAAAGGAAACAACAGAATGCAATAAGCCGATATGAGCAGATAATTAGTACACGGCGCCAATGATCAAATGCCGGTAACAATTTGAAAGAAAATGGTAGAGAGCAGCAACAACAACAACAACAAAACGAAAAAAGATCAATAAAAGAAGATTAAAAGCCGGTGATGGATGAAACGTTTTGCAAGCTCTTAAAAGCCACATTCAACAACATGAGCAACAACAACAAAACTTATTTAACCAAATACATAAAAATGTTTAGGCTTCTTTTTATTAATTATGAAACCGTAAAGTGTTTTACGGCATTTAAAAAAAATATTTTTATATAATCAAATTCTCAATCAATTTTTACTTAAATAACCGAAAAGCCTTAAGTACCTTTTGGAACATCCATCTGCCTAATTTTTATATCTCTATATAAAATAAAAGAATGTGTCAACATTTTCTATATGCCTGAGCAACTTAATCTGTATTTGTTTGGCTGATAAAAATCAACAAACAATTAACGCATCGCCTGCATGCGACTATGAATTATTCAAGTACCTGGACTGTAGTGTGCCACCCCTTTTTTGTGGCACTTAATGTGGCAATTTGGAAAACTTTAAGGGCTGTTTTGCTGTTGATTTGTGCGGCATTTTGCATTTAGTTTTGTTATTCATATCGCGTTTTTTAAATCTACATATTTTTAAGTAATAAAAATTTACATTTTTAGTTAGAGATCATATTTTTCAGATTATTAATAGTTTCAAATTTCTCATGCAAACAACACATAGTTGTGAATTGATAAAATACCAGTTCTTAAATATCTGAAATGAAAGAGTTTTGAGGGCAGAAAATTTTAAAGATTCAGGCCTTCAGAGGCTGCCTGTAGATGGTTTAATTTTTGAGAGCACTTTATTGGCAGTATTTTTTCCTGCAGTTGTACAATATTATTTCTCAAATTTCAAAAAATTTTAAATCAATTTGTATTAACACTTAAACTTTGCAACTTGTCAAATATTTCCATCACAACTGCTGAACACATTAAACGTCTTTAGTGACTGACTGCTCAGCACACAACTTGAATAATTTATCTCATCAGTGCCCTGGATTTTTTATTCAGATTCGCATAAACCAAAAGCTTAAGAGTAACAAAAAGATATAAAAAATCTGGTTGCAAATAGTCTGCCTGCCATGAAGGAATTAGATGCTCAATAAAAAAAAGAAAAACTAAATGAATAAAAAAAATCTCTCAAATTTATGGATTAACTTGTTGCAGCCAGTGTGTTGCCGGTATTAAGTTTCAGGTGTGAAAACTAAATGGGCAAAAGCATCCAAAGAGAAAAAAAGAAATATATCACGACAGTGTTGCAGCAACAGCAGTCGTTGCATAAATAAAATTCAAGAGAGATAAAACATTTAACGAACCTATAAAAGTTACCAGCTAAAAGCTTTTTAAATTAAACACACACACACACACATACACATAAAGACACAACTAACAAAATACGATTCAATAACAATTTCGTTTCATTTTAATTATACGAGTTTTTCGATATCCACAACCAGACGAAAATATCTTTAGTATCCAGCGAGATAATTAAGACATAAATGGTAATCGGCGCAAAAAGATTTGTTACATTGAATTACAATTTGTTGTTGGTGAAATTCATAAAACTGAAAAGCCAAAATGATGTTCTCGTTGCCAGATAAAATGACATTTTGGTAGTAAACAGGCGATTTTCAACAGATTGGAAAGAGGTTCTTATTTTTTTTCTTGTCTTGATTGGCATTAAAATTAATTGTTGTACATGGTGACCTGAAATTGTTTGGTTTTCCCGTTTGTGAGCAAAATGTAACATCTGCATGAAATATAAATTTCCGCGATTTATAGAATAGGAATACAGATATATTCAAATTTGCTTGCGGTTGGAGAATTTTTACTGCCTCCTCCAAAAAATCTGTTTTCAAATAAGTATCTTTACTTATTTGGAAAAAATATATATTAAGATAGTACCTTTTTCAATTAGCTAAACATAGTTTAATTAAAAAAAAGTACCAAGGAGGGGAACACTTTTAACCCTCGTAACTAGAAATTTCAAACACATGACATAGAATGTTTGAGATTGTTTTCAGTGGAATAAAACACGTTAAATAGCTTTTTGTTAAGTACTGTAGTTTAGAAGTACTGTAGCTTTTTGTTAAGTTTGGCACTTTTTTTGTTACAAAAAAGTACCAAATACAATTGTTACCCCTTCTTACCTCCTAAAAGTAAATATATAAAAAAAGTACCGAAGCACATGTAAATTTGATTTCCAGCTTTATTTGTTTGCTTTTGGAACTTTAAATCTACCCGTGGCAGTTTCCGAGATATAGAGCTTCCGATTTCACCCTTTTTTGCCCTCTTTTATTTTTTTAGAAATCGAATTTCTTAAAATACAATCTTTGCGCCATTAAAAGGTAGATTGTTCAAACTATTCGTAGCTGCATGTACACACGCAAGGTATTGTTAACAAAAAAGTGCGGAAAAGGGGTGCAGTTTTACCCCTCGAAATTGCAAATTTTAAAAAAGTACCAAATCATATTCGCTATCAGTTTTTGAAGAATGAAACGCATTTACAATCTTTCTGCCATGTACTACAGTTTAGAATATGAATGGAGTGAAAATAAGAACCGAAATTTATTTTAACCCCCTAAAATCGCATGCACCAAAAAGGTGCCATGCACGCGTCGTGTTATGTTTGAGCTTTTTGTGAATCCTTTTCAAATTTTGAATACGTCTACGATAATTTTCGACATACTGATTTATAAAAACTTCTTGAGCACATCTGCTTTATTATTTAGAAAAAAGTACCAAAAATAGCTGTAGATTCCAGCTCTTACAATTGCCAATTTTTTCAAGGTACCAAACGATATTCGAGGTTTTAGTAAAAGAATAAATACACTAAAAACATTTATGTTCTGTACTATAATTTGGAATATGTATGGAGTACAAAGAAATACCAAGTTTAATATCTAACCCTATTTTACCCTTAAAAGTACATACATATATGAAAAAGTACCAAAACACCAAATACCATTCGAGACATATTTCAGAAGAATAAAACGTGCTGAAAAGCTTTATAGTTTAGAAGACGTACTGTTTGCCAAAAAATACTGAATTTAATTTTTACCTTTCTAAAGTACATAAATCAAAAAAAGTACCGAAACACGTGCTGTAGTTTCCAGCACACAAAGTTACCCATTTTACCATTGTTTTGCTATATTCGCCCTCTTCGCATTGTAATTTCCAAAAATTTCTTCTTGTGTACATCTGCTCTTTTATTGAAGAAAAAAGTACCGGAAAGGGATCAAATTCTGTCCTTTATAATTGCTAATTTTTAAAACGTAACAATACTATTTAAAAAAATAAAACTTACTAAAAGCAGAAGATGTATTGTGTGCCAAAACGTACTAAATTTCCCTAAAGTACTTTTACATACATATTGAAAAAGTACCAAAAACTTGTGAAATTATTTTGGGACATTATTTGTATGCTTTCGAGATTTTCAGTTTAAAAGTGCCAGATTTAAATGTTTGGTCTGGGCGATGATGAATCAGTTCGGCAGCTGGAAAACGATCAATAGCCGGTAGCTGAAACTGATAATTGAAACAAGAGCGGATAGCGATAAAGCTGTTAAGGCCGACTTATAACGATGTAAAGTGACTATTTCGTATGTTCGTATTGTGTACAGAGTCGTGAACGAGTTAAGGGGCCGATGGACACATACCGCTGACACGTAATAACCGTGTTGCTGTTCTTGCTGAAAGCCTGATGTCATGACTCAAAATCAGCATGTTAAAAAGTGTGGTTAAAACAAATTATGGTAACGTTGTTGTTAAGGCCGGCAAACACGTTTTAATTAACCGGATATTATATCATAAGCAGTTTATTGTTGAATTTATTTCTTTGTCTCACCACTTTCAACCATTTCCATCATTAAATATCAATAATAAAATATTAACCCTCTTTTAGCACAATTACAAAACCAAAACAAAAATTTTAAACTCAAAACCCTTTAAGCCACATCCGGTGTGTTCGTAAAAATTATTTCAAAGCCCAAACAAAAAAGGCATTTTTAATAAGTAAATCATGTTTATTAAAACATAAAACACAACAACATGACCAATTTGGTGGAAACAAAAGCATTTTTATTTTTGTTTTTCATTTCTTGAAAACCCAAAATTTATAGTTGACACGCAGCCCCAGACTGAAAAAATTATACGCCTGCACGTTGGTCATTTTACTTTTTGTTGTTATAATTTAGGAAAAGACTTGACTTTAAATTGGAACGAAGCACAACATTAATTGGAGCTCGTATTTCTATAAGAGTATCATTTCGTATCATTTCATTTGAAACGTTTGTACACGTTTTAGTCAGTATTCCAATTTGAAAAGCATCTTAATGATACTTTAATTAATGAAATTATAAATTATGAAATATTTATTAATGGCTGATAAGGCCACAATAATTTGTGTGGAAAGGAAGTTGTTTATTTCATTTAGAGCATTTAAGTTGTTTGTAAAGGGAAGCTCAAGGGAAATATCGGAATCTTGTCAGATTTCATTGATTTTATAAATGAAATTGGGAAGTTATTAAAATACTTGAAGATTCTTCCGGTTGGTTTCTAAAGGAAATCTACACAGGGAATGAAATACAATGTCATCATTAATTTAAAAACACTGGTGAGACTTTTTATCGAAGACGATTCCGATGCGCCTTCATAAGCGTCCATTTGTAATTAATTTCTTTTTCCACTCTGCACGTGGCTCTACATATTTACACAAACATGCAAACCTGCAAAATATATAATGTAATTGTGGCACCAATATCACACCTAATCCTATATATCGATGGCCTAGAAAAGATGAATAATAATAGAAGCTATAATTTTTAACACGTTCATATAGTAAAAGTGCTCATTTTGTTTGAATTATATAACCTTAATAAACATTTTTAGAACAAAACTTTCAAAAAAAATTGATTCGAAAATAGTTGCTTAAATAAAGTTTTCCAATAAAGTTATTCGATTAAAATTTTTCGATTAAAATTATTCCAAGAAAATTAATCGAACAAAATAGTTTGAAATAAATTGTTCGAATAGCTTTTAAATTATGATATATTGTTGGACTTATAGAAACAACTTAAAATTATTCGATTAAAATTATTCGAACTAAATTATTCGGTTACAATTATTTGAATAAAATAATTCAAAGAAAGTTAATCGAACAGAATTATTGAAAGAATATTAAACGGACGAAATAATTATAAATGAATTATTCGAACGGGCTCTAAGACATGAGATATTTCCAATATCAAATTATTCGAAAATATTATTCAAATAAAATTATTCGGGGAAAATAATTTTTAATATATAACTCAAATTGCTTCTAGAATATGATATACAGCTGAAGTTATAAATACTAAATAAAATTGTTCGAAAAAAGTTAATCGAATAAAAGTTTTAAAAGAAAATGAATCGAACCAAACTATTTGAACGTTATTAATAGAGTTGCTGCGAAAACGTGATATATTGCTGGAGTTATAAATGCCAAATAAAATTATTCGAACAAAATTATTCGAATAAAAATATCCAAACATTTTTATTCCAATAATATTCGAATATTTGTATTATATTCGATTTGGTAGTAAAAAATGTATTATAATCATCATAATAGAAGAACAGATCGAATAGGATATAATCGAATAAAAATATTCGACGAAAATTAGTAGAACAAAACAATTTGAAATAAATTATTCAAATTAGTTTGAAAATATATTGATGAAGTAAAATTTGACAAATAAAATTATTCGAACAAAATTATTCTAATTAAATTATTGAAATATTGTTATTCGAATAATATTATTCTGTCAAATATTATTTTTGTAATAAAATGTGACATTTTTAGACTAAAATTTTTTCGAATAAACATGAATGTGCTTATTATTATCATTCCAGCTTATAAATTTAAATACAAGAAGAAGAATTATAATTTTGACCCAAGCAAAAACCCATGAACTTATTTGTAATAAATTTGAAATAATACAATTATTAGAAATAAGTTATTCGAATAGAATTTTTCCAATCAAATTAATTGAAATAAGTTATTCGAGTAAAATGGTTCCAATAAAATTAATCGAAATAAGTTATTCGAATAAAATTGTTCCAGTAAAATTAATCGAAATAAGTTATTCGAGTAAAATGGTTCCAATAAAATTAATCGAAATAAGTTATTCGAATAAAATTGTTCCAATAAAATTAATCGAAATAAGTTATTCGAATAAAATTGTTGCAATAAAATTAATCGAAATAAGTTATTCGAATAAAATTGTTCCAATAAAATTAATCGAAATAAGTTATTCGAATAAAATTATTAGAATTATGTGTTCTTTATATATTCAATAAACAATTTTTTTTAATTATTATACATAATTATTATTAGAACTCTTTTTGCGGTACGTTATAATATATTTAACTTCATAAATAAATATGTTGTTACGTAACCGCTTACGTGACATCTTCACACGCTTATGATATACATATATTTTTTATTTTATTTTCATCGGACTCATCCAAGCAGCTCATTTTTGTTGCACAGTGTACTAACAAAACTGATCGAACTGTATACATTCGAATAAAATTATTCAAATCAAATTATTCGCATAAAATTATTGGAATAAAATTGTTGGAATAAAATTATTCAAATAAAATTATTCGCATAAAATTATTCGAATAAAATTATTCGAATAAAATTATTCGAATAAAATTATTCGAATAAAATTATGTGATCAAAGTTACTCGAATAAAATTATCCCAATAAAATTAATCGAAGAAGTTTATTCGAACAAAATTATTCGGTGATATTGATCGAGCAAAACAATTGGAACTAAATTGTTCGTTTTGAATCGAAAATATGATATATAATTGGGACTTCAAAATACCAAATAAAATTATTCGAAAAGTTATGCGAATAAAACTATACAAACATTATAACTCGAATAAAATTTTTCGATCAGAAATTTTTGGTACAAAAATATCTGAATATTGGAATGAAATTTTCTGAATATAATAAGGCATGAATTATTATTCAGATTCAAGCTCAAACGTGTACGGAAATTTACCCAAAAGAACCTAAAATTTTCATTCCTTAATATTATTAAAAAAATGTTGCTCTTTCCAACTCTGCAAAGCATACATTAATAATACAATTTCCGTTTAAATCCGGTTCCATGTTCTGCAATTTCTTTTAACTTTTATAAACGTTTCATTTCATTTATTTTACATGTCAGAAGTACAAACAACTTTCCACTTTTAAAGCAAAATTGGCCGGACTCTACAATTTAGGGACATAAAATGAAATGTCGCCAATTAAAATCGCTGCGTGACATAAATGCATGTAACGTGAGTGGACTCTCTTGCTTTCTCTCCGTTTGTTGTTTGTTGTTAAAGTGTGCGTTTTGTTTTTGCTTAAATGCAAATGCAAATGTGGAAATAAACAAGAATACTGTTGCATACCTTTAGGGAAATGTAGGGAAATTACCTGGGACTCATGTAGGCATGTGCGTGTATGTGTGAGTGTGTTTTTGTATTACTTAAGAAGTGTAAGTGTTTAGCCAAGTTTCTTTTTTTTTCCTTTGAAGCTCTTTGGCTTTCCAGGCCTGTGACATGCAACTAAATGTTTCGAATCACACAAACAACAATTAATTGTGTAATACAATTTTAAATTATGCAAAATTAAACAACTTTTTACTAACGAACAAACAAAACCGTTCGTTCGTTCGTTTGTTCGTTCTGCTGGCATGTTGCAACAAAATGCGATTACACAGCATGTGATTAGAAATGCAAGAAACACGGAAAGACTTGCAATCAATTATTATAACGCTACTAATTGACATGTGGCAGCTGAAGACTACGAACTTGCGAATGCTTTCCACTAATAAAATAAATATTTGTTAACAATTTTACTGTAATTAAACTGCCGGCTGGATGGAGTTTTGGAAAATGCATTTATAATGATTGAGTTTTATGATAATATTTTTTCGCTGAACAGCAGTTCATGTTGGTTTCCTAAACCTACTGTAGCGTACTCGAAGCGGTCTACAGTTGAGGCATGAGTATCTAAAACTTAACAATGGCAAAAAGCAATCTGCAACAACACGCAAGCCAAACCTTTTAATGGGTGGCCATTGCATTTTAATAACATTTAATAATAAATTTCTGCTGCTGCTGCTGCTGCTGCGGCTGATGATGTCTGCGAGAGGGTGAAAATTTGACAAAATATGAAGAAAAAAAACCGAATTCATAAGCAACCAAACCTGAAAGGACTAACGTGTAAACTGCAACAACTCCTGCGAAATTTAGCTGAACTCTTGACAAAAGCAGGGACTTTCGGAGAACAGACCACAAAACAATGCCCACACTTTGTACAGCAATCAAAGTGACTGATGGCTTTGGCGGACGTTTCTACGCTGTGGTGCCGGCCTTTCAATTGTTATTAACACATTTTATGTGCCAACCTTTTTGCCGTTTCGCACAATGATTTCTAAGTGCAACAAACGCTTACACTTGGCGTTTTCGATTTTTATTTGTAATTAAAGTAATTACGCTCGTATGGGTTTCAATATTTTGTCGTTGTCGTTACAGTTTTTGTTTTTCTTTCTCTTTTAATTTTAATTTGTTTTAAAAATGTTTTCGTGCCTGTGATGGCTTAAACGCCAACAATTTTCTAAAACATACATAAAACGGCAATCAATTATAAAAACACATCCCCATGGAAAAACTACAACGGAACGACATAAACTCTGGTGTTACGTGTCGTCCGCATCAGGTGTGATTAGTTTGGAAAACATTGACATAAATTTTGCAACGTTTTCTTTTGACGCCCAAATCTATGGAAAAGGGAATTTGCATTTGATATTTTGTACTTGTTTTTTTTTTCATAAATAGGAAATTAAACGTTTTAGAAAACGACAAGATTTATTTCTTTCAAACACGACCGAACTGGAGTGTTATTTAATAATATTTCAAGCAAATTTAATAGAGTTTTCAGGCAATTTCAGTTGGAAATCGTTAATGAATTGACTCCAGAGCTGCAGAATAGCTGAGAAAATGGGAAAATTTTGGAATAAGTAAAATAAAATATATGAATTATTTGTCCATTTTATTTAATACATCAAAGATAATTTAATTTCCTTATTTTAAATAATAATTTATTTTAAACAATTCTAAAATTTTTTGAATTGTTTTTTTTTGAATTTATTAAACTCTCAGCGAGATATTGAATATAAATAAAATTAATTGCTATTTTACAAAAACGATCAATAAAGAGATGAAACTAAATGTTTCAAGAGTTGGTTAAGCCCAATGGATAGAGGCAATTATGAAACGAGCTGTCATACTCTCTCTCTCTCTCTCTCTCTTTTTGCTATTCATGATGAGTATAATCTGGCAAATCATTATGGATACTTGAAATCACTTTGCTAAATAGGCATCAATCCACAGAACCTCTAAAAAAACTTCTCAATTCTTACTGCCCACAAAATCGTCTATTTGAGAAAGGAAAACTCGGGGCCTGTGGGTGCGCACTCTCGAAGGAATATACATGTTGTACAGAAGAAATTGACGTTCTGTCTGTCCTCACCGTGGCCAACTTTACTTAAGATCTTGGCCTTTATCCGTTTAAGATCCAACTCGTGCAGGAATTAAGTCTCTATTACCACCGCATGCAGAGTTCATTAGCGGTTAGAGTTGCTTCGAGAATGTGATGTATTGCTGGAGTTATAAATGCCAAATAAAATTATTCGAACAACAATATTTGGGGAAAATTAATTGCACAGAATTATTGAAGGAAAATCAATCGGACGAAATAATTATAAATGAATTATTCGCATAGGCTCTAAGATATGAGATATTTCCTATATAAAATTATTCGAACAAAATTATTCGAAAAGGAATATTCGAAGAAAATTAATCGAACAAAATAATTTTAAATAAATTATTCAAATCGCTTTTAAAATATGATATATAGCTGGAGTTAGAAATACCAAATAAAATTGTTCAAATAAAGTTTTTCGAATAAAACTATTAAAAGAGAATAATCAAAGAGAACTTTCGAGAATCGAAAGTGTGATATATCGCTGGAGTTATAAATGCCAAATAAAATTATTAGAACAAAATTATTCGAATAAAAAATATCCAAACCTTTTTATTGATATAATATTCGAATATTTGTACTATAATCGATTTTATGGTAAGAAATTTATTAAAATCATCATAATAGAAGAACAGATCGAATAGAATATATTCGAATAAAATTATTCGACGAAAATTAGTGGAACTAAACAATTTGAAATAAATTATTCAAATTGGTTCGAAAATATATTGAAGAAGTAAAATTTGACAAATATAATTATTCGAGCAAAATTATTCTAATTAAATAATTGAAACAATTTTATTCGAATAATATTATTCAATCAAATATTGCTCTTGTAAAAATGTGACATTATTAGACTTAAATCTTTCGAATAAACATGAATGTGTATGTTATTATTCGAGCTTATAAATTAAAATTCAAGGACAAGAATTATAATTTAGTCCCAAGCTCAAACCCATGGGCTTTAACATTATTATTAATTCGTATTAGACTCGAAATAAAATTATTAGAAATAAGTTATTCGAATAAACTTATTCCAATAAAATTATTCGAATAAAATTGTTAGAATAAAGTTATTCGAAATAAGTTATTCGAATAAAATCATTCCAATAAAATTAATCGAAATAAGTTATTCGAATAAAACTGTCCATTAAAAATATTAGAAATATGTTATTCGAATAAACTTATTCCAATAAAATTATTCGAAGAAAATTTTTAGAATAAAGTTATTCGAAACAAGTTATTCGAATAAAATCATTCCAATAAAATTAATCGAAATAAGTTATTCGAATAAAACTGTCCACTAAAAATATTACAAATATGTTATTCGAATAAAACTAATCCAATAAAATTATTTGAAATAAATTATTCGAATAAAATTGTTCGAATAAAATTAATCGAAATAAGCTATTCGAATAAAATTATTGGAATTATAATATAAAAAAAAATTGTTAAATTATTTTATACATTTTTATTAGAACTCTTCATTGATTTCATTGCGTTACGTTATAATATAAATATAACTTTATTAATAAATATGTTACGTAACCGCTTACGTAACATATATTCACACGCTTTTGATATATTTTTATACGTCATCGGACTCATCCAGAAAGTTCTTTTCTGTTACACAGTGTACCATGGACTGGTTATTGTAAAGAATAAAATATTTATTCAGATTTTTTTTGCTAATTTCTTGTTACAATTTTTACTAATTTTGTTTTTTCTCCTTTTTTTACAGATTCAACAGTTGAGGTAAGTGACTTACAGATACATGTTTCTATAAATTTTCTGTTTCTGTATTTCATCTAAAACACAATGAAGCATTTTGATCTCTAATTTAAAGAGAATTGGCTTAATACGACTTAATTCGTTTTGTTAGGTCCCACAACCATCCTTTCACTTGCCAGTTATTAACTTAACTGACATAAAAACTCAGTTAAACTCAAAACAAAAAAATTATTTATATTCTCCAAAGCCAGACTTTTCTGCAAAACATCACAAACCTAAAAAGTCCGAAAAATATAATTAACTGCTTTCGTTTCTTTCGACACCTGTTGACCTGCTGGATTAACAACAAAAAAATTAATGATCGTGTTTATGAACATAATTTATTGCTGCTAATTAAACACATTTAAGCATGTAGAAGTTTTATAAAAATGTTTCGTTTGCCAAATGCCCCTTCATAACTAATTTAATACAACGCTGATTGTGCTCCACTCTAAAACCCAAAAGCCTTAACATAAACTAACAAGATAACGATGATAAGGGAAATTCTTCTTTAAAAGGCATTTAACTCAACAAACCTTTAAAGTATTTATAAAACAAAAATATATTCAACTAAAGCTTATAATTAACATAAATAAATTCCAGCTATTAATACTTCATTATTTAAATTATGTAAATTAAACAGTAACAAATAAAAATCATATCAAACACGTTCAAATGCGGAGGCAACGGCTCAAAATAAAAAAAATAAAAAGAATATTTCTTTTTGTTAATTATAGAACGTAAAAGACACTACAATTAAAAATTATAGCGTTACCTGGTTCATATCATTTTTATTTCGTTTAAACTCATTTCCATTTTCAACATAATCATCGGTCTCAGATACTTCACTCACATGCTTCGTATGAATATTTAGAGTTGTTGTTCTCGTCCCAACATGCTACACATTCAACTCGCAACAATTTATAGAGTTCAATCTTCATTTCTGATGTGTTTGTGAAAGAATATAATTATTCCAACAGCCAGCAGAGGAGGAAATGACCAAAAAAAATAAATAAATAAATTTTGTGAGGAGGTGAAGGAAGTTAAAACAATGAGAAAATTAATGTTAAACTAAATACGAGTCATTAATTAAAGATACTTAAGTTAAATTACCGCAAACAACACACATTTTCCTCGTTTTCTAGTTTGTATTTTTTTTCTATTTTTTATACATTTTTTATTTTTTATATGAATTAGTTTTACATTTGTAAATTGGGCGTTTAGTTGGATTCTATTTCGTTTAGGGTTGGTTCTGGACAGCGTTTAAAATAAGCCTAAATAGTTGGTACTAAATGGAAATGGATAGAGGGAGGTGTTGTTAAAGACAGCGACGTTGACTCAGGTAGTTAACACTAGACTTGGAAGCCTCCCCACTCAGTCATTAATATGTTGTCGCAATTTTTATGATCTGCATGATTGTGTTAATTGTTGTTGGTCTGTCTCAATGACTGAGGCATAACACTAGTCGCTCAGCAGTACAGGTAGCGATTGACAGAATCTTGTACTAAAGCGCAGAGTACAGCAGCCTTCATCGTCGTTACCTGTTGAGAAAAAAGCACCAGCAAAGTCAAAATTAAAATAGAAAACTGCAACAGAATTTTCTTTTCCGAATCTTTCTTCAGCGGCCCTCTTAACATTGTCCTCTCGTTCTGAATTTTTCCCAAATAATAATTTGAATATAACTTTTTTCGTACACCGAATTAAACGTGACGTTGGTTGAGTTTCATGCGAAATTTTTCCTTTAATAAATGGAAAAATTTACAAAATTTATTAAGAAATTTCTTTCAGTGCACACTCAAGGACTTTCGAAAGGCTTATGGTGCTTTTAAAGACTTTATCGACATCATAAAACGCTTTTGTTCTCATAATATCCTTAAATAGTCCCCCTTATTTTGTAATTATTTGGCAATCTCACCTCCAGACAATATCAAAAAGAGTGCACTTCTGTATTTTATTTCTTCTCCAATTGACTATCTCCAATATCTTCTCGCAATATTCAAGGCCTTACAGAGTAGCCACAAGCTGTCGGCGAAGTAGTTGATTATTGTCCACGAGACGTGGGCTGTTGATATTGTCTTGACGTGACGTAGACTTATAGTTACAAAATGCTAAAAGCATGACAACTCAAAGCAATGTACGAGACGTTTGTTTGAATTTATAGAAGAGATCGTGAGAAAGTATTGATTTTGGGTGAAATAATAATTTTGATAGGACAACCATTAGAAAAGTGCAGTTCAGAAAGACATGAAAATTACTATAAAACACAAATAAAAGACAACATCAGTTTTAGATATTCAATTTATACCGCAGAGCAGAATTGCTGTTTTCGAAAGCCGCTGCACTTTCATTAAGAGTGTTTTTTTTTGTTTTTTTTTTTGTTGAATATGGTAACAGTTTCCAATTTTATTATGAAAAAAGATAAGACAAACGTATCAAACCATTTAAAATATACTTTTTTTGCTAAGAACCTGTGTTGCTGTTTGATTATTATCTTAATGTTCTAGGCTCAAGTTCAAAAATCCCCTGACTACCTAAGGTCTCATTTTGGCCTTGACAAAATTTTTAAAGACATAAATCGGTCCATTATTATTTGGAAGAAAGGCAAAAGAGAAAAGTGATGCAACGTTAAAGCACACACTGATGGATTTAGAGTGGTCTGAGAGATGTCAGCCCTCGAATTTCGTTCAATATCGTTGGAAGCGAATGTTTTGTAATGAAGCCATTTTGTAGCTGATTGAAAGTTTTATAAGGAAAGCAAAAAGACTACTGAGTGATAACTAAATGACGCTGTATTTTTATTGGTAACATTTAGCCTTACCCCAATATCGAGCAGAGAGCGTAGATTTTATTTGCCTTGAATTTATACAAAATTTTTTCAAATTATTTTCTTTCTTCTCAGTTGTACTCGCAACACTATCCCCTCCTGTTCATAGTTCCGGCACAGCACTTCCCACGATTAGGAGTCAACCTCTGAGTAACTGCAGAAGTGTTTTTTTTCTTAAATTTTTACTGGCATTTTATTGCTTGACAAAATCTTAGATCTTACATTTTGATAATTAATTTTTAATTAATTTAATAAAATTTTATTGAGAAACGTTTGTTGCCAGTTTTTTTCACAAGTTTAACTTCCAGCAGGTTCCCTAAGCGAACAGGTACAAGCGATGTTTTATATAGTTGTTTCTTTTATGTAACTAAAATCACAAAGAAACTTTTAAGGTTGAGTGATTTTTATTTACCAACGAAATTAGTGAACAAAAATTCTCTTGAAAGAACTATTTTCAATTAAAATTCTAAAATCCAGCCAATTGTTTTAGTTTATGAGCAGCATTTAAAAACAGTGTGAACATTTATGTAAAACTAGTTTAACTAATTTTGTTGGAAACATTATTAACAAAAAGAAGTTAAACCTTAAAAGCAAATAAATATTAAATAGTCTTTAATAAAAACGTATAATTATTTTAATTAAAAAGAAGTTTTTCAAAATTGTAGACAGCCACTTTAAAAAGCCCCATTGTGCTAAATCTGACCAATGCATTTATTTAATAGACGTGTATAACGCAGTTGTAAAAATCTTATAAGTAATATCAAATAAAGTAAAATATAATCCGTTTAGTACCGAAGCAATTCTCGTATGCACTTTTCTCATAACAATTAAGAAAATTAAACTGTTTTCTTTTTCGACTAAGTCATCTAATCAGTGCTAAACTACATACGGATACCGATGCGAAAGTGAAACGGAGTTCTAAAAAAGGGCTGTTCTATTGTTGCATGTGAATTAAAAATTAAATTGATGTTGCTTCCTCCATTAAGCCTGGGATCACTTATCATGTCTTCCGAGTACCAGTCCATTAAATACAATTCAAATAATTATAATAAAATGAAGTTGCTTTTATGTAAATTTTTTTTTTAATACAATTAAATTCTTTCTATATATAGAAGAACAAGTAGAACGTAATAGGACATTCTGAAAAGTTATCCTTCAAGATCCTCTTATTGTGATCCAATGACGCGTAAACTTTTTCTAATGTTTTACTAGAGGGTTTTTATTCGAAAAAGTTTCTTATTCCCATTCCATTGAATTGAGGCCACAAAAACAATGATCCTTGTCAAAGCGGTATAATTTTGAATCATGAAAAAATCTTCTGTCATGGGACAGTCCCCATTTTCCTATTGGTATTTTTCAAATTCATTACAACTAGACATGCTTTGGCAACTCTTTCATAAAAGTATTCTAGGACATGCCTAAAATAGTCGCTTAAGACAGTGTTTCATTCCTGCTCTATGCGAGCCCGATTTCGCGTTACTTTTGAAGTTAATTCTAACTGCTTTCTCACAACTTTCATGGCAAAACTTCGCTAAAAGCATTTATAGTCTGCATAACTGCATAGAAATACCTTTTAGACGAGGTACTTTTTGTTAATATCGCTGAGTGATAAGGTACGTGAAAGTGTACTACAATAAATGCTTTTTATTTATTAAACCAGATTTGCTTAGATAGAAAACGATTGAATGTAACTCGCATCCAATTTGGGTTTTAAACACACCAGTTTCGTTCCTATCCAGTGTTTTCTTTTTTTTTATAAAAAACTAAGTGAATATAAATAAATTATATAAATAGTTGTTTTAATTATTAGGTAACAAAATTTGTTCTTGCAAAATTTCTTCCGAAAGATATCTCACACGTTCTTTTGCCTTCTACACGTACGTGTACATGACATTTCCACAATTTATCCAAAATAAATATGTGCACCCATACAATCAACCATATTTATAAGTTGCTCAATTGAATCATATTATTTTTAATTCCCTTGATGTTTGTTTGTGTGTTTTATTTGCTTGAAACCACTATCACAATTTGTTTCATTTGAATCAGAGATTATCAGAACAACTTAAGTCTTTATTAAGGAAAATTTACGATCATAAATCCATTTTCTTTCGTTTAAAATTTACTTCAGCTATAAAACAAAAGATATAAACATTTTATTATTATTATTATTATTATTCTGCTGCTGTTGCGCTTTATTTTATTTTCATTTAGTTTTCTGCAAAAATGAAAAAAAGAAGTTGTTCGAAAACATATTTTTATATAGAATTTATTATTCGCATTGCATGTTGTCACGAGTCATAAATCCCAACAATTCGACCTCATGTGCAATGCAATTATGGTGGAAAGAGTTTGCAACATTCTTGTTATAATTGTTACAATACTTTTTAAGTTAAATTGTTGTTGGCCAGAAAGTGTGGGCTTGCAACGACTTAATGAGCTGTAAGGTGATGGCTGGGCAACGTCGAGTGCATTAACAAAAATATTGTCAAGGAAAATTTTGTTATTGTTGTCCTCTACAAGTCTTCCAAACTATTGCTGTCCAAATCACTGCCCAAACGCGGTATCACTACGAAGGGTTATTATGTGATTAAATTCAAAAATTTTCAAAAATCTTTTCTCTTAACTGTTACAGTTCCGAATGGTTTTTCTTTGGAGTAAAATGCTGATTTCTTTTCTGCTAAATAATGCAACATATTTCACACTTTTTAACAGCAGACTGCGTTATTCTGGCACTTGAAAATAAAGAATTTATTAAAAATTAATAAAGCATTTTCTATGACAAATAGATTTTATGGCAAAACTTCTCCAAAAAACTGTTACCTTTTAGAAAAAAAAGTGAAAAAATGTTACACATTTTCCAAAAAAAAGAGAACGCCCTGTTTGTGTTCTCGTGCGTTATAACAATATTACTTAAACTCAAAGCTACGTAGCAGTTTTAGTTCAAGTTTTAGTAATTTCACACGCGTTATACGGCCTATAAAATCTTACCTGGAGCTGACATAATGGCCTCTACAAGTATCGAATTTTTTATGTAAAATAATTTCCTAATTGTAGGGCTCCAAGCAAGTCCTCACTGCCAATATACACTTGCCTGCCCTTAACTATACACAACAACAATTCCTTTTTAATGTCCATTTGAAATTTAGCGTAAAATGAGAGCTTTTTTTCTGTAAAGCAGGTCTTAAGTGATTAAAACAAAAATAAAAAATAAAAAAGAACACAAACTGCAACTACTTAAGAAATAATTCATTCATTTATTCATACTTCTTTTTATGGCCGCAAATATAATTTTGCAATTAATCGCATTTAGCTGAGCAACATTCCAACAACCAAATTGTTTAACTTTTTAATTCTTGGGCAACATTGTATGCTACCCGTATCGTTGAAACTACACTACAGGCAAAAGCCTGCAAAGTGTTTTTTTTTTCGATTTTTAAATGCACTTCGAGAGATTTAAAGTTTTTATTTTCTTTTTTAATCGCAGAGTTAAATCGGCACACACACACACACACACAATTCGCAAAGAAAAATGTTTTAGTTGAAATTTATGTTACACTTTTATTTGTTTTATGTCATTAAAATTATTAGCCCACTTTGAAAATACATCAGCTTATGACCATGAAAAGAATACAATTTTAAAACTATTTTAATTGTTGACATCATGCAATAACTGTGGATGAGTCACAGTACGTAAGAAGTCGAATACGACAAATCAAAAGGATATGAAATTGTGTTACATTTGAAATAAATTCTACTGTGCCGTTCCGGCTTATAAATATTCTCTCAAAATAATTCAATTCGAATATACCATGCCATTCTCGATTAAAATAAGAGTCCGTCCATTATCCATTTCATATTGAAATTCAATCATATATTTTTGGAAATGCTATAGAACTTAATTTTCTTTTATTTGAAAATAAATTCTCATAGACACATCAACAACGAAAAAATTAAAAACATATATCAAAGATATAATAATTTAAAAGATCTAATAAATAATTTCTATTTGTAATAAAAGTGTCCAACCAGATGAATTTAAAAAAAAAAAAAAATACACATTTTTTTAATACTTTCGTAACTTCAATTTTATTTGTTCATAAAATTATATAAATCAAATCAGATCATATTAATAAATTTAATTGAATCTATCTTTCTCAAATAAAAATATAATACCGTGTTCAGATATGATAGTGTGAACACTAGATTTAATTGCGCAATTACAATTAAATTATCTCAATTAATAATGAATGTAACTTTGCAACTTCACGCAAAAACGCTGTTATAAATAATAAAATCCATTAATAAAGCCAGGGAGGGACCTTCAAAAACTCTGTCATATATTTAACTACGCGCTAGAAAAATTTAAAAAAGTTTTTTTATTGGTTTTACATCGTTTCGGAAAAATGGAGTTCTTGTCAAATGACGACGTTTTGAGGTCCTAGAAAGCTTTCCAGAATAATTCTGAGAGCCCGTCACTAGGTCTGTTTATATGAATGTGTGTACATGTGTGCGTTAGTGTGTGTGTGCGTGTGTGTGTGACTCACTTATAACTTTAGAACGGCTGAATCACATCATTCTAAAGAGCATTCCTGATCTTAGATTGCCTGTGAGTTTGAACCGACTGGAAGCGATAGATTTAAAGTTATTTAAATTTTATTTAATATTATATTATATATTATATTTTAGTGCCTGATTTTGATTTTTTCGCCTGAACTGGTGCAAGGATCCCGAGGTAAACACTTCTCCGAAACTCTTTGGCACAGAGCTGATCAAGTTCTGAGTGGTGTATTTTCTGGAGCTCTTTATATATAATATAAGAGTTCATGACGGCGCAGTCCAAAAAATTTGAAAAAATTCGATGCCACCACTTTCGGGATTTTCGGTCAATGGCATAAGTACTCTTCAGTTGATCAAATTTATCAACATAGTTCATACATTTGTTATATTGTATGACAGCTTCAGGGCAACTTATTTCATTTACCTCTCCATTTCGTTCTCTGCGAGTAACAACACCTGCCTGAGTTGGATCTATGTTGTTGGTGAGAATAAAAACTGATCTTTTATCCTTCCATTTTAGAAAAGCCACATTCTCATCACTGACCCTGTAATCATGTTCTCCTCGTTTTAGATGTTTAGGATATTTTCTTTAAAATAATTTCTCAATGACTCCACCGATTGAACTTGAAAACTAATCTGCTGTTGACATTTTTTTTTAATCACCATAAACCGGGATGAAATCGGTTAACCCCTAGTGAGACAACGGAAAAAGCGGTTTATTTTAAATAACTGCGAATACAATTTTTACAAGAATGAGCACTAAAAAGTGAAATCAAGAGAAAAAAGTCTGCCAAAATGGAATAGATCTTATTGCACCACCGTATTCTCTGGCCATATTTTATGTCAAGTTGTAAGGAGAAAATCTTACAGCCCCTATTTTGTTTCATCACTAATTCGAATTTCTTTTTAAAAAATGCTTTTTTCTTTAGCATACATTTTTATAGCTTTAAAACCAGTCCTTTTTCTCAAAACATCTGTCGAAAATATATTCCACTTTGAATAAAAAAGAACCGCATAGATAAAGCGGATTTAAAGAATTTCTTAAAACGTTAACGTCCACTTGCATTGAAGTACAAACACACATGCACACGTTACATCTGTTATGAAAGTGTCAAATATTATTAGTTTCACTGTTTTTTTTTTGTTTTTGTTTTATTTTATTAGCCACACTCGCTGGGGCAACTTTGATCAAATAAAGAGAGCACAAGAAGTGTGCCCACACTGGCGTATAACTAAACTACAATGCAAATTAATGATCGCACACACACACACACACACTAATTCAATATCAATAATTTTCAACAATAATTTCATCAAGTCAATCATTAATAAAATTTGTGTTAAATTCAACACTTTTAGTTAACACAATTTGACACGTGCCCATATGCTCCGTCCGACAGGCTGACATTTCATTCCAAATCGATGCCAGTCAATGAAAACAGCAACAATAAAATGGAAAACAGTTGGAATCCTTTCGATCGGAAACGAATTTGAATGCAGTTAACAAAAATATATGGAACTATTTGTTGTATAAATAACGCTTGCGGCTATAAAAATGAACACCGAGAATTTGGTATTAGAAATATTTCAGTTACATGCTGGGAGTTAATCTTTTGTTGTTGAAAGTCGTCATAAAACATTAAAAAGAAACTAAACAAAAGCAACCCAATTTTTTTCTATATGAATAATGAAGTCTCTAGGAAAAAACGAAAACTAGGATCAAATTGATGAAAATGAAAAAGGTGGGATGGTTTCGTTACAATTTAATTTTGAGAAATAGAATTTCAGCTTTTTATACTTTTATCCTGGACACTCATTCTTAAACAGAATCAACAAGATGTTTATTAAAGTCCTTTTACCGGAGCGAAATGAATAAATAAATTTAAACTCAAAACTTGCGATTTATTCAACACAACATTCAGGCATGTCACAGAGTTCAATTCCTTATGGGAACGGAATGTGTTGTTTGAATTCTTACCCTGATTGCGGTTTGTAAATTTAAGAATTTATTTTCAGATTCATTTGGCGAAGCCGCTGAAAATTTATTTAAAAAAAAAACACTTTTAAGTTGTTTTTTTAAGTTTTTGGAAATATCTTGAAATTTACCGATTCGAATCGGTTGTAAATTAAATCATTTGTAATATAATTAAATGATGAAGATCATGCTTTTGAAAGTGATATCGTTGCGAAAAATATTTTCGTATTTCGTTTGTTTTAGAAAAAAATGTAAGAAAGAATGCAATTTTCGAACGGCATTAAACCTTGTGACTTGACAGATTCTAACAGGAAATCCATGTTTCGGTCTCAAAATTGGAAAGTAGAGGAACATTTCATTTCATTAACATGCTTGAGGCCCGTCGCTTATGAAATACGAAATGATTTAAATAAACGATCAGTTGCAGTAGTCACACACTTTTAGGAAGCTTTCAATCGATGATATCGTCTAGACAATTTAGCAAATATAAGTTTTCAAATGATCCAACGTTAGGAAACCAACCGCGTAACTACGGTCTTTAATGCAGAGTCACGTCAAAAGTTCAGCGATATCAAGTCGCCACTTCTCACGTCACCAGAAACCTCCTATTAAGCATTCTGGAATACAAAACGGAAAGGGGTGACTTTAAAAGACAACCCTGTAACTTCCCAATAATTTTAACCGTAAATATATCGCAACCTGATTTTCGTGCTATTCTATGCTTTTGAGCTTTTCGAGATAAGAAACTATTAATTTCATTTTCAAATTAACCGATTCCCAAGTGATAAGTGATGATTTATAAAGGTTTTGGTGACTACAAAAGAATCGAGAAAACCAACTAAAATAAATAAATAAATAAAAAAATAAAATAATTAAAATGCCTTTTTGAATGTTTACTATCACGATATCTCTTGAAGCGGTTAACCGACTTTAACCCTGTTTGCGGTTTGTAAATTTAAACATTTATTTTAAGATTCGATTAGCGAAGCCTGTGCAAATTTCTTTTTTCTTTGAAAAATTTTCTTTTTTTAATTTTTGGAAACATCTTGAAATGTACCGGTTCGAATCGGTTCAAATTCACAGCAAAATTAAGCTCTGGAACGCTTATCTTTTGTTTACTATAAAAAATTGGAACACTAACTGATTAGATACATAATTTGGGAGTCTTTAAAAAATATCACTTCTTGAAAATATTTTCATTCAGGATATCTCACGAACGCCTTAACCGATTTTAGCCCGGTTTGCAGCGATAGTTGTGTTTTATAAATGTCAAGGTCGTTTTGTGAAACAGTTAAAACGTTATTCAAAACAAAATCACTTTTGAAAATTCTTTTTTCAATGTTTTTTTGAGATATTTTGAAAGTTACCGTTTTGAATCGGTTCGAATTATTAGAAAATTTAGTTTGTGAAACCGATCGGCGCAGCAGTTGAAACGTTATTCAAAACGAAGTTACTTCTGAAGGTTATTTTTTCAACCTTTTTTTTTGAGATATTTTGAAAGTTATCGGTTTGAATCGGTTAAATTAATAGAAAATTTAAGTTCCGGAGTGCTCTTCAGAACTCCACCAGTTCAGTCGTTCAATAGCTATAAAAGGGTTATATACTTACCCACACACAAACACTTACACCCACCCACCCACACACACTTACACACATACATACACACATACGTGCGTACATACATACAGACGTAGTATCAGGCATTCAGAATTAGTCAGGGAAGCTTCTTTGGAAAAGAACAGATTTGATGAGTGCTCGGTTTTTTTGAAAATGGAGTGAAACCAATAAAATCCTAACTTTTTTAAGTTTTCAATTTTCCTACCGGGAAGTTAAAAAATTCATTTAATTAATAATTTAAATTATAACGCAAGACATAATTTATTTATGAACAATATAAATATAAAGTATAAGATAATAATTAATTCTGTTCACATCTCAATTGTGAATTTAATCAGTATTTCTGGTTACAATTCGATTAATAAATTTTTATTAAATATTTTGTAAATTTGACTTTATAAAATTTTGTAAAAAAGTGTGTTTTGCTAAAAATTAGCTCTGATAATATGGGAAAGAATTCGGAATTCGCACTGTTTTTTGAAAAGCATCCCATCCTTCACTACAAAATTCGAAAGCAAAAATGATCAATAGATTGAGGCATTTGAGAATAACACAACAGTTGTTAAGAAGCATAAAAAACAAATAAAATATATTTTTTTTTAAAATGCCATGTGCAGCGGCATAAACTGTGACAAAGAATGTGGAAAATGGAAAGAAACAGCCAGTAATTGTTTTGCAATTAATCATTTTTCAAGCTTCTATTTTTCACAATTTCTTCTTTTTTTCTTTTTGCCTCAACAGTTTCAAAATATTTTCATCCGATAACATCATGTTCAAATGCAAACTCTTTGCTGAGGAGGATGAGAAAAAAGTGGTATTTAAAAAAATAAAATCATTAAAGAATTAAAAGAGAGAAGAAACTGCCAAGTCACCCTGTATTCGCATTGAAGGAAACGATCCTTTGCCGCTGTTACTTTTTTGTCTCTATTTTTTTAATTTTAATTCCTCTTCAACTGTCAATTTAAGGAAACTATTAGAATTTCTCACCTAATTGTTGTTCTTTTGCAAGCGTAAATATGCAGTTGTTGCCTGTACGAGTCACTCCTATTTAAACCTCAAAACTGTTGCCAAATAATGAGGACATATTGAGATTAACTGGAACTCACTGACTTACAGGGGCAGCTAGAAACTACAAAAAAAAAAAACAAATAGGAAAAATAGCAACAGGATGATCCTGCTGTTGTTTTCATTTAACAGTTTTATAGATATTTTTGCTGATGCCGTCGGAAAAGAATGAGCGTTTTGGGCGTTTAATCTTGTTACAGTTTGTATTGTTACAAGTGTGAGTCAGTAGTGGTTAGAAGTCTTTTCGACTACCTGTAGAGTTTTTTAATTTCAGAGTCATTTTGACTACATTTTCTTTTTTGTAATTTTGCCAAACGCAAGTCAAGGACTTGAGTTTAATCCTGGCGCCACTATTAGGGCAACAGATTGGCAAATATAATTAGAAAAATCCTTTTTTTTTTTACAAAAGAGCCAGAAAAGGATTAATGGAATAGGAAACAGAAAATATGTATTTCCAAGAACCAAAAATATAATTTTAATAGAAATTTTAATATTGAAACATCGATGTTATACAGCCTCATCATATTTGCAACATGTTGCAAAATTGTGCAACTCCATCAAAACTACTATTTATTGTAAATAATATCACAATTATTTATAATAAATAACAAATTTAAATATAAGTTCTGATTTCATAGAAATGCCAGTCAGTCACCGCTAGCAGATATGAAGAGGCCCACTGTATGGTAAGTTTTCAGTTCAGTCCCTGAACACTTTGACATGGAAACAGCTCTAAGAAATTACTTCCTATACAAACAGTATTTGACTATCAAATCATAGTCCGCTTGTTTAATATAATGCTTACTAAACACTATAAATTTTCCTCGAGTGTATTTAATGTTGAGACTGACTTTAAATGGGTGTATAAATATTTAATGCATTTTTTATCTAAATGGCCTTAAAATGACAATAAATCTTTTTTTATTGCAAATGCAAGAAAAATGAACACTTACAATGTTAATAACTTTAAGTTGCAACTCGAAATTTACATACCAGCCGGCTTTGGCAACTGTAATTATTTACAACAACAAAAAATGTTACATAAAATCGAAAATATCTTAATGCACACACACACACAAAAAAAAGACTCGTACACTAGTTTAGTAGCAAAAAATAAAAATAAGAAAATAAATAAAAAATACGTGCACACAAATTGAAATAAGTGATCTTAGGAAAAAAAAAATTAAAGCAGGCTAATAAATATTGTGGTCAATAATAAAAATATTTCTTGTACATATTCTGATGTGGCTGTTGGACAGTTAATTCTTAAGTTACCATCATTTAATGGATGGGAAATATTTTGCCACGGAGGTTACTGTTCTGGCAAGATTGTGCTCTTCTTCCACAACAGCAACTAAAATCCGATAGTAATTCCCAATCAAACCCATAACTTAAGAGATTGTATTTCAGAGTCAAGGTATATTGAACATTAATAGAAGATATTGTCAAATAAAAATAAGTTATTAAAAATATTATTTACAAATACAACGAACTCATTTTATTCCACTTCAACGTTTCGACTAATCGGGCAAACACTATCCGCCTGAAGTCTCACCAGTTTCAGTAGGTAAATGATAGTTTAACCGCCACTTAAACAGAATTAAATACAATTGAAATGAATATATTTTTAAGAAATAAAGTTTTTTTTTTCAAATATTTTCAAAATTATTACACAAAATTATACTGCAGCCTGCCAATAATCGCACAACTTTATCCCAGTCGTCGGTTTATTGTGAACAATAACTTGAGCTTAACTAAATGACACGTACCACCACTAAATTATACTTATAAATAATTCTTTTTCAAATTATATTATAAATAACAGGCATATGAAAATAGCAAGAAACAAAACTGAACACAAATTAAACGAATTGGCAACATTTAATTTTCAAACATTCTGTAGCCATCGTCTTGCAATTTAATCAACAATCTAAGATTTATTAAAAACTCTCAAACAAAAAACTGCAGCAACATGAAGCAACAACGGGGGAAACAAAATATAATTCTGCAATAAATGATCTGTTGGTGATCTTTTCAAACTGCGAGGTTTTTCGACAATGATTGTTCGAACGTGCTGCTGATGGAAATCTTTCAGATTTTGGCATTTGAAAATTTTCTGTTTTTAATATTAAAAAGAAAAAAAAAATACGACATCAAAATCTGTGCAAATTACAGGTTTGAATTTGAGGAGTTTTCGTTTGGCAGAAAACAAAAAATGAAACCAAAAATGAAATGCAACTTATTTATTATAAATTTAAAATGTTTGAATGAATTGTTCATAATTTTGGTTTGAGCGGTTTTCAAAAGTTTCTTATATTGAAAGAAAAAATAAAAATTAATAAATATGAAAACTTTTGTAGCCCAATTCTTAATGATGTATTGAATTTACAATAGGCTCTGCGGTCTATATCTTAAAAGTCCTTGCAGCTGCTCTACTATGAAAGTAATCGAATTTGTTACGTTTTACTGCAACAATTAATTCATAGAATTTTTTTATACAGTTTCCATTATTTTAGAGGACAGTTGACTTAATTAGTAAACAAAAGACTAGGATGCTTCAGAGCCCCAGTGCGACTCCGCACTCAGTCGAATTTTTCATATGCAGGGGTCATCATCTGAGTGCCAGTCCAAGACAAAGAATATCTATAATAATCATGCGACAATTTCAAATGATTCTATTTTTTTATTTTAATAGATAAAAGCACTATGAGTCAAGACAAATTAAAGGATTAATTTATAGAAATAAAATGAAAATAGGCAGCTCAAAATCTTAGAAATAACAAGGCATAATGATTGGTTAATATTTTTCTAAATTGGAAAAAGAAACGAGAAGAAGGAAAACATAGGGTGTCTTCTATAGAGTGATACAACTTTGAGTTGGCATCACTGCTTTATTTCCCCACCCATTTAACAGTCAGCACGTCAGCTGGCTGGCTGACGGGCTGGCTGATGGGCTGGCTGGCTGATGGGCTGGCTGATCGGCTGGCTCATGGGCTGGCTGACGAGCTGGCTGATGGGCGGCTGACGAGCTGGCTGACGAGCTGGCTGACGAGCTGGCTTACGAGCTGGCTGATCGGCTGGCTGATGGGCTGGCTGACGAGCTGGCTGACGATCTGGCTGACGGCACGTGAAATTAGTTATGAATCCCGAATTGAGAAACTAAATTTTTCGATCATTCGAGAATTTATTTCCGGTGTTGTTTGGCCACATGGAAACTTAAAACACTATAATTATAATTTGGGCCCTATTAGCTTATGGTTAGAGTCATTCAAAAGATTATTTATACAAAACATTTTTATTATAATATAAGAGCTCTTTAAGCTTTTAAAAAATCACCCATTTTAAATGACTTGAAATTGTTTTTTTATTTTCCTTGATATTCAGTCAAAAGCTTCAATAGAATTTTAAGATTTTAGACGGAAAAAATTAATCGTTAAAAGTTATTTAAGAACACCTTCAACTGATCAGTTTGAATTTTGGGAAAAAGAAACTGCACGCATCAGAATTAAAGAAAACAATAATTTCTTCTTAATGCAACTGATTTAGAATTTTTAATCTGCGGCCTGTTTCTGAAAAGATACACGATACAAGATACACGATTTACGAGTAAAAATACCCACTAAACAGGAACACCTTTACCAAATTCATTTGCTATTTTGTGGGCATTTTAACTGTAGATTTGCATCTTGTAGTTTTTAGAAACGGGTTCCTGGTATATTCTTTTGAAAGGCCAGGGTACAACAAAAACGAAACCTCCTACTTAAAATCTTCAACTCAGCAACAGCTCATATTTGCAATTGACCACAAAATGTTTGCTATGGCCGCGAGCTCAAGATATAAATCTCAAAATGAAACTGCCACACAGACATTTCACGTCAATCGAAGACAAATTCAGTCAAGACAATTCCGCACTAAATGGAGACCAAAAAAAAAAAAACAAGAAAAAAAAACTGAAATAAAATTATACTTTTAAGATCTGCAAACTCCACCCTGACTTTAATGGCAACCGCAAGTACTTGAAATTGTTTTGTTTTTCTGGATCGCCCGTGGACTCCACAATTGTCGATGAAATGATAGTTTAGTGTGTGTGTCTGTCTGTCCGCCCCATTGTTTCCATTTAATGCTTTTATTGTTCTTGTTGTGCTCCGCTTCGCTAACATTTCATGCCCGATAGCTGATGAAGTACAACCAACAACATTCGCTTCATTTTTATTGGCTGCATTTAAAAATTGTATTGATTTGTATCTCTTCATGGACATGCAGCCGTGTGAGTGATACTCGCAAAATATTAAGTGTTTGTTGGTTTGATTGCAAATTGCTGCAAAACTTTATTGCGGACTTTTTTATTTTCCTTCTTGTTTTTTTTTGTTTTTTTTTTTTTTGTTTTCTCTTACAATGAAACCAATAATTCAAGAAAAGTGGTCAAAATGCTTTATATGGTTGCAGGCACTCATTCCTCGTAGTTGCAGTGCAGTATTTATTGCTTTCAAGTCTTTGGACGTTTTCTTTAATTTGTATCCATTCTTTCTTTTTTTTTAATATCTGTGAAGTGGCATTTTTTATTTTCATTTTTATTTTTATTTTTGTATTGATGTTGTTATTTTTAGTCATGGCGTTTCATAATGTTTATGTCCATTATGGCTGCTTTGGAGTTGAAATTGTTTTCATTCTGTTTGCTGGTGTTTGCAGAGTGGGTATTAAATTGTGTTCACAGTCGTCTGGTTTTATTATGAATATGAAGTATTTATTTTGTTTTTCCATAAGCGGGATTGCACATTTTTGTATTTTATATTGGTGGCAATTTATCTGTTATTATTTTAGCTGCCACTGCTGCTGCCCGATATTTATAGCTGGACAACAATTTTGCTGCAATTGCAGCAGGGCTCAATTTGTGTGCGCATTTTTAATGCAAAATGTTCAATAATAATTGCTGCCGTTCAATATTTCTTAAAGGGTGCATTTATTCAACACATACACTCGTTAAAAGACAATGAAGTTTTATTTTAATAACTCTAAATGCCAATTGACTTGATGGTTTAATATGAAATAGACATAAATGTGCGCTGATGATTACACAATTTAAAAATATATATAAATATCTTATATCGAAGATCTCTCTAATAGCGTTCTCTTTTCTAGAAAACATGTAACATTTTTGCACTTCTTTTCTAAAAGCTGGCTGTTTGCAGGAGCTTTAAAACAAAGATTACTTTTTATCGGAGATGTTTGTTTGAATTCTAATAAGTTCCTTAAATTCATAAATCGGATTGCTGACATTTTTTGTTAAATAGTGCAAAAAATGTTGCACTTTTTTGTAGAAAACAAATCAGCATAAGTTTTTCCACCTGCCAGGACCCTTCGAGGGAAAGCAATAATAAAAAAATTAGTGGAGATAGTAAATTTTCACCCACTATTTTTACCCGGAATAGTTCCATCTGTTTATTTAAAACACTAAATTTGTTTTTAAAATTATTTTGAAAATCTTTGAAGGCTTTTGGGTAGCTTCTTCAACAATATAATGAGTCTTGGGGATGGATCTGGTCAGGTTTCTTGCTCTGAATCGTGCTCTAGATTATGATTGTTTCGTGTAGGGTTTTTTTTATAGAGTGATACAACTTTGAGCTGGCGTCACTGCTTTATTTAACCACCCATTTAACAGCGGATAGTTGCTTTTTATTTAGTTTGCCTTGACATTTTATTACGGATCGATTTACACCAGAGCAACGCGTGCAAATTGTGGAAATTCTTAATCAAAATAATGGTTCTGTTCGTCAAACTTATCGTGCACTTCGTCCCTTCAAAATTTTATTTTCCGATGAGGCCCATTTTTGTTTGAATGGGTGCGTAAATAAGCAGAATTGTCGCATTTGGAGTGAGGAGAATCCACATGCTTTTGTTGAAACACCATTTCCATCCACAAAAAAATAATATTTGGTGCGCTTTATGGGCTGGCGGAGTCATTGGCCCATGTGTCTTCAAAAACGATGATGGTCAGAATGTTACTCTTTGTGAAAATTGGTGTTCCAGATTGCGCCTTGTATGCGCCAGCCGTGGCCGCCACGTGGCCGAAATCATATTTAACCATGAATGTCATAAAATGTTCTATCCAATAAAGGCAGTGTTATTGATATCAAGAATATATTACTATGTTTTATTACAATTTAAACTTGTATCACTCTATAAAAAACACCCTTTATATATTTTGCCATAGATTTTGAAATGCGGGATATAATTCCATATCCTGACTTTATTTACTTAACACTCTTTTGAAAGTAAAATAATTAAAAAAAAAACTCAAAAACCCAAATCGATAAATTGGCTGTAGTTCATGATGTCGCTGTTTTCCCTGTTATGCAGCCAACAAATAAGATCGTTTATGTATCTTCAGCATAAATCTTTAATCGAGAACAATAAACTTTGAAGCGAATAAATGTTGTTCGTAATTCTCTTTCTCTTCCTGCTGTACGATCTTAATTTCGTACTCTACTTTGTACGCATCCTGCATCTAATCAATCATTTTGTGATTGATATTAACACATTTAAGGTAAAAGAGACAACACCACTAAAGTCCACCAGGATCACAAAGGCTTTTGTGTTCTGCATCCACATTCTAATCTCGTGTATTGGCAAGAACATTCATCTGCAAATAAACTTGAATGCGTTTGTTAAAATAAATGATTGAAAAGTAAATTCCTAAAGAACGACACTAAAGCACAGCAAAACTTTTGCTGCAGAGTCTGTAGAGGCAAAAGTATACGGCAGCCAAATGGAGGAACTGCAAAATTCACTTTAACGGGTGTGCAACTGATGAGACTTTGAAAGATGTCGCACATTCAGTCAGTGTGTTTTATGACAGACAGCCTGCCTCATGCCAGAGATCAGCGAACATTAGCTGCATTCAATGCAGTAATCAGATTCAATTTTTTGTTTTTGTTGTTGTTGTATGTGCTTTTGAGTTTTTCTTTAAATTGTATTCAAAGCGGCCATTTCAAACGGATATTTTGCACTCCACTCGTAGGCTACAACGAGAAGTCAGTCAGTCAGTTGGTTGCCTTTTATGATCACATTTGGGGGGAATTCTTTTTTTTTATCAGCGATTTTCATACTTTTTATTGTGGCATTTTTCAAGCATCATTTATTACATGTGAGTTGTTTGTTGTAGATGTTCATCAACGTGATTAGGCTACTATTTGTTGTGGTGTTGCTTTGTGTGCTCAAAGTTGGCTAAACTTTTCGAAGCGTTATTGAAGTCATCGTGAGCTGTTTTGATTAGTCAAGCGCACTACTTTCGTTTGATTTGCATCAAACGCTGGGAAGTTGTTAGTTTTGTTGGGGTTAGATTCAACAGTCTTGCAATGATCGCTCTAGTTTTGAGATGTGGATTAAGTTTAAACGTTGTTTCAACTTGTTTGAAGTTTTAACTCTGCCAGCAAAATGAGTATTTTTTTTTTTATTATTTAATCAAACACCAACATTTTATGCAAAAAATACGCAGTTTCATCAAAATTTAGATTGTGCAGTCATCATTGATCGCTCTGGTTTTGGCGGATTGCACTTAGAAAGTGTTTTTGAGATGTGGGTTAAGTTCAAACGTTGTTTAAAGTTGTTTAAAACTCTTATTGTTCCAGCAAAACGTGCATTTTTTATCATTGAATTAAGGGCCACGATTTTAAGCAAAAATACGTTTCGTCAAAACTTGTTCTTAAAAACTTAATAATGGCGGCTTAAATCTGTGTCCAGATTAACTAAACCCAGTTTAACTGACATCTTAAAAACCCAACCTTGTGTTTCTATAACACACACTTTTAAGTGCTGCTTGCTATTATTTTTAATAAAATATTTTAATGAATTATTAACTCTGTTACAAGATTAATGAAAAATAAAGTATATTTCTTACAAGTAGGACCAGTACTCAGGGAACGACCCCCAGTGCATTGCGTTAGAATCGGGAAAGGAGGTGAAAGTCTTAAGAGGACAGATGAAGACAGATCAGAAGATAGAAAAATTATTGTAATGAACCTTTTGCAACAAGCACCGATGAATGAGGGTGCTGTATTGTGTCCTTTTAGTACATGACAGATTCGTCGCCGTCGGTTATGTCCAGCGACCAGTGGTATGCCTTCGTTAGTGAGACAAGCTGACTAGAATTAACACAATCCTGCAGTAAATGCAGATCAGATATCACATTCATGAAAGTAAAATCTATGAGGTAATTATTTTAACGAACATTTGTATTGCACTGATGATGAGAGTGTTGCGACTTTCGAAAACAGCTGTTCTGCTCTGCCTTTGTGTCTTGGAATATTTATCATGATGTCTTTCTGAGATTTAAACAAATTTCGAACAATTAGCCTATGAATCTTAATTTGATTTAATATAAAATCTATGAGTTTGGATATTAATCCGATAAACAGATTCATTAAAATTCAGTCATTTAAATTCAAGAAGTTTCGTTAAAGTCACTTTAATAAAAACTTTGACAAATAAGTGAAAGATTTTCGTTGGTGTTACGAAATAATTTCACTGTTACAATGACACAATTTCAATGATACAAGGAAGTCGAACTCAGGGTCAAAGGGCATCGTAATCTCGTGTCTTACTACTGCAGCCATCACATGTTGTGGCTGGTGGCCAAAAGACTTAAACCGCAGGCGGTGAGTGCCTCTCCTGTAGCTCATTTGAAATTCGACGCTGACGTTATTTATAACTTCGAATTTCTTGTTTGTTGCCTTTTCAAAATGCTGTAACCGAAAATATACCTCCAGCTATTTCCAACTATTCTTCCAATCCAGCATTTCTTACAATATCATCATTTATCATGTTTTTTCTTTAGACAATTTACAAAGAGATAAACTTTGTAAAGGCATTAAGTTGCTGATTGTTTTGTGGCTACTGACACTTGCGTTATTGTTATTTTTGTTCTGTTTTTCTTCTTTTCTTTTTTCTTCTCAATTCTTTGCTGCGGTATTGGCTGCATCTCCGCTTTTATTGTTGTCTTTTCAAAATCGGTATTTAACAAGGAATTTTGTTCGATTGTTATTGATTAAGTGTCGGCAGGCAAGTGGTATGTTTTGCTCTCCTCCTGCTGTAAAAATATAGATGTTAATTCATTTAAAAGCTGCCTCACTCGGAAGAATTTTACTTTGTGTTATTATTGTTTGTGTTATTATTGTTTTTTATTTGATGAAACAGCGTGCTAAAAATAGTGAAATATACAATTTTTAAAATCAAATTCTCTTAAAGTGTTTAAAAGAATAAATATTAATGTTAGACTTCTACGTTAAAGACCAACTTTAGGAGCTCTTAGCATTGCGTTGGTTACAGGGCACGTGTTTACAATACACACTGAAAGAAGTTTCTTCATAATTTCTATATGTTTCGACATTAATCCGATAAGGAATTTCATTAAAATTCAATTACTTAAATTCAACAAGTTTCGTTTAAGTCACTTTAATAAAATCTTTGTCAAATAAATGAAACACTTTCGTTGGTGCTGCGAACTAATTTCATTGTTACAGTAACACAATTTAAATTAAACAAGGAAGTAATTCTTTCCATCAAATAATTGCATTGATGTAGTGAAAGCTTAATCAAGGTTAAAAGAGTGGCTGTTACTGGCCAGTGTCATATTATGGAACGTAATTAGAGGATCAGGAGGCTGAGACTTGCTTCTAAAAATATGTCAAGGTTGTAAGAGGGAAAATCATATGGTTTTCAGCAAAAATAATAGAAAACTTTAATATAAAATAATCCATGAAATCGGTTTCAGTCTGATAACGCAACGATCGCCACGTCCTGGAAGAAAACTTTTGTACAGCTCCACTGCAATTTATGAATTCAAAATTCTTTGAAATATTTTTACTTTCATTTCATTTTTATTTATAAATTAATTTTTATAATTTTTTTTTTTTTCATAAGTATTTCCAATCAAAGAGCCAAATTGTCTGCGATCATCAATTAAATACTTCGGTGTCTACTGCTTTTTTAAAGTTCGTTTATTTCTTTTTTATTTCAAATTGTTTTGTTTGATTTACAAGATTCATTAATAATTTTCGCCAAAAACAATAATTTTTCATTATGATAAACATTTATATGTGTGCGTGTGTATAAGTGTGTCTCATGGTGGGTGCTTCTGCTGCCACTGGTACAACTGCTACTCCTGCTAAGAAATAAACTCTAAACGATCATCATCATCATCATCATCTCCGTCGTCTGCAGATTCCCTCGAAATCGCTGTGTGCCAGAATTCTTAAACATAAAAATGCAAACACGCACACACACACATACACAGAAACAAATGATTCAACTAAACAAATGGATAAAAATTAATGATGAATATATAACAACAACAGATTGTCATTTTCCTGGCTGGAGATAAGACACTCTCTGGCTGCTGTTGCAGCGAAGCAACAATGCGATCATTACCAGCAACAATAACTTGTGTCGGTGATGCCGGATGGGTTATTCCTAAATCCCGGCAAAAATCCCAATTCTCTATCTTATATTGATTTCTTTTCTACAAAAGAATGCAACACTTTTCAAAAGAAAATTCTGTCATTTGAAACCATGAAATTAATTGGAAGCTAATCCAGCATCCCTCACGGAAAATTTCTATATTAAAACTCTTCCGACCTGCCGTTTTTTAGTAAATAATTGAAAAAATGTTGCATGTTTTTTAGAAAATAAAACGCCATTACTTTCTCTCTCCCTGCTTATTCTAAACCACTTAAGATTAGGTCCATTTTAGTAGAACTAGAGAACTTATTAACTACAATAAAAAAAAAATCGGGAAGTTATTGGTTTTACTCAGTTTAAAAAACATCGAGTTTCCATCAGATCTCCATGTTACCTCACTAATTCTAAGAGCCCGTGTCTATACCTGTGTGTATGTGTGTGTGCGTAAGTATCTGACCTGCTTATTACTTTTTAAAGGCTAAACTGAACCCAGCCAAAGAGTTCTGTAGAACGCTACTGACTTCCTTTGAATTTAAACCGGTAGACTTAAAAATGCCTCGCAAGAATTTAGAAAAAAGTCATGTTTTGAAATGGCATTTTTATAATAACCGTTCGATTCCGATTAGCCATTGAAAAACTATGTCGATCACCGCAAACCGAGTCAAAATCGATTAATCTATTTGTGATATATCGTGAACGAAAATATACGAAAAAATTTATTAATTGATTGATTGGAGAGTTAATGTTCTCGAGTCTTCTATGGCAATTGAAAACTACATGAACCACCGTTTATCACGTGGGAATCGGTTGATTTGAAAACTGTAATAAACGGCGTTTTTGCTTGAGGAGTTCAAAAGGTTACGATAACTTTACGGTTAAAATTAGAGGAAACTTACAGAAATGGCCTTTGGGGTCAAGGGTTTTCCATATATTGGATTTGTATGAAAATTAAATTATTACAGAGAGTGGCTTTAGGGCCATTTTCGAGACAATGCACTTGGGCCCGTTCATTCGGTCCCCTTGTGATACCCTACAGCAGGGACCCCTCATGAGTTGTCCTCTGCCGCCTTAAGCTATCCTGTAGAATATAAAGCTTCCCACTCGCCAGGCTATCTAGATCTGGCAGAAAGTTGGAGCGCAGTGCCACTGCCCTAATGCTGTTCATGGCAGGGCACTGACATAGAAGATGGGGTACTGTTTCCTCCTCCTCTTTATAGTTACAGCTCTGCAGAAGTCGTTGTATTCTAAGCCCATCCTTCTTGCATGGGTCCCAAAGTTATAATGTTCAGTTAAGATATTCGCAAGTTGACGCAGTCGTACCTTGTTGAAGTTAAGAAGGTCACGTGTCCTGCGTGGGTCGTAGCGGAGCCATGTGGCCCTTCCACGCGGCAGTTGGTCAGGTTTTCCCATCTTAATTGAGCGAGAAAAGGCTTTAAGAAACAATACTTTTTTAATTATTTGTTAAGTTGTCCCACCAAAAACCAATTCCCTTTAAATCGTAAACACAAACATATTGAAATATTTGTTTATCATTCCCATAAAAGGGGGAAAATCCTCTTCGTCTGGCAGCACTAGTTTGTTGCAGCGTATCACCATCCACAAAAAAAAAAACTAACAAAAATATCCAGTAGCAACTGATGTTCTCTTGTATCGAACATGAAGTGTGCGGTCTGTTTATCGATAGTTTAAATGTGAAAAATCGTTTTCGCCGGACAAAATGAAATTGTAAATTTTGCGAAATAAGCAAATAAATGTTTCGCGAATGGATGTCTCTAAATGAATACGAAATTGAAATTGATATCGAAAAGCTAAAGTTGCTAATTGAACAATATTTTTCAAGGTTATTAACTGCCTCTATTAGCTTTTTGTTGTAGTTGCTGCACAGATAAGAAACACATTCGTTTGTGCCAAGACAAGTAGCCGAGTTTGGCTTTAAGATCATTTTACTGTGAGCGGGAATTTATTCGGTGTGAATGTAATTAATAAATTTACATGTCCAGCAATTG
This sequence comes from Linnaemya vulpina, assembly GCA_963675445.1. Taxonomy (NCBI): domain Eukaryota; kingdom Metazoa; phylum Arthropoda; class Insecta; order Diptera; family Tachinidae; genus Linnaemya; species Linnaemya vulpina. The sequence continues at coordinate 14,915,191 of OY776280.1, read as the reverse complement.
CTTTCGTTGAGGAAAATAATATATTTCACTATCGAAACGGGCTTAAGGGGGAGATGAAGGGGACCTTAACTGCTCTTAAAATGTTGCTCAGATATTAATTTTAAACACTCATTCATGTACTTTTTGTTTCATTTCGTTCGTAATTAGAATTTTACTTTCAGTAATTCAGAGTAATTCTGGAGCCTAAAAGAACGTATCCTGTCTTTTTTGTGCGTTCTGATGTTGGATACATAAAATTTCTGCACTGTTAACTTGGCCGCGCTCGACAAACCGATTCCCATAACGATTTAATTTCGAAGAAAAACTCATTTCAAATTAATTCATAATTTACTTTATCATTAATTTGCGAGTTCAAAAGCAAAGTTAATTACTGCCTTCCATCAATTTTATAAATAAAAATTTATTTGCGGATAATATTTGTGGAATAGGGCTCACTCACGCGTAACGCTTTGGAAAACGTATGAAACAACAGTTTGCAACGTTGGAAGCAAATTGTTCACATTTAAAATGTGCGTTTTTATTCGAGTAAACGAAAATGACTTTATTATGGAAATTTTTTTGTCCGTAAATGGAATTGCAAATAAATTGGAAATACACAGAGAGAAATCAATTCACATTAATACTTTTTATATGAAGTAGAGGGGCGCAAAGGAGATGAACATCAGTGTGGAAGTAATGAAATTGGAAATGGCAGGAGGATAAAGTCATTAATTTTTATATACAATTCTCTCTCTCTCTCCTGCGCTCTCTCTCTCTCTCTCTCCCTCGTTATATGCAGCCGCTGTAAGGCTTTGCAGTCAAATTATTGCACATGCGGACAGTTTGAAAAAATAAATTAATATTTTAAGTGAAACGTAACACGTTTCGTTGTTAAATCGACCACAAAAAAGTGGAAGATCTAAATGAAAATTGCATTCTATTTAGAAAAGAGAGCAGAAGTTTCTTTGCACTCTGTTATACATGAGATTTTTACATCGTTTGAAGACGATCAAATGAATTGAATTGTAATAAATTTAATTATGTTGCCTTCATTAAATCAAGGATTTAGTAAAGGCAACAATATCAATTTAATTAGCATTTTAAATAGCAGAGTAGAACAACAATGTTTTCGAAAGCCGCTACACTTTCTCAACGTGTAGTCAACAGAATTCTGTTTCTTGCAACTGGTTGAAAGGCTTATTTAAATGGGAAAATGTTTCTAAACATTTTTGTAAGCCAATGGCGTACGCGAATTGCTTCAGTTGTAAACAGATGTGGGGAGCCCAGTATAGAAATTGTGCTTCGCTGCGTCTTGAACGCATCATTTTATACTTCAAAAGCGAGCTTTTGCTATACATATTTAAGCCAAGTTTGTCAGGAAGTTTTCACTCTCAAATACTAACACTCAGCATAGTTACAAATGAAGCGACATGATCGGGCATGCATAAATCGGTGTAAGTAAAAGGCATTGCTTCTTTCAAGCGTTCAAGTTAACCCTAGACGAATGGCTCTAGCGTCAGACGGTGCATGAATTATAAATTTGTATTAATTTTCTTAAATTTTGATATGCTAGAGAAAAGAATAGAGAAAGTTTTAAGTTAAACATGGAAGTTCGTTGGATGTTGGCGCCCAACGGATAATGATAAATTTGTAGTGTTTATTGACGATTTTATAGTGATCTTCAACTGGGATCTTCTAATTATCTTGAAGGTTCACGTGCAAGTGGTTAGACGAGAATGCTACTCCAACGCATTGCAGAGTTTCTTCAGACGGTGTAGGGCAGCCATCAATATTTATAAGACTACGTTGCTTGCGACCCCAGTTCGGCTTCACTTAGCAGTCATGAATATGGTGTCGATTTTTTCTGATCTGCGTTAAAGCACGGAATGATAAAACGTTTCATTACATATTTTTGGGAATTGTCACATATTTTTGGGAATTGTCGTTTTAACTCTTTAACTTTTATTTTCGTGCTCATTCTTTTTTCCCAAAAGTTATTTATTAAAATTTCAAAGTGATCAATTGAGGGGTTTTAGCTAGTTCCTGTGCGCATTTCACTGGGGCTAATGCAGATCATCAGGGAACCTTTACCCAACATTTCTTAGAATAACTAGAGATGTTTATTTTAAAAACCTTTCGCTTGTAATACTAGAAACAATGAGAAAAAAATATTTTATATAAAATAATATTCTACTTTCCTATTAAAAAGAGAAAAAAATTTGCTTCAGTTATAGAATTAGAATCAGATTAAAAAAAAAGTGTTTTTAATATGTCCAGTGTGATGCACGGCCTCGATGTAGCGAAACAATCAAATAATATTTTGTGATTTTTATTTTAATGAACATTTTATTTATGCTATATTAATATTTATATAGGCTAATTGTTCTTAGTTAAAACCTCAGAAGGACATGATGATAAGTATTCCTAGGCACAAAGGAAAGTCAGCATCAGTTTTATTCAACTTACCCAAAGACTTTCCTTTGTGCCTGGGAATATTTATCATCATGTCCTTCTGAGATTTTAACTAAGAACAATTAGCCTATATAAATATTAATATAGCAAATAATATTTTGTTCAGTGTAGCGACATGCAATAACGAAAATTGCAAATGTGTTGTTAATGTCATTTAGAGAGTTATTGCGTGTTTTTAATGCGTAACTGCGTAGTTAGTTTCCCCCTCAAAACTTGTAATAGACATTTAAGTAAATAAATGAAAAAAGAAAGAAACAAAAACAACTTCTTACGCACTACTGCGAAAAAAAAGAAGAAAAAAACAACAACCGACATGAACAATTTATGATTATTAGTTGGGTCGTTATTTGGTTGGTTACACAGAGCGGCCAACTTGGGAAAAGCAAAAGAATGATGAGCCGCCAAAGTCGCTTATCTAAACGCAAAGGCGGGCGAGTTATGAAGTCTGGTTACGGCATGTCATAATGGAATATTTTGATTAGTATAAATTATTTAACAAATTACCAGCTTCCGTTTAACAAAATATGTTTTTCTGGCTTCTAAAACGGGGTCAGAACGACAGTGAACTAATTTTATTTATTTATAATATTTTCCAGTTTCAGCCCGCAAGAAATTAGAAACGCAAATACACGTGTAACCTCAAATGCCGATGACCCAACTGGCACAGCAACCGCAATATTGTAATTATAATTTGGTTAAATATTCAACCATGAAATTGTTAAGGATGTCTGAAATGAAGAGAGAGAAAAAAAAAAGTTAGAAGAACGTTGAACACAAACTGCCACTTTTTTTTAGGGAAAAAGATTAATTTCAAATACTTTTGGATTCTTTACTAATCTTTCACTTTAACGCCCCGAAATCTCTTTACACCCAAAATTAAATGTTTGTCTATGAAATCTTTTAAATTAATATCTATAACAAACATGGCGCCATGCTGCTTGAATTGTCTTGATGCGTGTGTGAACCACGACCGGATATCTCTGCGGTGTTTAAAATGTTTATGCGCGGCGTATTAGATCTTTTGTTGTTGTTTTTCTTGCTTAATATTTTAATTTCTTTCCTTATTTAAGAAAAAAAAAATAAGATCTAAAACGTATTATTAAGTCAAAATGGTTTTCGCTTTTTAAAAGTGTTGGGTGATTTACAAGATCTATTTGTTTTAAATTTTATTTATTTATTATTTAAACTCTTTTTATAAGATTTTCTATCAGTTTTTTTTTCAAATAATTTTTCTATGCAATTTTCTGGCACTTTATTAAAATAATTTTTGTGTAGTTTCTTTATATCGTTGCTTTGGGGCGTGAGTGCCTCATTAATTCTGTTTTGGAGTTGCAGGGAAATGATTCTTTCACTGTAAACAGCTTGAAAACGTTTTCGTTTATTCTGGGAGTTTGTTTTATTGGCCAATAACAGATGATCTCATTTTCTCTGTGATGAAAGAAGAAAAAAAAAACTGCCACAAACTACTGGTTTGCGATTCCTGCGAACTAACGAAATTGTTCTAAATCTTAATTGACTAGAGTGACCAGCGCGAAGTAAATTGCAATTTAATGTTAGACAGCAACCTGTTGGAAATTCATATTAAAAATGATGACAAAAACGTTAAAACTATTTTCTTGCCTCCTCTTTCAGTAATAAATGGGCAACAGTTATATGAAATGGTTTAAGGAAGGCGAATTTATAAAGCAGGCTTGAAGAGCTCAGACGACTGGAAGTCGCTTTACATTTGCCCTGTTAAACATGAAATATAAAATAATATCTTAAAGAAATTTTTTTATGGAAAATTACTATTCTTCACTAAAATTTTTATGGAATATGAATGGACCGGTGGTTCAAAGTCTATTTTGAGCGGGCAGAGGAGAGGGCGAAGAAGCCCATCGTAGACAATAGGGTCACCAGTTCGCATCCTCGCAATATGGGATGCGCTTCATTGTTTTATCATTATTTAAATGGGATATACGAAGAAGCACGTTGGGGACAACTCTCTTGATTATCGTCGCAATGTGGGGTGTTAAAAGGAAATTTGTTTCAATGAAATGAGGGAACTTGTTCCCAAAATCTCATCCCGTAAACGGCCAACACTCTTTTCAGAAAGAGCGAATGGTCTTGTGCTCGATATAACAACGAATCGCACTACGCATTTCAAAGAAAATTAATTTTTTGGCCGAACAATCCGCATGTGGAACAAACAACCTGCAGAGGTCTTCCCGGTCACTTTCAAATGGAGAAGTTTCCTATCGAATGTCCACAGAATCGAATGAAAAATTTTAAAAGCGCATCGTTGATATTAATTAACTTAAGCTACGGCCACATTTCGTCAAATATTTGCCCACAAAAACGTAACCACAATTTATTAATGAAAAACATATTGATTCAGACAGAAAATGCTCAAGTTTATGTCAGTAGCTGCCCTGCGGCCTTACCTGACGGTGCTCCCAAGTACTCGAGTGAAATTAGATGTCCACCACCAACCCCTGTCTCTCTTAGGGGCCACACCAGTGCAGGCCCCTAGGGCTGACACAGGTTGCGACTTAACTCATATGGTTCCGCCATAAAACCATATTCATACACCTTGCTAAGGTGTTCGGGCCTATCGTAAAACCCTTGTTACTTCCGAGGAAAGCATGTCATCAGCACCTAGAGAAACCAAAGGTCAAGTCATAAGACTTATCCCTCCTGACACTGCCAGCACCAACAACACACCACCTCTGCCGCAACGTCTGCTGATTAGCAGCAGCTCATAAAGACTGCTATCAGCTGGGTCGAAGGCCCAGCACAGTATGAAGATGCCAGAACATCAACCCTTATCTGACATTGCTACCAGCGACTCTTGATATTAAACCACAACCACCACATGGACTCAATGAAGAGACCTCAACCAACAGAATCAGTTAGAAAAAGGGGAAGAGCGAGGTCCGCCATACGCCTTCAATTAGATGAACGTGCGTTAAGCAGTGCTTCGCCAGTGAAGCAGATGTTTCACACACACCCAGCCAAAATATTTCCCTTGTTAACTTGCTCGATGTTCTATTTTATTTTAAAAAATTTGACATTTTGAAAGCTCAATTTACAGAATGAATTCTCCTTCGGACACCTGGTGTTGAGGTGTAACTTTTTTTTAATCATCTGAATTATTATCTAATTTTATAAAGACTATGAAGTCAGTACTTTTGTAGCTGCTACCAAAAGCATGTGAGTTAATTTAAACAAAGACCATTTATTTTATAATCGCAACAGATGGCTTTGTGATGACTGTTAAGATCACTATAAACTACCGCAACTCTGGCCACCTTATAAATGGCTTCAGAAACGATAATTTGCCAATTAGTATAAAAATATAAAATTGTAACAGCCTCCAGTTAATATCGTGATGGGATTATAAGACGCCGTTTTAAAATCAAACAGTAGCACAAAATGTTACCGTCTTTTTCACCAGCCCCATAAAAGTTGCTTGCCACAATAAATAACAACTTGCAAGAAAGAATAATAACTTAAGAATTGTACAGCAGCAGCAGCAGCCAACAAATGAAAATTGTAATTTCAGGCATGCAAATTGTTTAAAATACGCTAATTTTTGCCGTTTATCCCATTATACCACAAAAATCGCTCACACACACACACACATACATATTCCAGCAGTATAATTTTTGAAAAAGAAACAGAAACTGCTAAATCTTTATCAAACACTTAAATCCTCAGAGCAGTAAACAGAGTAGAGGATAAACTTGAAATTACAATTGCGATTCCATTTTTGTTTTAACACGACGATTAATTTCGAAATTTTTTTTTTTTTTTTTTTTTGTTGTCTGCTTGGAATCGTGCTAAACTTCATTAAAAGTACGATTTCAATTCAGTCAGACATTTATTTCTGATAGAATTTTTCATTTAGTTTATTCGTTCATTTTGTGGGAAGATATTCAACTGCAGGTAGTGATCGCCAAGATGGAGAGAAAGAGAAGCGAAAAACGCTTAAAATGATTATCGGTGGGCTGACTATGTCGCTGTTGTTGTTGTTTTCATGAAATAATCCACTTTTTCGCAATTACCTTTTAAAACGCCCTGAATGTTTTTTTCTTCAGAATATGAAACGCAAATTAAAGAATAAAATTGTTCACCCACTTTAAGAGGGAGATCTCAAATAACCCAGCGAATATAGTTTTTCTCTAGTGTGAGTTAAGCACCTTTCGGATATTAAGGTAGGGTAAAGAAAACGTGACCACTAAATATTGATAAGAAGCATGTTAATTTAAACAAGCGTTTAGAGAGTTAAAAAGCTTCCAATAATTGTGGCTTCTACGCCACTGGCTAATAGTTATTTGTGAAACTGTTTTACTCCAGAAACACATATCGAAATCAATATATGTATTTCTTTGCTATTTAGTGGTTACGCTTTTTGAGGCAAATGTTTGACCAGTGTAACCGTAACTTAAGAGATTTTCGAATTGTAAATTGTCCCACTGAAATGCGCTTGGGAACTGGCTAAAACCCCTCAATTGATCACTTTGAATTTTTTAGTAAGATTTTGGAAAAAAAAGAATCAGCACATAATTAAAATTAAAGAGATTTAAAAAACGACAATTTCCAAAAATATGTACTGATTTGATAATTGTTGTAGATAATTTTTGAAAATAATTAATGTTCACCTCAGTTTTTGAACAGACCTCGCATCATCATTGATTTTTTTCAATGTAGCCGCATAAATAAAATTGGGATAAAAGGCTTCCTCTCGAAGGACGAAAATCTTTTTACTCGAATATTATTAATAATTTGCATATGACAATTTTGCGACAATGGCAACACTGCTTCCAATTCTTTTCCTTTTTTTTGCGATTTTATGTTTCTTTCTTCTTGCAATATTTTGCTGGGCATTTACAAAACACAATCCAAATTTAAATTGAATGATCATGATGAATCAAATATCGTTTCATTCAATTCGATTATATGCTGATCGGGGATATAGAATGTATTCATATTAATTTTTTTTTGTTTGTTTTTTTTTTAATTTCATTTAATCCATTTACTTTTTGAGAAGCAATTTTGCTGCGTAATCGCAGTTAAGTATTTTTCAAGACTCCTACTGCTTCTGTTGGCCTGAAAGACACCAGCTGATGTGTTCGCCGGCATTTAATTACACTGTGAAACACACAAAAATGGAGTTAGAATGACTGATTCAAATAAAGTGAATGAAAATTACCAAGATAAGCTAATAAACTTAAGCCAAATGTCAAAAGTATTATTTACATCTAAATATGCATAAAATAACTTTAAACAGGGATATATCGAACTGAAAAGTGCTGCAGAAGCATTTTGACAAAATTCGATTAGAACTGTTTGAACACCTGCAGCATCATGTTAAAGGAAAAATTGTCTAAACTGACTGTAATTGATCGTTGTCTTGAGGATATGCCCGTTACAAATGGACAATAAGGTAGTTTTTAAATTTAACTTCTACAGGAGCTCTAAATACGCCAGCTACATGGCAACTCTTCATTACACTTCCTGCTTTTGAACTCTTAATATATCACTTAAAATTCAGTAACAACGAAACCCACTATTCGAAATTACTGCATAATTATATTTTATTTATGATAACATTTTATTTTAAATATATTTCCAAACTTAAAACGTTCACCAAAGTTGGATTTTGTTGCACAGTGTATTTTCGTTCCCCCGTTGTAATTCTTCTAGTACGAGTCATTAAGAATTTTTATTTAAAAGATCATTATTTCGTATAACAAATATTGAGAATCGTTAGGGCGTCCGTGCATTCGCAGCAGCTTTATTTTCCATTCATTCTGCTCTTCCTCTAGACTTTTGCAGTGTGACTCCTTGAATTCATATTTTTTTCTTTCCTCATTTCATTGTTTGTGGCGGAAAACGAAATAGTAGCAGCTTTTGCTTTGATGCGCACCGTCTGAGGGAGTGAGCGTTAAATAATCTCTTAAAGCTACTGCTTAAATAGCAGTTAGTTGTTGATTTGACGTTTTGGTAGCCGCCAAGAATAGCATATGGCCCGTTAATACAATTTATTTAGCCATCGTCAGTGTTTAGTTTTGCCTCTTTTCACATCTGACAGCCGCTCAATGATGAATGAAGAATATTTCTTTGTCTGGCCTGTTGCTGGACTTTTTTGTTTTTTTTTTAAATTGAGAAGGGAGGAATATTGCAAAAGGCAAGAGAAGAAAAAAAAAGAAAATTTACAATTAAAGAATGGGTATGGATTTTGGAATTCTTTTCAACTTTCAAAGATCGTTTATGAAATATTAATATTTGTTAACTTCATGAGAAGCATTCAATAATAAAAGGAATGACTTGGCCTTTTTAACATTTTGGAAAACAGTATTGAGAGTTGGTAAATTAAAGGCAATTAAGAAAGTAAAGTCTTGATATGCTTTCACTGAAGTTTTTTTTTATTTTGACCACCGTCCGCAATCGTTTATTGAGTCATAATCATTAATTGCTTTGACTACTGAGTCTGTTTGAATATTTAATCTGGTCAAATCAAATAGTTTTCTGTAGAAGGTTTTCAAAACTATTTGATATTCTTGGATAAGGAAAAAATTTCTTGCCAACATTAATTTAAGTTTATAATTACTATCGCCGATAATGGTCTGAGTCACTGTCGGCATCTTTTCACCGCCGATATTTGGCAAATTTATTTGCACAACGTTGTCAATAATAATAAAAATATTAGAAAATATATGAAATAGTCTCTTCACGAACAATTTTCTGACTACTTTTCGAATCCTTCTGGAAATATTTCGATGAACAAACGATGAAATTATAGCAACCGTTTAAAAACTCTGAAGGTATTTGCAATACTGACAAGATAAAAATTATTAAAATGATAATGAACACTATTATTTTCTGGTCTCGGACCACAAGCCTGTGCAAGACAAATTTAAGAATCTAATAACAAAATAAGATGGAATAAAACAATTACAATAAATCACAAAAGTATGACGATTTTCAAAAAGATATATCCAATAGAATTGAAAAGTGATCAAAAGCTTTGCCATATACGGCGTGTTTTTTTTTAGAGTGTCACAACTTGAGTTGGCATCACTGCTTTATTTGAGCACCCATTTAACAGCTGATTGTTGCTTTTTGTTTAGTTCGCTTTAAAATTTCATTATGAACCGAATAACACCAGAGCAACGCCGGAAAATTGTTGAAATTCTTCGTCAAACTCATTCTTTTCAAAGTTGATTTTCCCATGAAGTTCATATTTGGTTGAATGGGTACGTCCATAGCGAAATTTTCACTTTTCGAAACACTATTAAATTTACATAAAATTATAGTTTCATGCGCTTTATGGGCTGCCGCCGGAGTCGTCATTGGCTCATGTGTCTTTAAAAACGATGATGGTCATTATTTTACTGTCAATAATGAAAATGATTCGAAATTCTTTTCGTCTGTCAGTTACGTGGCATTAATCCTGCTGATATGTGCTTCCAACAGGACGGAGTCACATGCCACACAGCGGACGCTGTAGGAAACTTTTAATTTAACCCTAGTGGATTATTTCCCTTGGAGTTATATTAAGTAACTTGTCTATGTCGATAGACCACAAACAATTGAACACCTGGAAAGCAACATTCGCAGAGTTATCTGCGAAATAAGAACGCAAATGCTGCGAAAAGTTGTTGAAAAATTATGATCTACGCGCCAGTCGTAGAGGCCACATGCCCGAAATCATATTTAAACAATAATTTCATAAAATTTTCTTTCAAATAAAGTCCGTTTCATTGATATTAACAATATGTTTCCATGTCTTGTCATGATTGAAATTTGTGTCGCTCTATAAAAACACCCGTTACAAGTAAAAGCTATCCAATAAGCAGACGACAGCATCACCGATGTAAATTCTGTTGACTTAATAAAAGCACAAACAAGTTGCTCCTTTCAATAGATGCGAACCGTTTAAGCATCGGGCCTTAAACCATCAGCGATTTTGGTAGTAACCACGGGCAGTACGTGGAATACCGTAAGAGATCTTATCTATTTCAATTTTATTGGAAATTAATTGCAGTAGAGATCAGTTTGTAATAATTATCAGATTTTATATATATATATATATATAAATATATATATATATATATATGTAATTTAATTATTCTCTTGTTTCTGCCAAACTATTCTCTTATTTCTCAAATTTCAGCAAATATTTTTTTATATATTTTCAATATTAATTTTTTAAAGAGAGTTTATTTCATATTGTAATTTAAAAAAAATCTATATTCTTTCAAAAGAAGCTTCTATTGAAATCGATTTTTTACATCTCTTCACTATATTTTCTTTATACTGTGCTCAGACATGCATTTTTAATTGAGTCAATTTAATTTTAATTGCGCAATTAAATCTAGTGTTCACACATACTCAATTAAGCTGACTCAATTATCATTTGATAGCTGAAAAAAACATTGTTTTTATTTGTATCGTGAATGTTCGTGTTTGTAAATTTAAAAAATGCATGCAGTTTTTGGTTTAAAAGAGATTTTACTTGCATATAATAGAACTATAGAGCTCTTGGAGTTATTGCGATCGATTTTTCATTCAAAATTAGCGTTTAAGAAAAGAAAGAGGAAAACTTGACAATTTTACAAACTTTGAGAAAGCGGCAGCTGCTGCTCCTTTCATTATTCCAGCAAAATGCAACTCAAAGGTCACCTTCTTCTCCAGCCATTTCGCTTTTGTTTATTTATTTAGTATGACTGAAAATTCAGTTTATTTGGTTTATATTTTCGTATAATTTTTGACATTTGGCTTGCCATTATAGGAAATTTTTCTGCTCACTGAACACAGTTCTTAAAAAACAGGCTTATGACTAGGGTTGCAATTCGAGTTTTACGCTTAATTTGTTGCTGATATTATAATTAATAGTAATTCATTTCTGTGGCACCTAATTTTAGAAAAAAGGTGATTGAAAAATTTTCAATATAAAATTTCTCAATAATTTTTATTTGTTTTTATTTTTTTATTACCTACTTAAATCTTGACGAATCTTGCATTGAATACAATTTCCCATTGAAAACCATTAATTTCGATACAAAAGTGTGCGTATTTATAGCGCTGAATCAGCCGTAGCAAAAAAATGGTGGCCTGACAATTCCTGAACTTGACTTTTTTATCATTTAGAGATGTAGAATATCACTGAACAACAACAGAGTTTTGAGCCTTAAAAATATATCCATTGAAAAATTTATGCCTCGTTATATTTCATATTCCTTGAAAATATTTGGCCACATATTTCAAATATATTTTTCCGTCTTTCCTCCGCAAAATTAAATATCGTGCCACAACAGAAAAAATCAGTTAAGCAACAAACGAACAAACTGTTTTATAAAATTATTAAAACATAATTTAAAAACTAACTGCAGATTAGAATCTACAACAGCCCTTCAAACGACTAAATAAATAAACCTGGCCGGGGCGACCAACCACCACTCACGTAGACGTGAAATGAAAAATGGAATTGTATCGCGCAAACATTGTGGAAGCCAAAACGAAATTTAGCATTTTTCCAAAACGTTATTTCACAACGTTGGTGCGCAGTTGATAAATGACAATTAAATTTTCTAGTTCATTTTCCTTGGAATTATAAGAGAGGAAAAGAATTAACATTTAAACTAGTTTTTTATCTCTCTGCTGAACTGAATTGTCCCCGTAGGGCTTTCTGGAACAGTTGCGCGACTGAACTACTCGTATTGTTAATAAAAGTTTCGCCTGTTAAATTCACATTCAAATCGAATTAGTCTCAGGGCAAACAGAGCAGCAGTGAAGTTCTGTTTAAAAACGTTGTCACGCTTGAGATCCTCCATAATTGTTTGTTCCGTAGTTCGTTGGCTGTTTGTGTGTGTGTTTTTTTTTTTATTTTTTTCCATTTTTCGTGATCAAATGGAATTGTAAGTCTCACTGCAGGTGTAAATACATCATGGCTGAAGTGTTTAGATTCAAACAAAAGTTCACGTTCCACTGTTTGTTAATAAATGTAACAAAAGAAAAAAGGTTTATTTAAATATCTGGTTGTCTGCTTGCTGATCAGATCATGTCTGACTGATGGCGATCTCTCCTGCTCGTACTGCTGCCCAAGTGTTGTGAAATTTTGTGGAAGTCTAAAAGAGTGACAAGTATTTAATGAATTCTGCACTGATTATGTAAATTAAATAAATTTTTCTTTAATTTTTGGGGAATGTTAAACAATTTATTCTCATTTTCTGGCTTTTAAGAAAGAAAATGTTAATGAATGGGCAACTTTGTTAAGCCAGAAAACTATTTTAATTTACTGTCTTGACTTGTGCAATAAGCGGAGGAAATTGTAATTTTAAGCAGGAAATTAAAAATTACCCACTTTTAAAAATGGCACATCATTTATTTTTATACGAAATCAAAGGAAAATAGTTCAACCAGAAATAAATTGCTGAGTCTTAAAAACCATTAAATTGATTAAGTGTGTTTTGGTATTAGAGATGGCCAGATTTCTTACCACTAAGCAAATTACCGTGAACAAGGAAGAGATTGAATTATTTATTTCATTTATTGTTTTACTTTTAATAAAAATTTTCATTGACTATAAAATTTCTTAACAAAAAGTTATTTTCAGAATCACCGATTTTAACTAGAGTCTAATTGTGTTTTCACATCTGAAAGTCAACATCTTTTTTTACGTCCTACATGCCTTACGTTACGTGTTTACGTTATAACGTTAAAATCATAAACATTCTTGCTAGAAATTTAATAACTTTAGCTTTTAACACACTGACTTTTTTAATAAAAATGATAACAATTAATTTTTTTATATATTTTTTTATAAATTTATACGACCTTTTTTTATTTACACGAACAAGTGGAGAAATATTGGAATAAAAACATAATTCTTATATCAAAAATAAAAGACCTTTTGCTTAAATAAACCTAATAAATTAATAACAATTAATAAAATCTCTTATAGAAATAAGCGTGTATGTTTTTTTACTCTTCTCTGATTTTACAAATACTTAATTCACAAACTGTAGTACATATTTTTTGTTTAAATAAAATAAAAACTGCGCTCTAATATTAAAATTCTGTTACATTTAGCAAATAAATATTTTGAAATCACTAAAATATTTATTAAAAGTGAATAAATATACAGAAATCACATCATTTCTTATGAAAATCAAGCAAATTTCAAAAGAAAAATGCAGATGGAGTGTATTTTTCAGTGCATTCTTCAAACATTATTCGGGGTTTTTGAACACAGAACTTGGCAGCACTCAACTTAGCACAAGCAAAAACAAGGTTACATTTCATAAAACCTAATCAAAACCCAATCACAAATGATTTCAAGTTGAATTTAATAAAATTATATTGTATCTTATTATATTAATTATAAAATTATTAAATTTTAATTAAAAAATTTAAAAAAAATTACATGAATACAGTCTATATTCCCGATCAGCATATAATCGAATTGAATGAAACGATATTTGATTCATCATGATCATTCAATTTAAATTTGGATTGTGTTTTGTAAATGCCCAGCAAAATATTGCACGAAGAAAGAAACATAAAATCGCAAAAAAAGGAAAATAATTGAAAGCAGTGTTGCCATTATCGCAAAATTGTCATTGTCAAATTATTAATAATATTCGAGTAAAAAGATTTTCGTCCTTCGAAAGGAAGCCTTTTATCCCAATTTTATTTATGCAGCTACATAGAAAAAAATCAATGATGATGCGAGGTCTGTTCAAAAACTGAGGTGAATATTAATTTTTCTCAAAAGTTATCAAATCAGTATATATTTTTGGAAATTGTCGTTTTTTAAATCTCTTTAATTTTAATTATGTGCTGATTCTATTTTCCCAAAATCTTGTTCAAAAAATCAAAATGATCAATTGGGGGGTTTTAGCTGGTGCGTATGCGCATTTCACTGGCGCTAATGCAGATCATCAGGGAGCCTTTACCCAACATTTCTTAGAACAACTAAGGATATTTATTTCAAACTTCCACTTTAATAAATGAGAAGCCTAAAACAAATATCGAAGTCATGACAAGAACTCACTGATCACTTTTCCTTTTTTATTTTCTTACGTGTTATTCTACAACTGTTTGGCTTTATTTTTAGGAATATAATTGTAGTCGTAAGAGAAAGAAAGAACACCAACAATTAAAACCAATTGTTGACAACATTGAATTTTTTACTAAGATTTTGGGTAAAAGCAACCAGCACATAATTCAAATTAAATCGGTTTAAACAACGACAATTCCCCAAAATACGTACTTATTTAAAAATCATTATATTATATCATTGTATTATAAAACCAGGTTTTAACACATGGTTTTAATGCCAAAATCAGAATTTGCTAAGATCGTGCCGTTAATGGAAACAATACAACTGAAGATTTCGACTTCGTTATATCAGCACCACTCATTGTTAAGGAACCAATTAAAAAAGCTTTAACTGTAACTCCAATTATAAGCCTGGGTCCTACAAAGTTTTTCAGAAACATGGATGGCCACAACAATTGCTGTTTTAAGCCAGAGATTACAGACAACGAAATTGTTCTGAAATATTTAGAATTAGTTTTACTATTATTAACAATATTAAACGAGGACTTGTTCTTCAATGCTCCGAAATTTCAAGAGCTTAAAAGGTATCGCTCAAAACTCAAAAGTTAAATTTTGTTATCTGCTGGACAGTCTCATACATAAGTGTTCGGCAATTACGTTAATTCTCTTCATATTAATTACGCAAAAGCTCTCAGCAAATTTAATAGGGCAACATTAAAACAGGTGTCATTTATATTAAATTATTTTTCCTGATTTTCATAAAAGTAAAACGACTACAGTCACCCATTTATCCAATTATGCATTTCCTGTTGTTGAGGATGATGATGATGATGATGATCACGACGATCATGATATTTTTAACAACGATTTTCACAACCAGTGAAAGAGACAATTTTCAAATAAACAAACGCTTGTACGTCTGCTTGTACGAAACATTTAACTGTCATTATTGTGTCAGTTAATCGTTTGAAATTGTTGAAAGTTAAATGTTTAACTGAATAAACCGAGTGTTAAAACACAAACTAAAATGCATTTAACAATATCACAGACAGAGTGAGTGAGAGAGAGAGAGAGAGGGAAAGAGAGAAGATAGAAACCCAACAACAATTGTACCATAATAGTTGTTGTACACGGAAAATGAAAACGTTGTTTTAAATCTAAACGAAACTTAAAATAAATAGAATACAAAATGCGCAGAGAAATTACTTGCGGCAACAATAACGATAATGACTGCGACAAAATATTTAAACTGTCAACACATTTCACGCAACACATCACCGGCAACATCATCACCTGTTTTAGCAGCCCAGATGAGCGGCATGATAACACACACACAGAATGCGTTGATATTTTCCAAAAGAGAAGAACGTAAAAGAGTCTTGTCGGGGCAGGTAATTTGAAATGAGTTTTTAAAAATTCGTTTGATATCTTGAAAACGTACTGCCTAATTGTGCAATTTTTTCAAGGAAAGTGGAAAATTTGAAAAGTTTAATTTAGGAGCAGCGTGTGGAAAATTTTGCTATTTATTTGAATTAAAAAAAAAAAATATATTTACATTTTTATAAATAAATTTTATGTCTTTCCTCATAAATCTTTTTGTTGTTGTGGGCTTATTTTCTAAATTTATTCTCTTAATTCTGCACACAAGTCGGCGACTCATTTAATTTATTTTACACGAGCCAGCGCACATCCAACTACAGTTTTTTTCCTCTTGTTTTTTTTGTTAGTTTTTTGCTTTTTTTTGTTTTTGTTTTTGGTGGTTAAAGAACTGACAACGAAAAACGAGGTGCTAGTGACCCCATCTGTGATACACCTGACTTATCACTTTTTGTTATTCATCATCATTAACGCATTTTCATTTATATCGTATTTTATTTTAATTTTTCTTTTTTTTTTGTTAAACACTTGATCATTATTTAGCATTTGAATAAACCCCGGTAACAGGCACCAGCTGAAATGGTTTTTATCTTTTCAAGCGGAAGTGATTTTTATCAACATGGAAAAAAAGAAGTGGTAAATGAGAATGTTTCGTTCGGTGTTAAAAACAAGTTACCACTAGATCGGTCTTTGTGTTCCAGCAAATACTGGCATTTTTACATATACGAAAGTTTCGAGTTATTTGTCAATCAGTTTTTACAAAGTTTTTTAATTTGCAATTATCTCGTTCATAAAATTTTATTGTTATTCCATAAACATACCAAAATGATGGCACACTAATTTTTATAATATGAGAGTAGTTTCCTATAGTGCTATAATTAGCTTAATTGTACCAATATTTGGTACTGAAGTTCGCTTAACCCTAGAAGCACCGATTGTTGTTATACCCCTAAAACTGTTACCGTGACAAAATTGTCTGTTTTTAATGTTTTTTTTTAAATACGTCACAAATTTTTATGAATTTTAATTAAACTTTTAGTGTGAAGAAAAGAAAAACGTAATAAAAAATTTGAAAAATTTTTGATCCTAAAGGGCATCCCTAAAATATCCCGCTTTTTTAATCTCAAAGATATCGTAACCTGGTTTGCCATTCTACGATCCTCAGCTTTTTGAGCTAAAATCCTATTATATTAATTTTCAAACTCTAAACGTTTGGAACGATTTCTACACAATAAGCAGTCCCGTAAAAGGATCGAGCACAATAGCTGATCAATTAACCTATTCCGGATTTTAAACTCTTTAATTTTTATTTTCGTGCTGATTTTTTCACCAAAAATTATATTAAAATTCAAAGTGATTAATTGTGAGTTTTTCGGGGTTTTTTTTAATCACTTCGATATATTTTCTGTTCAAAATATATCACGGAAGCATTGAACGCTTTTGACCCGGTTCGTAAAGATTGCAATCACACAACATCTGTGATTTTAAACTTTTTTATGTGTTTGAGTAACAAATGTGTTAATAATAAATAAAAATCTTTTAATGTAACATCTTATTTACATACGAAGATCCCTTGAAAAAGTCAATATAAAATTCGTCGTGACAAATATGAAATAAAAATTGCATTTTTATTTACATAGAACACGGTAGGCCAAAGATTGGCGTTGTTTTTCAAGAATTTATAAAAAAAAGAAGAATTTTAAAATCACTTTATAAAATATCAGCTTTCTTTGGAGGCTTCTTATAACCTGCCCGTCCGGATTGGTTCCAGTTAACAGGAAATCTAAATTTAGTAAAACTCTTTGGAAAGTCACTAATTTGGTTAAATTATGAAAAAGCCATGATCGGGTCACATATTTGCACACACACACCCACAAAAATCCACACACACACACCCACAAAAATCCACACACACACACACACACAAACATATAGATGCACAGCCATAATGACAGGCTCATAGAAGTAGCCAGCAAGCATTCTACGACTTTAGAACGTCGAGATCTGATAAAAATTTGATTTTTTCAAAACGGTGTAGAACCAACAACGTCCCGATTTTTGTTTTTAAACTCTTCAATTTCAATTCTGTGCTGATTCTTTTTTCCAAAATCTTATAAAAAAAAGTTCAAAGTGATCAATTGAGGGGTTTTAGCTGGTTCCCAAGCGCATTTCACTGGGGTTAATGCCGATCATCAGGGAACCTTTACCCAACATTTCTTAGAATAACTAAAGACATTTACTTCAAACTTCCCTTTTAATAAGTGAGAAGCTTTAAAACAAATGTCAAAGTTATAACAAGAACTCACTGATCACTTTTCCTTTTTTATTCTCTTACGTTTTTGTTCTACAACTGGTTGGTTTTTTGCCGACTCAAACGTCCCGATTTTTAACATTTTTTTAAATTTTTCTAGCAGGAAGTTGAAGAACCAAATGAACTTATGAAGTAGATGTAATTGTAACGTAATAAAATAATAGAACACTTTTGAGCCATTCTAGAGGAAAGAGTATCTGCCGCAGGACACTTCCCTTAATTAGTTGCCAATAACTCGGAACCGATTCGAGCTCCAGGACCTTATATGATAGGTGCTGGTAATTTTTAGAGACCACTGTCATTTCAGTGGGTCTATTAACTTCATCAAGATACTCGGTGGCAGGTTGTGGACCTAAGCTTAATGTTCTTGTCCCGTGGTAGGGTCCTTAGTACCACCTTCACTTAGGGTTTTATAAGATCCGGAAGTACAACTTCAAAGTAGCAGCCTGTCAAACATAATATATAATTCCTGATGTAGGTAACGCTCAGTAAGGGAACGTTAAGGCAATTTTGTTCCAATATCGTGATATATCCTTCTTCCAGCAGTAACTACTCAGGAACTTTTCGCACCATTCCCCTATTCACTAGTCATAGAACAGTTACTGTTATGACAATTGGTGCAACATTTACCCCAGTGTAGTTTCTTATGTATGAGAGGTATTTATGATATAATTACAGTCTTATGGCGTTTTCTTTTCTGGAAAACATGTAGCAAATTTATTTTTATTAATTTTTCATTGAGTGGCAGCTTGGAGGAGTTTTTAAACAGACATTATTTTTCGTTAAAGATGTTGAATTAATTTCTAATAAATTTTCAATTTTAAAATGTCAGAATGTTGCCATTTTTTATTTGAAAGTGTAAAAAATTTTGCGTATTTTTCTAAAAAAGGAAATCAATATTAATTGTTTTATTTAGTGCTGAAGGATTTTTTCTCGAACTCGTATGATTTATTATTCAGGCAGTTTTATGTATCTGGCACTCCTTAATTGCTTCGAATTTTTCGTTTCGATTGATTAGAACTAAAAAGCGATTAAAATTACCCAGCTACAGTTTTATATAAAACTCAATTTTTTTTATTGAAACTGCGAAAAACAAAATTTAATATATTTTTTGTCTTAATAAATCACAACATGAATAGAAGTAAATAATTTCATGGAAGCTCGATAAACACGTTATGGGCTATTAAACTTACATGCTGTGCAAAAGTATCACGCCGGTGCTTCCAGTGTTAAACCAACGAAAAGTTCACAGCAGCTGCAGCCATCTTTTGAGAATGGCCCGAACTAAAATCTATAACCGATTTGGCTTTCCAATGCACGCAGTATTTATTCATGAGCATATTAATTCGAAATTTTGCTTATTCATTTTGAAATAATAGCGGAACTAAATTTCAAATACGACTACAACCAATTTTCATACACTTTTATTTATAAAAAAAGGAAAATTTAAAAAAATCAATTGTCATGTATTAAAGTGATCATTTATGAGCCGCATAAAAGATATGAAGTGAAGCATTTTATAATTCATATAAAAAATATGTTTGTGTAGGTCTTTCAAATGAACTTCATGCCTGTCTGAATTAAGGAAAAAAAGAAAGAATTGAAATTAAAAAACGCGGTCATTGTGGCCATACAAAATAATAGAAATGAGAGGGGTAAAATCTGTCAAATCATGCAGTAGCAAAAGTTATTAATTAGAAAACAACATACAAAACATTTAAATTTTATAATATTACAAATAAATGATTATTTAATATTCTATTAAGGAAAAGCATTTGGAAAAAAATTTAGGGCATGAGTGTAGAGCCAAAATTGATAACTGCAGGAAAAAAGGAAAGAAAAAATCGTTGAATTTATTGTATGAAATTATGCAACAACAGTGGCCATTTAAAAAATTATTATTTTTTTGGTTTATTAATACGAATAATAATAACTGAATTCTGAATAAATATTTTGAAATTGAAATCTGCTTTCAATTTCTTTATGTCTGCTGTGTGAAGAAAAGTGTAACGAAATCTTTTACTCTCGCTTTTCGTTTGCTTTCGTGGTTAAAAATCGAACATGAGAAAATCAACAAATTTTAATCCTCTTAAAAGATTAATTATTTTAAAGATATTTGACACCTCTGTTGAATTAAATACGCACAAGTATTAAGAAATTGATTTCAAAGAGGCAGAAAATCGAACTTTTTTTTTAAACAACTTTTCATAAAACAAACGCTCAATCACAAATCTGAAATGTATCCGGCCTTTTGCTTTTGTTTGAGAAAAACAAACAATTTTTTTAAATTTTTAATTGTTTCACTTAAATATCATTAAATCGTTTCATTTATTAAGACGGAAGTTTTAATTAGAAATTTTAGCAAAACATAAAAAGTGTAGATTTGGCCTACGACTCAAAATATAATAAAAGATAATTGGGGAGTAGCAAATGAATATCTTTGGAAAGAAGAATCGATCCACTCATACGACCGGCAGTTAGTGCGATCGATCACAATCACAAGGCCTGTAAAACTAAATATTCCGAATGCAAAATTTTGCTGAAAGAAGTTACCAAAAAAATATGGAAAACCTCGATCCATCTGTAGCTGTCACTTATCAGAAATTATCTGAACGAAGAACTGCCAACCCACTCGGATATCAGCCCCGTGTCGAGATATTTTTTGTTCAACACAACTGGTATTTGCAATGTGCCAGTGAATGTTACGCCTTAAGATTGTTAATTTAATTAAAATTAAAAATTCTGCTTGAAAATGAAATAAAATTAGTACAGTCACAACTTTGAGTTGGCGTCACTGCTTTTGATATAAAAATAATTTCACATAATGGTCTAAGTAATTGGTCAACAAGATCGGGTGTTTTAACCCTATTGGAATATTTTCTTTGGGGTCATGTTAAGTCTTTTGTCTACGTCGATAGGGCACTAACAATTAAATACCTGGAATTTAACGAAGAGTTATCGGCGAAATGAGGCCGCAAATGCTGCGAAAAGTTTGTTGAAAATCGATGCTCCAGACTGCGCCTTCTACGTGAAAGCCGTAACAGCCACAGGGCAGAACTCATATTTGAATATTAATTTTACAAAATTTTCTTTCAAATAAAGTCCGTTTCTTGTTTTATTATGATTTAAACTTGTATCACTCCATAAAAAACACCCATTATTTACTTGCATTTGCGAACTTTCATTTATTTTATCAAAAGTTTCATGATGCAAATTAGACTCTAATTTTTGGAATAGAATCTCTTCCCTCTAGAGTCTAGACATATTTTTTCTTTATTTGTAATCTGGTTCTTCTCTCTATTTGGAATTGGTTTTATTGCGAAATTCGGGAGTAGTTGGTTATTTCAAGCCACATTTTTAAAATTCCCAAATTACTTTAAATACTCCCTGGAAATGAATTAATAACAAATACAATCAGCATATTTAATAATAGTTTAATTTAATAATAAATAATAATAATAAATAAATTGATTTGTAAAGATGTTTCATTTACATATAAAAGAATCAATTCTCCTCTTAAACTTCCAGCAAACCCGTTACCAACTTCTAAACAAATGAAAACTAAAATTCATATTAAACACGATTTATTTTTGTGTGTACCCGTTTAGCTCGTCTAAATATGACAACAACAAATAAGAAAATTTTCAAAAATGATGCCAAATAATCCACCCAGTTGTTCACTGATGCCTAAAAAATAATTAAGCCGATTAACAAAACAAAAAAAAAAAAACAGAAATTGTAATCAAATCACCAACTAATTTCCATTTAATACAAACAACAATTATTTAGTTCACACAAACTCATGGCATTAGTTTTTCATATTTTATTCTTTTTTCATAATTTTGTCGTGAAAAAACTTGATTAAAGTGTGTACATATTTTTAAAGGGGTCCGACTATGGGAGAGCAGTCAACATTCAAATTGGCTTTAATGCACATATTATTTTTGTTGTTGTTATTCCACTGCTAGAGATTAAAAATATTTGTTAATTAAACGTATAAACGACAGTTGTTTAATTGAATTTAATAATTTTTTGTGTTGTTATCTTATAAAATAGCAGCACAAGTAACAACACGGATATCGGCATTATATAATTTCTTAATAACAGCAACTGAAAAATTATTTGCTGCATTTAACCATGTGAATAATTGGTAAATATGTATTTATGAGTGCATTTAATCAGAGATGGGAATATCGGCTTTTAAAGGAAATAATATTTGTAATATTTTATGGAAAAATCAACAACTAAAAAATTCAATAACGAGGCCAGTAAGACCCCAATAAGATCCGGCAGTAGGACAGATCTTGAACTTTTTAATGTTGTTCTTACAAACGGATTGTCGTCTTCTTGTAATAAGTTTTCATGGTCCAATAATATTGAAATTAATTTCATATCACTTTTGCGGAGTTCAAAATTTCTATAGAAATTTGTCAAACGTGCAACAAAATCTGTTCCATAGCTGGGAGTTGCTAGTTAATTTCACAACATTCTAATATAACGTTCATAGCATTCCAACATAAAATCGATTACCAACTCCCATCTCTGCAGTCAATTTGGTTGCACATATTTGAGTCACGTTTTAAAGCGTCAGCAACAATAAAAGTCGTTTAGTAACTTTTATAGAAACTATCGCAACACCTGCAGTCATCATCATGCCAACAACACGACTCATCAAAAAAAAAAAAAAAAGAGGATCTTGCAACAAATATGTGGGATATATAAGACTGTCTGATCTCTGGCACACATTAAACGATAAAGAGAATCGTGAACGATAGAAGAAAGAAAAAGTTTTCGTTAATACAAAAATCCTGAAAGCGCAACAAATATATTTTGACTTGACACGAATTATCGCTGGAATAATTAATTTTTTACTAACACATTCTCAATTTTACACACACGCCAGCATATAGATGAGCAGGTATTTAATGCTTATCAAGAAGATTTTGTAGCAAAAAAAAGAAAAAAAAGATTGACTTATTTTATGGAATTTGTGCTTAATGCGAGTAATTGAAAATAAAACTTTAAATTTCGGCTTAAAGAGCTGATGGCATCATTTTTGTTAAAGATGTTAACCGAATTTTATGTTGGCAACTGTTTGGGTATTACATATCAAATGGGTGGGGGTCACTTCAGAATCGTATTTTTACAAAAAAAAAAGCAAATTCTTTGCCGGAAAGCGCTAATCGAAATGCGCCTTATATTTCAAACAGACTTAGTATTCTTTAACTCACAATGGAGGGCTTTTAAATTGTACTTAAATATTAAAATAAGTCATAAATTGTCAACACTCCTCCGCTAAAGAAGTTGACTATCGGCATGTAATAGAAAAACAAGGCTGTTCTCCGGAAATTTCCATATAATATTTTTTTATTAAATATTTGCTTGTCATTAAACTTCGTCACTGTGCGCTGCTGCAATCTTTATTACAGTGAATGGAGACTAATTTTTCCCTTCATTGAAAAGGTAAAAGTAAATAAACGTTTGATAAAAATTTCTTTCCTTTAAGAAAGTATTTTATTGTTAAAAAGATTAAAATGATTTTTACATAATTTCGTCTTTCGTTGGGTCCACAATTTCAATACATAAAAGTCATCATCTTATCGTCGTTTCAATCAAAATAAACTGGAGGCACTTTTTTCCTTCTGGAAAGCAAAAGAAATATATTGAGGAAAAATATCCCACGCTTCTTAATGAGAGAAGAGAAAGAATGAAAGAAAGAGAGAGAGAGGGAGAGGTAAAACCAGTAGCAGTTAATGGCATTAATAATCCCAACAGTTGCTGTAGGGAATCATGTCTAATACCCTAAAGATATGATTTCAAATAAAGAATTGTAACAGTTTCCGTAGAATAATATTTACTTTTATCTTTTAAGCCGTTGACGCATGTTGCCGACAGCATGTCAAAGAAATTGATACTTTTTTAATGCTGTGGAATATAAATTCTGACTGATTGTGATCGACTGCACATGACAGCAACGGTGAAGTCGGTGTTTTTAAAATGTAGCGTTGGTTATTATAACTTCATGTTGGCTAAACGAAGAATTCTATATGACGTATAAAAAGTTGGTCTCTACTACAAAGTTCTTTTGACTTACCAGGTACAGTGAAGCTGCCTTCAACTCATCGTTGTTGCGTAAAGTAAATTTTTCATGAAGTAATACTTTTTATGCGTCTGATAAAACCCTCTTTTTAATTTGTATGGAATTGTAAAACTGCCCCTAAATATTAACAACTGTTTTGTTAATTAACCTTTTAATTTAAGAACTTGAAATCACAAGGAGTTTTTGAATTATGACTGTCTTGCCGCAAAAAAGCGATGAGTTGTATAAAATTTTTATAAATTGTAGTTTCGTTTCTCTTCGTAATGCAATTTTCATAACAAAAATTTTTTAATTAAAATAATCTTTTTAAAGGTTTGCAGCTTCAAACTAAAATAAAAATTTGTTTTGTTCGTACAATTATATAGAGTGTTTTTTGTAGAGTGATACAACTTTGAGTTGGCATCACTGTTTTATTTGGCTATCCATTTAACAGCTGATAGTTGCTTTTTGTTTAACTTGCTTTGACATTTCATCATGAATCGACTTACACTAGAGCAACGCGTGCAAATTGTGCAAATTTTTAATCAAAATAATGATTCCGTTTGTCAAACTTATCGTGCACTTTGTCCATTCAAAATTTTATTTTCCGAAGAAGCCCATTTTTGGTTGAATGGGTACGTAAATAAACAGAGTTGTCGCATTTTGAGTGAGGAGAATCCACAAGCTTTTGTCGAAACACCATTTCCATCCACAGAAAATTACTGTTTGATGCGCTTTATGGGCTGGCGGAGTCATTGGCCCATGCGTCTTCAAGAACGATGATGGTCAGAATGTTACTGTTTGTGAAGATTGGTGTTCCATATTGCGCCTTGTACGCGCCTGCCGTGGCGACCACATGGCCGAAATCATATTTAAGCAATAATGTCATAAAATTTTCTATCCAAAAAAGAAAGTTTCATTGATATTAACAACATATTACTATGTTTTAGTATGATTTAAACTTGTATCACTCTATAAAAAACACCCTTGCTATAAAACAAAAACAATTTATAAAATTAATTATTTTCAAATAAAATTTTATGAAAGAAAGAACTCTTACGATGTCGTGAAAACCGCAGTAAGTTATAATTAATGTCGAAACAACCGTCCATATAGAATATGTCTTCTATTAACATAATTTGGCCAGCGCATCGTAAAAGGCTTTCAATACTCAAATCTTTTTTTTTTTTTATTTGTATAAGAAGCAATTTATCACCAATAATTCGTTACAAGACTTTAACCGTCTCAGCTATACCAACCAAGACAACTAACTTCTATATAATAATCGAAACCATTAGGGTAAAATGATCTTGGCAGCGAATTGAAAAAATTATGTGAAATTCATCTGTAATTATATTTTTGAGGCAACTCATCGTAACAATAGGAAAGTGTGATATGCCTAAATGTCAGTCACTAATTGTTATTCATTTATAAATTGATACTCTCGTTAAGAAATTCATTTAAATATTTTCAAAGCTCAATACACACACACAACCGCATTGAAAAAATTGCAATTCGGATAAATTAATGGAAACTTGCATTCATAACCAGCTTCAGATGGAGTCAAAGTCTTAATTGTTAAGTTCTTGTTGATTTCTCAATGGCTGGTTATTGTTGTTAGTAGAGTTACAATTAATTTCACAGCAACAACAATAATTATAATGTTATCATTTTCTTTTTGAATATATGTATTTAAAGTTCTTCTTAGGAAAACCACGGAATTAGATATTTAGGGTATTCACACTTCGTGCTATTTAGTCATATTGTCATAAAGACATACAATTTTTGGACCAGTCTGAAAAAGTTTTTGTTGTTGTGCTGCATATAAAGAAGTCAAAAAATGTGCTACCCTTTCAGGTATGTTTTTGTGTTGTCGTAAAATGCTGTAGAGATCTGAGTCGAACGGCTGCAAATCTTTAGGCGAGACGCCGTTAGTATATGTTTGCCGCCGTTACTTATATACGATTCACGACTAAAAAGCGATTAAAATATTGTTCATACCTATCCCCCCCGGGGCGCACAATAGGCAACTTGGTCAGTCGTACCGCCTTGTTGCAGTGCTTTCTGGGGAAAAGCTAAGAAATACAGGTGGAAGGATACCTGGGTCCCGCCATTACAACGGATCAAAAATCAATAGTAGGATACAAACCTGCATTGGTTTGACCTGCGAGGCGTAACCAGTTTCCTTACACTGGTGCCACGGAATCTGGCTGAGCCCCTCAGATGATGTTTGCTCGGAGGTGAAGCGACGATGTTACCATACACTTGAACTTTTGGCTGGGCGTGTGTGAAACATCTGCTGCACTGGCGAAGCTCTGTTTAACGCACGTTCATCTAATTGATGGCGTGTGGCGGACCTCGCTGTTCCCCTTTGTGCAGCTGATTCTGTGGCCAGATGTTGGTTGAGGTATCTTCAATGAGTCCACGTGGTGGCTGTGGTTTAATACCAAGAGTGGCTGGCAGCCACTGAACGTTTTTCCGCATGCCGCTGCAAAATAAATGTAGTCAGCTCATAACAACACGGCAGCTGGGATAATTTATGTATACAAATTTATTTAGCACCCCAAGTTATGACGGGTTGTTCACACCAGCCATATATTTCGTACTATTCTTTTATGACTTATGACTCTAAGACTACAGTGTGAATCTCCCAATGATTTCTCAGTTTTTTTTTCACATTTTATTGTTGTCATTTCAATTGGAAAATGTGATGATGAAATTTTACTTGTGAGGAGTGGAATTACGAATGTCTGTTGGTTGAAAGAAAAAAAAGAAACTCGTTTTCTATCATTTTTTAATGCGGTTTCGTTATCAGTTTTTTTTTTTTTTTTTTGTTTCCAACTAATTTGAAATGACATTGACATGTTAATGTTATTTGGTTTTATATGGCTTGTAAGAAAATGTGTACACATACGCCCATGAGTTTATAAATTTTTATAATTATTTTTATTTTAAAGATGATTATTGTAACTTATTTCTATGAACATGTTTCACTATCCATGTTTTTCCTCACTTTTTCATAGAAATTTAAATATGCATCGACTTCTTGTAGCTGAAGCTACTGAAGGGAAATATTGAATAAACTCATTGGCGTAGGTGTGCTTTTTTCTTGGTGGGGGTTGCAAAGAACATTTCTTAAATATATTTATTGTCTGGAAGGATATAAAAGCAACGAAATAATAATTCAGGGCCAAACTACCGCAATCGATATCGATCGAAATCTTAATACAATTTGCTTACAAATTTTGATCCATATCGAGTGCTGCAATAGGCCTCCGGTTCCAATAACTCCAAGTAAGGGGTGTTTTTTAGAGAGCAGCACAAGTTTAAATCATTAGAAAACAAGGAAATATATTTTTAATATCAATGAAAAATGCTTTATTTGAAAGATAATGTTATGAAATTAATATTTAAATATGATTTCTAGCAAGTGGACGTCACGGCTTTCGCGTAGAAGACGCAATCTGGAACACCAATTTTCAACAACTTCTCGCAGTATTTACGGCCCTATTTTGCCGACAACTCTGCGACTGTTGATTTCCAAGTGTTCAATTGTTGGTGGTTTATCGACGTAGCCAAGAGGCTTAACATGACCCCAAAGAAAATAATCCAATAGGGTTAAATCACACGATTTTGATGACCAATTATGTGACATTATTTTATCATGAAAATTTTCTTTGAGTGAATCAGCGCCTGTTCTACACAAAAAGTAATTTTTCGATTAGAATGAAGTCAATTTTAATTGTCAGTTGAAATTGACTGAATGAAGCAAAAACCCAAAGTGCAGGTTGTAGATTCGAGTGTACCTTAAATTCTTCAGTTTAGGGGCGAATTACATCATTCAATATGAAACGAAATTTATATATAATTTAAATTCGAGTTTCCATCGCTATCGAATTCGGTAACTTGCGCCCGGGTTGCTATTGTCCCATCCCACAGTTAATAAAGTTATTTCTATAATTCTCTTATTGCGGCAACACAATTCGTTTTTTATACTGATTGAAGAAAAATTCCATTTAAATATTTTATCTGAAAAGAAAGAACTTGAAAGTGAATAAACACCAACAATATTCACCACTTGATATTGAAATTGTATCACAAGCCGTGGAAATATATTAAAAGAGTGTTATAAAAAGAGTGTTAAACTCCGCCCCTTTTTTAAATTAACCATTGATTTGGTGAGTGTTAAATATCCGCTTTGGTCCAGCGTCTGGGGATGGCAGCCAATATACTTGCGAACATAAATGAAGTGCAAATGAAGAGTACAATTCCAATAATTCTTTTTAGCCTTCCTTTTTGTATCATCATCAGCTGCGGAGAAGATAAAAAAAAAAAAAACTTATTAAAATAAGAAGAAAAAATAATAAAAAATAAGGGGCAGAACATCTTGCCTTTTCTCATGGCTTTGGCAAGTGGCCATTGACTAACGAATATCCTTTAATTTTGTCTGCGTTGGTTCTGTTGTACGGCAGTTTAGCTGTTTCGATATTTTTTTCTTCTCGTTTGTCTGAAACAAAAAAAGGAAATCTATTTATTAAATGTCATAAAAATAATAAACAAATTCTTTATGAATTTTGTGGCTTGATTAGACCGACTCAGATTTTAGTGCTCTTAAAACATCTATTCCAGTTAAGTTGTCAACACTGAACATGTTTTCGTTTCGCTCAATATCGTATTCGAATTTTTTTTTTATTATATAAATTTAAATATGCAACTTAAAAATGTGCGTTTACTTTTATAATCGTTAAACCAAAAATCATATCCTTCTTCAGAGAAATATTCGGTAACACCGGCAGCTTGTACACACACACACACACGCCAATAATTATCATAACAATTAGGACAAATTATTGCTCGACTCTGCCAAAAACTATAAAACTCCTGCTGCCATCATTAAACCAGCCACCGTATAATTAAAAAAATATTTACATTCTCAAAATATTTACTTAAAAATGTACGCCAGTATTTCCTTTTTTCTTCACTAACGACTTGTTGACAGCTGGCCGAGAGCACTCCTCTTTTGACAACCACAAAATTACAACAAATTACAACTGGCGATCATTGTGCGAAGAACACAATGATCATTTGGTGCTGTTGGTGCGGTGCCGATCATAATGAATGCCAAACAAATAAATAACAACAGACGAGTGATTAAAATTTGCTCACAACTAAATATTAAAAATTAACAAATTCAATGTTTGTTGTAAAACAAAAACAGCATTTGTTGTGTTCGAAAAAATACTTTTAATGGTCATTTATTTTTTTCTTCTTGTGCTCTTTGCACGTTGTTAATAATTTGCAAAATGTTTAAAATTGCACACACACACACTCACACATGCAAACATGCGATTGCACTCGTAAGTATGTCGAAATCAAAATTACACACTTCTGTTGTGTGGCACTTATGGAAATATTCATTTAAACATTTGCAATAAGAGTCCGAATTACGTTTGGGGTAACGCAATAAGTTTGCGGCCTCGTAATGGAACTCTATAAAGTCACTTACAAGGCCTTTACTGCAATACTAAATGCAACGCTAATAAAGATGAGTCATATTGACAAATTTTTGATCATTCTTCAAGGAAAAATTCTGAAAAAATTTAGATAAATAATTGCAGTTCTTCGATATACAAAAATTCGTTTACCGCGGTTTCTTCTGAGACTACATTTCAATTACTTTCATTATTAACTAAAAAATTTGAGAAAGCGAAATTTTAATATGAAATTTCAGTCGAAAGTTATGAATGTTGTCTTCTCTCAATAGACCCTGAAATGATAATTAATATTAACGTTTTGTATTGAACGCTACCCCTAATTATAAAGTGCGGGACATTTTTATATGCTAAAATTGATCGGTTCTTTTGACTGCAGTCTCTAAAATAGTGTTTAATTTTTTTAAATAAAAATATAATTTTTGTGGATAAGAATTATATTAAAGTAACGTTCAATACACATATAGACATAGGCACACACACATACACACGCACACACAACGGCTAAGATGGCTTATCTTCAATAATTTTTTAATGTGTATAAAAGTGATGGGTAACGTTCAATACGCACTCGGTTAAAGTCGTATTTTATATTCATTGTTTGCAACAAGATTCCAGAATTGAAAATAATAAAAAAATATACTAAGACATACCAAATGCTACGAGTAACGTTCAATGCTTGCACTCTCCAGTCTATTCATATTCTTAATTTTCAATAAGATTCCAGCAATTCAAATATTTATAGAAAAATGGTAAGAAATAGTAACGTTCATTACAAAACAGGCAGAGTTTCATGCCTCTGGGTAAAGTTCGATATTTTTAATAAAATTTGAGCAATAAAATTAGTTTTAAAATGTTGTTTTATGATAAAGTTTTATATATTCAAAATAAATTGGTAACGTTCATACTTGCGCTTTCTGTTACCCACGTTTATTTGTTCTCTGTTTTGAATAAGAATAAAGCAATAAAAATAATTCGAAAAGTATACAAATATAATTGCAATATGTTCAAAAGCTATTGGTAACGTTCAGTACATGCGTTATGACTTAACCACGTTTATTTATCATTTGCTTTCAATTACATTCCAGTAATAGAGATAATTAGAGAAACTTACTAGGAAGTAGAAAGTTTCAGTACAAAGTAGGCGGTATTTCAAAAGCTGTTAGTAACGTTCATTACTTTCGCTTTCACTTGCACACGTTTATTTATTCTTTATTTTGGATAAAAATCAAGCAATAGAAATAATTAGAGAAATATACAAAAAAAAAATAGGTTTTCTTTATATGCAAAAACTATTGGTAACGTTCAATACTTACATTCTCTGTTACAGCCGTTTATCAAAATTATTTATTTTTAATGAAATTCCATCCATAAATATAATTAGCGAAATATACAAAAACACTGTAACGGTCATTACAAAGCAGGCGGCATTCCAAAAGCTGTGAGTAACGTTCAATACTTTTTTTCAATTCTTTATTTTTAATAAAGTTCCAGACATGAATATAATCAGAGAAATATACTAAAAAATGGTAACGTTCATCACAAAGCAGGCGCCATTTCAAAAGCTGTGAGTAACGTTCAATACTTGAGCTGTCTGCTATACCCGTTTATTTATATTCTTTATATAATATAATAACATTCCAGCAATAAAAATCATTAGAGCAACATATACAAAAATAGTAACGTTCATTACAATTCAATATTTGATACCAACGACTCGGATATCATTAAAAGAATACATTAAGAGAAAAGAACTAATTAAGAGAATAACTTGTAACAGAATCTGCTCGAAGGTTTCAAGAAACTATTAAAATTATTTTATTTAAATTATTTTGTTGTTGCAGGTTGTTGAACAATTATTAAGAAACTGTATAAAAACATTGATATTTACATTAAATCCGGAATGACTTATCATACGACCCTCGCGTACTTGTTGGCAGTTATACTATTTTCATCATATTACAGGTTTTATCCTGAGACAAACTTGCATTTAACTACACACACACACACACTGACGTGTATTTGCATGTCCGATTGTATGAATTAAAAACCCATAATATCTTTAACTTTTGTTGTTGTTGTTGTAAGACGCGTTAGTAAATACTTAAAGTCAAATTGTTTTCATAAGGCAAGAGTTGTTTGTATTAACAGCTGTTTTTCACGTTTCTTTTTCTTGTTCTTTTTTTTTTTGTTTGTTTTATTTTTCATCCACTTTACAGGCGTCGAACACACTCCGTATATAATTTTCCTCTACTCGTAGATCGCTCATACAGGCGAGTCGAACATATAAGTAGAGTATTAGCCGTTTGCCAGACAGTTCGTACCGCATACAATCATTTTCTCGACTGTAGGTGTGAAGAATTCTTGTGTCTTGCTGCTCTTATCTAAATGGTTTTTTGAGTATCAATATTTTTACTTAAGTGTAATTTACGACTATATCTCTGTAGGCTGTCCGTCTCGTACTTTTGTATGACCACGAAAAAGTGCGAGTTTGTCAGTGTGTATCCCTTAGCCAAGTTGCTGTGTGTATGTGTATGCGCGTGTGTGTTGGCCATGTCTATCCATGTGCACTTTTTGTTTAAAATTGCGATCAGTTTGTTGTAGTTTTCTCCTCGTTTTTTTTTTTCTTTTCTTCTTCTTAATGGTAAAATTATTATAGTTCATGTATGGGCTGCGTGTGCGTCGTCGGCTGAGCCACATGTTTGTTCGATTTTTTATTTGGGGCTTTTGGAAATAATTTAGTGGACCTCTCAGCCATTTACATGACTACATGTGTAGAGGGAAACACTCGCATTATTCAATACTACAACGATTTCCACAAACCGACTCATAATTTATAAAAATTACTTTAAATTTTATTTATTTGTAGTGTTTGGAAATTAGCGGAGATATTTATTTAGTTCTGACTTTGAACACAAAGTTAAAAAGGAATCAAAATGGATGTTATTTGCACATAAATTGTGTTCAGAACTGATAATAATATTCAAGAAGAAAAAGATGTTTGTCTACTGCCACTTCAGTTGTGCTGGTATAGGGTATTTTTCATAGAGTGATACAACTTTGAGTTGGCATCACTGCTTTATTTGATCACCCATTTAACAGCTGATAGTTGCTTTTTGTTTAGTTTGCTTTGACATTTTATTATGGATCGACTTACACCAGAGCAAAGCGTGCAATTTGTGGAAATTTTTAATCAAAATAATGGTTCTGTTCGTCAAACTTTTCGTGCACTTCGTCCATTCAAAATTTTATTTCCCGTGAAGCCCATTTTTAGCTGAATGGGTACGTAAATAAACAGAATTGTCGCATTTTGAGTGAGGAGAATCCACAAGCTTTTGGGGAAACATAATTTCCATCCACAGAAAATTACTGTTTGGTGCGCTTTGTGGGCTGGCGGAGTCATTGGCCCATGTGTCTTCAAGATCGATGGTGGTCAGAATGTTACTGTTTGTGAAAATTGGTGTTCCAGATTGCGTCTCGTACGCGCCAGCGGTGATGGCCACATGGCCGAAATCTTCTATAAACATTAATGTCATAAAATTTTCTATTCAATAAAGACCGTTTCATTTATATCAAAGATATATTACGTTGTTTTATTATGTTTTAAACTTGTATCACTCTATAAAAAAATACCCTTTATAAGTGGCAGCGCCGGAAATGGACTGACTACTCGGCCATGTGGTTTGATTTAGATTTTCCTCTGGCCTTTTGGGAACTTTTAAGGTATTAAGAAACTTTTTTTGAACATTTTTATCTCACCCCCTTATTCACAAAAATTATGAGAATCTAATAACAGCATAATAAAATTAAATCTATAACACTCTTATAAGCCTCTCATAATTTTCATGCATAAGGGGCTAAATTTATATGTTTTAATTCTTAAAAAAATTATCGTTATTGTGAAGTAAATTTGGCTCAGAGTATTTATTATGAGATATAAATTTTAGCCTCCGGTTATTTCGAATCTGGCAATATTTATGGCATTATTTTGTGTCCCCTGAATGAAATTAATTGTTTTCCACTGGATAAAATTTAGAATATATTGGAAATTTGATTGCAAAATAAAGACATTTGTACGGAAATCAGACGACATTTGGTGGCAGAAAAGCAACATCAGTGCCCGATATATGCGAGATTATTGCTGAAGTTTGTGAAACTGGTTTCACTAGTGAGGCGCCCAAAGGTTAGCGTGCTCGTACAGAGTTACTCCGGAAAATATCGAAGCTGTAGCTGAGAGTTTGCATGAGACTCCATCAACATTAAACCATCTAACTCGTCTTCTCTTTAAACAAAATTGGTCCGATTGAGGCCAGCTGGGGCTGCCATAAGAATGAATTAATACTTCAACTCTAAACGGAGCAAGTGTTCTTCTTAAAAACAAATATAAAAATTGGCAAACTTTTAAGTTTTTCTTCTTTAAATTAATTTTTAAATTTAAACTTTTTGAAACGACCCACCCGATATATTTAGATTCGCTTAATTGTGCCCCTGAAAATATTTACCGGAAATTCTTTAATTTTTATCGAAAACACTATCTGAAATTTGTTCAACTTGATTCATAATTTTTTTTTATCTCTACACTTCTTTTTTATCTTCTGCTTAGAGTACCTGAAGTAAATATTTATCATATTTTTTCCAAAAGAATTTACTTGGAAAAAGGGAATTTATTTACCTAAAAATATGATACTACGTTCTTCTTACTGCTGCTTAAAAAAAATACGAGAAAAAATTGCATAAAACGAAAATTAATGCTGGAAAAGCAGAGCAACTGAAACATCATCAAAACAGTGTGCACATTTTTATTAAAGTGCTCGTATATTCGCTATTTAAATATGCAAAAAGACATCAATTTGCATAAATTTACACCAAATTTAGAGCAATTTGCACTCATCAGAAAGCTTCTCTCTCTCTCGCTCTCTCTTTTCACAATTTGCCATAGAAAATGAACGCTGAAAACCACCCACTTCTTGGCAAGAACAGGGGAAGAAAGCAAAGCTACCCCATAAACAGTCAGCTAAAATAAGCATTTACAAATGTTTGGGTGTATGTGTGTGTGTGTGTGAGCGTGAGTATTTGTTAAATTTCTTCTTTTTTTCATTATAAAAAAAAACTTTTTAAAATGGTTTAACTTTTTATATCCGCCGTAACTTATGGAAAGCAGATGAATTTAATGGATCCTCCCTTAAGTTAATCGTTTCATTCGTTACACAGGGATGCTTTATGAAAACATGAGGATGATAGAGTTGCAGCATGTGTCCTTCATATATCCTGGATGAGACCCTGCTCAACTCCCTTTGTAAATTACAGCGACAACTTATTTTAACTTGATATACCCTTTACAACTTATAGTGATGGAGCAGGGCCTTAGGAGTGGGCAATTGGTTTTAACCTGATATAAGAATTTAAACACTTTAATAACTGATAGGCGCCAATGGCTCCAAGATGCCCAAAATAATCGCTTCACCCATGGTTCCATCCTGTGGGAAGATACACTTTCAAAAGAGCTAATAAATATCGATGGCCTTGATCAAAGCCCAGCTTCGTTTAGTGAAGAACCTCTGTCGAGCCGGACTACAGCTGCTGATATAAAAAAGCAGGGTACTGGATGAATCATCCGTATCTTACAAATCCCCAGCTCTGTTACATTCTCAGCCTTGTGGGTGTGTGCGGCACTTGTACTCGCTGCTCCTTTTTTGTTGCTTTCATTTTGGGTTGTCATCAAGCAAATTAACAAATTTACACCAACTTCGTTTATTTTTTCTTCGCCCCATTCGACAGACAGACAGACAGATAGACAGTATGACTGAGTGACTATCGCGTATTTAATTTAAATGGCTGATGTCTGCATGTATTTTTACAGCGTGCTTGTGTGTTGGTGGTGGGCAATTTAAATATGTGGGGTATAAAATTGTTTGAAATTGTTGGGCGAATGTATGAAGAGACAGACACCCGCCCCCTTTGCCACCTCCAATTGCATCCCTTTTTCGTAGGTAAATTATTTTGTTTAACGGTTTTTGTCAAAGCTGAAAAGTGTTTACGTCTTCTTTATTTGTATCTTTTTTTTGGTTTATTCTTTCCCCTGCCACTACACGAGCACATTAAATGAGGGGTTGCTGTTGCCGTTGCGGTGGCATGCAGCAAAACTTTACCAACATGTTTGTTGCCAAACAAGTTGGTTTCATATTCTGTTACTTATTTATTTATATAAATTTTTTTCGTGAGGAAACTCAGAGAGGTGGGGAACACATTAATATAATCGCAGTAGTTGTTGTTGGGTGTTTTTTTGTGCGCCTTGACTGTGTGGACTTTTTTCTTAATACATTTTCATTTGTATCAAATTAAATATTCTGACACCATTAAAAGTGTTAAAAATGTTCACTTTGAAAAACATTTTTGTATGCATTTATTTAACAATTTGTAGTAATTTTCCGTAGCGTTCTATTTCTTCTTTTAAGTGAGAATAATAATAAGAATTTTTTTTTGTGTTAATTTTAATGCAGACACTTTAAGAGAAGTTGCTTCTTTTTCTTGCGCTTGAATGCTTTTCTATTGCGTTTGAAGAAATTAATACGGGGAATAAACTATGACATCATAAAAAAGTGATGGCAATTAAATTGTGCTCCCGGCATCCCCCCGGGGGCGCTATAGGCAACTTGGTCAATCGTAACGCCTTTTTGCAGTGCTTTCTGGGGAAAAGATAAGAAATGCAGGTGGAAGGATACCTGGTTCCCGTCATTACAAAGGATCAAAAATCAATAGTAGATTATAAACCTACAATGGTTTGACCTGCGAGTCGTCACCAGTTTCCTTACATTGGTGCCACGTGATCTGGTTGAGGTCTCTTCATTGAGTCCAGGTGGTAGTTGTGGTTTAATACCAAGAGTCGCTGGGAAAGATGTCAGAGAAGGGTTGATGTTGTGGCATATTCAAACTATGCTGGGAATTCCACCCAGCTGATTGTGGCCTCTATGGGCTGCAGCGAATTAGCAGTCGTTTCGGAAGTGGTGGTGTGTTGTTGGTGCTGAGAGTGTCAGGAGTGATAAGTCTTATGACTTTGACCTTTGGTTCCTCTTGGTGCTAATGGCATGCCTTCCTCGGAAGCAACAAGGGTTTAAGATGGGCCCGAACACATTAGCAAAGGTGTATGATCTTGGTACATATGGCGGTACTAAATGAATAAGATTGCAACCTGTGTGTCCTCAGATCAATTCTCTTGCATTTCCAAAAGTCTAACAGCATTTATTAAACTTAACAATTAATTAACTTGTCACTCCAGCTGTAAAACTTTTAATGTGAAATAAAAGTAACTTTTTATAGCTTAAAATCTCTATATTTTATGGTTCACTCAGAATATATATATATTTTTTTATTACCCACACTCTATGAGAATATTTTTTTAAAGCTTTTTCAACATTCTGTTTTCAAACATTCTTTTCATATTCAGAGAAGAATTTAATTTATAAAAACCTCAAAACCTTTTAAACAATTGATATCGAGGAATGGAAGAAAACACAAAATATTTCCAAATGAATAACTTTTAAAAATGCAAGAAACCAAAGAAATATTTAAGAAAAACGTAAAAAATATATATAAATTGTTAAAGAAGAAGAAGTTGTAGGTAAATAACAACAACATCACACAGAGTCTTTAAAAAAGACTTGTAGCTTGAAAGACAAACTGTAGGAAGAGTATCAATTAACCACAAAATGAAATCGATACCGAAAAAGACAACAACAACAAACAAACAACAACAAAAGAAGAAAAAAAACGACAAGCACTTGCATCAACTATTTATTCCTCTCAGTGTATTGTTTGTCTTGGGCTGAGTGGCAGGCACTACATGGATGAATAGATTATTAAAATTGTTGGATTGGATGGATGGATCTGCATACAAAAGCCAATTGATCTTGCAAGAAAAGCAACAAAAACAACAGAATAAAAAGCCCTCGCATGAAATGCAAGTATTTTGACCAACTTAAGCGATTATTAATGCGTAACGCGGTATTTTGCTTTGTAAGGAGTTCCACTTACATACAATTATGCAGATAAAAATAACAGGCATGCACACACACACACACACACACACTTGTAAAATAAAAATTCCAATGATTTACTCCACTTCACATAATCCCAAGATTTATGTGAATGCAGCAAAGAATTTAAAGGAATGCTTTCATTGAAGGTGATTCATAAAAAGTGTAGTTTTTACAAATTGAATTTTTTTTTGTAGGAAAATATAATTTTGAAATCGAAAAGATTTTTTTAAATTCTCATGAAATTTGCTTCATTCGGAAGATACTCTTCTGGCATTATAATTTATATATGAGCGCTAGGGCTGGCTCGGAAGTAGTCTAATCAGTAGTTTTCATTTTGCATGACTTTCGCCAACATACGTGACACTAAATCGGCAATAACGCGGCGAATGTTTTTTTCCCAGAGGTATTTGGAGGTCATCACTGACTGTAAAATTTTCGATAAGAATTATGATTTTCAAATTAATTGTGCACAGCTTGGAATCGCCGATCAAGCGTCAGTCTATTCAGGTTAAAATGAAACTCTACAAAATTCTTTCGAGATTTCGTAGGAACTATCACTATATATTTTTTTGATATATATACCGATATCGATTAATATTTTTATATATCGACGTACAGGGCGGCCATATTTGAAGTTGGGAAGCAAATTGTCTGGTCAAGTTTTGACTTGACAAGAGGGGATCGTCATGCTGTGAACTTTATTTAGGAAAATGTTAATCATGAAATGCTACGTTTGTGAATCGGCTGAAAATCTGAACGAAAGCAACGCATTTTTCAACAAAATCCTCTCCAGCGATGAGTTCCACGTTTAATTAAACGGTTTTTTTTAATAAACAACACAAAATTTAATTAATTATTCACCACCACCCCTGCCGCCCTCAGGGTCAGACCTGTTGCAATCTCATTCATTTAGTAGCGCCAAACCAAGATAATATACCTTGCTTTGGTGTTCGGGCCTATTTTAAACCATTGTTACTTCCGAGGAAAGCATATCATCAGCACCGAGAGAAATCAAAGGTCAAAGTCCTATGACTCATCCCTCCTGACACTCTCAGCACCAACAACACACCACCTCTGCCGTAACGTCTGCTGATTCGCAGCAGCCCATAGAGGCCACAATCAGCTGGGTCGAAGTCCCAGCATAGTATGAATATGCCCCAACATCAACCCTTCTCTGACACCTCTCCCAGCGACTCTTGGTATTAAACCACAAGCACCACGTGAACTCAATGAAGTGACCTCAACCAATATCTGGACACAGAATCAACCAAAGTCTCATCTGTCGGGCTTAACCAGATCCTGTGGCACCAGTGTAAGGAAACTGGTGACGCCTCGCAGGTCAAACCTACTATTTTTCACCCTACTATTGATTTTTGATCTTTCTTTTGACGGGACCCAGGTATCCTTCCACATGTATTTCTTATCTTTTCCTCAGAAAGCACTGCAACAAGCCATTACGACTGATCAAGTTGCATATCGAGCCCCCGGGGGGGATTTCCAAAGACAGTGATCTTTTGGTACAGTTTGTGGGCATCATTGGCCCGTATCAGCCAAAGAAATGCGGTCATCGCGAAAGCCTCTGCGTTATCAAACCACGATAATCGATTTTTTGTGTGCAAATGGCTTATGTTGACATCAGTGAGTTATCTTTTCAGCACGACGGCGCCACAAGTCACACAACCGGGCAAACAATTTGGTTCTTACATGAGAAATATCCCGGTGGCACAATATCTCCAATTGGAGATGTTAATTGATCGCCTACTTCTTGTAATTTAAAGCTGCTGGATTATTTTCTCTGAAGCCAATTGAATTACTGGTCTTACGAAGACAAACCACAAAAAAGTAACGCTCTGAAGGATGAAATTCTGTCGAGATAACCGAATTTCAAAATTTTGAGAAAAGAGAGGACATCTGTCGCCATACTAGAGGTAAATATATGCCCGTCATATTATCATGTTATTAAATCCTATAACTTTAGTTTGGACTCACAATGATAAAACTGAATTTGTAGAAAAATATTTATGTATTTCAGACAATTTACTCTCTAACCTCAAATTTAACCACTCTTAAATATTGTCAAATTGCCAACTACTCACCCAACAACACCCATATTGTGTGTGTTTGGCTGGATCCAATTATGTGAGTGAATTTGAAAATTATAAATCTAAAGACTGCAGTCTTTCGCTTAACTTTGAAAACTACTTGTGCAAATGTGTGTGTGTATGTGTTTATGTGATAGTAAGTAGGAGTATGTGTGTTTAATTTATGCCATAAAACATAATCTACTGTGAAGCAGTTGTTAGTTACAAGCAGCTCCATAAAACTAAATATCTACGAGTACGACGAGATTGCGATTATTGCTGCTGCCAACTGGTGTATGGCTGAGAAAATGAAATGAATCAAATTAATGTACGAGTAGTTTTTATTTATTATTATTATTTTTCTTTTTTTTAATTGTAATTTAATTACAAAAATTAAAGCAAAAGACACCAGTAAACAAATTATCATTCACACATTCGTATTTGTACAAGAAATAAATAGTATGAAAAATAAAAAAACAAAAAAAGCAAAAGATTTCATGCCACTGCAAAAGGGTACATTTATGACATGTTATCTTTGAAGTCGTATGCATGATGAATTAATGGTTGGATAGATGGATGGATGAATAGATGGATGGATGGATGGATGGATGTTTGACTGCATGTAATGAATGGGTGAATGTATTTATTTACTAGACGCTGCTTCAACAGCAATTCGGTATTCTCATATCATTCGCTGAAGTCTTATTTCTTTTGTGTGCTCCTTGTAGTACTTCCCAAAGTTGTTGTTGTTGTTGCTGCTGCTGCTGCTGCTGTTGCCTTAATAAATCTTTAAATTGTTTGATAAATGAGAGCATGTGAATGGTAACAAAAACAAAAGCCATTTTTATTATACCAAAGAAATACAAAGTTAAATGATTTTTTTCTTCTCTTAATATTTTAAATATCATGATTTTGCTGTTCTTTTGTTTAATAGAAAAATAAAATGTAATATTTTAACATTAAAGTTTTTGATTGAAAATCAACGCCATATTAAATTGTTTGTTTTTTGCATTAAAGTAGATCGTTTTGGCTTGAATTTCTCTAAAGCTGATTAAAAAGTGATCAAGTGATATATTTGCAAGGCATCGCGTTAAGGGAACCATCCAGTCAGCCAACAGTTGAAAAGGAGTAGCGAGTGGCTTAACTTTCTCATACTTCGTGTTTATTATTTTTGTGCTGATTCTATTATAATCGAGGTCAACACCCAGCGTGAGTTGGTTTTTTGGTCTGGGCCAAGGCCGGAAAATTTATCAATATTATTAATAATTTCATCTAAACAGCTGTTTCCGCCAATGTTGCCATATTGGCCTAAAAAGTTAAGCGCAAATTACATAAAGAACTGAGTTGGTTTTTTTTTCTAGTCCAAGGTTGCTTAAGCAGCTTTTGTTGTCCTCAAAATCTATCAATAATATTAATATATTCCGTATAAACAGCTGTTTCCGCCAATATTGCCATATTGGCCTAAAAAGTTAAGCGTAAATTTCATAAAGAACTGCAGTAAATATTTTTTGATTGAGTTTCATTTATATAATATTTAGAGTTCTTGGCCTCTATAATCGGCTTAATGCACAAACATCTTTGTTATGTTGAATATAAAATTAATGAAGCTTAAATTGATATGTGACGACTTTTAACAGTCAAAACCCTCTGCGCTATCATACCACGATAATCGAATTTTTGTGGCCACAATCGGCTTATGTTGACATCAGTGAGTTATTGTTTCAGCGCGACGGCGCCACAAGCCACACCACCGGCCTAAAAATTCAATTATTGCATGAGAAATATCCCGGTGGCACAATATCTCCAGTTGAAGATGTCAATTGATCGCCTACTTCTTGTAATTTAAAGCTGCTGGATTATTTCCTCTGAAGCCAATTGAATTACTGGTTTTAAGAAAACAAACCACAATAACAATTATCAAACTGATAATTCGTCCCTGTAAGACTGAGAACAGTACCAGCTTGTATTTTTGTCAACGCGATGACACTCGCTTTGGACTTGAATAGATTCACGATCTTTGAAGATGTGAAATCTAAGTTTTAAAGGCAAAATCGTCAAGATCTATTTAAATGCTGTATAAAATTGAATAACAATCAAATTATCCGTTAAGAAATTGTGGCTTTTTTTTTGTAATAAAGTATCTAAGAGTTATTTTTGTATTTTATTCGACCTTGTTTTTTTTTACTTAAATGCTTCTTATAATTATTCTTCACCTAGAGCCTGAAGAAAAATTATAAGAAGAATTTAAGCAAAGTATTTAAGGATTTTGCCAAACTCCTCACGTTTGTGATAACAACAACAATAAAAAACTGAGATTACAATCGATTTGATCATGTAAATTTAATCGAATACAGGAGTCATCCCCTGAGTGTTACTCCAAGAAAAATAAAGTAAAAATCAAAACTTCATTAACACGATTTCGCAGCTTCAACATCTTCTCTTATAAATTTCATGAACGTCTTTTCTGGGCCATTTCGGACAGTTGCTTTTGAATATTCTTTGATACCCGTGGAAAGTACCTTTTTATTTATTTATTTATTTTTTTTTTTTTTGTTACGCCCACAGACTTTAAAGTAAATTTATTTAAAAAAACACACAAAGCAAAAAATTTTTTATTTTACAAATAAAACTATTGAACTCCTTAAATTCATAATATCCATGAACTTCTTGGTTTTCAGTGTGAAACAGTTTCTCAACTCAAAAAGCAAACGGGTTAGCACCTCTAGTGCGCGTAGTATAAATGAGAAATGGATCAAAGAAATAATTTAGAAAGAAAGTTTATTCAGCAGAACGGTAGCATAAAGTGATTATGTTACCAAAAACAGTCGTTGTAAGGAAAACAACAGGAGCTGAGTGAAATGCCTAAATTATTGACACTCGAAAACTCATGCGAAAGGGCAAAGACCACACTCTTATAAAAGCAATTTTTGTTGTTGTTGTTGTTGTAATTGTATAAGTAAAACTTCTTAATTAATTTTACCCTCCACAAAAAACTCGTGCTTCTGTTGCTCAACTTTATTCAAAATTGTAGTCATCGCCATGCACAACAACATCATCAACACCACAACACACCACACCACCGCAGCCAGTCATCGTTATTCATTAATGAAACTTAATCGATTCCATTCATTAATCATTGACGCCACATTAAAAGACAATTACGTTTCAATATTTGAGCAGAGTAGAAGGTAAAATTGTTTCAACTTCCGTTTAACTCTTTACGTTTCCACGTTTCTTCGCAGCCACTCTCTTCTGGCTGCTTTTCTTACCTAAAAACGATTATTCATTCATATTATTTTTCTCCTCTTCACAAGCGGCCAAAACGACAATTATTAAAACTTTTTCGATTAGCTGATGGTTTGTTTGTGAATATATTGAATAAAATTGTGTGAATATATTTTCTTATGGTTTTATGCTTCTGCAACGATTAATTTGAAAAGGTCTAATGCCTTTTAAATCGATTATGGCTTGCCTTAACTGTATTAGTGGGGCAAAGGAACCCTTTTGGTGTTGGCTAAGAGTGGCTAATCAATTAACAGTGAAATATAAAGAAAATATGAGTGTTTGAAAAGATGAAGGTGGGCTGGGAAGGTGTTAATAAAATTATATATATATATATATATATATATATATATATATTTGGTAGATTCGCTTTATTTAATTGAATATATTTTTTCTGTCTATTATTTGATACCCCAAATGGAATCTCTAATGAGGCGTTAGTAGTGCGTAATAATTGTTAGGAAATTTGATTCTCTTATATGTATATATTTAAGCAAAATGTGGATGGATGGTTTTGAGACCATGTAGGAATTGTTTTAATATTTCTTAAGCTTTTATGCTTACCAGGTCATTTTATTTATTTATTATATTTTAATGCTGAATTATACAGAGAGTTGCGGATCAAGAAAGGCTTAAGGATCTCCCGAATAGCCTGAACAGGTCGAATGTAAACCAATCATGAGATGGTGCACATAAAGCAGATTTACTATCAATCATTGTTTATTGTTCTTTATTTCTTTTACAACTATAGGGTGTTTTTGATAGAGTAATACAACTTTAAGTTGGCATCACTGCTTTATTTGACCACCCATTTAACAGCGGATAGTTCTTTTTGTTTAGTTTGCTTTGACATTTTATTATGGATCGACTTACAGCAGAGCAACGCCTGCAAATTGTGCGAATTTTTAATCAAAATAATGGTTCTGTTTGTCAAAGTTATCGTGCACTTTGTCCATTCAAAATTTTATTTTCCGATGAAGCCCATTTTTTGTTGAATGGGTACGTAATTAAGCAGAATTGTCGCATTTGGAGTGAGGAGAATCCACAAGCTTTTGTGGAAACATCATTTTCATCCACAGAAAATTAATGTTTGATGCGCTTTATGGGCTGGCGGAGTCATTGGCCCATGTGTCTTCAAAAACGATGGTGGTCAGAATGTTACTGTTTGTGAAAATTGATGTTCCAGAGTG
The DNA here is from genome assembly GCA_963675445.1 of Linnaemya vulpina. Taxonomy (NCBI): domain Eukaryota; kingdom Metazoa; phylum Arthropoda; class Insecta; order Diptera; family Tachinidae; genus Linnaemya; species Linnaemya vulpina. The sequence goes on along the minus strand of OY776280.1, from coordinate 14,870,841 downwards.
TGTCTTGTACGCGCCAGCCGTGGCGGCCACATGGCCGAAATCATATTTACACATTAATGTCATAAAATCTTCTATCCAATAAAGGCAGTGTCATTGATATCAAATATATATTATTATGTTTTATTATGATTTAAACTTGTATCACTCTATAAAAAACACCCGATATAATTGAATTCGGCAAAATGTCAACCAGTTGTAGAATGAAACGTAAGAAAATTAAAAAGGAAAAATGATCTGTGAGTTCTTGTTATGTATTTGACGTTTTTTTTTAAGCTTCTCATTTATTAAAGTGGAAGTTTGAAATAAATATCTTTAGTTATTCTAAGAAATGTTGGGTAAAGGTTCCCTGATGATCTGCATAAGCCCCAGTGAAATGCGCTTGTGAACTGGCTAAAACCCCTTAATTGATCACTTTGAATTTTTTAGCAAAATTTTGGGGAAAAAGAATCAGCACATAATTAAAATTAAAGAGTTTTTTTTGGCAAAATGTTATAACTGCAAAATGTTGACATATTGAAAATGGTTTTAATCAACGATTTGACGTGGAATTGCCCATTTCAAATTAAAAATCGTGTTAAAAATAATGAAAAAAGTATATTACAGACGTACACAAATAACTATTGAAGTACATAGTAATTGTTATTTGAAAGAAATAACCAAAGCGGCAACGCTAGTTAAAAGTACCTTCTATTATAATTGACATCCCAATTATTTGTATACTTTCTTTCAATTTATTTCTCAAGTCCAGCACTCTGACTTTCTCTATATCAAAAATATGTATTTCGATTAATGCCAGAAGATAAAACCATTTTCTTTTCCTGTGTATAACTTTAGCCTGTCCTAAGGATTTTCTACGTTGTTGTTGTTGTTACATAAAAATTCAGATATTAACTTATTTCCATTCTGTTTGCATCACAGTTAGCTGCTGTAATTTTATTTGACTCCTATAAAATGTTTACGATGGCCAAGACTTTACACGAAAACGGGATGGGATATTAAAATTAAAAAAGTTTTAAATGCGCGCGCACAATAAAAAAACTTTAAACTGCACAAAAGGACGTAAAAAATAAGCCACATTTTAAATTGAACAATGAACCACTACGAAGTAATTCAACGTTTGAGAGAGTGTATGTGTGTGTGTGTCTGTGTGAAAACTATGATTTTTAGGGGCTGATTTAACACACAATACCAACGCAAATAAAAATTAAAATAAAAATTGTGATGATAATTAAATTACACCTGCTCTTTTATGTGGTCAGCAACACAATACACGTCAAGGAATGACAATCAGCCAGAATAAACAGGAACCTGTAAAATATCAGTCAGTCAGTCAGTCAGTGAGCAGCGTTAATGCTGTTCTTGAAGTCTGCTTGTAGGCCGTTAGTTTGTTACACACACACATGAACACCCTCCTCTCGTGCTTTCCTTTCCTTATGATGTTGTTGTTGTACACTTTATTGCTCGCAGGTTTGCGGACTGTTTAACGTCAGAAGTGAAACAGGAACTAACTTGGATCCAAATTGTGGCAGTAAAAAAAAGAATAAACAAACAAACAAACATTTTGCTTGTTAAGGCATTTATGAATTGCTGTTAAAATACTTGAGAGACAGAGAATTTAAGTATTTAATTTGTTTTTAAGGTTTTTTGTCAGTTACATTTACGATAACTGTCAGAGATAAAGATCCCAGCGATGTTGCATATTGAGAGCGAGTGTTTGAGTTACTTTGTTAGTTAAACACGGGAGAGTTTTAAATTACATTTGGAATGGAAATTAAACGAAATGTGTTTTTCTTTATTTAATATCTGCTAATAAATGCCTGCGACATAAAAGTTGCTTGTTCATTTTTAATGTTTATGGCCAAGTACGCTACTGTCTTGTGATCTCAAGTGCATTTTTATGCCACGAATTAACGTTCTCGTACGAGTTGACGTTAGTTTTACATTATAAAACGTTAATTGACTGATTGATTATTCAACTGGTGGTTGGGCATGGCGAGCAGTGCAGTGCAAATAATTTTGCTACAAAATCCATAAAACATTTTTCCGCAATTCTGTTAAATTTTTGCTAAGAAATTTTATATATTTTATATAATAATAATGAGCTTGAGGCTTAATTTTATAAGATAACAACTTTAAAAATTATTTATTTATTATTTTTATCGCTATTTCGATATCCTCTGGATGTCTTCTTCAGGATATCAAATGCAACTTAATTATAATTTATTAACAAAAACAAAATTTCCCAATTGTACAAACTGTATATTTAAAATTAGAACAAGATAACAAATTTTATACTAAAAATTTCAGAATTTTAATTGCGCTGTTAAAGCACAAATTGAGTGTTATTGCAAAGACTGATTAACTTACAGTCGACTCTGGGGACTCTTGTTGACACGGTGATGCGGAATGAAAATAAAAGCAAATAAATATAATTTTACAATAAGTTTATGCAGGCCGGGGAGCAACTTTTGTAAATAGTTTGCCAATTTTTAGAACTTCGATTGCACTCCTAAAATCGAAAGTTATCGATAAGAAGCTATTTTTTTTATATAAAAAATGCTCTCTGATCTGTTTTTATTATATTAAATTTGTACACTCCTCAATTTAAATTTAATCGTGCTGACTCTTTTTTTTCCACATTAAAAAATAAATTCAAAGTATCATAGAGATTCATTGTCGCTACTGCAGATCATGAGGAAGTCTTAAGTCAAAATTTTATTCAATCGGCTAATATATTATTTGAAACTTCCACTGAAATAAATGAGAAGTTCAAACATAAGTTCATCAAAATCATGGTAAAAAATTATTGAAGAAAAAAGTCAGAATGATTGAAACTGATTTGGTAGTCACAAAAACTGCATATTTAATTGTAAGTTATTACAATCCGAAGGAGTTGTTTTGAAGTTAAAGGATTTAAGATGACTTGTCAATCCTTAATCAAACAGAAATGTCAGCACAGTTTGACATTCTGAGCTGTCAAACCGCAGTTATTCATAACGATAGTTCTCAAGCAGTTAAAGCAACAACAAGATATAACCATAGTAAATCTTTTTTAAAACTCTTTGATTTTAATTATGTGCAAGCGCACATCATAAGATCCAATATCATTGGCAGCTGTTAAACTCTCTCTCTCTCTCTCTCTCTCTCTTTTTAAAGAAGTCTGAATGTTAACCAGCTGAAATTGTGAAATGTAAAACTAAAACTCCTGTCTGATCTGCCGACCAAAAGTCACGACATTTTTCGGTGTACATGTCGTGCCTTAAATCTGCAGAAAAGGAAAAACCAAAGAATATCCGTGAAAACGTCTATTTACTATCGATTTCTTTTCTAGAAAATAATGCAACATTTTTCACAATTTTTAAAGGAAAATGGCAACAATTTGTCATATCAAAATAAGAAAATTATTACAAATGGTTCCAACTTTTTTCACGAATAATATTCTCTGTATTTAAAACTTTTCAAAACCGCACCTCTTTTAGAAAACAAGTGAAAAAATGTTACATGTTTTCTAGAAAAGAAAACACTATTAGTATTATGAATAGAATAAGAGAGCACAGCAAAATAATAACAGCCAGCAGTGACAAGAGAACAGTTTGCCTTTTTGTAACACTAAAATTCAGTATTTAGAAACGTACAAACACCCAAGTATTTTTAACTTTTTCGTTACTGTTTGTCTAACATCTCCTTTTTATATTTTCAGGTTCCGGAGCGGTTAAACCTAGAAGCGGGGTAAGTTGGAAATTTCAATAATTTTTAATATTAAATTTGGAGTTCAGTGTTGCATCGCTGTCATTAAAACTACCTCGTCCGCATTATTGGCAAGAACTCCTTTTTATTCTAAATGTTTAACAATTCAGGAGACCGCGTAGTCATTGTTTACTCATCAGTTAGATAGATTTAGAAAATATAAAGTCAATAACTTCTCCATATCTCTCGTATACAAGGGCGAGATCCGAGATCAATTCTAATGCTTTTTATGTACTTTCAGTTTGGAATGTTTAACTCAAATCGGAGATACAAAATAGTACTCATTATGTTGTTAAATATCTATAGTTATTGCAAAGGATGTATTGAAAGTTTGAAAGTTCATTTAAGAATGGAGCCTCAATATCATTCACATCACTTGTTTGAAACTCGGCATCACGAGTTTGAAACTCGGCAATGGCAACTTCGCTATTATATTGCAACGCCTAAATTGTCCCTGGATGGCTTTCCATTAATGCCTCTCCACAGAAAATAATCCAAAGGAAAAATCTCAGCTCCGAAGTAACCAATTAACATGACAATTTCCATGATTCTTTGGCTGTCTGACACGATGCCACATCCTCCGGAAATCAAATGTGGTCCATGTCATTCTCTTTATAGAAACATGCCACGATAACGCGCATCGTTGTCGCTACCGGCGGTTCCTTGCATATATTCGAATAAAAATGGCCCAATAATGCCACCAGAACAAATTTTAACGCCTTAACAGACACATTCAAAGACAAATTTGACACCCAACAGCGACTCGTTGTGGATGTACTGGCCTCTCAGTAGTCAGCTGCGGATCCTCTGACCCTCTGGTGCGACAATTTTGCTTATCACATTCTAATTTTTAATCCATTTGGAATAGAAGTGATTATATTTGACGTTAATTGACATTTTTCAGTGGCCACTTCATACACGCAATCAGTGTGACTTTTCCCCTCAGTGACTTTTTCCCTCACCCAATAATTGTTACAACTATAGAAAGTTGTTGTGCATGTTCTTGCTTTAGACATTATTTTCCAATTTATGGTTTTTATATAACATTTAATGCTCATATTATTGTTGCTCATATAAAAATAATTTTCCATTCTATTGCGGTGGTGTTAACATAAAGTCGTAGTTATTTATTTTAAGGATGTTGTAATTTCTGTATAGAAACGTGTATTTGTAGGCCTATTTGTGTGTGTATGTGTGCATTGTTAAGTCATGTTTCCACACTTGACCTCATTACGTTTTATATTCATTCTCTGGTTATATATTTTTATCATAAAAAAGTCCTTGAGGTTGTTGTTAATGTTGCCTTGTGTATTTTACACAAGGAAACACATGTTATTTATGTTTGGAGTTTTTTTTTTATATGAATTTATTTTCCATGTATATTTTTGCCTTTAAAAGGCGGTTAATTTGTCTTTGAATGTGTCTGCTAAGGCGTTAAAATTCACAATTTCTAATTGTTGTTGGGTGTCGGTGTTCGTTTTTCTTTCTTGTTACTTTTAATTATCTCAAACCAAACATTTGGTCAAGAAAAACAAATTAATGTTGTTTGTTTGAAGAAAATGTTCTCAGGATAATTATAGATAAATATTTGTTTTATGTTCCTGGTAGGATCTAAACATATTGAAGGGAAAAAGAAAATTAAACACAACCATTGAAATGTTAAGAGAATAATATTTTTCTCATTGAGCAGCCGGATCTAGATAATTAGAAAATATATATAATGAAATTAGCAGTGCCAACTTTCTCACACTGAGTGGCGTCGTAGAGATGAGGCATCAGCAAAAACTTTTTTATTGCGCTACATGTTTTTAAAAATTCTCAAAGTAGCAACAGAATTTAAAATTGGACTTGTTGATTAATCAGGATATTCTCCCTCAAAATACATGACGCTGCTACATTTTGCATTCTTTCGCAATTAAATATAACATTCTTATCAACAACCTCAAACTGATAAAATTTTGAAAATCTTTAGAGAACTTTTCATGTTAAAAGTGTCGTATTTCTCGTGTACAATTTGGTGAACGCATTTTAAGTTTCTTTGATAATATATGACGACTTGTATAACACTGGCTTACAGAGCTCTAATTTTTTACGAGAGCTTGGTAATAGAAAATTACACTCTTCGTTAGCCTGCAACGTAATTAAAAGAGAGAAACCGTTGAGACATCTCGATACTTGTGGCAGTCAAGATCACAACGATCGGCAGACATATAGGGTATTTTTCATAGAGTGATACAACTTTGAATAGGCATCAGTGCCTTATTTGACCATGACAGAAGTCATGCGTCATAGAGGAATCATACAGACTTCCGCTTGAATGACTACTAAACCAGCGAACCGACATGAAAACTGCCTGAATATTTTACAAAATGTAAATAACGATTCCATTTTAGTTTCTTAATAAAATGTGATCTTCATTAAGTAAAAGAGCGCATTAAATTATCAACTACACACTGAACAATTTTAAGACAAAATAAAAGAAAACATATTGACATTCAATGCAAAGCACTGCGTTCACTTGTGATTATGTTTAAATTGAAAAACTTTCTTTTGATTAGTAGAGAAAAAATTAAAATAAATGAATTAAACTTCTTCAAACAACAAAATTCGTAACATATTTCCAAATCAAAAGCAAATTCTAAATAGCGCACATATCTATCAATTGTTGGTAATCAAATCTGACATAAAACGTTGATAATAAAATCACACCAGGGAATTATAAAAAACAAAAAATAAAAATAAAAATGTGCTACTCTCTCGCTGCGTAGCTGTTTTCAAGGCACTTGAAAGAACCCATCACACATTTGAATACCTAATAAGACTTAAATGATCGAATTTCCACTTGGCTGGCAACCACAGCAACACCCAACACTAATTGTTAGTAAATTAACGTATTAACAACGTCACAGCACCCAAAGCCAAACCCCTAACATGCGAGTACTTCACATCGCAGTCGTTTCAATAGCTAAAACATTTCAGTTCTTAACAACTGACAGATTTCAAATGTCACAAAGAAAAGCTACCAGACAAAGAGCAATTTGACAAATTGACAAAAACTACAACTGTCTCAAATGCAAATTCATTAATTCAAATCATATTCAAATAATTCAACCCCCCTGCCGTAACGCATACAGATTTGACTCATGCTTCAATTCCAGTTGTGCATTGAAAGGAACGACTCTGGGATACTCTCGGAGTGCTTTTCCATTCCCTTTTCAATTTACCAGCAACTGTTTGTACAACTAACAAACTGGCTGTTGTTGTTGTTGTTGTCGTCGAAGTTGTTGTTGTTGCTGTATATTTGATTGTTATACGATTAAGGTTTTAAAGTAACTCAATGTTTTAAACAGGATTATATTGGTAATTGGATATGGCAACTGTTTTTATTATTATTATTTCTATTTGAAAGGAAAAACATTTTCCAACTTGATTTTATTTTTTGGTGCAACTATTTCTTTAAAATAGAAATGATGGAAAGGAAAAAATAAATAAACAGCATGATCCTGGTATTGTAATAGTTAATTCTTAATTGAAATCGAATGGAAAGAGCGAATGATGTAAATATTTCGCAGAACGTCAGAGGTGTAAAAGACTATTTTGTCCAAGCCATGATACAAAAATATTTGACGTGTCACTAAATGACTAAGAGTTTCAGTCTTTAGTGATTAGAAATATCATAAATTTTTTTTATAGATGTACGATCTTGTTCATAAAATTTATTTCATGTTTATTAACTGTTTATATGACAAATTTTTGTTAAACAGTTGTATAAGTCCTTAATAAAGTTAATATATTTTTTATGAATCAGGAAGTTAGTTAAAATATGAATAATAAACATTTTCCTATAAATATTTTTCTAAATCATAAAAGGTATTTCATGTTTATTACCTGCTTATCTAAAAAGTTAAGTCTTTAATAAACTTTAAATAATTTTTATGAATCAGAGAATTAGTTAAAATATGAATAGATTAAAAATATAAGAAAATTTCCTTATAAATTTTACTCTAATTCATAAAAATTATTTAAAATTTATTAACTCTTTATATGACAAATTTTTGTTAAATAGTTGTAATAAATGTTTAATAGTCTTAAAATATTTTTTATGAAGCAGAGAATTAGTTAAAATATGAATAGATTTAAAAATAATAAACATTTCCATACAAATTTTATTCTAATTCATAAAAATTATTTCTTGTTTATTAACTGCTTATAAAACAAATTTCTTTTAACTAATTGTCCAATAAGTCTTTAGTAAACTTAAAATATTTTTTATGCATTAAAACGTTAGTTAAAATGTCAGTAGAAATTGTTAAAGATTCAATTAAAATATTTATTGAAAATTTTTCAAGAAACGAAATATTAGAATAGTTAAATTTTAAAACTGGAGAAGATGAGTTATGCTTCTCGAATTCTGAATGCTGTGGCATATCAACAAGCGGTGGAAAATTTAAGACAGTGCGGAAAGTTTTTATGGAGAGTTATCCTACCAGTACCAGGGGATTTTGTGGGCATGTCTGGATATCGGTTCACTTGTGCTATTAAATTATATCGCAAATTTTTAACATGAAACGTCTTGCAACGAGGCTCTTTCCAAGGTCGCTGACTCTCGTGCAACAAACTCTAAATTTTATCACCGAAAACAACTCCATAATTATGTCTCAGCCAACGGATTTACCAGATTTGGAGATCTGCAACGTTTTTTTGCGCCCTAAACTGACTTTTCACGGGTCTGAAGTGATGGGATTTGACGATTGAGGAGATAAAAATTGTCTCAACTTGTTATTGTGCCTGAGAGAGGCTGCATTTAAGGTGACTAGACAGAAATTGGAATGTTATTATAAATTAACTGAAAATATTAATTGAAATAGTTTTAAGATTTCTCTGACCAGCACACGATGGCACTAGACATCGTTCTTTCTACTAAATAAGGAGCGGGTCACTTACAAATTTTAAATTTGGATGGGCAATAACGAAAAACTTACTCTGGGGACTAATTATGACTTTCGATATCGATCGAAATTTTTATATGAATTATAAAGTTTCACATAGGTAACAGCATGGACCAGGCCACAATAAGATATTCTCTGTGTATTTAATATATTTTATGTTACTTCAAAACAGTTAAAACCTTTAGGGCACTGCTACACGTTCAATATATATTGTGCTATTTGGATCGCGATCCATTTTAATGTATTGATACATGACGAGCGTATGCTACATGTTCAATATTTATCACAGTCAGTATTTAAGTTGTTTTTATTTTATTTGTTTTGTTTCACATCTTATAAAAAACTCTAAGAGACTGACATAATTGTAAAAAACTTATTTTTTATATAAAAAACTTATTTTTTATATAAAAAACTTATTTTTTATAAAAAAAACTTAAAAACTTTTCATCACTCCAAAAAAACTGCTAAAATCAGTTAAAACTAAACATTGACAGGGCTGCTTCTTATTAACGAATCGCGATATAATATCTTGGAAATGCTACACGCGATCCGCGATCTGCGATCTGGATTTCATAATTTAGGCCATTCTGCGATATGGATCGCGATCCATCAGTACTATATGCTACACGTTCAATAAACATCGCGATACTGGATCGCGTTCAATATATATTGAGCAGTGCCATTAAATGAAGTTAGAAAATATATACATTTTTAGCATCGAACAATCGTTTGGCAAAATACTTAAAAATATAAGAAATTTTTAAATTATTAATATTTTTATGAAAACTAATTAACAACGAAAATGTTTTTGCGTGTTGAGTTCATTTAAGAGCTGCTGAAAAGAATTTCCTTAATATTAGGAAATATCAAATTATTTTATTTATAATTATAAAATTCAAAACTTCCTCTTAACCTAAAAATAAAATCTGGAAAATTTTTATATCTCAAAAAAAAAAAATAGCCCGGAAAATTAATGACAACGAAAATTTTCTTACGATGTGAGTTCGATAAGATAAGGATAGGTACGGATAGTTCGAAGTGAGAGCGAATATCCTTATTAACAGGAAATAAAATGGAATTTTATTTTTAGTTGAAAAGCTAAGAATTTAAAATACTTTCAGAAACGTTTTAACTGCTTGAAGCTCCGCTTACGAACACCATCTGGTGTTCCATCCAATTAAATTCTATTATTAAGAACTTGTAAATTTATCAACGCAGCCGTGATTTCATTACTTTAAGCTTCTGCCAATTAAATACAATTTCAATTCAAATACACACTTTGCATCCATTAACGCATATATATTTTGTTTAATGCGATTTCAACTTCAACGCCTTCTCTAATGAAATTTAATGCTGTTATTGCCCGGTATTAGAGTCCTCTAATTATTCCAGTAACTCTAGTAAATGAAGAAATGCTAATAAAAATCCATTTAATATTTGGAATCACAAAGAGTGTCAGAGTGAGAGAGAGAGGGAGAGGAAAGAGCCTCAAGCCAAACGTAGCCAATTTAGTTCCACTTGAACTAACCGCTTTGTGTGCTGCACCAAAATTATGCTTTTATGGAAAAGTATCAGAACCCCGGCTGTCATACATGTTTAACTGTTGTGGCCTGAGGCTAAAATCGCTTTTGATTTAGTCAATGCGACTGACTGCAATTTGTACACTCTATTGTTCTCACCACTCTTTGCACTTTCAAGACAACACGTGACTGCTATTGTGTATCCTTGTGTCTTGCTGTTTGTTTGTTCGTAGTCAAAACATAAGTTGTACGTGTACAATTGTCAACATATACGCGTTACACGATTTGCCAGTTCTTCTATCTCAGTTTTATTGTAAGCGCGGCGTTTTGTAGGGTAATTGCAGACTCGTTTTCAGTTCAATATTGTTGCGCTTGTCATGTAAGACGGGCCACGTGTCGCAAAGTGTGTTTGTTTGCTCACTTCATGTGTTTCGTTCATTATTTAGTTTTTTTTTTCTTTCAAGTATTTGTTTGCGTTTACAATTTGTTTTGGTAAATGAACACTTTTATGCTCAAAACATTGTAAATTATGGTAAAAATTGAACCCAATCAAGTCAAGTTGTTTGTTTTTGTTGTTTCTTTCTTTCTCGTGGGAACGTTCTGACATCTATTTTTTCCTCCTCTTTATTTGGGCAACTTCTGTGTGAAATTATATATCTTAAAAGCTAATAAATGAGGCAGTTCAGAGTTCTTATAGGCAAACAAAGTATACAAAACAGTTTCTTATATACATTTTTAACCCTGGATGGTTACTGTTCATCGAATCGACGAAGCCCATTTAATCTTTAGCATATAACTCATTTATTTGGCTCAAATTCGCATCGAACTTTAAAAGAGAAAAAAGCTTTTTTTTAGAATATTTTATTTTCGTGCTGATTCTTTTTTCCCCAAAGTGATATTAAAATTCAAAGTGATCAACTGAGGAGCTAATGCAGATTATCAAGGAAACTTTACCAAACATTTCTTAGAATAACTAAAGATATTTATTTCAAACTTCCCTTTTAATAAGTGAGAAGCTTAAAAATAAACAACGAAGTCATAACAAGAGCTCACTGATCTCTTTGCCTTTTCAATTTTCTTACATTTTTATTTCATTGTACAACTGGTTGGCTTTTTTCCGACTCCAGTTGTGCAACTACAATATAAAATAAAGAAATAAAAAAAGGAAAATTTTAATATAACTTTTGGGAAAAAAGAATCAGCACGAAAACAAAAATTAAAGATTATTAAAAGGACAATTCTCAAAAACATGTATTAAAAATATTTTGGTAGATTTTTAACTTCAAAGATTGTGCCACGAAAACTATTTTCAAGAATCGTTGGTCGGTTCAACGAAACGTAACCTCAATATACGAAAATGAAAAGTAACTATCCAGGGTTAAACAATAAGGAACGAAAAATAAACAAGCACTTAATGAATGATGAAATAATTTTAGCAAATCAAGTGCTATTTAAAAGAAATCCATGCAACATCGTCTGGAAGTTTTGGGTGCTCAATTGCAACATTTTATTCGGTTATCACTCAACAAGTTTGCAATACAATTTCAATCAATCCACGACTTGAAGTAATCGAATCGATCAAATAATATATAGAATTTTACATCTCTATTCTTTGGAAAGTATTTATATTCATATTACATTTTTAATATGCAAAATGTCAGCCGGACCATTCCGTAAAAATTGATAATGAAAATCATGTGAGAATCATGGCCTGTTGTGTCCAACTGATGCTGAGAACACAAACTTCACAACCAAAATCTTTTTTCTTATCAACCAGTCGTATAAAACGTTAGTGTTCGAAGTGATAAGACTAATTTAAATAGACAATTTATTACAGATTTTTATATTTCAATTAGATTTTATATCAAAATTATCAACAGAAATAAAAGAAATCAACGTAAAAAAGAAAGAAAATATAAGACATGCAGGAATGTTCTGGAAATTGAGTCGATTAATAGGGTAAATTTTTTTGAAGTTCCAAACGGCTACTTAAAAGCGAAAAATTTTTTCTTCTCTTGGCATGACACCTAAACATGCAACAGACTGTGCTGGAGCTATTGAAGTAGAGTTGAAAGTGGCCATGTCAACTTAGCGGTTTTGCACTAATTTTAGTGCTTTTCAATACCTTTAAGTTTTTGAAATTCAGTGCTAATTAAGGTTGGAACTGGAGATGGTATGCCTCGTAGTTGCTTGCACTTACAGGTCTTAATTCAACTAAGAACATTAAGATTAAAAGGGACAGTATTAGCTGACCTACGACGGAAACGAACGGTCTGTGAACTGAATGCTAAAAAATGTTAAGGTAATTCAATCAAAGAATTATATAATATTATACGAAATCCTGTTATTCTAAGACAACTTGACCAGCTACTAGACTAGTTTCAGAATTTCCAAATAAATCAAATAAATTATCTCACAAAACCAGTCAGAAGTGAAAGTCCTAAAAGCTGCACTGTTAAGGCTTTTTTCGAATACCAGGATCCACTTAAACAGTGCCGAAAAATCCAAAACCAAACACCAAAAACTTCACCTTTCATAAACAACATCTAAAAATACAAAACCAAAAATTCCTTTGTCACCTCTAGTAAAAAAAAATTTACGAAAAAGAAAAACACCGACTAAAAACAAACCAGAGGACAGACATTTTATACACGCATGATTTAACTGCACTAACACTAACAAGACTTTTATAGCGATCGGTGGACAATATGCTTGTTTTTATTAATTGGTCCTACAACAAAAACCACGGCGACAACAATAAGGAATACGACAAAATAAAATAAAATGAAATAAAATAAAGCAAAATAAACACCCAAATCAGAAAGTGAACAGATTAAATCAAAATAAATTTAAAAACAATTACATTAAACGAGTGTAAAATAAAAAATTAACAACACAAAGACGGATGCATGAACCGATAAAGAAGCAGGCGGACAAGGTAAATAATAAAATGAAATTAATAAACGTGGTAAAACAAAAAACCCTTTAGTTTTTGGTGTTGTTGTGAGAAGAAGATACAAATTAAATAAAAGCTAAAATAAAAGAAAGAAATTGTGGCGGGGCTAGAAGACTTCGGGAATGCTCTACTTTTTAGTTGTATTAAAATTAATAAGCATGTAAAGGACATAACATTAACCCTGGATGGTTACTGTTCGTCCATTTGATGGAGGTCAATTATCATATGACTCTTCAATGTTTGCTAAAATTTTTTTCTAATTTTAAGAGAGAAAAAAGTTTTTATGTTATTATTTATTAAATTTTTTATTTTTCTAAAACTTTTTTCTCTATTAAAACACTTAACCAAAAATAGAATTATTTTTAAAAGCTCTTCGTCAGTTCAGTCAAGAGTAACTTCAATGTTCAAAAAAGAAAAGTTACCATCTAGGGTTAATATAGGGTTTATGTGGCTTTTTTTATAAAATATTTAACCAAAAATAAAATATTTTCAAAATTTGTTCGGCGATTCAATGAAGAGTAACCTCAATGTACAAATGTGAACAGCCACCATCCAGGGTTAATAAGGAGTTTGTAGGACATTTTTAAATAAAATATTTAACCAAAAACAGAATTATTTTTAAAAGTCGTTCTTCGATTCAATGAAGAATAACCTTAAAGTACAAAAATGAAGAGTAACCATCCAGGGTTAATAAAAAGTTTATGGGCCTTTTTTTAATAAAATATTTAAGCAAAAATAGAACTATTTTTAAAAGTAGTTCGTCGATTCAACGAACAGTAACCTCGAAGTAAAAAAATAAACAAAAAACATCTAGGGTTAATTATGAGTTTATAGGCTTTTTTGGGCTTTTTTTGAAATAAAAGCGAAAGTTCTTGTTAAAAATACAATCGAGTTAAATGTCCTGCAACTTTCTGCAATAATTCTTTAAGTTTCGTGCATCGTAGGGTGCACGAATGTTGCACTTCATTGAATATTGTAGGCCAACAACAACAACATGATTCAAAACTAATACAAAAGCACATAAACTCGATTACAAACTTACAAATACATCGACAACAACAACAACAATAAGACATTAGCATGAATGAGGATCGCATTACACAAGAGTTTTGTGCCGATTAATGTTACCTCAGGCTTCATTTAATATCGGCAAGAAGCTCCTTTCCATTTTCGCCATAAAAGTAATTTGAAGGTGTTGATGTTTAAATTCTACAGATAGGAATTTCACATTCAAACCACTTGAGAATACCCATTGTAAACCCGTATAAGCCGTTGTTTTAATGTTTTTCCTTATCGGTTGAGAGTTAACGCAACAACAGCAAAAGCAGTATTTGGATAAAAGGATTTTTATTACACAAAAACAATAACAAAAACAAAAACAATAACAAAAACCCATGAGGTAATACGAGCCTAAAATAGCTGCGTAAAATGTTGCACACTGCAACGCTTACAAATTTATAGAGTTGCCTTCGCATTGTATGAAGTTGTTACAGAGAAAAAAAAATTTTAATTGTGAAAAGTCTTTTAATAAAAAATTAAAAATAAAATCAAAATCTACTGAAATAAAATCGTTTTTGATGGCAGCTAAATGGGAAAACTTTGTTAAGATTTGAGTAATAAAAAAGGCAGCATTTAAGCTGAAGGTGTAGAAAGAGTCGTTAAAATAAATTTTACTCAAATCGAAGTGTCGTCAATGAAAAGATTCCCAATAACTGGAATAAAATTAATTGAATATTTATGAAATATAAAGAAATAAAAGGAAATTAGTGAAATAAAAAGTTAATGGGGTCGTAAAAATAAAGATTTTTTATTTTTTATTAAAATATAACCATTTCATATGTAAATGGTTACAAAAATAAACCCGAACACTTAACAAAATAATTATAAATACAAAGAAATTTCCAAAATGGAGTTGTTTCTGGAGATAAAAAAAAGAAGAACTAGTAAAATTTAATTGTTATTTTATTATCCGAAAATTTGACTTTTAACTTTTTAAGCACAGCGAATCCAAATTTTATGTCATGGAGGGACGTTCGAAAGGCTCCAGTGATTTGTAACACACTTACAACAGCAGGCCGCCGACGACAACCTGTAGAATATGAACAACACCTGTCTTGTCCATGATGTCACTCAAAATCGTTCTGTCGCCAAAAATACATTTTAAACAAAATCGAATTTTTCAAAATATATTTAGAACGAAATCGAGTGGAATAGACCATCACAATGGGCATTTAAGGCCTTTCAGTGTTCTCTTGCTACTTTAAGGGCAGCCCTTTTAACTTAACCATCATGTGCTCAAAAAGTGTATTGCAGCACCCTCCGCTTGTCGCCAAAACAGCCAAAATTCCCTAACGAAGTAAGGAGTTAAATGGTTGCGAAAAGAGTTCAAATTTCTCATCTTTCTTTCATCGCATCCTTCTATTCATCGCTATCGCGTTCATTCTAGTCCCGGTGCACTACTGATGACTAGAGGTCATCTCCTGAGTGCCGTCCCCACTAAAAATAATTAAAAAAGATTAATCTTAATATTTTTAAACGTATTAAATTTCATACAAAATTGAATTTAAATAAAATTGAAAATTTTTGTTGCTCCACGTTAACACGTTAATCTGACATTTTGAATTGAGTCCATATTCACTTTATTAACTTAATTGTTTCCCTGTTCACTTATACTAAACTAAGTCAATTCAATTATCGTGTGGCAGTTAAGGGACAAAATAGTTTCTATTGATGAGGACCCAAGTTCGAACCTGGGACTATTTATTTATTCGCTTTTTTTAAGCATTAACATCTGACAGTGTCCAGGGACTTGATTAATATTTTTAAACGTATTAAATTTCGTACAAAATCAAAATTAAATTAAATTATACTGAAAATGTTCGCTGCTCTACGTTAACACGACAATCAGACATGTTAAATTTTAAATTTATTAACTTAATTATTTCCCTGTTTAATCACTAATTGTCATAATATGATAATTAAAACACAAAATTGTTTCTATTGATGAGGATCCAGGTTCAAATCTGGGACTTTTCTTTTGTTTTATTTTTATTTTTAATTTTTAAAATAGTAATAAATATAATTTTAATAAATTGCTTTCAATTTTGCTCAACATATTTTGTTTGTGGTTTTTTTATTGCCTATTTCTACATGTTGGGTGATCAGCCTCAGCTAATGTTGTTTAGGGAGTTGAACTTTTAACACTAAAAACACTTTTTAACAGGGTGGCATTTAAATTTTTCTTCAATATTAAACAATTTTTTATGTATTGAACAATAATTAATTGAAATTTTATATGGAAAATAAGGTTCAATATATTCCGACATCCATATATTCCGATATCTATATATTCCGATATCTATATATTCCGATATCTATATATATTCCGAACTCATGTTAATTTCTTTTCTAGAAAAGAGTGCAGCATTTTTTACACTTTTTAATAGAAAATGGCAACATTCTGTTATTTGAAAAATAAGAATTTATTACAAATTAATTCAACATTTCTTACGTATAATTACTTAAATTTAAAAATCCTTCAAACTGCCACAAATTAGAAAAGATATAAAAAAGGTTACACTTTTTCAGAAAAGAAAACGCCTTCAGTTGAGGTCTATGCCCGAAAACGATATAAAAGGGAACCAAAATATTTTGTTGTACCCATTTTTTAGAATAATAAAAATGCTTTGATGTAAATTACACTTATTTTCACATGAATCCAATGAAGCTCAAAAAATATCGAACAAAAATATATAAACATTTAAAATCTACACCCTTTACAAAATTCGAATCGAACAAATTTGCCCCTCATCAATAAACCGAACAAACATAATCAGTTTTAACAAAATTACCATAATTTAGTCGCAAAATATTTATGAATAAAAGTTTTTTGTTGAAATATTCTCATAGTGGCAGGCAAACTTTTTTATGCCACATAAACAATTTGTCACAGGATATTAAGGACACGCGTTTGCATACAGAATTTGTATTAAAAAGAAATAAACGGCATATTATTTATTAGCCATTGTGAGATCTATAAAATGAATAAATGATGTCTTGGTAGTCATTTTTATACGCTTCTTTAAATGCTGTTTTTTTTTTTTTTTTTTTTTTTTTTTTTTTTGTAGCAAACAAATTATGGTACAAACGATTTATTTGGAACAATGGAACAGCCAGCGCACAAATAAATATTTTCACATACGAAAATTCGGAACAAAAAGTGATTCATTCGGTTCAACTTAAAAAGTCTTTATTTCGTATTTCCTTTAAACATAAATACTTGTCGTCCGTCGTACTGTAAAAAATTCATACAATTTGACAAGTTTATTTCAGCAATTTTGCACACACGCACACACTTCGAGTTTATCTGATGTGTGTGCGTGCGTGTGTGTACAAAGTAAAATTGATTGAATCTATTGTCAAATAATGGCCGATATTTTTTTAATGTGTTTTCTTGTCGAAAAACAGTTTTCTTTTTCAGTTAAACTCCCCCAGATACTTCTTTGTTTGTTTGTTTGTTTGTGTTTTATTGTTGCCATTTGATCCCTTTAGCCCAAATGTTTGCAACACATACTCACACACTCTTTCACTCACATGCTTATTTTTATGATCCCAAATAAAAAATTATATTGTTGGCAGAAAAAAAGGAAAGAAAGAAAATTGTTACAGCCTACAAATTTTTCTTATTGCTCAAAGGCAGAAAAACCAGGGAAATTGAATCATTTTAAGCTTTCAGATTTTCCTTATTTATTTTATTTTTTCTTCTTTTTTCTTTTTTAGTATGAGTTTATTAAGGGATCGTGTGTGTTTATTTGTTGTTTGGCCGTAATACATTATGCCGTTACATGTTTAAGCCATTCTCTTGTGTATTTGATGACATTAAAAAAGGTTAAGGTTAAATCAATATCGTAAGGATTTTGTGTATCGTGCCATTTAGCAACAGCTTAGTTATGCATTATAAGATTTGTGGAGAGATTTGAGCTAAAAAGGTCTTATTTATCAAACATCTTTAGAAGGATAATAAAAAAATATAAAATATGAAAGAATTTATTTTGGATAAATATTGAGGAGGCTCCAAAAAGTGTGGCAAATGGAAGGAATGCTCGTTTAGTGATTTAGGAAGATGTAAAAATCAAGGGGGAGAGACATAAAAACGGGGGTTATGAAATATTTTTTTACCACCGAAATCCTAAAACTATCCCAAAAAAGGGGGCATTGTAATGCCCTCCTTCTTTGGCACTGTGGAAACAATTAGCAGAGACATTAAGAATTTAAAAAAAATACAACAAAGACTCTCTACTTTCATCTCTCTTCATTTGCGTGATCAATATAAATCCCCTCCTTCCATAGTTCCCCTACAGTGAATTAATTGTGGAGATCCTCCCATAAGTTAAACAAAAATATCGTTCTTTTGACTGACAATTTCAAACTTATTGCTTCATTCTATTCTCCTTCATAAGTATTTAGAACTTCTTAATTATTCCAGATATTAAATCATTTAAAAATACCTCTCGAAAACAACTAATTCTCAATTCCAGTTGGCCTAACTTCGAATACTACCATAATAAAACAAAAAATCCATCAGATATTCAATGAAACCTCTTAATTTGCAAGAATTTTATCATCTGCGTTAAGGCATTTGCATAATTTGTAGAATATAAATTTATGAAGTTGTTAGTTTTGCTGGAAAGTAATAAAATAAGAAACCACAAACAAATAAACATGAAAGTATGTAAATAACCATAAATCAATTCTATTAAGTAAAAACAAACAACAATAACAACCATACCGAAAATGTGTCTGGATGTGTGTGTGAGTGTGTGTGTGTGTGTTCGAAAACGTACCGTAACCCATAATTTTCGCTTAATAGACTTTAAAGTGGCCATCAAATCAACAGCGTCATCAACACCATTCACTTGTGCTCGTATTGAAAATATAACAACATCATCATCATCATCATCTTCATCATCATCATCCTCATCGTATGAATTCTTTTCGTTTTAGCTTTTGCATAATCCACATGAAAAATCCTTTCTTCACACATCAGTTTGGCAGCCACCCCTTTTTTGAATGTCTTTCTTTTGTGTTGTTACTTTAATAGTCCTTAAAAAACCCACCCTGTTGGAGTGTGTGTGATTTTATTTATTTTAGCTCGGCTATTGTCAAAGAATAACTTTGCTTTCAAGTACTTTGGCTTTATGATTCTTGTATTTTTTTTTTTATTATATATTTTTATTTTCTGCTAAAAGTATGGAGAAACCTCTTTGTTGTGCATTTTTTAAGGTTAAATGAAAGTGTTTTACAGTCGGCGCACAAAGTTTTCTTATACATATTTTGTCGCATATAATAATTGCTACAATAATTATCAGCCATGCAGAGATTCCATTCTGCTTTCTTATTTCGTACGCATTTTAATGCTTCAGATTACGATCGGTTTTATTAATAAAAAAAATTGTTAAATTAATGTGTTGCCACAACTATTTTAGCAGAACAAAACCCAACAACAATATTACAGAGGATCATTGTATGATCCCAATTGCAGGTTGAACACATAATATTTTTTTAAATTTAATGAAAATAAAATTTTATTAGAGATTCATAATCCATTTTCGAGTGAATAATGACTATTTCTTATAGAAAGGAAGTATTCAGCGTTAGACCTGTAGCCCTCGAGGGTGCGTAACCATCGTAGGACTTTCCTACTTAAGCCAATGACAACAGACTTCTTATGCTGGAGTTAGGATCGTCAGGAGGGTCACACCTGAAGCAGCGAGCAAAGAAATAAAAACCACAGAACTCTTCCAAACAACTCGCATTTATTTAGTTAATGAAGTCATTAAATTTGGACTCAATGGTTTGGCCAACAATTAGACTTTGAACTGCAAAGTTTGAAGATAAATGCGATTCCAATCGGGCAACGATTTGGGTACAAACAGAATTTTGATTACAGAATGGGTTCTTCTTTTTTAAAATAATACATGAAAGTCGATTTGACTGTTTGAGTATCGGAAAGGTAGTAAAATTATAGTACAATACTACGGCCTTTAGCAAAACCCTACCGGTTCGTTAGACTACAAAAAGATAATTAATTTGTTAGAGACAAATTTGATTGATTTTTTAAAAGTTAGTTTAAAATATTTTTTGTACTGCAAAACAAGGAATTAACTATTCCGTTTACTTGTGATTACTTGCGAACTAAAATCATGCGAAAATAATTGTTGATTACTGTACTTAACCCTTCGATATTTACAATTTTATAGTGCAAATTATTGTCACAATTAATGGATATAGTTTCAATAAATTATAACGAAATTATTTAAGTAGTAAAAAGCTTAAATCGAAAAGAATATAAACCAATTGGAAGCTATTTATTAACAAGGATGTGACTCGTAACCTCAATCCTCTTACATTTTTAAGCCATTATCTTGTTTGAGACTAAGACTCAAGGACATGTGGACCGATGACTCCGCACCAGTCCATAAAGCGCACCAAACAGTAATTTTCTGTGGATGTGATGGTGTTTCGACAAAAGCTTGTGGATTATCTTCACCCCAAATGTGACAGTTCTACTTATTTATGTACCCGTTTGACCAGAAACGGGCTTCATGGAAAATAGAATTTTGAATGGAAGAGCTTGGCGAATAGAACAATTATTTTGATTAAAAAATTCAACAATTCGCAAGCGTTTTTCTGGTGTAAGTCGATTCATAATGAAATTTCAAAGCGAACTAAACAAAAAGCAACAATCAGCTGTTAAATGGGTGCTCAAAGAAAGCAGTGATGCCAACACAAAGTTGTGACACTGTAAAAAACAGGCTGTACTACCTTCGGATTTCTGGCGGATTTGCTGAGGTACCCCACTATAATTTCAAATTAAATAACTATAAAAAAAACAACATCGAGAGCTTCAGACGACTTTGATTTAAATATGTAAATTTGACCAGCATTTAATAGATAATTTGAATATGAATTGCTCTGTCTTGTAGCTCCGATCATTTAACGACAATCTCCATTAACTATTAAAAATGTTTTAAATCTATTAACATTTTCAATTTCTTTGACAATAGAATGAAGAAATCATGAGTGCTTTCTTTTTCTTTTCCAATGTGACTCTTATCGAAAAGCAACAATAATAATAGAAATAGGCCTTTTAAGCAGCAACAAAGCAAATTGGACGACAAAAATCAAATAAATTATTGAAAGAAAAAAAATTTTTAAAAAATTCAAATGAAGCCATTAACGAAATATAAAACTAAACATCAGCAGTACAAAAAAGGCTAAAAATAACTTTGAAGATGTTGAAGCATTCAGCCTCAAGACAATAACCAATAATTTTCACGCTTCAGATGTGTTAAGAAAAGCATTTAAGCGCGTTATCTTTTCTATTGTATTTTACTTTTTTCATTTCTTATTTCAGATACTTAACAAAGTGTAATTTATTTAGTTTTTGTTTAATTTGTATCAATAATTTTGCCACAGAAACTTTTTTATTACTAGAAAACTATTAACGATATTAAACATAAAATTAAAAAAAGAATTTCAACGCAGAAAGAGACAAAAGTTTTGAAAAAAAATCATAAAATTCGAGATTTCACTTAAGATGCACAAGCGTTGGTTAGATTGTAGAAACTGTTTTAGAACAGGTCAACACAAAAGAAGAGCAACAGAAATTGTATATCGGCGTTTAAGATAGAAACTAAAATGGTTAATTCTTTTTGTTAAAGACAAATTTACTTTGTGCTAGTTTGCACCGTACGTCTGTGTCTGGAAAGAAGAAACCGGGAAGATACCAACTCAATGTGAATCGGAGATCTTGAAATTATAACACCGAAATATTGTTGGAATCAATTTTTTTTATCACGAATAATTTCCACACATTTTTCAAATATAATTTCCGGCATACGAATTGCATGGTCCAATCGATCAGTCCTTGTTTTGACTACTTGTTCCAACATATCAGATCGTATCGAGTTAGCTTGAATATAGACTGCTGGTCCATAGAACTTAACATAATCTCTAGAATATAATTCAGAGCTTTTGAATCGTACGAAAGAGGAGCAAATGAATGCAGCTTTAAACTCTGGAACAGCACTAACAACGATTTCCCAGGCATCCTAGAATTAAAGCAACAGAAATAAGGAGCAAAAATTATATTGTCCCAGCCTTGAACAACCCCACATAATCAATATGATCTCCACATCTATACAGTCATTCCCTAAGTGGTGCTCCTGCAATAGAAAATCTTTTGAAATTCAAGCCAACTTCGTCAGAAGAAAATCTGACAATTTTAACAAATTAAGTGTACTCCGCTCTTCAATTTTATTTATGCGCAGATATTTTTTTCCCTAAAATGTTACTAAAAAAAAATCAAAGTGATCAATTGAGAGGTTTAAGCCAGTTCCCAAGCGCATTTCACTGGCGCTAATGCAGATCATCTGGGAATCTTTACCCAACATTTTTTAGAATAACTAAAGAGATTTATTTCAAAGTTCCACTTTAATAAATGAGAAGTCTAAAGACAAACATCAAAGTCACAACAAGAACTCACTGATCACTGATCACTTTTTCTTTTCTATTTTCTTACGTTTCATTCTACAACTGGTTGGTTCCTTGCCGACTCTAGTTGTAGTTTGTTTGCTCTGATTCTATTTTAAAAATATTTCCTATATCCTCCCAAATAACTCCCATCATTTCAGGCAAAAGGAAACCCTATCACGTGTATTCCACTTGTGTAATATTTCTTATTGAAACATCTTTCCCTTCTCTCTCTCTACCTCTGTCTCTCTCTTGGATGTGAATGATTTTCTTCCAAAATCACTTTGACAAAGATTCAACACCTTAAATGCCCTGATCCAGTAATCAAATGAGTCAACCAGGCAGGCATCTTCACTAGCGATAAACTACACAACACTACAACAACACACTGCAATAACAAAAACAACAGCAACAGCAACAACAAAAAACGCTTAAAATCAATTTTAAAGTCATTTATAAAACTGAAGAACAAAAAATAAGCAGTCCAAAAGCAACAACAACAACAAAATTGGTTAAAAAAACAAACTTAATAAAAATTCCAAAAACGATCTTTACGATTAGAAGAACAAATTAAAGCAACACAACAACAGCAAGAAGAGAACTGCGCCGGATTGATATATGAAGACACGTGTCTTGAAGAAGAGGACCGCTAAATACAAACGACTACGAGTGACTGCGATTAAAATTGAACGTTAATACATTTACAAACGTCCGTATATGGGTGATACGCTCACTCACTTTAACGCGTCGCATGTGTTGGTGTAAAAGTGTTGGTAAATTAAGAAAACAGTTTGATATTTCGGACCAACTTGAAAATGTTACAGAATCCAATAAAAAATAAATAAAATATACAAAAAAAATAAATAAAAATTTAACAGAAAAAAAGCGTTTAAATATGCTTAAGTGGTTTTAACACGTTTAGCGCTTCATTCGTTTTTCTTCTTTGTTAATTTTAATGGCGTTAAAACATTTTAAATAGCTGGACTGATTTTTTTTTCAACACACTTCTGCCGTACGTACTCGCTGGATATACTCTTATGGCCTTTTGGTTTAAATACATATTCATATATTTACGTGTGTGTGTGTGTGTGTGCGTGTGTGTGTGTGTGTGTGCAGAAGTATCTGATTTGTTAAATTTTATTTGACACACTCTCTCGTTTTAATTTAAATTGCTTTTTAAAAAGATAACATTTTATAGTTTTGTTAACTCCACTTTCAGATTTTACGGCAATTCCCATTTTATCTTTAAATTAAAACAATAAAAGTAATGAAATTTATATTGACATTTTATGGAAATTTTTATTTTTGTTTGTGGCGACTAATTTGTATGACAATATAGTTTGTCAAAGAGGCCATTTATGATTTGGTTTTGCTTTTAAATTCTCTTTCTTTTTTTTTTTTTTTGAAATTGCAGATGCCATGCAAACTGAAAAGCTCATAGCGAATTTCGGCAGCGAAATATTTGTGTTATGCTGCACAACATTCGGCATGTTTGGCTTGAGACTTTGTATTGCAAGAGTTTTTGTATAAAAATTTTTATTTAAGTAAGAAGACTCTTCAACAAACTTTGGAACAGCTATTATTTTGTTTAAAATAAGAGATAAAAATTACAGTAAAATATGATCACTAACGTAGGGATTTAATTTTCAACCAACACAGCAAAGTAGAACAGTGCTGTTTTAGAAAACCGATACACTTTCTAATCAGTACTCGTATGTATTTGCTTATTTTCACGATTTGCAACCGTTGCTCTGCTGTAAGTCGATTCATAACAAAATGTCAAAGCAAATTAAACAAAAAGCAACTACCAGCTGTTAAATGGGTGGTCAAATAAAGCAGTGATGTCAACTCAAAGTTGTATCACGCTATAAAAAACACCCTATGTAATATATTCGGAGATTCTGAAGGTCGTCGCAAAAATTTCTAAATTTTAACAAAAACAAAAAACATGCAACGGACGACCATAGATAACAGCGAAACTATTCTTCATCCTCCATATCCAGCAGATTTGACTCTCTGCAACCATTTCCTGTTCACAAGATTGAAAAAACCCATTAGGATTACGTTACCTTAAATCCCGAGCTCGACTCCGCACTCAGTCATGAATATAGTGTCGAATTTTTCTGATCTGCATTAGTAAACGGACACATTTATTGTTGTTGGCTTGTTTTAATGACGAAGGCATCTCACTGGTCGCTGCATTTTACCGCCAGCGTTTATCACCGTCGTGAACTGAAGAGCACAATACAGCACCCTACTTCATCGGCACTTGTAGCAAAAATATTCACTGGCGAAGTGAAAAGTAAAAATAGCTACAACAAAAACTCTACCTTCTAATTTATCTTCATCTGTTGTCTTAATCCAATCCCCTGATTTTATAGATCCCTCGCAAAGCACTGCAAATTGAGCAACACTGTTTTTGGTAGCTCAGCTGTATTCGTGTAACATGTTACTCTTAAATATGATCAGTTTGGACAACAATTTAACCATGACTTGACTAACAAACAAAAAAATGTATGCTCTCGGCTAATACCGTGTTCAGCCATGCATTTTTAATTGAGTCAATTTAATTTTAATTGTGCAATTAAGTCCAGTGTTCACACATACTCAATTCAGCTGACTCAATTATCATTTGGCAGGTGAAAAAACATTGTTTTTATTTGTATCGTGGATGTTCGTGTTTGTAAATTTTGAAAATGGATGCAAATTTCGGTTTAAAAGAAGTTTTACTTGTATATAATAGTTATTGCGATCGATTTTTTATTCAAAATTATCGTTAAAGAAAAGAAAAAGGAAAACTTGACAATTTTACAAACTTTGAAAAAGCAGCTGCTGTTGCTCCTTTCATTATTCCAGCAAAATGCAATTATTCCAGTTTTACACTATCAGTGATACAATTAACTACTAATTGCTCAATTTACTAATTGACTTGTTGTATGATAAATTGAGGTCAATTAAGGCCTTAATTGAGAAAAATTAACTAATTGCGCAACTAAGGGGCATGTCTGAACACGGTATAAGAAAGAGCATCGTGTAGTTCTCTAATTTTATGGTCAGTTGGGGTTAACGTGAACATGCTTCAATCCAACATTCTAAGTGAAGGGCAGCTAGAAGCATTGTAAGGGGTGCTTATACATTCCTACAAATGCACTGTTTGTTGTGGGTTGTGGGCCGGTGGCATCAGTGAAGCGTATTTTTTCAAAGACGAGAAGAACAGCCGCATTATTGTGAATGGCGAGTGCTACTGTGCGTCGGTTACAATTCTTTTTTTTTTCTTAAATGGTGGGTCTGAACTTGGATGACACATGATTACAAGAAAACGGAGCCACACGCCACACAGCTTGCGAATAACTGGCTTAGTAGAGAGGCGAGTTCGGTGAACTGTTAATTTCACGTTTAAGGCAGGTCAATACGTCATCAAAATCGTGTATTTAAACGCGTTTAAAAGTATATTTTGAGGATCATGTCGATAGGAAAAAACTAGACACAGACAGAAGTCAATGTTAAAGAAATACCGGCCGAATTGTTGGAGAGCTTGTGGCGAATTTGGGACCAGCATATGAACCATTTGAGGCATGGACAGATTTAATATTTACATGAAAAAATCATTAAACATTGAATCATGTAGATCTTTCTATTTCTCAAAACTTTATTTTTTTTATTATAATTTTTTTAATAAAGTCTGTAACTTCTTAAAAAATCAACCGAAAACAGGTGCACTTCTGAGGGGAAGTGCTTTGGGAGAAACGCCGACACAAGTGTTGAGGAGGACTATTTTTAAAGGGTCAAAAAAGAATTGATAAATAAATAACTCTTTTAAGAAAAAAAAAGGGTCGTACATTGTACAAATTCTTGGTACGATTCACACTATGACATTAAATTTGATCATATAAAAGCGCACATAAATGTACAACTACCCAGATAATTTATTAAAATCCTACTTTAATAAGATGCGATCAGTCACGCTTCCTTAATTGCCACGTTTATGTGGCGATATTTGGCACGATCTGTAAGCGGATTGCTTTTATTTCTGTGATTTATATGCATCCCAATTCACTTAATTTCATGTTTCTTGTTATCTCTCATCTGTTCAGACTTTTAAGGTGATTTTACTTCGTTGCCCACCACAAATATTTCACTACCTCAACAGCTTTTGATTTATACTGAACTAAAAAACGAATTGTTAATTCAAACATTTTATTGCTGCTGAGCAAAAAATATATACAAACGCACGCAAAACAAATGATATTCAGTCTGAGTGTTATTTTCTGTTCACTTATTTTAAGAGAACCCATAAAATACAAGACATTTTTGTGAAATACAAATTATCACTTCCAGCCAAAAAAAAAACACCTTAAAGAAATGTGTTTCAAAACAATTAAATATGAAATTTAAATCAATTCTGCATTTTAAAAATCAATTTGATTTTTCAATAAAATCAAGCATTTTATTGCCAAAATGGAATTCATTAATTATAAAACACTTAAAAAGTGATGAATATTCATTTACTTATTCAAATTTTCCTAAATGATATTTATTATTAAATAAATCAACGGTATTTTAATTAATTTATAATTAATAAAAGTTTTATATAATCGATTTTGGCCATATTTGGAAGGCTGTTTAGATTGGGAAGCTTTTGAATTAAGTTAAGAAAAAACAAACCCTTCTTATCGCCTGAGTATTTTGCGATTTGAAATTGTTACTTATATTTCAAAATGTTTTATTAAGAGCTGAAATGCTTGCAGAAGTAATTCGATCGCATAAAAGCTTCTATTCTACTGCAGTCCCGGCGAAAGAGCAACCATCTTTCGTCATACTGACGGGAATTGGTCCTGCTGAAGGATAATATAAAAAATCAGCTTCGCTTAAAACTCGTCATGAAATTAACAAATTAAATACACAAACCAAAATAAATCACTTATTTTGTCTGTTAAGCCATAAGTAAAGAAAAGCACTCATCCATTTATTACATTTCTTTGAAACTTTTATTTAAAATTAACACTCAATGAATATATTTACAAATTTTTTTTAATCTTAAAACATTAAACAATAATGAGATCCATAACCACTGGAACTTAACCAAATTCTGAAATGAAAGAAAAATAAATATATTTTAATATAAATTAACTGAAACAGTATGTCAAGTAAATATTAGCAAATGAAAATTATTACAACAGCCACGAAAAAACTACTCACCTTTTAAAGAATTTTGGTATCTTTGGTTGGAAATTTGAAGTTTGTTAGCCAAAGTTTGTTCGTTGGAACGCATCAACTCTGCCAATTTACCAAAAAACAAGGCACTGAGAGCAATCAACATCAGCTGCAGAGCTGGAAGTTCTAAAAGATAAAGTCAAACAAAATTTGTTTCGTGGAAAAATTAGCTCCTGGTGAAAGTTTAGTTAAGTTATTAATAAATTTAGGCTTCATAGGCTAATTCAGAAAGACATGATTAATAGTCCAAGGAAAGCCAATATATCAGTTTTAAATAAAGCAGTACAGCTGTTTTCGAAAGCCTCTACCCTTTTATCGCTATACCCTTTATGTATTCTAGTTTATAACCACTTCTTAGGCGGCTTAATTCAGTGTGATAACAGTTGCTATTTGTAACAATTTTGTTATGAAATAGTATACGAGAATTGTATCTAATCGATGGTAATACATTCTGTTTCAGTAGCTGAGTTGCCGTTTGGTTATTTTCTTAATGTCTTATTTTCCGAAGTTTTTGTTCCACGATTTTTAAGCCAAACTTTTTAATACATAAGAACGTTTTACCACAATCCTTAACTTCCTGTGTAATATAGAGTGTTTTTTTATAGAGTGATACAACTTTGAGTTAGCATCACTGCTTTGTTTGAACACCCATTTAACAGCTGATAGTTGCGTTTTGTTTAGTTTGCTTTGACATTTCATTATAGATCGCTTTTTACCAGACGCGTGCAGATTGTGGAAATTTTTAATCAAAATAATGGTTCTGTTTGTTAAACTTATCGTGCACTTCGTCCATTCAAAATTTAATTTTCCGATGAAGTCCATTTTTGGTTGAATGGGTACGTACATAAACATAATTGTGCCACTTGGAGTGAGGAGAATCCACAGGCAACACCATCATATCTACAGAAAATTACTGTTTGGTGCGCTTTATGGGCTGTCGGAGTCATTGGCCCATGTGTCTTCAGAATTGATGATGGTCAGAATGTTACTGTTTGTGAAAATTGGTGTTCCAGATTGCGCCTTGTACGCGCCAGCCGTGGTGGCCACATGGACGAAATCATATTTACACATTAATGTCATAAAATTTTCTATCAAATAAAGACCATTTCATTGATATCAAAAATATATTACGATGTTTTCATATGATTTAAACTTGTATCACTCTATAAAAAACACCCGATATTTAATGCTTATGAAAATGTTATGAATTTTCCTCGCAGACGCACAGAATGATTTTATAATGTATTTATTTTGTCAAATCTAATTGTAAGTTCTGATACTGTAACGGCTTTCGAAAACAGCTGATCTGCTCTGCTGTGTAAGTTGCAGATATGAAACTGATGTTTAATTTCCCTTGTGCTTTGAAATGTCTACCATGTCCTTCTGAGTTAAATTTCATTGTGTCTTATAGTAACATTTGAATGAAAAATCGAATTTTAAAAAATTATTTTTATTTAAATTACAATTTTATGAAAGGAAGAAGCCTTTCTTTAATACAAAGCAAAAGGCGAAGTAACAAAAAAATAAACAAATTAAAATTATGGGAAAAAAGAATCAGCACATTTAAACTAAAATTGAAGAGTTAAAAAAAAAACTAATTTTCATTATACTTAATTGTCTTTATAGTTAATTTTTAATAATTTTTTTATAACTATTTCGCCAACACTCTGTTAATATGATCAAAACTGTTGCTGAAGATGTTAAGCAACTCTTAAGGAAATATTGAACATAAATAAAATTAATATCAGGCTTTTAGATAACGAACAAAAAAACTAAAAAATAATGTAAAGAAAAATCAAACAACTGAAAATTTTGCTTGTAATATAAAATAAAATAAAATAATAGTTACCTTCTCTTTGGCAATTGCCCAGGAGCCCTTGTCCTCATAAAAGCATTTTATGGCACTCCGCTTCCTTAACAAATTGTATTTCTCTAAAATCTTTTCATCTTCTTCTTTCTCGTCGTGGTATTGGTTTTGTGCTGTTTCTTTGCTTTTGCCTTCTCAAACTTCGATTGCATCATCCTCGTCATCCGCCTCATTATCACTGTTTTCGATTCCCCTCAGCTCTGTCACGTTTTTACTTTCTAAACGTTCGGGCGGACTGCCTGGATTTAATTGTGGACTCAACGAACGATCCATTATTTCCACGCTTGTATGATGATCCTCTGCATCATTGTCCTCACTTCGTGTGGGACTACTTTTATTATGCAGACTAGAGCTGGTGGAGGGAGAATTTGTGGTACCAAAGGACTGCGTTGCCGTTTGATAATAATTGCTTAACGAGCTCAATGAATTGGAAGCGCTTAGATGTGACATGGGCGTGGGTGCTACTGGCATTGTGGTTAGTCCTGTGGCTGGCATTGGCGGTATTGAAGGATACATGCGATATGACAGTGGCTTTTGTAGTACAGCTGCAGCTGCTGCTTGCCGATAGTACAAGTCTATGGGTGAACTGGGCGATAGGTGCGGTGAAGCCTGTGGATGTCCATACGGCCAAGTTGTTAGATAAGGGGAACCGCCACCATACAATCGCTGAAAGGCAGCATAATTTCCCGCTTCAGCCAACAGCTCTAGGCCCACGGCCGTTTGGCGCTTCCATTTTGTTCTGCAAGAAAATGGGGTTGCAGGATCAGTGAAAACTCCTACGATTATCGTTTAGCAATTTAAAGATTTTATTTTTATATAAAAAGAGTTTGAGTTGAATCCACTGACCCAGTTACGTGTATTTATATTTTTTATAAATCCCAAGAATAAATTCACAACAATAGGTTTAACAAAGTCTGTGTCTTCATTTACCAAATTCTGCTTAATTTCGGATAATTTTCAAAATAAGAAAAATTGTTTTTTAAGACTTCAAAAATACATAATTAATAGTCTGGTTTCTGAAGTCAGATATCACTCATGTCGTCGCCTGGCTAATGAAAGCCAGACGCCAGCAATAGCATGAGATCGAATTGCAAAAAAAAAAAAGAAATGAAGATCAGCAAGAGTTAGAAAGTTGTTGGCAATTATTTTTCCAAGATCATAACAGACCTTAAATTAATCCTAAAATTGGCTCATTATCTCATTGATGGTTTTATATTTCTTTTGTTCAGTTTATTTGTTACTTCCTTGCCAACGACTAACAAGTTAATAGGATTAAATAGACTTGCAAATTGGATTAAAAACGTTTCTTTTTATGAACGAAAAAGAAAACGAACAGCAAAACCATTAAAATGCAGCAACAGCAACCAGTAAAAAAGAAAGAAGAAAACAGAAAAAAGAAACAGCAGGCAACAAAAACATGCACACAAAGTAGCAGCAGGACATTTTGTTAAACATAAAATAAATGAAATTGCAACTTGAGCTGCAGCAACAGCAGCCGGAATGGCAGCACAATCAAATCGTAAAACAATAAAGAATGCAACAGTACGAGCCAGTATTTAGAGACTATAAAACGCCAGTAGGCGTTTAACAAAACAATTAACTGGGAAACGCAAACAAAAATAGTCTTCCTTCGCATGAATGACGTTGCAAGATTTATCTGGAAAGTTGCTTAGATTTTAAATTTCGAACAGAGTTTAGTTTTGGAAGGCCGGTGTTCTCTTTTTAATGATTAATTATATGAAAAAATGTCTGCATTGACATGCGCTTCAACAGGAGACTGACTTGGCGCTTTGGCGGTGCCAAAATATCTTTCACTTTTTTATTTAGAGATTCATTTCTTTTCCTTTTAGTTCTTTGGAATTTTTCCTCTTATATTTTCTCTAACATAACAATTCTTAGAGGAAAATTATTTATGCAAACTACACAATAAACTGTCTGCCTCGAAATATAATGAACCGTCAAGTGTGTGAGTGATAATTGTCTCTATTATATTCTGCTTTCCAGTGGGAATAGTTTGCACTGACTGGGCATCTTTAGGGAACTTAATTTGCCCCCACTTATTCACAATCGAGCGCAAGAAGGTTTATTATACGAATAAATTAAATTGAATTGTTTGATTATTTTTTTTCTTTGTTACCTGAGATGTGTAAGTATTTATGACAAAGTCCTGTTCTATTCCAAAGTTAACTTCACTGACATCAGTGCCTCGTTTTTGTAACTGATGTGAGAAATTCTCGCACCGAAAAATATATCGCCACTCTGTGAAACACAGGATGAGTCAGAATATATTTCTAATTTATTTATACTTTTCTTAGGTTTTATAAACCTATATTATATATTATTCTATGGATAAGCCTACAATTTCAAGCATAATTATTAATATTTTCCATGCGAGAATTTCTCACTTCAGTTACAGAAACGAGGCACGGTTTTTAAAACAATTAGGAAGTTAAAGCAGTTGCAACTTTAATTTACTTAAAAGAGATTAACGATGTATCGAGTGATTTTTTAGCAACTTCTGTTTTGGATGTTACTGTTAAACATGTTCAGTTTTGTCTAGAATTTAACTATGAAACGACTTGCAAACGAGCCCTGCTTTTTGATTATTAAATTTTATTATAAAAATCTATGCTCTCGATTAAGAAAATGAATCGTGCGCTTCTTACAAGTTTTATTATACGAATACACTAAATCAAATTATTTAATAAAATTTTTTTATTCCTGTAGAAGTATTTCTGGAAAAGTCCTCTTCTATTCTTAAGTTAACTTCACTCAGATCTTTGCTTAAAACAATTAGGAAGTTAATTTTACTTAAAAAGCTTTTTAAAGATCAACGATGTATTGAGTGATTTTTTAGCAACTTCCCTGTTGGCAACACTGTAGGCTCAGCTGTTTTCATGCAACATGTTGCTGTGGAGCATGTTCAGTTTTATCTACAGTTCAAACATAAAACGACTTGCAAACGAACGCTGCTTTTTGATTATTAAATTTTATTATAAAAATGTATGCTCTCGATTAAGAAAGTATATCGTGCGCTTCTTACGAGTTTAAATGTCAGTTTGGGCGACCTTCTGACGATTCCTGAAAAAGCTTCAGTTCAGCATTTGATGTGAAGGGCAGCCAGAATTATTACAAGAAGTGCCAATTCATCGCGACGAACGCACTATTTCGTGTAGATCATAGGCCGGTGGCATCAGTGGATCGTATTTTTTTAAAACCTCAAAGACAGTCGCGTTACTGCGAATGGCGAGCGGTCCCGTGCGATGGTCAGGTTCGATTGAAAAGAGGGTGCATTCAAGTTGTAACGCAACGTTGCGTATAATATCATTTTGATTACTGACTCACTGCCTGTTAATAAATTGTTTTGTATTTTTGGTAGGACCGCTTAATGCACGAGAAGTCCCTATAGACCAGAGTGTGCCACAACTGTAAGATAATTTCGCTTTCTTTTACATAAATTAAAAATGCAGGTGAGCTTCAGCATGTGAAGTTGGGGCTTAAGCTGATTTTGCTTTTCAAATAAGAAATTAATCTATTTCAATTAAAACATCGAATTTGAACCATCTCTAATGCTGCGGCTCCTCTATTTAATAGACATATCGAGCCGTTGGTCAAAAACATTATCTGGCCATTTACATTAACCCGACAATATTTATATATATTTTTTTCAATTCCAATTCTATTTGAATAAATATTTCCTACACCTTCTTCTTCACCAACTGCCTTCGAATTGAGCAACAAAAATGCCATAAATGAAATGGAAACTCAATATGCAACTAAAAATTCAGTCATAAAATAAAATCAAATCAAATAAAAATAATCTTACAAATTTAACTCCATAAAAGTTTTCCAATATCTTATTCAAAAACCGTGAATCACAAATAAACACTAAAAAACTGGAACAAAACGAGCACAACAATAAATTAATTCAGGGCTTAAAATATATATTGAGGACAAATTTATGGTAAATTTTTATGACTGAAAAACTAAAATGTGTGGTCATGAAAACAAAAGACTTAAGAAACGAACGTCATATATTATACGGCACCTTAAAGAATCGAACCGACGATACAACGGACGATGTGTGATCTGAGCCAAATATTAAGACATTCAAAAATAATTTATGTTTTTCTCGCGAGTTTTCTTTTTCGATTCTGTCAGCTTTATTGAAGTACAACTCTCTTTATCTTTATTGCCTTCGCACCAATTAAAACTCAAGTGTTGTTTGCATACCAACACTTCTTTATTTGTGGCGTTTCTCCTTCTCCCCCTACATATATATTTTCCTTTTAGTCCTCTTCTAACTCACCTGCGATTTTGATACCACGTCTTGACTTGACAATCACTCAACTCCAATTTGTTTGCCAATTCCATGCGATCCTGTACGCTCAAATATTTCTGGCGTTCAAATGACTTTTCCAACGTCTGCAATTGATGATCGGTAAAGGCAGTGCGTGCCTTGCGTTGTTTCTTCGATAAGCCCATTAGATTGTCACTACTTTTAATGCTCTGACCATCATCGTCTTTGGCACCTGCGAACAAACAAGAAAGTGAATTAAAGAAACAGTTTTTAAGCGGATATTTTGTTTATGTAAAAACAACAAGAGAAAAAAACGTTAATTTTTCGCAATTCTGCTGGAGATTTCTGTCATGATCGTTTATGATTTGTTTGTGGTTCCACTATAAGATTTTTTTTATGTCATTATTTGTATTATTATTATTTATTTGTGCAACTTATGGCTTTAAATGATCGCCAAGTTGTTCAAAAGTCTTGTAGCTTTTGATGCAACCAGAAAAAAAAATCTCTGTAAAATTGACAACTGGCTTGTCCACATTTTTAATGTGTTTCTTTTTTTTATTTCTTCGCTCAAAGTGAAATGATGCGTAAATTTTTTGTGTCATATTTATGTGCAATTAATTAAAATTATTTTGCATGCATATTCATGTCGCCTTTAATGCTCTTATAACGAATTAATAATTCAAAGACTTGCGTAAATATTTTTAAATATATAATTATAAAGTCAGCCAAGTCGACCTGTTTCCCAGCTAAGGGAATTCATAATTTCTATATATAAAAGAGCGAGAATATTCAGTGATCGATAGACTGGTGGATTTATCATCCCCAGCTAGGAACTTTAAATTTTGTACAAGGACTCCCTTTGCGTGATCGATTGCTAAAAGGACAAAAAGGCGTGAAAAAGGGTCAACTCGAATATATTATATCTCGGAAAATTCAAGAGTTAAGTTCTAAATTTTAAAGGCATGTAAATTGTGTTTAAAATTAGTTTGGTACTTTTTCTTGGTACTTTTGTTTGGTACTTTTGTTTGGTTCTTTTTTATGTATGAACTTCTAGGGGGTAAAAATTACATTTTGCTCGATTATAATTTGGAATATTTTTTGGTACTTTTTTGGTACTTTTTTTTGGTTCTTTTTTATGTATGAACTTTTAGGGAGTAAAAATTACACCTTGTTTGTTTTATTTTGTATTTCATTTATCTTCTAAACTATAGTATACAACATACAGCTGTTTAGCACC
Source organism: Linnaemya vulpina (assembly GCA_963675445.1). Lineage (NCBI taxonomy): Eukaryota > Metazoa > Arthropoda > Insecta > Diptera > Tachinidae > Linnaemya > Linnaemya vulpina. The sequence continues at coordinate 14,835,517 of OY776280.1, read as the reverse complement.
TCTTATGATTCTGAAAAAAACTGTGGGAATTTATTCTGGTACTTTTTGCAAATTACCTGTTACAAAGGGTAACATCGTAACCCTTTTCAACAATTTTTTCTTAATAATAAAGTACTTTAATAAATATTTGTAAATATATTTGGAATTTGTACCGCTCAGCAGCTTCAAAAAGTAATTTTTCAAAATTCCTTAGCGAAGGGGATAAAAGGGGATACAATTTTTAAATTTATATCTCGAAAACTACAATAGATAGACTCAAATTTTCCAAAGCATACAAACAGTGCCCAAAATTAATCTTACACGAGTTTGGTACTTTTTCATATGCGTACTTTTTGCGGCCAAAATGTGGAAAAAAGGTACTAATAATTACATTACCTTTCTGTTCCATATAAATTTTTTGAGGTATTTTGTATGGCAGTAAGCTTTTCAGCGCGTTTTATATTTCTTAAAAACATCTTGAATATGTTGTGGTACTTTTTGAACACGCAGCTATAAAGGAGTAAAATTGTACCTCATATCGGTACTTTTTTATTTGTTATTTCTTTATTGTTTTTAAATATAAATTCTTCTTTTTTTTTTTTTTTTTTTAAACATAAAGTACACGTGAACCTAAATCCACCATTCAGCGACCAGAAAAAAAGAATATGGGAATTCGTTTGGGATGGCGGTAAAAAAGGGTAAAATCCGTAGTATTATGTTTTCGAAATTGCAATACATAGTCTATAAATTTCAAAAGGTGTAGACGTAAGGCCTAAAAATAATGCGGCACGTGCTTGGTACTTATTTGGTATATAAACTTTTAAGTGGTAGAAAAGGGTAACAAGTAAATATGGTACTTTTTTGCACCCCTCTTATTTCCTGAAATATATCATGTGGCAAATATCTTTTAATCTACAAGCTTTTAAGGGCATTTTAATCTCTTAGAAAATCTGGAATATGTTGTGGTACTTTTTGAAAATTCGTAGTTGTAAGGGGCAAGAATTTACCCCTCGTTGGTACTTTTTTCGTTAAACTATATGTACTTATTTCAAAATGATACTATAGTATAATATTCTTTTTCAAAAAGATATTTCTAAGGAAAGATGTTAATTTCAAAAGAGTTTTTGGAGAAGGTACTTTTTTAGAAAAAGTACGTTTTAATTTACAAGTCTCACGAAACGGGTGATTTCTTAGTAACGTGTACTAACGAATTAGCTATTAAATAGATTTTGCAGCTCCAGGGGAATATTCGCATTCCTGTATTAAATCTGACTTTAACTTCAAACTTAACAAGGCCGAGTTGTTTAACAACAATTAATTTAAAAATGGAAAAGCCCACTTTTTTATGTAATTTTTTTTCTTTAAAACTTGAGTTTTCCAATTTTCTCTACTTTATTTCTTAAATTCATGTTGCTTTTCTTTGACCGAAATCTACCTCTTCTTAATAATGCTGGCTGGAATTTCGGCCTTCCTCAGAGCCACAGGATGGCTCAGTACGGCAGAGGATAACTCATGAGCAGTCCTCTGCTTAAGGGTATCAAAACGGGATCGATTTAACGGACGCAAGTGCATTGTCTCGAACCTAACCTAATAATGCTCATGTAGCGTTTATTAATCCATAATATTTTATTGTTTAATTTTAAATAATAATTGCGTAATTAGCATTTAATTAAACTTAAACATTTTAAGTAGTTGTAATTATATTCTTATATATTTTCTATGAGATTATTGATGACATTTTAATTCCATTGAATAAATTTAATTACTAGCAGACTTATTTAAACAACAACATATAATAAAAAGCTTATTTACTATGAGTTGTTATTTATTGTGAATCGATTTCAATATAATCAGGAACTCTTCAAATTTTCTAAAGTTATTCGTACCGACTTGTAAAATTTGTAAATAAATATTTTTTACTATAAACAGTAAACGATTGTGTTCTATATTTGATATATTTTCGAAATAGTTCTGGAACTCATGCTGGATTGTTTGTTTGTAAAATAAGATTTTCTTCTCTCTATTTTAGTTTGGATAAAAGTTTCAAAATCTATTAAGCAGCAAAATCTATTACACATCGAAACTTAGCCAAAAGCCAAAGGCCGCACATGTTTGTTTTAATAGTAATAAAAATAAAATAAGAAAGAAAAAAAGTAACAGAAACCAGTCTCCTCATTAGAAGCCCACTTACAAAACAAAAGACTTAAGCACCAAACAGTTATTTATACGATCAATTAACATAAAAAAGTTCTATCTATAACAGGCTATAACAGATAATTAAAACAATTAGTAACTAACAAATCACTGCAAGCTAATGCCAAAGTTATTTAAGCGCTCAACTATAATGGAGCAAACAAACAAAAAAAAACAGCAACAACACCTCGATAATTTATTGTTAAGTTCAGTTAAATGTAAAACACTTAATGAGGAAATTGAAGATTTGATTTATTTTCCGCCAAACAACAGCAACGCCAGGCATTACTAAACTATATATGAACAACACGGCCAGATACCATGTGAATGTAGGGAGTGCATATTTAAAGTTTATAAGCCAAGAGAAAGAAAATTAAGTTGAAATAAATGTTTAATGAAAATTAAAACGATATCTAACGAAAAAAAAATGCTTTTAATAAAATTAAAAAAAAAAAACTGCAAACTGTAAAACATTTCCGCAAAATGTGGTTAAATGTTTTCTTTCAGTCATTAAGCTGGCACGCAAAGAAAAGAAAAGAAAAGAAAACAAATAGAAAAAGAAAAAGATACACGAGAAAAACTGTGAAACATAAAACATTCAACTCAATGAATATGTGAATGAATCAACTAACAAATAAACTGACGCGCTAAGTAACTGACTGACTGATTGACTGACTGACTGGCACTCACTGAGTGAGTGAATGCAGCAACAGTTAAGGATGGCTGGCTAGTGGCTTGTTTGTTGTTGTTAGTGCTGCTTATATTGGGTTTAGAAAAAATACCCTCCACTATTTTTTTTTGTTTTTTTTTTTGTTTTAGCTTTTGAAAAGAAAATGTTATCAAAGTGTAAAGGATTTAGTTCCTATTAAATGCTTTGATAGTCATGAAGTCTGCCAAGTCTTGGGCCATATTCTGCAGAACAATAGGGCGCAGTGGTAGGGCCAATAAAACCAGTAGGCTAGAAAACAATGAAATGAGATTTTCCACTGCTTTTGTTTTATTAAAATAGACCTTTTTTAGTTGTTTATAACGACTAAAATAAAATTAACTCAAGAGCTTTTTTCTTTCCCAACTCACTTTTATTGGGTAGGACAAAAAATAAATATATTCCAGGGACCGTAATGGCCAAAAGTGTTATGAAAAAATCTATTTACAACAGCCACTTTGTGACTTTGAAAGCAAAACAACGATTTGAAATGCTTATTTTTCAACGTAAAAGTACAATTTCGAATGAAACTCTTAAGGAAAATTCATTTTGCCATAATAAAATAAAATTATTTTGAAGAGATTTATTTCAAACATATTTAAGGAGTGTTATTTTTCTCATCAGAAATTAAAACTCTTTTTTGACCACAGGCAGTGTGATCTGATGGCCTTCCATTGCAATTGGATTTATTGTTATTGAAAAAAGAAATAATTAGAAAAAATATTATGTATGATTTTAGACGACAAACTGAAACTTCTCATTAAAAATAAAACAATTTTCTTGAGAGAAATTAAGACTCTTTTCAGGAGAGTTTTTTTTTTTAGATGGAAAAATAAAGCTCCTCGTGTGTAATAAAACTTATATTTTGAGACATTTAATAGACTCTTTTGAGGAGAATTTTTTCAGGCGCAAAAATTAAACTCCTCATTAAAAATAAAACAATTTTTTTGAGAGAAATTAAGAATCTTTTCAGGAGAGTTTTTTTTTAGATGGAAAAATAAACCTGTTTATAAGAAATAAAACTCATATTTTTGTAGAGAAATAAAAGACTTTTTAGGAGAGTTGTTTTAGATAAAAAAAATAAAGCTCCTCATGAGTTATAAAACTTATTTTTTGAGAGATATAAAAGACTCTGTTGAGGAAAATTTTTTCAGGCACAAAAATAAAACTCCTCATTAAAAATTAAATTAATTTCTTAAAAAAGATAAAAGACTCTTTTCATTAGAGTTTTGTTTTTAGATAAAAAAAATATATCTGCTTTTAAAAAATAGTAAAACTCCTTTTTTGGGAGACATAAAAACTCTTTTTAGGAGAGTTTTTAGACGTGAATAAGAAACTCCTCATTAAAAATAAAATTGTTTTTTTTAAGAAATTAATAGACTCTTTTCAGGAGAGTTTTTTTTTATAAAAAATAAATCTGGTTATAAAAAATAAAACTCCTTTTTTGTGAGAGAAATAAAATACTCTTTTTAGGAACTTTTCTTAGAAAGAAAACTCCTCATAAATAATAAAACTCATTTTTTGAAAGAAATAAAAGGCCCATTTAAGGAGGGGTTTTTTTTAGACGGAAGAATGAGTCTCCTCATTATGAAAACTCAAATGAAAACTAATTTTTGGAAAGAAGTAAAAACTCTTTTCAGTAGAGTTTTTTCAGACGCAAAGGTAAAACTCCTAATAAACATAAAACTAGTTTCTTAAATAAATGAAAAGCCTCTTTTCAGAAGAGTTTTTTTTAGAGTTCTTTTAGATGAAAAATAAATCTCCTCAAAAATTAAAATAATCCCCTTAAAATGCATATATTTTTTAGAGATATAAGATAACTTTGGATTTTTAGGGTGTAATCGAAATTTAAAAAATTTCAAAATTATATATTAAATTTTTTTTTCATTCCTAGTAATATAATTAATCCTTAAAGATCAGGGTGCAAATTATGCAACTCGATATCGATCGAAATTTGTATTTAAATTGAATCAAAATGTCGATCGATATTAAATGAGGTAACTCGGGCCCAGGCTTAAGTATAAAAAAAATTTATCCAGTAGCTCGTGCCTGATATTCTGCGTTTGCTGGGTGGAAAAGAAGAGCTCAAGCCAAATGACAGAAACCTGTAGGGCAATTAATTTCTATATAAAGAAGATGGAAAACATTTTCTGATTGAAAGAATCACACGAAAATTATATTAATTCGAAACCAATAAAAGCACGAATTTCCAACCGTGAAATTAAAATCTAAAAAAATATATAAAAATTTTTGAAATAATATTTTCAACAGCCTTCTCTCACAGCCTGCAGCCTATGACAAATGGGCAGGGACATGTTTTTATTTTGAAACTCAGAACTCTCCTATCCCGGATTTAACTTAACGCAAGTAACTTCTAATAATTTTATGCAAAGAACTTAAGCCATGCGCTTTCTTAAGAGAGAGAGAGAGAGAGAGAGAGAGAAGAAAACAAATTAATAAACGAAAACACTAAAAAACAGTATGAAAAAGAAATGATCGAGATAAAATGAAATACATTTTTAGCCATACGAAAAGCAAACAGCCAACAAAAGCCTTTCAGTGGAATATTGTGATGAATTATAAACTCCAAAACATTTTCCCTAACTAACGTGAAAATTAATGTTAATCTGATGCTTGTGTATATTTAAAAAAAAAAGAACTTCTTTGTTTTCCCTCTGCAATAAAAACAAAAACTACATGACTAACGCTCTGGCCGACCGATGCAAGCCAGCAAACACTTGCCACAAGGAAATTATATGCCATTCACTGCCAGCAGAGATAAAAGAAGAAGTTTATAAAAGTTGTTTTGTTTTGCTTTTGTTTTTGTTTTAAATATGTAACATCCTCTGCAGTTCATTGTTTTGCATTAATGTATAATTAAGTGTTTTGTGGCTAAATTGCATTAAACATGGTTAAATGCGCAACTGTAAATTGCTGCAGCTACTCTTTTTTATTCTACAAGATTTTTCATTAAATTTTTGTTGTTTTTTTTTTATATCTGTTTGATGATCTTTTTCTGCTATTTTCGTACTGGTGGTAGCTTTGGAGTAAATTTACTGCTCTACTACACTTTTTCATTCCTCTTAACAATCAGACATTAAAACGTTGAAAATGAAGAAACCCCAGCCAGCTCCTATAAATTTTTTTATTACATAAATGTGGTTGGGTTTTATGTGTGCAGCAGATTTTTTATCTTTTTGCATTTCAATTAAGTTTGCACTGGATTTTTGTATGTTTAAATGAGGAATTTTGCTTTATTTACACTATAAAACACTAGAACAATTTCCTACATTTTTTTTGTAAGTGGCCCAGAGCCGTTGAGCTACAATGGGTGAGTAGAGGCTGGCAAGTTGATAAGAAAGCGGAGAAAAATTTTAGCAAAATGAAATTCAATTGTTGTAATAAATATTTTATAACTCAGCCCAGATAATATGAGAATACTTTCCGAGTCTATTAATTTGACTTTTATCAAACAGCAGTCCATATTCATGACTTGTTGGTTGGGTGCAAAAGCCTCTTCGTCTTAAGCGATACTTTAGACTAGAATAAATATATATTTTCATTGCATTTCCTCACCTTTTTTTATATCGTCACCTTTTTTTATAAGTCAAAATAAAATGAAGTCTTATAATCCCATTTTCAGTACTGCCTCAAGTGATTGAGAAGTTTTAACTGGTTTGTTTCTCTTTTCAGGTCATATAAAATAGAAAACTCTACTCTCATTAAAATGAATAATTTTCGAATGAAATAAATATGTCCGAAGCCCAAGTCTTGGTCTTGTTTTCAATCATAATTACAGAAGAAAATTTTGATATTTTCGTACTCTCTTTTATGAGAATAATTAATCCGAAATTCCCGAATTTTCAAAACCACAAATGTTAGTCAAAATTTTAAAATTTTTTGTTATTTTATAGGAAAAATAATTTCCAAAATATATTTGCACGTATCGGTGCTCAGATACCGACTAATGACTTTGATCTTTGCGATGATGTTATTAACCCGTATTTGTATACATTCCTGTAACTGAATATACCCGACTTAGGCCTTTATATAAAAGAAGTAGCGAAGCTCTTCGGAGACAGTAGGGTAACCAACTTTATTGGCACTCTTGATCATTTTCACACTTATTTGATCTTTATTATAATGGGATATGCTCTAATGAAATCAGGGGACTTGCTCCCACAACCCATTCCTTTATACACCAAACGCGTTTTTCAGAAAGCGCGCTTGCATTTGTAGTCGATGCTCCAGTGAGTCGTAGCATCCATTACAAAGAAATTTCGTTTTTGGGCCAAACAGTCCGCACATAAAACAAAATCCCGTCAAATGTCTTCCCCCGTCACTTTAAATTTGTTGTTACCAGACACTATTTCCCCCTCCCAAAACCTATTTTCTTGGTTCCCGCATAATGCATTGCATAAGTAGGAGTTGTCCTTTGAGTGCTGGTCCTACTCATAAAAAAAAAAACTAGTTGTGAAAACGTAAGTGAAATGTAAAACTCTCCAAAGGGTGCAAACGATCAGTGATCTGGCTGCACTAAGAAACAGCTGACTGACTCAGAGATGCTTTGCATAAGTAGAGGTCGTACCCTAAGTGCTGGTCCTATTCTTTAAAAAAAACTAGTCCGAGTTAAATGTAAAACTCTCGAAAGGGAGTAAACGATCACTGATCTGGCTGCACTTAGTTAGACACAATTGACTGAGTTAGAGCTGCTTTGCATACGTAGAGGTTGTCCCCTGAGTGCTGGTCCTATTCTTTACAAAAAACTAGTGCGAGTTAAATGTAAAACTCTCGAAAGGGAGTAAATGATCAGTGATCTAGCTGCACTTAGAAACAGTTGACTGACTCAGAGCTGCTTTGCAATTGAATATAAGAAAATATTATATCAAATTTCGTTTAAAATCAGTTTTTGGTAAATTTATTGTCCGACCCACCGCGTCAACAGATGATTTTTAGATTTCTTTAGCATCATGAACCAGGCAGTGAAAATTAAATTCACGAGGAGATTTTTATTTATAAATTTATTCGAATTTGACATGTTGACCTTTTTTTGCTCGTCTACAGGATTAACAGAGAAGGCAGCGGTGTAAATGGCAGCATGTGGAGGTCTGGTTGTTAGCATTTTAATGTGGATTTTATGTGTCTCTAGGCAATATTTTTTATTTAATATATCAAATTTCCAGGGAAACTCAATTTAAGTTTTCGATTTCCTTCGTTCGCGAGACAAAACAAGAACATCTCTTCTCAATATGAAAGCTAAAACGCTTTCGAATTAAATTCTTTCGCGAAAAAGGGAAATAAAGTGTATGAATTTTATTTTAAAAATCACATTTCAATTATAATCTCTTCTTGAGTTTTATTTTTCAATCAAAAAATTTATCTTGAGCTTTTGATTAAATATTCTGGCGTTTAATTTTTGATCCAAAAATAAAAAATATATCTTGAACTTGCGATTATCTGCTGGGCCGGGTACCGTGTTCTCTAAATCCCACTGCGCTTGAAATATTTCTAATTGATTTTTTTTTTCTTCTTTGTTTTTAATTTATTTATAAAACCATTTTGTGGTTTTTATGGAAAATGTAGTCGTGTATGTTGTTAAACGATTATCGTTATTTAATCTAAAACTTTTAAAAATGTTGCTGTTTGTTGCAAGTTTTTTTTCTAGATCATGTACTGCCACGAACATAAGCCAGAAATTAAGAAAGAACAAAAACAAAGAAATAAATAAATAAGTAGAAATAAAGCGAAAAGAAAAAGGGTTATTATAACAGTAAAATTCTATTTCTTTAATGCATTTTTAAAACAACACAAGAATTATCATAAGTTTGCGTGCACTCGGTCATAAATGTTGGAAACTTAAGTCTCAAAGCTTGAAAGCAACAGCAACACTAATTTAATCGAAAATGCAGCAGCAGTGCAGTGGCAGAATTTAGACAATCGAAAGACTGCAGCAGCATGCTGGTGAGCGCCTTTACAACTAATTTCATATATTTTAATTTATTATTAAGTGCACAAATTATTCTGAGAAATGCAGCAACTAAAAACAAACATTTAATTATTATAATTAGCAACGTGTTAATCATAAAATAAATGAAAACTTTATATATATTCGAAAGAATCGGGCTGAAAAATATACTTTTTAATAAATGAATTTTTTATTGAGTTACTGGAATGCTGAAGAAAAAAATTCGGTACAAAAATGTTGTTGGAAAATTCCTTAAAATTGTTTGCTTGAACTCTCGTGTCACTTGAGACGCGTGCGATTATCATGTGATTGGCTCTTTGTTAAGAATTTTAAAAGAAACCCCTTTTGGAATGTTTTAACTTTCATAACTGAGACAAAACAAAGAAACCCCCACACTGGCATTCGATATTCCTAAAAGAAGTTCATATATTTTGAAAAATGTTAAACGTTTCCAGTCAGTTATTGATACCTTGAAGTCGGGCAGAATATTTGAAACTGATACTGCGAGTTATACACTTAAAAAAATATGTGAAGGGTTATGACAAACATATTTTTTAATAACAAAAAAATAAGTTGATGGCTAAAATGGTTTTATTTAAAAATACACTGACAAAATTCTATAGCAACGAAAATTATCTCTCAAAAATTATTATGTGACTTCAGCCACCTTCATGACTTACAATATGTGTAATCATATAGTCGCCTGAGACTGTAACTTAGAAGGAAGGAAGGAAGTTTTGAAAATGTCAAGATTACTAAATGTGTAACAGAGAATCAGGCAAATTTGTCTTAAATAGTAAAAAGGCAGGTAGACTTCCCAGATGCCTAAAAGTTTCAGGGATGCGGCATGTGTGTGTATGTATCAGAGAACGGAATAGTGTGCAAGAAAATTTAATGTACACCTTCAGTACAATGTAATACCGTCAATACATTATAGACATAGCCTTTCTTTCGTTGTGTACATCTTACGTAGTGTACACCTTATGCCTGTACTTGTGTACATCACGTGTGTATGCTTTTGCAAACAAACACTTGAATGGTGGAGGGTAATTTCTGACACACACACACACACATTAATTCTATGAAGATATAAAAACAAAGATAATGTTATCATCACCGCAATTGTGTATACGGACATAAAGTGAATTCAATGTTTTCAATGTCTTCAATGCAGAGTCCTGTACACTCAAGATGTATTTGTGTATAAAGTGTGGCATGTATACAATTTTCAATGTCTTTTTTTTTCAATGTCGTTGATGTAAACTTGTGTACACAAAGGCTAAAAATGTGCACTATTTCGTTCTCTGGTACGTATTGAATAATTTCCAAATATATTTTCTTGCAGCTGTTGAGCATCAAACGAAAAAGCGTTAAAAATTCTATTTTTAAATTTTACATAGACATTTTTCTATTGAGTCTAAGAAACTTAAGGCTCATTTTAAGGCTGCATTAAAAATTAATTAACCAACAGTGGACTTTATTAAATAAAATTCAAAACCCTTAAAATGGACTTTAAAAGCATCTGGTATAATGTTCCTTTTATTCTTTTAGGAGTAGGAGCACCACTCAGGGGATGGCCTCTACATATACAGGGCATGGTGCTACAACTAGGAAAAGATAAAGGGTAGCGTTAAGAGGACAGATGACAACAGAATGGGATAGGGAATGTTTTTGTAGCTATTTTTACTTATTTACTTCGCCGGTTAGTTTTTTGCTCAGGTACCGACGAAGGAGGCTGCTGTATTCTGCTCTTTTAGTACATAACCACGCCTTCGTCCGTGAGACAAGCCCAGCACAATTAACACAATCCTGCATTAATGCAGGTAAAAAAATATTCATGACATTGCAGACATCGTAGTCTTTTTCACCAGACGGAAATATATACTTTTTTTTCTAGTCAAGTGATGGAGAAGCTTAAATATATTTAAAAAAAAAATTAAAAACTCGTCTTTTCATTGTGTCTGAAAACTCCCCCCGGGGGGCACAATAGGCAACTTGGACAGTCGTAACGCCTTGTTGCAGTGCTTTCTGGGGAAAAGATAAGAACTACAGGTGGAAGGATACCTTGTTCCCGCCAAAAGAAGGATCAAAAATCAATAGTAGGGTGACAAATAGCAGGTTCGACCTGCGAGGCGTAACCAGTTTTCTTACACGGGTACCACGGGATCTGGTTGAGCCTCACAGATGAGACTTTGGTTGATTCTGTGGCCAGATATTGGTTGAGGTCACTTCCTTGAGTCCACGTGGTGCTTGTGGTTTAATACCAAGAGTCGCTGGGAGAGGTGTCAGAGAAGGGTCGATGTTCTGGCATATTCATACTACGCTGGGACTTCGACCCAGCTGATGGTGACCTCTACGGGCTGCTGCGAATCAGCAGACGTTGTAGAAGTGGTGGTGTGTTGTTGGTGCTGGGAGTGTCAAGAGGGGTAAGTCTTATGACTTTGACTTTTGATTCCTCTTGGTGCTGGTGGCATGCTTTCCTCCGAAGTAACAAGGTTTTAAGATGGGCCCGAACACCTTAGCAAGGTGTATGATCTTGGTATATCTGGCGATACTAAATGATTAAGATTGCAGGTGACCCCTGAGGTCGACAGGGGTAGTGGGGAATATTAATTTCATCCGGTGTTAAGACCACCGTCAGGTAGGCTATATTTGTAGGAACTGACGTAAATCTTAGACACAATCTGTGACTGAAAACTGTTCATGAATCATCTTCTAAATATAAACCATAATTTTTCTCAGTGTACCTTCTCTTTCACCCAAAACTATATACCGAGAGAGTGACCGACTGACTTATTGATTAGATCACTGAAAAATTTTTGTTGGTTTTTTTTAGTTTTTGTTGCTTTTGCTGTTGTTGTTGCTGGATGATGTACAGAAACGCACACACACACACACACACAAAATAAGTGATGAAGTGAAGTGTAAAGTGATCAATTGTATGAGCGGACTTGACGTACGATCACACTCCAGTTTCAGCTTGATTAAACACACAAAAGGAATATGCAAAAAGAAAAGAAACTATTTTGCAAAAGAATGCAAAAGGTTTCTCTTGAGATAAACCTTTTTTCGAATTGCAATTTTTGAGTTGGAAAAAATAACAAATTTTTTTTAATTAATTTTTTGTATATTAAATGTGTTGGCAATCAATTAAAAATAAATAAAGGAAATCATTAAAAAAAAATGTTAATGATGAAATAAAAAATAATTGTTAAAACAAATAACATTAAAAACATAAAACTTGTGTATGTATTCGCTTCAGCCATTTCTGGAAACGTTGTGTATGATTTCCTTCTTTAAAAGTTTTTATTTTTTGTCTTTCATTAACTTGTCTGTGTGTTTTATATTTTATTTTTAAAATACATTAAGCGGTTTTTTTCTCTTTTTGTTGTGTTGAGTAGGAGTTAATTTGTATTTTAAAATTATTTCTTAAGCTGTTAACAGCGTTTTTGAGCTCATTCTGTGTTAATGATAATTCCAACTTTTTTCTTTTTTGATTAGTTCGTTTTTTTGGTATTTTCTTCCATTCGTTATTAATTGTATTTGAATAGAAAAACAATTTTAAATAAACATGTTTTTTTCCAACATATTTTATTTTTTGATTTTTTTCATGTTTATATTTCGAAAAAACATTTAGCAAATTAATAAAAACAATCTAATCGTTTTGTTTTTAACTGGCTTTTGTTCATGGTACGAAACAAGATTTATGATTATGGAACTGATAACCGTTGATTTGGTTAAGCATTTGGGAATTAATAAAATATTTACATAAAATTTGGTTTGCTTAAAATAATGGGTGTCTAGTAAAATATCAAATTTCAAAATTATGCTGTGGCGTATAATAACAATTAGGACTTGTTTTAAATATTTAGTGTATTCACACATCTAGTGAATTGTTAGTCATCTTTTCGTAAAGTCATATTATTTTACAACAGTTAAAAAACCACTTTTTTGTTATATCGTGTTCAGTCATGCATTTTTAATTGAGTCAATTTAATATTAATTGCCCAATTATATCAAGTGTTCACACATACTCAATTTAGCTGACGATATATTTTGCCAGCTGTAAAATATATCGTTTTCATTTTTTTCGTGAATGCTCGTGTTTGTAAATTTCAAAAATGGATGCAAATTTCGGTTTAAAAGAAATTTTACTTGCATATAGGGTGTTTTTTACAGAGGGATACAACTTTGAGCGTGCATGACTGCCTTATTTGACCACCCATTTAACAGCCGATAGTTGCTTTTTGTTTAGTTTGCTTTGACATTTCATTGTGGATCGACTTACACCAGAGCAACGCGTGCAAATTGTGGAAATTTTTAATCAAAATAATGGCTCTGTTCGTCAAACTTATCATGCACTTCGTCCCTTCAAAATTTAATTTTCCGATGAAGTCCATTCTTGTTGAATGGGTACGTAAATAAACAGAATTGTCGCATTTGGAGTGAGAAGAATCCTTGCCAGCCTTGGTAGTCACCTGGCCGAAATCATATTTAAACATTAATGTCATGAAATTTTCTATCCAATAAAGACAATTTAATTGATATCAAAAATATATTACTATGTTTTATTATGATTTAAACTTGTATCACTCTATAAAAAACACCCGATATAATAGAAATATGGAACTTCTATGAGTCATTGCGATCGATTTTTGATTCAAAATTATCGATAAAGGAAAAAAGGAAAAGTTGACAATTTTACGAACTTTGAGAAAGCAGCAGCTGCTGCTCCTTTCATTATTCCAGCAAAATGCAACTTGAAGGTCACCTTCTTCTCCAGCCATTTCGCTTTTATTTATTTATTTAGTATGACTGAAAATTCAGTTTATTTGGTTTATATCTTCGTATATTTTTTAACATTTGGGTCGCCATTATAGGATTTTTCTGCTCCCTGAACACAGTTCCTTATAAGCATACCTTTGACCAGGGCTACAATTCGAGTTTTACTTAATTAGTGATACAATTAACTACTAATTGCTCAATTTACTAACTGACTTGTTGTATGATAAACTGAGATCAATTAAGTCCTTAATTGAGAAAAATTAAATAATTGCGCAATTAAGGGACGTATCTGAACACGGTATTATGCTGCATATAAGAAAGTCATGATACAAAAAGGTTTTTTAAAGAAATTTTGCTAAGAAAATAAAACCTTCTGATGTATAAAACCCTTTTAGCCTTCGTTAAATAAAAATTTTTTGAATAACATTTTATATATAATATGTTTTACATATTATTAAAATTTATTTGTTTATATAAAAATAAATTATATACTGGAGTTATTAGGTCCCGTCAAAATAGTCCTGCTGCAATCTTTCATTTATCGGTTACAAACTTGCAAGAAAAATACATTTTTGATAGTTTTTTTTTATCAAAAATATTTCGTTGATACCAAAACCTATAAAAACCATCAAATATTCTCTTATAGGAAATACTTGCAATTTTTAAAATGTTTATTTTTGTTTTTCAAAATAACTAACAAATGGAAATAACAAATTTTGCTGATTTTGTTCGTTTGGATTTTAATTATTATAAATTCCATAAAACAGTCCATGTATTAAATTATTCATCAAGCACTTCATATATAATATAACATATTACCACTCTCACACACACACACACACAGCACACACACATATACAGCAAACACATGCATAAGGAGTACATACACTCTAGAAGCAATTGCACACGCATAACACAACATTTTATTTAATACACTGTCTCTTGCGCTGCACAGTGGGACTGTTAACGAAGTAGAGGAAAATATAATGAAACTTCCAATTAGCAGTACGAAATTATTGGAACTTCACACTTGCTGAAGTTTCTTTCGCTGATCCTTTTGTCGTTACAACAAACAAACACAACAATTAATGATATCGATATCAGGGAAACTGCACGAAACTGCAGATCTATGGGATGAGTTGTTGCAAGTAATTTTTAACGCTTTTAATATCGATATAATTTTGAATAAAGGGAATTTGCGAAAGTTTGTATAAAATTATTTATAATAAGTGCAGAAAAATAAAATAGAGTCATATCGAATAAAAGTTGTTTGTTGGGTTTTGGTTTGTATAAGTTTCATAGTCTACTACACTTATTATAATGTGATTTCTTAAAATCATTTGTGGGGTTTCATTCAAACTCTCAAATGGTTTATAAAAGTCTTTTGATAAGTTGAGAAGTTTGAAACTTTTCAAAACTGTGGTTGAAGTCTACTGAAGACTTTTTACAAAGCGCCAATGAAATGCATATAGACATTGCTCAACCACCCAACAAATAAATTTCATATTATAATTATTTATAATAAGTATATATTATTTATGAGTTCATTGTAATAGTGTTTTCATACCGAAGGTTAAAACCAGATCTATGGTTATAACATTAAAGCCCGGTTTGAAACGTTAAAACCATAAACATGTGCTTTTGCATTCACACTGCAAGCTTAATAAATTCTTTTTTTAAACCCAGATTGTCTAATAAATTTTCGCTAATAAATTCTATATTTTATCAAAATTCTTTTCTTTACTTAATTCCCAAACTCCATAGCAGCTGTTTTTGTTTGTATAAAACATAAGCTGATTTGACAGGTGCTCTACAAAAAAAAGTTTTTGTGTTATTTTGTAAGAAAAAATATTTAAATTAAGAAAGTTATTGAATGCTTGTAAGAAACATTATTTCTTATGAAAATCATGCAAATTCTGTAAGAAAAAATTAAACTGCGATGGATTTTACTTTGCATTCTTCAAACGTTATCAGATGTTTCCAATAAACAACTTGGCAGCACTCAATTCAGCACACACTGAAACAGACGAAAATAATGTTGCAAACAATACATCGTGTTTTTTTTTCTTAGATGGACACAACATCAATTTAATAAAATTGATCTAATTTCATAAGATTTTCCTTCAAATAAAGCCCGTTTCAAACTCTTAAATTTTAATTTTTTGCTGTTTCTTTTTCCCAAAATCGTACTAAAAAATTCAAAGTGACCAATTGAGAGGTTTTAGCTGGTTCTCAAGCGTATTTCACTGGGGATATGCCGATCATCAGGGAACCTTTACCCAACGTTTCTTAGAATAACTAAAGTTGTTCATTTCAAACTTCCTTTTTAATAAGTGAGAAGCTTAAAAACAAACATTAAAGTCATAACAAGATTTCACTGGTCACTTTTCCTTTTTTATTTTCTCCCGTTTTTGTTCTACAATTGGTTGGCTTTTTCCGAATCTAATTATATATAAAAGTTGCCTCTTGTTGTGTAAATAGATTGTACAATTAAAAGTTCCTTTCGCCTTGCTGGGCCCAGCTGTAATATATTGGGAAGTTCTGAATATATATTTTATCCAGAACTTCAATTAATGATGGAATACAGAGTGGAAAGAAGGAGTCTTTGGTATGAGTGTACCACAATTTCTCCTTCCCACTGTATTTGAAGCCAATTAAATAGTTTTTCTTTTTTGTTGTTGTTTAATAAAACATTTCTGAGGAACCAGAAATATATGATAACATAAAACCCAACTTAAATATATTATTGTTTTGTTATATATAATTTTTTGACAAAAACAAATGTGCTTGTGTGTATGTGTGTTAGCAAAATCAGTCAGTCAGACAACGAACAAAGCCAACAACAACAATAATAATGCGGCTACAAATTAAACCACAAATAATACTTTTTTTTTATTTTTGTTATTATTTTGTTATACATTTTTTGTTTACATCGAATGGATACTTTGTGTGTGATTATATACGAGGAGATACGTGCGTGTAAGCGAATTTGTAACACTGAACAAACGATCAACTAAATAGTTACAGTGTATGAAATCAAAAATTGTTATTATTAATTGTGATGATAAAATAATATGAAAATATTAAGCAACGATAATTCAACAAGAGCGGCGACTGTAAATTTATTTCAACAATTAAAAAACTAAAGCAGCATAATTATAAATCATTAATTTATTATATACGATGTGAACATCTCATCTTCCACTTGTCAAACTTAATTATTGGAAAAAATAAAGCATCATAATTATCTGCAAGTAAGCGGAGGCTTATGCCGGGTACATATTTGGCATTTCCTTCGCTGTCATTTTATGGTGTCATTTCGAAATGTGTTTGTAATGATTTTTACATCTTGTTTATCGATGATAAACATGTTGCTTGTGTCAGTGTGACATGAAAGAATTCCTTCAATAACTGATGACAGTTCGGCAACATCGTTCACATTAAGAACGAATTCTGACAGAATGCCAAATGGAGCAATATTTCTTTACCAACTGTGGAATACTCGTTACATATTATTTTTACATATATTTTTCGATAAATATAGAATATATTTGGCCATAATTATAAAAAATTTAAACTAAAAAAGCAACGAAAGCGGTGCATGAGACCGGTGCATGAGGAGTAGATCAGGCCCTCAGAAGTAACTAAGGCCGAGGGTACACCGTCTGAAAATGCACTCTTTTACAAATCAAAGCAAAATTAATTGTAGCATTCTGCGTCAATTTGGAAAGTCTTTAACAGAAAACGGAAGACCAAAAATAGCAAAAAATTTTGGCAAAAATTAATTGGACCCTATGAAACTGAATAGTTTTGGTGATAAAAAATACATTTTCGATTAAAGTGCCCGAAACGATTTGTTTCTACCCACAGACTCCGAAACGCTCGTTAAATTCAAATAATTAACGAATACAAAACAGAACAAAATTATTTACACCGACTTCAACTCGAAACCAGTTTCCGATAGAGATACAAAAATCATTAAAAAAACATAAACGAACATGGAAAATGTTTGTTTGTTTGTTTGTTTGTGCCACGATATACGAGCATTAATAAATAACAAAACCACGCCGAAAACATTTCATAGCCTCAATTAAACGTTGTGCGTATTTAACAAAAGAGCTTTTTGCAATAACGAAAATATGAAAAAACAAATAAATTGCAATTAGAAATGTACTGCAAAATGCTCACTAAAGCGCGAAATGCAACGAAAATATTTAATAATACATTTATACTTTATGGCCTGTTGTTGGTTGGGTAAATTAAAAAAAAAACAAAAACAATAAAAAAATCATGTGCATTTTACAATTGTTTTTTGTAATCGACGATTTTATAGTATTGGTAAGCATTTAATATGTACAACAACAACAACAAAAACAGTAGAGAACATTAGAAGCATTTTAACGTGTTATTAAAAGTTTAATCGAAACGTTTTTTTCTCATTATTTTTATATGGAAAAAAAAACTTAGAAAAATTATTTAAAAAAAGTTTCAAATTATTTCAGTTTATATATTTCACTTGATATTTGTTGTAGCGAGTGACTGGCTGCTTAATAATTGTTACTGCCGCTGTTAGTACACATTTTAAGCTCAAATGCACAACATTCTAGTTGAAGTAATTGTCAGTTTCATGGATAGTTTTTATTTAATATTTTTTTATATATTTTTAGTCTTTTTTCTGTTTCAAATTGTATGACGACTAAATGCATTATTTGTACGAGAGTGCAGTTGTTGGTCAGTTTATATTTTCCATCTTTTTTTAATTTCAAATTTCAAATAGATGTTTTATTTTATATACATTTTTGTAGTTGTTTGTGTTATTTGCCATTTCTTTTTTTTTTTTTGCTTTTATGGTCATTTTTTAGTGGGTCCGCTTCTCTTTGCCATTTGGAACTGGTTAAATGGAAAAAACAGGCAGAAAAAGTTATTGTACGTAGTAATTTGTCGTTCTATGACATGCACAATTTCAAGTTTTAATTTGATCTTTATTTAAACTCTTTATTTATTGAATTTTTTTTAATATTTTTTGTTGTAGCATTTGCATTGTTTGTTAATAAACATTTAGTTTAATATCGTTTATAAACAATTTCCTGGCTATTTGAATAGTTCGTAACAAAAACTACAATAAATATGAAATTATTTTTACAAACAAGTGATGACTTTTTCGGAGTTATGAAGTTAAATATTAAAGTTTATAGTCAATATTAAAACAGGAATTATTATTCCAGCTCAACATCGAACCCGTGAAATTATAAAATATTTTTAACTTTCAAAGTTGTATTAAGTTTAATCTCTTTTTTTATTAAAACTACAATATTTAGAATACCTTTTATAATCATCATAAATAAATAAATGTATTACTCTATAAAAGCACCCGATATAAACAGAATGAATCAGTACTGATGTAAAATATTCCGAATATGAGAGCTGACTGGAAAGTCTCAAGCACTCCTATCAGACGCAAGAAAATTCGTCGTGCAGCATGTTCGAAAACAGCGTTAAATCATTGAATTAAATATCTTTAGTTATTCTAAGAAATGTTGGGTAAAGGTTCCCTGATGGTCTGCATTAGCCCCAGTCAAATGCGCTTGAGAACCAACTAAAACCCCTCAATTGATTACCTTGAATTTTTTAATAAGATTTTGTGAAAAAAAGGATCGGCACATAATTAAAATTGAACAGTTAAATCATGTCACTCAATGCAATTTTGATATGGTAATTTTTCGAAATTTGTTTTTAATTCAGAAAGACATGATAAATATTCCAAAGCACAAGGGGATGTCAACAGCAGTTTAAACTTAGACAGCAAAGCAGAATAGTATTTTTCAAAAGCCGCTGCTGCAACATCATCAGCACTCATGTGAATTCAATTTTATTAAGAAAAGGAGACAAGAACTGCATCAACCTGATGGTAACACACTTTTGTTGAGTCCCCGTGTTGCCGTTTTTGATTACCTCCTTCATTCCCTATTTGTTGAATTTTTTGTTCCATATATCTTAAGCTTTCCCTCAACTTTATATATTAACTGTAAATATTTCACATCGAACAATTTATTGCTAAATAAAATTCAATTTCGTTACGACAATTGATAGAAAATTATATTTCATTCCAAAAAACATGATACGCATTCCACAATACAATTTTAAGTAGTCAGATGAACATAACAGCTGTTTTCGAAAGCCCCTACAAAATAAAAAACTCCGAAAATAGGATATGAAGAGAATAATCAAATTTTCCGAAGCACAAGGAATATTCTACATCAGTTCGAACTTACACAGCAGAGCACAACAGCTGCTTTCGAAAACCCGCTGGAAAACAAAAGCTCAGCAAATAGATTATAAAGAAAGTAAGCAACTGTTCCGAAGCACCAGGAAAAGTCCACATCAGTTCCAACTTACACAGCAGAGCAGAACAGCTGTTTTCAAAAGCCGCTGCACTTTCATAATCAGTATTCATGTGATGATATTTTCTATTTGTAATAATTTTATTATTAAAAAGGTGACGAGAAATGAACACGCTTTAAAATTTCGGAAATAGAATATAAACAAAATTATCAAACGGCAACACAAGGATACACTTCCCGAATTTCTTTTTTTCATAATAAAATTTGTAATCACATTCAACTAAACGGCATAACAAGTTGTGATAAGCAAAAATATTCCAGAGTACTGATGATGAAAATGCGTCGGCTTTCGAAAACTGCTGTTCTGCTGTGTAAGTTGACTAGTTAAAACTGATTTTGACTTTCTGTTGTGATTTAAAATATTTATCATGCCTTTCTGAATTTCGAACAATTATCTTATCAAAATTGACAACAACAAAAACTATTTGGCCTTGTCGTGGTCTCTGCCTTTCAGTTTCGCTTTCCAAAGTCGCGAGTGAAACGTTTATTTCGGCAGTTTTTATTTTTTGTGAGATTGATGAAATGAAAATTAAACTAATTGTGCCTCTCTGTATCTCTCTCTCCCTCTCTCTCTCTGTCTCTCTGTCTTTCTCACTAGAATGTAAAAAAGGCTGCAGCAAAAGCTTCACTGTGTAAACCACGACTTATATATGACATGTTTTTTAATTAGAATTTCTTTTAATTTTGTATAAACAATTTTATTTTCTTAAATTTCATTTCACATGATGGGTTCACAACGTCAAGTTCTTTTTGAATGTTGGAAGGAGCTGCACTCAAGTCTACAGCGTCCTTAAGATATTCTTTTATAGTTCATGCAACATCCGAAACATATTAAATGGTCATAATATTTTATCCTCGGAACCACAGTCGTTTAAAACACACGGAACCACAGTGATTTCAAATAATTTATCAATAGACTAGGGGCCTTAACACAATTCGTATGAAAATAGACTTGAAGAGTCCACCGGCTGCTTAACATATTGAACTGGAGGTACAGATTAAAACAGAATATACAACAATGCAGAATATCCAACACGCGTTGTCTAGTTTATTTTTGAAGTTTGAGGGAATAAATTTACAAGTTTCCTATTTAAAACTATAATTTCTCTCGGTGTATGTATTGTTGAAATTATAAAACATTTCAACTAATTAATTTCGCTCTCTATTATGAAATTTAATTGTAACTGATATTTTATTTCGATTGTGTTTAACAAAAACCTTTCAATTTACAGAATTACAAATGACAAGCAGAATTAAAAATTGTAATAAAAAATACACTGAAAAGGAAGAGGAAAATATTAAAAAAAAAGTACCAACAAACAACACACACGCACACACATGAGTGTACATGAACTCACACATGCTGATGGTGTATTCACTGGTTTATGCACAACCAAAAAAAGAATTGAAAAGCGAAAAATTCAATTCAATTCAATTAAACGTAAACAAGGTGAGATGTTAATGTCGCTGACGTCGCTATTGTTGTTGTCATTGTTGTCGTTGTTGTCGTTGTCGCTGGTGTTGCTACTTAAGCTGTTACATGTTATTTATAAGCGTATCGATGTGCGTGTACGTGTATGGGCTCTTTGACAGACAATTGTGACATTTTCTCAAGAGAACAATTTTTTTCTACTAGAGTTTTTACTTTTGTTTTTGTTTTCGTTAATCGTTTAAGCGGCTTAAAGAAACCAAAAATATTACTGAGAACGAATAAATAAGTTGGAAGTCAGTTTCATTGAAGAATTGAAAAACACAGAAACAACAATTCAAGTAGTTTTTACAAAATTATGTCACGAATTGCAGCGAATCGATCTATCGATCTTCAATTTCAATAGGAATTGGCTCAAAATGGAGTGGATTGTTAATAGAATCTGGGCCATGTGAAGGAAGTATTTGTGCCAAATATTTTCGTTTTGTTACTAATCGGCCTCTTAAGGTAACACATATCGTTTTGTTAATGAAACGCTCTGATTTTATATAAATTAAAATCAAAAGAATGTTGAAAATAATTTAAAAATTCTTTGCTTAAAGTCTGCTCGGAATCATATTGTAATTTTTAAGTAACCAAATGCCGCTGTTTTTAACTGTTTAAGACGTTTTTCGCTGAACTCTGAAATAGAAATTCTGTTTTTTTTTTCAAAGTTATGAAAATACTTTTACAAAGTAAATAAATATTAAAATCATGCCAATTCTGTAGATATCTCTGTGCATTCTTTGAACATTGACAGCTGTTTGCAACACATAACTTGGCAGCACTCAACTTAGCACGGACAAAAACAGGCAAACACAAGGCTGCATTTCATAACAACCAATTCAATAGTGGTTTTAAGTTAGTTTTAACGAAACCTTTTTGCGTTTTTAAACCCGGTTGATTTTAACGTTAAAACTTGAGTTTATTAAAACCATGTCGGTATGAAAACTCTCACCAGCTGTTGAGAAATTTTCAAAGCACCGAAATGCGAACAGTTGGACATAAATTAGAACCATCGAAAACTGCTAAAAGTGTAATAATAAGAACGGGGATCTGTTATCGATGCGAACTGCTGGAGGAATAACTGACCAAAACGAGAACTATAGAAGAAACAAACGCTACAACTAAGATTATTCGCGGATAGCCGAATTAAATATGCAATTTTTGCTGGTGAAACAAATCCCACAACAAACGTTTTGTTCTTAGCCAGCCTTTCGCAAGACTTTATAATTTTCTAGCTTAAAAAAAGATATAAATTTTTACTACTCGAAAACGTTTATCACTCTGAATTAAGAAATTAAACATTCAAAAAGTGCATTGAAAGAACAGTGGAACTTAAAATATCCCAACAATTCACAATTTGCACTGCATAAAGCGAAGCTTCCAATAATCAGCAGCCGGTAAATCGCTTACGAGATAGACAATGTTGCCACAAAAAGTGAGCGTAAATCTTGTAAATGATCACTGAAATTTTTAGAAACTTTTTCTTTCACAATTCATATTTCCATTCCATTAAAAATCATATTTTTATACTTTTTCTATTTTTGATTAAGTTTTAATTATTCTTGTTACTTTCATCTGCCAACAGTTTAAGTTGATTTTAACTACTGGTTTTCCATTCAAACAATTTTCTTAATTTATTGTTTTACTTTGTTTTTCCAAAGAACTGGTTTCTTCAGCAAAACTGTTTCCTTATTTCGGTTTTCTTTTATATCGTCTATCAAATGGTCGTGTGTTAATGTGCTATCGACTGACTGACTGACTGACTGTTGGATTGCCTGGTTGGTTATATTTCCATTAAGTTGACAGGTGAAGTGTGTTGAATTGTACTCCCCTCCAACAAAAAATGTTTTTTGTTTATTCTTTTCTTCTTTTTTCTTTTTTTATTTGTTGAATTTCAAATTTCAAACCAAAATGTTTGTGTTTCAATGGAAATTGGATTTAATTTTGTTTATGATAATCGTTCTTGGCTTATAAATTGATTTCTGTTGCTGTTCAATTAGTAAAATATGAGAAAAGAACGTTTTTATTTCAATATTCTTTTGGATTATGAAACTTATAATTTGTTCAAGTTTAATATTAATCCGATTAGCTGTCAATATTGTTTAATTTAATAATATTATGCGGAGTTTATTGGAAATTTAATTATAATAAGGAAACTTATACCTCAAGTATACGCACGTCAGCTTACATTTTCACCACAAATCGGCTTCAATTGTGTTTTAGAAATTTATACAGGAAAGTGGGAGCATGACGGTTCAAATATACAACGATGAAACAGACTTTCATCGTAGCATCGATTAAAAAATTCAATCATATTTTTATATGAAACTCTACCGTGACTCCGTTTGCCAGGTTGAAAACAAGAAAACGTTTACAACAACGTTGTGCACAACTTCTTCATTCTCATAAATATTTAAAAGGAAGTCTATAGAAACAAACAAAAATCTGCTACAGCTGCTCAGGATATTTTCGATTTTCTTGAGCGTAGGGCACGAGTAAAACAAAAACAAATTATGAGTGACCTTTCACAATTCAAATTTCGAACTCGAATTTTTAGAAACTTATAATTTTTGGTCCATAAAATTTTAGCGCAACAAGAAAATATATTTGAATAAGAAAGATATTAATTTTTTGCGATTTTTAAAATCTGTAAAAATTTGAGAGAGCTTTAAAAGCTTTTTTTGAGCTGTCCTTTGCAGGGAGTTCTTGAAATATCAAAAACTAAAATTTTGCCAAGACTCAAAAAAATGTTGGTTTAAATATAAAAAGAAATATAGGAAATTTTCAATGAAGCTCGAAAATTCGAACTCTTCTTCGAAATTTCGAACTTTTGTGTTTGAAAATTCGAGCTCTTGTTCGAAAACTCGAATTTCTCATCGAAAACTCGAATTTCTCATCGAAAGCTCGAATTTTTTTTTCGAAATTTCGAACTCTTGTTCGAAAATTCGAACTTTTGTGTTTGAAAATTCGAACTCTTGTACGAAATTTCGAATATACTTAAATTTTTCCATATAACGATGCCAAATTCTAAATTTAGAATCCACTTGGAAATAATTTGCATTCTTTAGATATCAAAGAATTATATTCTTATTACACAAAATTAATTGTTGTTGTTCTCCATTGAACTTTTAAAAATTACACAGTGAAAATGCAGATTTGGCTTAATTTATAAACTGAAATCAAAGTGTAACAAATATTCTACTTCCCATCTCAAATATTTAATAAAAAATGATGTTTAAAAATCTTAAATATAATTTAATAAGTTTGTCCAATTTATGGAAATTTTTCGCCGAATATTTTAAATGGAATATTTAACTCCTTTTTTATAATCTACTGTCAAGAGGAACGTCTTTAAACTATTAAATAATACATATATTTAATAAAAAAATTTAATTGTTCAAAATTAATTTTTATTGAATTCTTATGGTGATTTTTGTAAAAAATAATCTTAACTTGGTGTGTGTTCCTCAAAACACAATTTTCATAAAGAATTTATTTAAACTAAATAAACAATTGGAACACGTAACAAAAATCATTGAGATATTCAAAAAAGATGATAAGAAATATTTATTCGAATATTCAGCATCACGTGCTTACAAAACGTACGTTTCGAATTCAGTTTCACATAAATAATTTTTAGCTTTTGATGTCAAAACCTGTTACACAAATTCGTTTGTGCGCTTATCTCGGAAACAAACAAAATTAATTTGTAGGAAATTAATATCAATTTTGGCTTACCGCAGTCACTATCACTGTCGTCAATTGTGCTGGCTTGATCGCCGCTTATGCTGCTGCCACCACCAGCACCGACGGCATTGCTGTTGGTTATTCCCTGACCATTTATATCGCGTGAATCACGACTGTACATGTGGGAATTGGGAGAACGGGAGCGATCATCATGATCAAGATCTTGAGAGGCCTGATTGCGGTACGTGTGATGATTTTCGATTTCTCTTAGACGTTCTCGTTCTTCCCGTTGCATGGCAGCATAATGAGCGGCGGCAGCTGCATTGAAACCGTTGTGGGCGGCAGGGAACCCCATTAAGGCTGACGGTGGTAAATGCGCCAAAGGATGATGTGGTGGCAGATGAGGAGGATGCCCTGCTGATGTTGCGGCAGCTGGTGGTGGTGGTGGTAAATGTTGGGAATGTTGGCTGGAAGGATGTTGCGGAGGTGAAGCCGGCGGAGAAGCAGCCACTGAGGCTGCGGATGCAGCTGAATGATGTTGATGTCGTTGTTGCAGCAGATGTTGCTGTTGCGCTATGTAATGCTGCAAGGCGGCATGCTGTTGCTGTTGGCTTAATTGACTTTGAGGCTGATGTGAGTGGCTGGATTGATGAGCCGCTAAAATATCCGTGATCATAAAGCGGGAACGTGAGACTTGCAAGGCTGAAAGAGAATCGCTTGTGACTCGAGAGTTGGGCAAAGCTACAGAAGGATTTGTAGCCGAGGTGGACATTTCTGGAGGCATAGTTGTCATTGGCTTGAACAATTTTTATTTTTTTTTTCAGTAGATACCTAAAAACACTTATTCCTGTTTTGAAAGAATTTTTAACACTTATTTTCCTCTTTTCAAAAACACTTGGCACTTGCGTTTAATTCTTTTCAAACACTTTTATCAAATTTCCTTCATACCGCCCTTAATACATTCACATATTTATTTGTATGCTAGTAAATGTCAACTTGTTTATAAATAATTGAGCGTTTATTAACTATCGAACTATTTATCCCTCGTTATTCCACTCATCAGTACGTTTCTAATTTAAACAGGTTAAAAACCTCACCACCAACGTGTTGCCTTAAATGCTGTTCGAACGATACTAAATACCAGGTGCTTAAGGCAAATCCAACAAGCAATTCGAAATATAACTTTTTCTGTAGTGGAAGTTGAAAAAACCAGTAATTTGTGGCGCCAGTTACTTGTATCATTTATTCCCATCCAAAGTAAAACTCTCCTGCACTACTCTATATAAAATTACTGCCACATTATTTCCTTCTCTCTCACACTCTTTGGTTGTGATGGGCATCTGTTTTTTAAACTCCCCTTTTTAGCTGGGAATGTAATCCAGAAGCAAAGTAGTCACTCTCTTCTGTTGTATTTAATATTCTTTCCTTTTTTCTCTCACTGATAGAAAAGAAATGAACAGCTATTTTAATGCAAACAAGTGGCCTTTCAATGGAGTGGTGTGAATTTGTATCTTTTTTTTTCTCTGAGTCTCTCTGCGAGTGTGTGTTCTTTATCTCTTTATGTTTGATTGTTTTGTGTGGGCATTTATTGGTCGTAATTGTTTTGAATTGACAGTCATTAGTCTTCAATAAAACAGCATGCCTTCCTTGACTTTGCAATAATGAATAGGAAAAATATTCACACTTATTGATATTAACTGTCTCTTCCATTCCTACAATGGCTGGCTGGCTGGCTGTCTATTACTTAATGTGAAATTGTTTTTTTATGAATGCATTTTTGTGTTTTATTATGGTGAAATATTTGTAGGTATTTATGTGGTGTGGTAAACTTTTCTTTCCGCTGTGAGTTCATATAAATAAAATGGTTTTATTAAATGTTGGGAAACGGATGCTATTTGTAAGATTATTGTTACTGATGGAGGAATAAAATGTGATTTTAAAATTCATATTATTTTGCTTTCGACAATTTTTCAAAGTGGCATTTGATCTTTGTACCAGAGCAGTACAGAAGTTTTAGTATCACATACAATAATCTGAGGCCGCATTTTCGTTATTAAGGATTTGTTTGTTATTGAATTGGGAGATTTTTAATCTTCAAATCTGTGGAAATATTTCCACTATTATAAAATACATTTCACAAAGCCATTGAATTCAATATTAGAATATTTTCAAATCAAAATAAATTAAAAAAACTTTATTTCTTATACTAATATAACACTAATTGCTTGAATTTGGATACACATGATGTCATACCTGACCAACAAGAGGGTATTTACTCAAAACTTTAATATATTCAATTGATACCAAAAACTCCTTGTTGTTACAAAAAATAGTCTAGTTATTCTTTTACTTCAAATAAAAGTAAGAAAATATAGCATACATTTCTACATCAACTCTTGTAATATGAAGTCAAAATATTGTCTATTTGTTGATATAATATTAAATTAGTCTCTACATCATCATGAAAATGATCTTAAATATGGGCTTAGAGATGAAAAAGTAACCAGAATGCTTTGCAATTTGTATAAAAGATTGTTATTGATGTTGTTATTTGATTTCTTGCAAAAAGTGAAAGTTCGATATGTTTTCCCCATTCAATTTTATACGATATGTAGGCTCTAAATATATTAGTAAATTTTATTAAGATATATTCAAAACATTCATTGCTGAACTCCTGAGGGAGCAGCACATGTATGTGTGTGCGTTGATATACCTATTAATTTGATAGTTTTAATACGTTGTTAAATGTTTAGCTTCAATATTTGCAAAAATTTACATATAACATTATGTTAACATGCAGAAATACATATTTAATTATTTATAAGAAACAATTTGCATATAAAGTTCCTTTTGGAGTGGCGTGCCCGATTGTACGAAACTATTTACCAGAGCGTCAGCAAAGGATCATGACTATTGTTACAATTATTCTAGCATGTATAAGTAAATTTGAAATATGTTAATAATAATAAAAAAAACTATTAAAATTTCTTCGTTTTTCATGATTTTTTATCACGGAAACAAATTTTTTACACTATTATGTATAATGTTTCAATGAAACTATTTATTTACCATCTTGAAGGTGTCCTTTTTATAAAATCTTATTCAATATACAATTTCTACGTGTGTACATAATAATATATGTACATACATATGGTACAAAACATAATAATCATATTCACCAAATCAACTAAGAAAACTGTAATTCCTACGATGGCACTAAATGTTTAATCAAACCAACTGCAACTCTCGTTGTAATTGCAAAACTATAAAATTATAAATCAATTTCATGTATTTACTTATTACAAATTAGTTTTATTCTACTCTTCTTTAATTAAATAAACCAACTCACCCTACGGCCATCTTGAAATTAGGTGAAAACCTGAAAAAAGTTCAATACAAGGCTGAAAAGGGGAAATTTATAGCAACCGGTAAATTCCTACCTCTTCTTTTAGCTCTTCATTAGAGTTTCTCCTGTACTCATTGCATTTCAACACTTTTCACCATGAGCGGGAGAGACATAATTTCACCTTTTATGGGTGTTTTAGCATAAATAAGTTCAACACAGAAAATGTGATTTTGCAGCTCAAATTTCCTTATATTTTGCAGCATCTGCCGCCTTAACTTTGCAATAGAGATTTTTTGTACTTTTAACTCCACCCAGTTTGCAAAAGAGTGTGTTAAACAAACATCTGGTTAAACCAGTTTCTTTTTTGTCACCACATCAACAACTGCGCAAAGCATCCATTCCATCCATCCCACCAAAGATTTGTTTCTTTCATTTTCAAATACTTTCGAGATACAATTATTTCATGCTGTTTCATTCTGTCATACAATAAGAACGATGCTGTTTTATTGTTCTGCAATTAATTTTGTATTCTTTTTTCGCTTTAGCATTTTATGTTTGTTGTATAATTTTTTTTACAAAATATACAATCTTTTGTTATTTTTTCGGCTTTTAACACTTTTTTGTTTGACATTTAAACAGTAAATTGACGCCAGTTAAATAATGATGGTTTGGATGATAACAATGATGATGAAGTTTTTGGTTTTCCATTTTTTGGACGAATATTTGAAATTGTTTTCTGAATAATTGTAGTTGTTTTTTTTTTAAATTGGATGGAGTTACAAAAAGAACATTTTGAGTAACTATTGCGTACATGTATACATATTGGTGGTGTGAGCAGACTTGAAACTATGTTGGAGTTATATCAGGCTACACAGATAAATTGATGTTGCAAAACGGTGGATTTTATAATCCGATTTCACCATTACAGTTCCAAAATTATAATTTCTTTTGCGGCTCATGATGCAAAAATATTGTTTCCTTATGATGATGGTAAAAACAATTTATTTGCAATTGAAGGGGAAGTAAATCCTCATGCAAAGAAACGAGAACTTGTTTTGATGCCGTTTAGAATTGTAAGAGAATTATTTAAGACATTTCAATTTTCAGAATTACTCTGGATCTGCTGTTTATTGTTTAAAACGTATGGAGAGATCTTTTAAAAAAATCATTATTTTAACTGAGCATAAGTAATTCTCCTCACTGTTTTCATCAATTGGATGTCTGCTTCTTTAGTTGTACTGCGAAGAAAACTCAACGTGTTTATGGGACAGAATATCATACAAATCTTGTACCAGAGCATCAGGATTTCGGATTAAATTTAAGAAATATTCACACAACATCTGCACATCAAGTTAATATCATTTCCATAAATTAAAATCCTTATTAATACTGTAAAAAGTGAAGAACTGTAAGAAAATTACTGAGAGATATATCAATTAGCAGAATTACCCTGTTTTATTTTGTTTAAAAGTTTAAGTAGTTCTCCTTTTAAATAGTAAAGCTGGATCCGCTGCTGATTGTTTAATACATTATTGAGAGATATTTTAAAAATATTATTATTTTAAATTAACATAAACAATTTGATTAGTTTTCATATAATTTTATATAATTTGTTTATGGGAAAGAATACCATTCTGGTGCTTTTTACGTGCAAATGTAGTACCCGAGCTTCAGGATTTCGGTTCAAACTAAATTGATTTTTATGGTTTTTTTTTTTCTTTTTATACAAGATCAAACGATTAAGCGTTTATTGCCACATCATCATTGTGATGATGACTTTCATTATTGTGATGATCAATTTTTTACTAGGAGCAACACTAACGAGTAATCCGGGCATACGCTTAAGAGAACAGATGAGAAGATTAACGTTTAACCCAATGACTAATTAATACCCGATTAACTGTTAAAATAATTTGATTGAAAATTGGATATATCCGATTAACAATTAAACTGGTTGTATTTAGTAGAATAACCGATTAGGAGTTGTAACAATATGCTTAATATATTTTCTGATTTTTCTCCTATTATAACATATTTTTATAATAAAACGTAAGAAAATAAAAAAGGAAAACTGATCAATGAGTTCTTGTTGTGACTTTGATGTTTGTTTTTAAGCTTCTCATTTATTAAAGTGGAAGTTTGAAATAAATATCTTCAGTTATTCTAAAAAATGTGAAATGCGCATACGAACCAGTTGAAACCCCTCAACTGATCAGTGAATTTTTTTAATAAAATTTTAAGAAAAAAAGAATCAGCACATATTTAAAATTAAAGAACATATTTTTATGTTTTTTAAATTAGATATTTTAAATTATAGGTTCTTATATTGTAACCCCATGAAATGACATAGAAGTAATTCTTGTATATGAGACGGTTTTTGAGATATCGAATTAATAAACTGGGGGCAAATTACGGCATTCGAAATTTTAAAATATTTTCATATAAACTCTATTGATTATATATTGAATCTGTTTAAATTAAAATCTTATTAAGAGTGGAATTCTTTTTCGAGATATTTGAATATTCTTAAACATATTTCATGGTATCGTTCTTAAAGTTGAACTCCGAAGTAAACTGTGAATACTATTAACAAACACACTTGTAATTATTTAAGTAAATTTGTAAAATATCGGCTCAGAGATGCCGTCGGGATGATCGTATTATGACGGCGATGTTGTTAACATGGTTATATGTTATATGTTTTATATGCGACTGACTGCACACGAGTTATGCCTCCATATAAGAAGTGGCATCGTATTTGACCGTGGAAAATTCATCAGAAGAACAGCAATTCTGCAGAGATATCGGAGATATATAAATTAGCCAGTGCGAGTAGGACGCAAAACTCTCGAAAGCAGATCGTTTATCACTGATGTGGCTGCACTTGACAAATAGTTCCTAACGAGGCTTTACGGTGACTGACTCAGAGCTGCTTTATTTTTATTTATTTTTTTAATTCAAAATATGTGGTTTTTGCTGTGTAACAAGAACA
This sequence comes from Linnaemya vulpina, assembly GCA_963675445.1. NCBI lineage: Eukaryota > Metazoa > Arthropoda > Insecta > Diptera > Tachinidae > Linnaemya > Linnaemya vulpina. The sequence continues at coordinate 14,803,989 of OY776280.1, read as the reverse complement.
AACTTTTGCCTCAGTCTAAAAATATCACTTTAAGCTGAAGATCGATGGAAAATATGTAGTAAAAATTATAAATTTTGAAAATTGACGTTTTAACACTTCAATTTAATTTTTAATCATGCTGATTCTCCTTCCCCAAACTTTCACAAATTTCAAAATGATAATTGAGGGCTTTTTAACCAGTTCAATGAGCCTTTTGCTGCCTCTAATCCTGCAGGTCATTAGACAATTTTAGCCCAAAATATCGTTGAATAATTAAAGTTGTTATTCCAATTTAAAGCATTAAACACAATAACGACAGAAGGCTACAGACTACAACTTGTCAAAAATAGAATACATAAGCGTATATGAGAATGATTATTTTTACTACTACAGGCAACACGGCTACTGGTTGTTGTCCCTGCTGTTTTTGTGGTTAAAGCCTAATTAAACTAATTTTTATTTTAATGGGCGACAATAAGTGGATGCAGTGTTGCCATTGTCTTATAAATAAATTCAATTAATGTAGACTTAAAAATATATTGTTTTATTTTACAAAAAGAAACAACAAACTATATTTCCAAGTAAATGAAATGATTTCTTGTCATACACTGTGGACTTAAAATACATTTTGTTGGAATAACACTATTTAAGAGTATTCCATGTATAAAAGCGACTACACTGGCGTTTGAAGAGAATTCTACTACAAACAACAACTCATGGTTATTGATTTGGTGGTGTCGTCTTAAAAATAATTAAGTAGCTGACTACGAAGCGTCGATTGCACCCAACGGCTTTTGTAGTCGGTGTTCGTGTAGCCTGCTGTCGTTATTGTGTTTAATGCATAACACTTATTTGAATCAGAAGTTTAAGGAAGTATCGAAATCATAAGAAGAACTTTCATTCAAAAGAGTAACCCGTAAGTAGAGATCGCTGAAAACCTAAATTTTCAGAGAATTCAAAAATTGAAATTTTAAAAAATTATGTTATTAAATTTTAAGTAAACATCAGTTAAGGCTTCTTAATATTCACTAATTTTGGAATTAAAAATTTATGATTTCCTGATTACAAATTTACCCTTTCTGAAATAAAGATGGCAAAGAAAAATTGATTTAGATTGTTATATTTTATATTTATAATCTTATATTTTAAAAGTTTACTCCCTCTAAACTTAAATTGACTCATCTGTTTTACAAATAAACCCTTTCCGGATTAAAGGTGGCCAAGGCGTTGTGGTTAGATTTGTAAAGCTTCACAGGCAAGGGCCACTAGGGAGTTACTAGTTAGTCATCACTAAGCGCTTGTGTGCAAATCATGATTTCAGATAAATAGCCAAATTAATAATGAACTCTCGCTCCAAACTCATTTTCAAATTGTTTCGTAATTGTTTGTGCAGAGTGCCCAGAACTTTTCAAAGACTTTTCCAAACTTGTTAAATTCCACACACACAGAGAACACTTGCACTCACGCACATATAAGTTCTTAAATGCCGATGTAAGTTTTTGTAAAAATCTCTCTTTTCAAATCTAATATTCGCTTTAAGCATTTATCGACAAGCCGCCCGCCACCCTCTCTCCCCCTTTCATTGCCAACGTCAATTATTATTTTTGTTACTGCCACCAACCAACCCTCCTCAATCAAGTATCATCACTAAGGAAATCCTTAAAATCTTTTTATATTTTTGTTGTTATTGTTGCTGTTGCCTCTCACTTATCTTCATTCCTCCATTCACCCAAAAGGAATTTCACACTTGCTTGCTAATTGCCCACAAACGATACTTCGTGCATACAAAAATGCACAAAAATGCTTTGCCACTAACATTTTGCCAAGCGACTAAAGCTGTTTAAAGGGCTCTTCTGTGATGGCGCACACATTAAGTTACCCTCTTGTTAAGTATTACCAGCTTTTACGAAGCACACAAACACACACGCATACACGTACACGTTCTTGTACACTTTTAACCCTCTTTCCCTGCTGCAAACAAAAAAAAAAGAGAAAGAAAAAAGTTTATCCAGCCAATGATCTCATATTTTTAAGAGATGATGAAGAATTAGAGTGGGGTTTTTTCGCTGCTTCCCTTGGGACACCGCCTGATGCAGAAGGATTTTTTTTTGTTATAATGAGCTTTAAAAAAAAGGTGTTGTAATTGCGCAGATTTCTTTTTTCGCCTGCTTTATGTTTAAGTACTGCTCGAGCACACACACACACACACTCGTACATAAATAAAGTTCATGTTTGAAAGAGGGATAAAAGTGTTAAAAGCAGCATCCTTTTGGTACCAGTTTAATGTGTCTGTTTGATAATTTAAGTTAACGTGTTCGGCTGCAATTGTTCGGCGTTGTTACAATTGCCAGTTTACACTTTCCATCTTTATTTGTAAACGAAATGAAAGCCGGCTAAAAGCACTATTAAGTGCTTAAGATTTCAAACACATTTTAATGTCATCTCAGTTTAGATGGATCTTTTAATTCTATTTTTAAATCTTTTTTGTGATGCTGTTACTTTTTATTTCCACTTCAAGTGAATTGTTAATGTAGCTGGAGTGTTTTGTTGTTCTTGTTGTTGCTGTTGACTGTTGGGTGTTAATGTGTGTTATCATGTTGTGTACAACTGTTTGTTTATGTAAATTAGCCGTGTTTTGCTGGTAGTATTTTCTTCCTTTTGTTCTCTCACTCTCTCTCTGTGGCTCACCCGCTAAAGCAGCTAAAGTGGAGATAAAAAGGCGTCAAAGCGGAAGTTCTTAATTTGTGTAAATTGGTTGAGTGTATAATTTATGAAGCTGTTATTTTGTTTACAATGAAATCGAAAGAAAAAAAAAGATTTATTCTTTTATGTTTATTTAATTTTAATGTGTGACACTTTAGATATTTGCAGCAACAACGAAATAAGTGATTTATTGTATCGTAAGAGAAGAGAAAAAGATAAAAGGTTGCGGAGTATTTTCTAATTGGGTAAAAGCTTTTCGTTAGAGCTTTAAGGCAAGAGTGCACATATTGAAAAAATATCTTTTTGGAAATAAATTAATTAATTACAAAAACGGGAAAAAGTGGTAGACAGCGATTTAACCCACTATCTTCGAAAATTTTGTGCCTTCAAGCTTCCAATCATTTTTTTACCGATCGCATATATTAAGATAATCAAATATTATTTTCGGAAAAAATAAATTTCAAGTTGAAAGAAAATTCATTAAACACAATAACGACAGCAGACTACAGACTACAACTTGTCAAAAGTAGAATACATCTGCGTATATACGAATGATTATTTTTACTACTACAACCAACACGGCTACTGGTTGTTGTCCCTGCTGTTTTTGTGGTTGTAGTCAAATTAAACTAATTTCTGGCTTAAACACAATAACGAAAGCATGCTACGTGCTACAACCTGTCAAAATTAGAATACACGCATTGAAATGGGAATGACTATTTTAGCGACGACACAGCCACACGACTACCGACCACCGTTGTAGCTGTAGCCAAAATTAAACTAATTTCTATTTTGGTGAGCGATAATGAGTAGATGCAGTGTTGCCAGTATCATATAAATAAAATCAAATATTGAATACTTAAAAATATGATGTTTTGTTATACAAAAAGAAACAAAAAACGTTAATTCCAAGCTATTAAAATAATTTCTTGTCATATACTGTGGAGCTTAAATATATTTTATTTGGAATAACACTATTTAATAATATTAAATATATGAAAGCGACTACACTGGCGTTTGAAGAGAATTCTACTACAAACAACAACACATGGTTATTGATTTGGTGGTGTCGTTCTACAAATAATTAAGTAGCTGACTATGAGGCGACGATTGCAGCCAACGACTTTTGTAGTCGGTGTTCGTGTAGCCTGCTGTCGTTATTGTGTTTAATGCTTTATAATTAATCACAGATTTTAGTTCAAAACTACAGAAAAATGCCCACCAAAATGTGCCGGAAATGATCGTCAAAGTAACACGATTTGCGAGTTGGCAAAGGTTTCTTGGGTTTGGAAGTTTAGTTTTCTATATTTCTATATTATTTATGAGAGTTTTAGCACTATTTTTATTTATAAAAGAAGATTCAATACAAAGTTGCAACATAAGCGCTGTGAAGAATATAAATTCACAATTTTCTTAAATAAAAAAAGACACACTTACACACACTCACTCGAAACTCCACCTAAAAACTTTATGCTGCAGAATTATTATTAATGATAACAGCTTGTCGTGTGGCGTCAGTCAGTCACTTTGGCCATACGCAGTTAAGCATTTCCTTTTTTGCGTTTTACTTTTTATTTAAACGCTCCCTGATTTAAGCAGAAATTATATCACTGAAAGAACCCAAATCATTTTTATTTCATTTTATCAAACATCCTGCTTAGCTTTTAATAAATCCTTCGCACATATTGTTATTCTCTTTAAGCCGCAACCAGAAATCAAATTAGTGAAACGGTCAAGCCTGTTCAGTTTAAGTACTACAACAGCAACAACACACAAGAAATTATAAAAATTAAACAGAAACTTGAAAGTTCACCTAATTGTGGCTTAACACAACATTTACCGGTTCTTTTCTTTGTTTTTGTTTTCTTTTTGTCTTAAGAGCATTGAAATGTGCCGACTGAAGCTGTAGTTGTTGCGCGGGCCTTACAAGCTTAATATGCCGCGCCTACAATAAGCCCCTTTTAGGTTTTAAGCCCAAAAAGTTTCCAGCGTGTTAAAAACAAACAGAAATTCATTCATGATAGAGACAACGAGGGCAGCGTTGAAAGGCTTTTTGAATTCGACAATATGATATTGAAATTTATTGTTAAATTCTCTATCTTTCTGTTGTTTTTTATAAAAAGCATCTTCGAGGTCATTATTAAGAGTTACTTTAGACTAAAATTTATTATCAAGAATTCTTTGCAAAATCAAGATTATTTTTGTCAGGTGCCAGTAAGTCTGCAGAATCGAGTCTGGTAGCTCTATGACAGTGCGGCCAAGTTAGAGATGTGCATGTCTGCTAAAAACAACAATTTTCCCAAGGTGAACAATAATAGCCGGTCACAAACTTTTATTTTAATTACTTCTCACATAGTTTCTTTATTTTATGAACACCAAAAAATTTTTCTAATTTAATTTCTTGTTAAAGTGATAGTAAAATGGACTCAAACGATACAACAATTGGAGTGTTCACAGTTATTTCAATTATAGCTTCCACGTCTCAGCCATCGCAAGCGCAGCATTCGTGGGGCGGTTACACAAAAAATGTTGAGCAAAGTATTGACTCAATTAAACTATAAAAACACTTCTATCATCACTACGATTCTGGTTTCCTATAACAGCTACTATTGACAAAAAGTTGGTGTAAACGAACACACTCAAAATTATTAGCAGAAAAATATTTTCAATTATTAAGCATTAAACACAATTACGACAGCAGGCTACACGAACACCGACTACAAAAGCCGTTGGGTGCAATCGACGCCTCGTAGTCAGCTACTTAATTATTTTTAAGACGACACCACCAAATCAATAACCATGAGTTGTTGTTTGTAGTAGAATTCTCTTCATGCGCCAGTGTAGCCGCTTTCATATATGGAATACTCTTAAATAGTGTTATTCCAATAAAATATATTTAAAGTCCGCAATATATGACAAGAAATCATTTCATTCGCTTGGAAATATAGTTTGTTGTTTCTTTTTGTAAAATAAAACATTATATTTTTATGTTGACATTAATTGAATTTTTTTATATTATACTGGCAACATTGCATGTACTGAATGTCGCTCACCAAAATAGAAATTAGTTTAATTTGGCTTCAACCACAAAAACAGCAGGGACAACAACCAGTAGCCGTGTTGTCTGTGGTAGTAAAAATAATCATTCTCATATACGCACATGTATTCTATTTTTGACAGGTTGTAGTCTGTAGCCTGCTGTCGTTATTGTGTTTAATGCTAAATACGTTATTTTTTCATAATAAAAATAGTGGATGTCGGCAGGTTTGTTGGGAAAAATAGACACGCTGTAATTCAAATATTTTCAGATGACTTTGTATCTGACTTTAACAGAGTTAATGTTTTAAAGGTACTACATGGCATGTATGTGTTTTGCAGTGGGATATTTGACATATCAGATGTAAAAATCATGTCGTGTATGACTTCGAATTGTTTTAAAATTTTTGGCAACAAAAAACTTTCAATTGTGGCAACACTTGGGGCGCTGTTGCCTGACATAGTAAGACACAAGACTGCGATGTCTCAGGTCCCGAGTTTAACTCCGCACGCAGTCATCAATATGGTGTCGAATATATCTGATCTGCATTAGTGCAGGTTTGTGTTAATTGTTGTCGGCTTGTCTCAATGAAGAAGGCATAGCACTGGTCGCTGAAAATTACCGATAGCGGTTAACACCGTCATGTACTAAGAGAGCAGGATACAGCGGCACCCTCCTTCGTTAATATCTGTAGCAAAAAATTCACCGACGAAGTAAAAAAGTAAAAAACAGCTGCAAAAACCTTTCTATCTTCTAATCTGTCCTCCTATTGTAAAGAGACCCCCAGCTATTTGATTAAAAAAATACTAACTGCTCTTTCAGTAGACAGAGTTCTGGAAACGAATCTAACCCACAAAGTAGGTGCTGAAGGCCAATCACACTATTCACTAGTAAAATACAACGACAAGTCAAAAAAAGGGGCATGAAGAAAGTCATCAAACGGCAAAACTAGAACTTAATTTGTGTTTAAACCAGTTCAATAATGATGTGGTTTTCGTATACAAATTTCTGATAACATTTTTGTATATAAGAACTGTAACAACAAACAAAAATACACAGGAGTACTGGTTGGTAATGTCAGTACAGGTACTGCCGAAAAGAGGGACTGCTGCGTGCATTGAAATATTAAATTCTCTATTATTTGGAGAACTTACCAGTATCAATCCCTTCTGAATTAAAATACATTGCAAGCCTTTATAGAATTGAAATAAAGTATTTTAACGAAAATATTTCTGTATTAAAAATTTAAACGACTTCTCTTGCCGACCTCATACGAAAAGGAATTAACTGCCTTCATGCTTGAGTGTTATTATTGATCATTTAAATGATTTGCAAAGATTCCGCTATTCTCTTTGATTGTGTTGGTGTTAAAATTATTCAACAATCTTACAATTCATCCATGTTCATCCATTCATTAAGTTGAAGAATGATTGTGGCATTTAAAGGCGTTGCCGAAGTTTCAACATCTTAAAAACATTTCGAAAATGCTTTAGAACTCCTAATATTTTCTAGTTTTGCACACTCATACATACAGAAACCCATAGATGTGTATATATGTAAGTATGTATGTACATACACACACACACACATATTCATTCACACATATTCGCCTGTATGAACTTTATTTTCAGTACGTGATTTCATTCATAAATACATATTTGGCGTGGCTTTCATCTCTCCTTTTTTCTATGTAATTTGTTTTTTTTTTTGTAATTCCTAAATCAAATAAATAGGAAGAAGAAGAAGAAGAAGAGAAAACATAATATTTCGCGTCACGTCATGTCATTTCATCAACAACATCATCAAATCATGTCAAAAGGGAAGGAGAGAAGAAGAGGGGGAAACAATTTTAAGGAAAAAGATACAAACGACTTGAAAGATTATTAAAAACTCAAAATTCTTTTTTTTTTCTTTTTTCCCGAATTCTTAATTTAATGGCATTTGTTAATCACGCAACGTTGTCGCTGTCGCTTGCGTTTTGTTAAACCATTCATTGTCGTTCAAAGTCGGGTCGGTTCCTCTCTTTTTGATTGCCCTTTTTTGTTTTTTGTTGTTGTCGCTGATGCTGTTTGTTGCTTTGACGGTTTCTTGATTGCTGTTGATTTAGTTTCCGAGTTGAGAGGGGATTAACAGTTTAAAACTTCTTCGATATCGCTGCCTAATCAAATGTTTGCCTGTTAATTTATTGTGTTTGATTTTGAGATCAGTAACTTCAAATATTGTTTTTTTACAATTTAAGAATAATTATGCTGCTTTTCATATGCGCTGACGCTGGTTGGAAGTAGAAACGCCATAACTCAGATAATTTTAACTTTACAAAGAGAAGGTAATAAAAATGGTTTAAAAAAACTAAAAAGCATTCATTTTTAGTTACCAAAAAATGGAAAATTAATTTTAATATAAGTTTAAAACAATAATGAACCAAAATACATAAATAGTTGTGAAAAGAAGCTCTGGGTGCTCGATACACCAAAAATAGTGCACAAAGCTCCCACATTAAACAGCAGACATATTAGCAGGAGTCAATATACAGGCTTTCTTAAAGGCATTCATTTAAAAGCCTTTTAAGAGCCATTGAGAAAGAAGATGACAGCGTGTGTAAAAAAGACATGAGTATGGAATGGGGCGCTAAAGTCTTGTACATCCAAAAGATGGAGGCCTTCTAGTAGGCACCTCTGCTACTTCTTTTCCCCGCTGGATGTGTGCAATAAAAATGTGTATATGTATACAGTGAGTTTTTTTTAGAGTGTTACAACTTTGAGTTGACATCACTGCTTTAGTTGAACACACATTTAACAGCTGATGGTTGCTTTTTGTTTAGTTCGCCTTGAAATTTCATTATGAATCGACTTATACCAGAGTAACGTGTGGAAATTGTTTAAATTTTGAATCACAATAATTGTTCTGTTCGTTAAACTCATCAATTCCAAATTTTATTTTCCAATGAAGCCCATTTCTGGTTGCATGATCACGTAAATAAGCAGAATTGTCCAATTTAGAGTGAAGAGAACTCACCAGCTTTTTTCGAAACACCCATCACATCCACAAAAAGTTACTGTCGGGTGGGCTTTAAGGGCTGGCAGAGGCTCATTGGCCCATGTGTCTTCAAAAACGACGATTGTCAGACTGTTACTGTCAATGGTGAGGGGTAAAGGAGTATGATTGAAAACTTTTTCGTTTCTCAATTACGGGGCATTAATCCTTCTGATATATGGTTCCAACAGGACGGAGCCACATGCCAAACAGCGGGCGCTACAACTGATTTACTCAAACAAACTTTTGATGGAAAATTAATTTCACGCAATGGCCCAATAAATTGGCTACCAAGATCGTGTAATTTAATCCCATCTACCCCATTTTGTTTGGGGTAGTGTTAAGTCGCTTGTCTATGTCGATAAGCCAAAATTACTGAACACGTGGAAATAACCATTCGAAGAGTTATCGCCAAAATACGGCCGCAAATGCTGCGAAAAGTTGTTGAAAGTAGGTGTTCCATATTGCGACTTCTGCACGCCAGCTGTGGCGGCCACATGGCGGAAATCATATTTAAATATTAATTTCATGAAATTTTCTTTCAAATAAAGTGCGTTTCATTGATATTAAAAATATATTTCCTGGTTTTATTATGACTTAAGCTTGTGCTACTCCATAAAAAACATCCATTTTATTTAGGGGAGGCTTATTTTATTACGTTAAAAATTTTTTTTCTTTTAAATTAGTTTATATTTTTTTGGGGGTTTTTTAAACTCTTCAATTTTAATTATGTGCTAGTTCTTTTTCCCCAAAATCTTATTAAAAAATTCAAATTGATCAGTTGAGGGGTTTTATCCAGTTCCCAAGCGCATTTCACTGGTGCTAATGCAGATCATCAGGGTACCTTTACCCAACATTTCTTAGAACAACTAGAGATATTTAGTATCTTTTATTTTTTTCGAATTGGAGATAATTTTGAAAATTTACTTGGCGACTCTGCCCTAAGGCTCTGCCTTTCTGTTTTTAAGTTTAAAATATTAATGAAAAAAGCTTAAAGAATGTTCTACTTTTTGAAATCGACTTTTAAAGAACTGCCCTGTTACACACACGCCTGTCTGCCATCATGCTTGTGGCAGCAAGTTGCAGCATTTGACCCTCATTAGAGATTTGTTCAGATCATTTTTGAAACTTATTAATTGGCTCTGAAAATACAAAAGAAAACAGACAAAAAAACAACCAAACAAAAAAAAAAGAATCATAATTTTGCTCTCTAAAAAGGCCACAAATTATAATGCGATTACGATGGAAAAGGTGGGTGCTCATTAAGAAAGAAATAGCGTTCAAATATTTACATTTACATTAAACAATTGCTTTTTCATTTCTTATTGCCATAAATTAAAGAAATAAGACATTAAAAGCTTGTCTTCGGACCAAAATTACGACATTACAAAATGTCGTTTTAAAATCAAATTAATTGAAAACAAAATGTGTCGGGGGTCACACGGCTTCATGATTTTCAATTTGTTCCCTTTCTTAATTAACATATAAATTACACAAATATTAAATTAAAAAAATTAGTTTTGTTTTGAAACAGCGTGAGTTGAATTATCACCTGAAATGATTTTATGATTGTTTTTTCAAATTTTTATAGTCTTCATAGTTTTTGTTTAATAATTGTCACATTAAAGGAGTTCTGCATCGCTGAATTCGGACGGTTTGCTGGTTGGTGGCGACCAAGCAAAAATAATTTATTTCGTATCCAGTATTTTGACCTTTCACTTTAACGGTCAGCGGCAGCCAGTTTTACTTGACATACTTTGAAAATAATTACAAAAAATACAAGGAAAACAATAAAATTTATTGGTGTGCTTTGAAAGGGAGTAGAGTTAATGTGGAAATAAACTTCTTTTGTGTTTAATTGAAAGCAGGTAACGTTTTAAATATCAGATGAAAATCTTTCTCAGGAAATGCTTCGATTGCCGGCCAGAGTTGCTTAACTGTGAGTTTTAATTTGTTCATAAATCGTTGGCAGTTTTATCAGTTGGTTTTCGCCTCCTCGCTCAATACATTTTTCATCTTAAAATTATATAATTAAAGTTATTTAATTTGTTTAGCTTGAATCAAATTCTCTTTCTTTCAAATAAATACAAAAATTATATATTAACAAGTCAGCAGCACGCAAGCCCTAAAGAAACAACAATATTCATCCTGAAATATACGACACACAAGCAGATGCACCTACACTAGGAAGTCATATACATATACGCACACACACACACACACACATCCGCATGGGGGTATTAATTAGTTAGCATTCGTTTCATTCGGCTTTAATGCAATTATTAATGAAACTGTGTGAGATATTTTAATGCGATGTGTTGTTTGGTTCGTATTATTAAGTTTGTGATTTCTTCACTTTAAACTATGTTTGTCTTCTTCCCTTCTTTATCGCAAACAGAGTTAATAAAATTAATTAGGCCAAGCTTTCCAACTTTATACCCTACAGATACGCACGTCAGTCTATATGACTCTTCATGCGATAAGTAACAACATGTTTCAATTTAAGAATCCATCGAATCATTAGAAGTATTTTATTAATTCGATGGTTTTAATAAAAAAATATTATGCAGCATGTGTCACAACTTTGAGTTGGCACCACTGCTTTATTTAAGCGGCCATTTAACAGCTGATGGTTGCTTTTTGTTTAGTTCGCTTTGAAATTTCTTTATGAATAAACTAACACCAGAGCAACGCCTGCGAATCGTTGAAATTTTTAATCAAAATAATTATTCTATTCGTCAAACTCGTCCATTCAAAATTTTATTTTCCGATGAAGCCCGTTTCTGGTAGAATGGGCATGCAAATAAGCAGAATAGTCCCATTTAGAGTGAAGATAACCCACAAGAGTTTGTCGAAACATCAGCACATCCACAGAAAATTACTGTTGGGTGCGCATTAAGAGCTGGCCGAGTCGTCATTGGCCCATGTGTCTTCAGAAACGTTGATGGTCAGAATGCTGATGTTCATGGTGAATGGTGAAGGAACATGATTCGACATTTTTTCGTCCCTCAAATACATGGCATTAATCCTGCTGATATGTAGTTTCAATGGAGATACATTTTACACAGTGGGGCCACAATTGATTTACTCAAAGAAACTCTTTGCGGACAATTATTTTCAATCATAATGAATTAGCCTTCTGCGGCTACATGACAGAATAGTTAAATTATTACGATACTTTGATTGACGGCCTGTCGCAGGACAGCAAACGAGAACTGACCGCTCAGTCTAGGTCATTCTATAGACCAATTCTTGAAGAATATATGAACGGTTTATTTCCTATCAAATCTTTATCAATATTATCCACATGAATTTCTTCGAGATCAAAAGCTGGAAACAGATCGTATGATTTCGTTGATAAGGTGCTGGAATATTCGAAAACCGATTCTAGTCTCTGAATAGCTGATTAAAGTTGTTGAATTTGTGATCTTGCCAACCCTCAAGACATCTCACAGCTTCCACATTTTATTCTGAGGCACTGCTACTCATGACAGATGAGCACGTTTGCTGGTAGGAAGTGCAGGCATGGTCATCTCACTCGAAATTAATGTGAACTTTTCAACGAGATCGACCAGTTTTCACTCCTTTAAACGTATTTAAACGGTTTTTGTTGACTTCACTTGGATGTTGGCTTCTGTTTAACTGTGCTTCCGTGTTGTACTTCCATGCGTATACTTGATGCTATTAGTAATGTTACTCATAAGTCACATTGTACTTGTACAAAGTTGTTGGTGTGTTATTATATTTTGGCACCCTACAAATATATTTGTATATGGTATGATGGTACTCAACGTGTTAAGAACATCGACCTAAACAGCTTAAAGTAGTCTACAAAAAATAATGAACCAATTAATATTTATATAGCCTAAATTGTTCTAACTTAGTTAAAATCTCAGAAAGACGATGATAAATATTCCTAAGGCACAAAGGAAGTCAACATCAGTTTTATTCACCTTACAATATACACATGAGCACTGAAGATGAAAATGTAGCGACTTTCGAAAACAGCTGTTCTACTCTGCTGTGTAAGTTGAATAAAACTGATGTTGACTTCCTTTGTGCCTTAGGAATATTTATCATCATGTCTTTCTGAGATTTTAACTAAGTTAGAACAATTTAGCCTATATAAATATTAATATAGCAAAATAAAAATGTTCAATAAAAATAAAATCACAATGAACCAAATTACAATTATTATTGTGAATAAAAAGTGTTCACGCTTTGTGTCATATATGTCGTATATCGAGCATTTAGTTATTTTTTTCACAATAACCTTGCATTTTTTTCATTATTGTCTTAAGCTTATCTTAAAATTAGTTTTTAACTTTTTAGCTCAATTTTCTTAAAAGTTTTTTAATTTTAATTGATTAAAACATTTTGATATGACCTGCTAAAGCTGATGTAGGGTATCTTATATCAATTCTTACACACACTCACTCACAAATGCTCATAAGTATTTGTGTGTTTAAACGCATTTACTACAGACTGATATTTTTAATTTCATCTTTCCTCCGAATTCGTATCGTTTATAGATGTTTCATTTACCGCTGTTGATGTTTATAATTTACGCAGCAATTTAATTGTAATTAATTTTTTGAAAAATCAAAAACTCTACAATTTCAAGGAGAACGCCGCCGCTATTATAACTTCTTTTCCAGCATTGGCTACTGTTTTATTTTATACGGTAGCGTTCTTCTTATAATTGTATTTAACATTCTCTGGCTTTCATTCGAAACATATTTACGATGCCCCCTGGGGGGGCGGATGAAGCTTGAGATGTCTGTGTTATTTTTATTGTTTTATATACGAGACTTCTATAGAGTTGAATATTAATAAAGATTTAACTTGTTAATAAGAGCAGATCGTACGAAATATATAATATTTTATGCACGTTTATAAAGTTAGTCGTAACATTAACTAACGAATAATTAGTTTTAAGACAAAAATATAACTGTTGAAAGTTTCTAATATTTATATATGTTTTCTTTGCAGGCTTCTTCAAAGAAGTGGTAAGTCCATCTATGACAATATTTATCCAATTGAGAATCTAACATAATATAAATGCTGTACAATTTTTCAATGATAGAACAGTTTGAATTCTCTTGACAATTTGAATACAAATAAAACATGAAATTAAACAAAAAACTAACTACAAGCGTGCAACTTGTGACTTACAGGTAAAGTGTGATACCTGTTTTTTATGAAAATGCTATTTTTGGCAGTTTGGTCTATAATTAAAATATAAATTGACTGTAAAACAAAACTCACAGATTATTCGCCCGTATTATGAATGACGACGTCGGCATCAAATTGTCTAGCCTTTGTCGACACAAATTGACTTCTGGTAACATTTTCTATTAATATTATACGCCTTTGAGAATACTAAAAAAAACACTGTTAATTATAATTAGTTATTATCGACAATTAAATGACAAGTGAAAATTTTTTGCTGCCGTGTTGATGTGACGTCGACGTCGTCATTCATAATACGGGCGAACAATCTGTGAATTTTGTTTTACAGTCAATTTATAATTCAAATTGTTGACCGAACTGAACATGTTTAACAAAAGTATGTCAATTTATTTTATAAACTTATTCGACCTTATTTTTTATGTGACGTCGATATTCATAATATGAGCGATTGAGTTCGAAATTCAAACTGTCGGTGAAGAAAGTGTAAAAGTGGAAATTGTGTTTAACGGTGAAGTTGATTTTTGACCGAATATATAGGCTGTATGTCAAGAAAAGCCTGGGAGAGGCATTGAAAGAACTCTCACTGCTTCCGAAAAATTCACTTGGGTGTAACTGGACCGTACCTTATCAAAGACGACGAAGGCAGCAGCGTTACTGCTGTCTTCAAGACGGTATCATATGCCGCACAGCATGCCCCAATTGAGATGCGCTTTCAGAGAATAGTTTATTTCAAGTTCGGGTACGTTTAATTGACCGCTTAGATGAGGCTCATGTCTATAGGGGAAAGCCCGTAACAGTTGAGGCATTGGAAGTCAATCGCCCATATTATGAATGACGATATAAACGTCAAGGCAACACGACAGCAAAAAATTGTAACTTGTTATCCAATTGTGACAATAATTAATTATTATTAACAATCTTTTGGTATTCCCTAAGGCGTATAATATCAATAGAGCATGTCACCGGAAGTAAATTATTGTCGACAAAGGCTAGACAAGTGACAACGTTTGGCTGTCGTGTTGCATTGCCGTCATTCATTCATAATATGGGCGAATATTTAAGAAATTATTCGCAAGATAATGGCCGATATATTGAAGAGAGAATATGATGAAATTCCACCCAGCGTATGAACTATTTGAGATGAAGCCGCAGTCAATATTTATTTATATAGATCGCATAATTAGATCGTTCTATTGACTTAAACTCTTTAAATTTAATTTGTTATTTTTTATCAAATCCAAAATTTCTTAAAAAATCATCCATTATAAAATATAAAAAGAGCAAACTAATTACAACAAGCAATAAAGTACAACAACAACAACAACAGCAGCAGCAGCAATGAGAGCACAGGAATCAAAAAGGCTAATAATCAAAGTACAAAAACTTGTTAAAATCAAAAATCAAATCAACAACAAACAGACTGCAAAAAAATCAACGAACACTTACAGCACCCCCAGGCATGTTGGAAGGACTGAGTGAATTGAACAACAAAAATACATTTAATTTGTATTTATTGGCAATTTTAAAATATAAAAGAGCAAATAAATGTTGTAAAATCAAATGCTTCAATAACGTCCAACTCCAACAGTGTAGCTGAGATAGTTTCTTCGTAGGGATCAGGGATGGAATGGACGCTACAATTGTACAAATTTTGTAAAAAAAAAAGGGAAGGGAAAATTAATTGATATTATTTGTTAATTGACTTACCAAAAAGCGCAGAAAAGTCGTTGGCGAAATAGAAAGTCAGATGGTTACAACTAATTCTCTCTCTCTCTCTCTTGTTATCTGTCTCCATCTATCTGCCCTCTCAATAGTATTCCTCTTCTTTGCATAGTTCCATTGCAGTGATTTGCATGAGTAGGGTTCATCCCCTGTAGAGAATAAAATTTTTGTATAAAATTTCCTTAAAGCGACCTGTCGTACGATTTTACTCGTTGCACTTTTCATAAGGGCCGGTACATTTAAAAGCATTTAAGTTCCAATAATGATACAATTTCTTGTTATTATCAATTATCATCTCCAATAGAAAAACATTAGCGGGTAAGCATGGGTGTTCACGCTGACACACACACACACTCACACAGTCGTAGACGTATGGCCAACGAGCATATAGTCTCTGGTGCTGTATAAAGTGGATACGAGTGCAAAAAGTGTTTAAAAAAATTATCAGAACATTTAATCGAGTTTACGATGCAATTTTGTAGCGAATTAAATGCAATTTGTGAAATTAATTTACGAACATTTGCACTTAAATACCACAACTAATAGATAGGAAATTTAGATAAATGTTGTTCCATGAATGTTGTTGTTGCTGTTGTAGTGTTGCAGATCTTTGACGGAGTACAAGTGGTGGAGGTAACAGGCACAAGTCCACAATCTTACAAAATTATAGATGCTGGTGGTCTTTCACACATTTTGGCGGAACTGCAATGCCGTAAACTGAAACCTGGCAGCCTGCCTTAAATTCTTGTTGTTGCTGTTGTTGTTGTTGGCTGGTCTCTTATCGGCTAACATGCCAGCATATGCATGATTATCAATTTTCTTTTCGCTGTGTTTATTATTGTTTGTTTGCTACATGAAAATAATTCACTAATCACTCCCATTGCAGATTATGGTTTCGAAATTAGACAACAACAAAAAAAAACAAGAGGTAGAATTTCTTTAATAAATAGTTGGTGTGTAGCCGATAATAAGGCGATTTATATTGTAAACTGAAACATAAAATCTGTTATTCTTGTTGAGGAGAGCAAACGAACAATATTTTTATAAAATGTTGCATTAAAATATTTGATTGTCACTTAAGATAAAAGGAAAATCCATAAAGATGTAACGAATTAAAGCACATTTCAACACAATCGAAAAACAACAACAAAATTAATACTCTGACGAAATTTGTTACACTCGGAAAATTAAAGATTCATGTTGGTTACAATTCGAAAAAATTCACTACGGATTTATTCTTATTCTTACATTTTGCTTATGAAGGGTGTTTTTTATAGAGTGATACAAGTTCAAATCGTAATAAAACATACTAAAATATTTTTGATATCAACAAAACGGTCTTTATTGGATAGAAAATTTTATGTCATTAATGTTTAAATATGATGTCGGCCAAATAGCTGCCACTTCAGGCGCGTACAAGGCGCAATTTGGAACACCAATTTTCACAAACTTTTCGCAGCATTTGCGACCGTATCTCGCCGATAACTCTTCGAATGTTGATATCCAAGCTTTCAATTGTGTGTGGTTTAACATATACACAAGTGACTTAACATGACCCAAAAAAAAAAACAATCCAATGGTGTTAAATCACACGATCTTGGGGGCCAATTAATTGGTCCATTTCACGAAATTATTTTTTCATCAAAAGTTTCCTTGAGTTAGTCAATTGCAGCGCTCCGTCCTGTTGGAACCACATATCAGCAAGGTTAATGCCAGCTAATTGAGGTACAAAAAAACTTCGAATCATGTTCCTATACCGTTCGCAATTGACGGTAACATTCTGACCATCATCGTTTAGGATCATCTTCAATGCTTTCCCGTACAGCAGCTATAGATTCTTCAGTGCGCACTGTCCGGCGTCTCACGGGATGCACATCATCAGTAACAGTAAATGTGGTCCGAAAACGATCTATTGCTCTTCGAATTAGCAGCTCTGAAGGACGATTATGTACGCCATAAAATGAACGAAGTGCACGATAAGTTTGACGAACAGAAGCATTATTTTTGTTAAAAATTTCTACAATTTGCACGCGTTGCTGTGGCGTTAGTCGGTCTATAATAAAATGTTGAACCAAACTAAACAAGAAGCATTTATCAGCTGTTAAATGGGTGGTTAAATAAAGCAGTGATGCCAACTCAAAGTTGTATCACTCTATAAAAAACACCCGATATGTCTGTAAATATGTATGTCTGTGTGTGTATTTGTGTATGTTTGTGTGTGTGTGTGTGAGTTAAGCAAGCGACACGCTTATAACATTTCAACGGCTTGATCGGTGGCGTTCCGAAGAGCTCTACGCAAGCTTAGATTACCTGCGAATTGGAAATAATTCGTATTCGTTTCTGAAAAATTTTTAAAAAACTCTGAACATATACTTTTTTAAAAGTGTTTATATGGAATAACTTTTAAGCGGCCTTCGATTTCACAAACTAATTTTTCACATAAAATTTTCTGAGTGTAACATCACACATCAAGCCTCACAATTTTGTTAATTCCAAAATAACTGCACACACACACACACACGCGCAAGTCCATCATGCCACAAGTATGTTCGGTCGTATGCAGTTCGTTATAAATCTGATCTTATCTTGAGGTAATTTTAAGCCGCCCATCATTAATACTTTGCAGTCGGGCCAAGCCATTCAATATGATCGTTGTGTGTTGGTGTCTAAATGCATTAAATGCAAGCCCTGTTATAACATGCAGATCGATTGATCGGCAGTCCAACAAACACACGAACAATCAGGCAAATAGACGGGCAGACGGACAGATCTGCCGATATGCATTTCAATTTTAACAAATTCAGAAAAAAAAGAAAAAAAATTAAGGTGACAATATCGGTTGGTTCTGTTTTCTTGGCCTTTTCTCTTCAATATATTTCATTTAATTTCTTATTGTTGTTGTTATGGTCAGTGTGTGTGTGTGTGTGTAGTATTTGTGGCACAAGCCTGAAAACGTGTAGTGCTCGAGTTTATTTTAGTTGTGCTGTTGTTGTTGTTTGTTTCCAATTGATTGGCGCTTTTTATTATTGGTAAGAGGTTGGGATTCCTTTTAAACTTGACTTGTTCTTTTTTTGTTTTCTTTTTTTTTTTTTTTTTTTTTTTGTTCGCTCTGTAAAAAGACGTCACTCTGTCTGTGCTCGTCTCCACTTATTTTTCGTTGTCTGTCACTGGCCTCTGGTTTTTTTTTCCTGAAATTCAAATTTTTCGTTTGTTTTTACTCTTGTATTTCACAAAAGAATTCTTTGTTGTTTTTAACATGTTTTCTTGTTATTGTTATTGATTTTGTTGTTGTTGTTGTTGTTTTCCATCTTACTAATTTACATATTGTTTCATTTAAAATCTTATAAATAACACAAGTTAATTTCGAATTCTCTTCATATGAGTGCTGGCTGCTTTCAATATGTTTCTTCCTTTTGATCTTTTTGAATGAAAAAAAGTTTTTTTTTTTTTTGTTTAATTTTAAAAAAAATACTCCTCTACAACTGGATATATATTTTATTGTTGTGATTATCGTTTAAATATACATAAATTTGATAAATTGGTTATGATGGCTCATTGTTGTGGAAATGTTATTTGAAATTAATTAAAAGACCCCACACGTTTAACACAGATTTTTCATCGAACACGCATTCATATTTTTTTCTTTTTCTTCTTTTTGGCCTGTGGCCTGTCACCAGACTTGTGGAATTGAGCTGACTTGAAAGGAGACAGACAATTTTAAAAAGGCGACAAATGTCTGATAACCTAAATAAAACGTTGGCCAAAGTTTAATTGTTTTTTATATTCCAAAAAAGAATGTCATGTAATTTGGGAATGTGTTTTACAGTATATTTTGGCTAAATCCATGTCACAAAGCAGCAGCAATTTTTTGCATGGGACTTAATGAGGATCAATTAAAATACACTTAAAAATTAATGGGTTGTTGCAATTAATTTATTAGAAAATGAATTATTAACTTACCGCATCTGTTTTGCATTAAGAATTATGAAAAGTTATAGAGAAATTATTATGATTCATAATGGGTTACACATCAGAGTTGGGTATTGTAAATTTATTACTCCTGCAGCCACCAGATTTTAGAAAATTTTTAAACCAGCGAGCTGTGAATTATAACAAGTCTACTATTTAGTTGTACTTCAGTAGCAAAATTCCTATAGTAACAATATCCTTTTCGACATGGGGTGTTTTTTATAGAATGATACAAGATTAAATCATAATAAAACATACTAAAATATTTTTGATATCAATGAAACGGTATTTGTTGGATAGAAGATTTTATGTCATTAATTTTTAAATATGATGTCGGCCAAGTTGCTGCCACGTCAGGCGCGTACAAGACGCAATCTGGAACACAAACTTTTCGCAGCATTTGCGGCCGTATCTCGCCGATAACTCTTCGAAAGTTGATTTCCAGTTATTCAATTGTTTGTGGTTTATCGGCGTACACAAGTGAGTTTACATAACCCCAAAGAAAGTAATCCAATGGGGTTAAATCACACGGTCTTGGGGGCCAATTAATTGGTCCATTTCGTGAAATTATTTTTTCGTCAAAAGTTTCCTTAAATAAATCAATTATAGCGCCCGCTGTGTGGTATGTGGCTCCGTCCTGTTGCAACCATTTATCAACTGGATTAATGCCACGTAATTGAGGTACGAAAAAACTTCGAATCATGTTTCTCTACCGTCCACCAGTGACAGTAACATCATCGTTTTCGAAGACATATGGGCCAATGATGACTCTGCCAGCCCTTAAAGCGCATCAAACAGTGATTTTCTGTGGATGGAAATGGTGTTTCGACAAAAGCTTGTGGATCCTCCTCACTCCAAATGCAACAATTCTGCTTAATTACGTACCCATTCAACCAAAAATGGGCTTCATCGGAAATAAAATTTTGAATGAACGCAGTGCACGATAAGTTTGACGAACAGAACCATTATTTTGATTAAAAATTTCGACAATTTGCACGCGTTGCTCTGGTGTCAGTCGATTCATAATAAAATGTCAAAGCAAACTAAACAAAAAACAAATATCGGCTGTTAAATGGGTGGTCAAATAAAGCAGTGATGCCAACTAAAAGTTGTATCACTCTATAAGAAACACCCGATACTTATTAATAAATTGAATTCCCTTTTTCTTGTTATTATAATAGAATTTTAAAGCTCTTATGTGAAACATAAGGAAACCTATTTAATTATTCTTTATATTATATATCTTTCTATTTGCTATACAAAGTTGCTTCATTTCATTTTTGGTAAAAAAAAAACTCCATTCCAATTGAGGAGAATAATAATATTGTAACAATAATAAAGTTGCAAATAACAACAATAATTGCTACTGAATTATAATTGCAATGTAATCGTCTTGTAAAATTTATATGAGATTATTCCCAGATACCCAGCAAATTCTTTATAAATGAGCAAATTACTTGCAGCTCAATGCTAAAAATATAAGTTCTATCTATTCCTTCACCAATTATTTAGTTCCAGTTCAACATAAGGACAGCCTGGAAATTATATAGAGCAGTAAAATATATATCTAATAAGTCATATATATAATTTAAAGAATTTTGTAAACCAACCATAAAAATTTCCATAAATTTCAGTATTCCACAACTGTTTCAATATCTTATTATCTTTCATCTTATATATCATTTAGTAGCATCCGGCAATTTTTATACCCACTAAAATAACAAGTTAATTAACTCTATATCATTACTGGGTAACAAACTTTCCACTATTAAAATTACAAAAGGTTTTGCTGGGCACCTGACTCAAACTCAATATGAAACACAAAATTTATATCAACAATTCTAGAATAGAATCAGACAAAGAGCATAATTCGATTTGCATATCATTATCATCATATCGAGTATATGAAATTGTGTGCGTGTGAGGCTGAACACTCACAAACACTCACACACACACACACAACAACATGTCATTGTAAGTTGTGTGATCCAACCGTTAAAAATGAATTTCATATGCGCCCTATTTATTTACGACGATTTCTTGGAGAAGGAGCATATTCGGCATGAATAAGGAGTTATTATTCCAGGAATTTGGAGTTGATTGAACAAATTTTCACTGTAGAAATATTCAGGATAATATTAATTATAATTAGAGTTGTTAAACTTGTTTGACAATTATTTTAACTTCCATGAAAAGTCTGTTCTGAAGTTTATTGAGGTTCTACTAAATCCAAAAAAAAAAAAAATCTTAATTCAACATCTTAAGAAGCCTTAAACCAGTCTGATTTATTGCACTCCTTTCTTCTTGCAAATAATTCCTTTTGATTATATGAAATTATAATATAAAATTGTGTTTGTATGCTGATAATCCAGTGATTCCAAATTGCCTGCTGCTTCACTCCCACATTTATTTGTATTTAAATTATTTTGCATTTTAATTCGATAACGTTTGTAAAAAATGTTATTAGAAACACGGATGGATGAAGTGTTTGTAATACTGATATGAAAATTCAAATAATTTTTTCTTTCACTTCGATAATTGAGTTGAAGAAGGTAAAAATATTGTGTGCAGGAGGAAGAGCAGGTTGTTTGTCTTGAAGCGAAAATCTTCCTTTTTAGCAAGAAAAACTTCAACAAGGAAATTGTTCGCAACGCGTGTTTGATTATCTGTCATAAAATGAATAACGAAACAAGTGATGGATATTCATTTGCCATCATTCCATACAACGAACTCAAAATATATCGATGCTTTTTAGTATTTATTATGGAATATTTTATAACGCATTTAGCATTAAACACAATAACGACAGCAGACTACAGACTACAACTTGTCAAAAATAGAATAAATGAGCGTATATGAGAATGATTACTTTTACTACTTCAGCCAACACGGCTACTGGTTGTTGTCCCTGCTGTTTTTGTGGTTGTAGCCAAATTAAAATAATTTCTATTTTGGTGAGCGACAATGAGTAGATGCGGTGTTGCCAGTGTCATATAAACAAATTCAATGATTTTAAACTTGAAAATATATTGTTTTATTTTACAAAAAGGAACAACAAACTGTATTTCCAAGTAAATGAAATGATTTCTTGTCATACACTGTGGACTTTAAATATATTTTATTAGTTATATTAATATTTATATAGGCTAATTGTTCTAACTTAGTTAAAATCTCAGAAAAACATGATGATAAATATTCCTAGGCACAAAGAAAGTCAACATCAGTTCTATTTTATTAGAATAACACTATTTAAGAGTACTAAATATATGAAAGCGACTACACTGGTGTTTGAAGAGAATTCTACTACAAACAACAACTCATGGTTATTGATTTTGTGGTGTCGTTTTAAAAATAATTAAGTAGCTGACTACGAGGCGACGATTGTAGCCAACGAATTTTGTAGTCGGTGTTCGTGTAGCCTGCTGTCGTTATTGTGTTTAATGCTTTTCTCATTTAAAAAGAAATCAAGTTGCGATTTTGTAAATTTTATGTGAAACTAACGAACAAAAAGCTCTGAGCGTTCAAAAAAACAAAGTTCTACATTAAAGCATGCTATGAAAAGGTGACTAATTTATTTATCAGGAGCAGTGCGTCCACCAGAGGAACTTATAATTGCTGAAAGTATAATAAATAGCCGTTAGTAGCTGGAAAGAAAATTTTATAGTGAGTACTCATAACTTTTAGGGTTTCGCAGCAAGACTACGCCTTATATACACTGCCAAAAATTGTGGAAAGGATTCGCCATTGTACATCATGTCTGAGCAGTTATATTTGCCTCGACAATTTCCTGATCTTAAGCTAAAAGAAATTGTTCTTCATTCAAAGGGGAATTCCGGAAGGCTCTTGGGAAAGAGTAGGGCAAAGATGCACTTTTTTAAATGCCTTGAAAAGGTGACCAGTTGTATCTACTGATCCAAACAACATATTATTTTTATTATATTTTTGCTTATAAAATATTTCACAATTTTGCTCTAATTTTAGACAGATTTTTTCGGATGTTAATTATTATTTCCCAAAATTGCAATTTGAGACTAATTTTTGTTGCTATTAAAATGATAAAAATTTAAACAATTAATTTGCAACTAAGTTTGTTTATATATTTTTCTATAAAAATATTTGCTGTACACTACATTTTGACCTTGACTGTATATCGAATAGTCCCTCATAATGTCTCATATTGCTTTTTTTTGGCAAAAGTAATAACTCAAATGTAGAGGTTTTCTCTGCCGAGTGCGCTGATTGTGAAATTAATTGATTCCTGGCGTACAAGTTGATTCGGATAAGTGATAAAAGACCTGGTCCAGAGACCGACTCCATGACACCAATCGGAGCTTTTGTTCCACAGATAACTACTTGATCAAAGTATTGCACGAAACTAATCAAGAATGTCAGTACGGACTAAGGAGACGCCTCTCTGAGGTCATCCGACACAAAAACCTCCGAGTAGAGAACACTCCTCCTGCAAGCTCGCAAATCAAGACATTCACATAGAATTTGTGTCGCAGTCTTATCCTCCTGCAGTAACAAACGACATCCGTCGAATACAATCCAGTCCACAGAATGTAAGCCAGTCCAAGCTGACCCTTAAGAAGGTCATCGTGATTAGTCGCAGGCCGTTTTAGGTGAATTTAAGGACACTTTTAAATGAAAACCTTCTAGCAAAACCTTGTCTAACATCATAAAAACACGCCAACTGTTTCTGGCTGCCATTATCTCAATTAATCTCATCAGTGAGGTTACCACTGTTCAGCCTTATCCATAAAATGACTGTAGACCCATAAACGAAAAAGCGGTGGGTATTCTGGCCAATTTTTCCATCACTTCATCTTATTTCTTTCCGATAATCGCTGCGGTGAGTTGAAACGTTGCAAAAGAAAATCAAAATGAAACTCCCAAGAGACGAAAACGCATACTTTCACGTGTCAATATTTCGCACGAATAGGGCGAAAGGTGCCACACCCTCCCCACCTAAAGAAAATCCCGAGGAGATCTTGCAATCATATTTTTTTTTTTTTGCCTCTACCAGAGGTAAATGGAAGGCTCTTTTGCGAAGAGAGAAAAGCCACTCCCTCGCACAACCTCTTTTTTATTGCTCGCCAATGTGAGATGAATTGTCACTGGGAAATATTAATAGAATAGATTCTGTTAACCAAAGAACTCTCTATAAAATAATCATTTTATATGTGTATTCTAACGCTGTCAAAGCGACAGATCATGAAAATGCCTTTACAAAAAAGTGCGCCTTCGCATGAAGCCTTTCATCATTTCTATTACATTTTCAATATGACTGGAATATAAATGCATGAGAACAAT
Source organism: Linnaemya vulpina (assembly GCA_963675445.1). Lineage (NCBI taxonomy): Eukaryota > Metazoa > Arthropoda > Insecta > Diptera > Tachinidae > Linnaemya > Linnaemya vulpina. The sequence goes on along the minus strand of OY776280.1, from coordinate 14,779,040 downwards.
TCATTGAAACGGAAAAGGAAATGAAATCTCTCATAAACAGACTCCAACATTTTAGCATTTATATGATGATGAAATAACTCCAACTGGAAAGAGATGATGACGAACACACCAACAGCACTCCATGCCATGCAATCGCTGATGCTCTAATTCATTCAAGTGTGCATTAAATCATCAACATTATCATCATCGTCATCATCATTATCAGCCCAACAATCTCATCGCATTCTCATCACAATCTGAATGCTGGAAATCAAACATTCAAATCTACAAACATGCACAAGTTCTGAAGGTGTTGAAGCGTTGAAATGTTTTCGTTCAATTCATTTTAAAATCTTGTTATTCAAACCATTTTTACCCCCCTCGCTCTCTCTCGCTCACGCTCTCCCTCTCTTTGCTTTGCTTTACTCTTTAGTGTGGGCCGATTCTTAATGTCCTACAGCCAAGCAGCAACCTCTATGGCTACGTCCAATATCCCTATTAGCAAATAGTGTGTGTGTATGTGTGTGTGTGCGAGCTTATTTCATTTACACTGGGTGTGTATGTGTGTGTGTGTGTTTATGCTTATAACTTGATTTAATTCTCTGTGGAGCTAAAAGTGTAATCTTGTAAAATTGTCGCATAAAATCCGATAATAAAATTCATGAGGCCTTTTAAAAGGCCTTCCAGAAACTTCTATAAGAAACTTGTATAAGAACTCTGATCTAAAAAATCTTAAATGTTCTTAATGCTGATCTTAATTAAAGTTCGGCGAAGTTGTGCAGCGTTTATTTTGTTTTCATGGTAACAATAATTGTGGAAAAAATTTACAATACTAAAGGTTGTTTTTTATGGAGTGATACAAGTTTAAATCATAATAAAACATAGTAATATATATTTGATATCAATAAAACGCTCTTATTGGATAGAAAATTTTATGGCATTAATGTTTAAATATGATGTCGGCCAAGTGGCTGCCACGTCAGGCGCGTACAAGGCGCAATCTGGAACACCAATTTTACAAACTTTTCGCAGCATTTGCGGCCGTATCTCGCCGATAACTCTTCGAAAGTTGATTTCCAGTTATTCAATTGTTTGTGGTTTATCGGCGTACACAAGTGAGTTTACATAACCCCAAAGAAAGTAATCCAATGGGGTTAAATCACACGGTCTTGGGGGCCAATTAATTGGGCCATTTCGTGAAATTATTTTTTCGTCAAAAGTTTCCTTGAGTAAATCAATTGTAGCGCCCGCTGAGTGGAATGCAGCTCCGTCCAGTTGGAATCATTTATCAACAGGATTAATGCCACGTAATTCAGGTACGAAAAAACTTCGAATCATGTTCCTCTACTGTCCACCATTGACAGTAACATTCTGACCATCATCGTTTTTGAAGACTTATGGGCCAATGACGACTCTGCCCACCCTTAAAGCGCACCAAACAGTAGTTTTCTGTGGATTTAATGGTGTTTCGACAAAAGCTTGTGGATCCAAATGCGACAAGTCTGTTTATCTACGTACCCATTCAACCAAAAATGAGCTTCAATAAGTTTGACGAACAGAACCATTATTTTGATTAAAAATTTCCACAATTTGCACGCGTTGCTTTGGTGTCAGTCGCTCCATAATGAAATGTCAAAGCAAACTAAACAAAAAACAACTATCAGCTGTTAAATGGGTGGTCAAATAAAGCAGCGATGCCAACTCAAAGTTGTATCACTCTATAAAAGCCACCCTATATAAAAAAGCCGATCACAGCCGAAAGTTTTGGACAACTAAAATGAGAAAATTATTTAAAAATAGTCTTGTTTCGGATTTTATAAATTGTTTTAATTAATTTAGTTGACAAAATCTTTAAACAGGTTAAATTGGGCATTTCATTAGTGTTGCCACGCCAGGCCTTAAAATAGTTCCATCGAGTGAGGGAGTGTGGCAGCCGTTGTCGGATGAGGTCTTGTGGAAGGCCTCATAACTCCATCGATTTACCGCTCAAAAAAATTACTCCTCTGCCTGTGTATTTGTGTTGCAGCCTTACGGATGTGTTTCTGTAGTTGTTGGCCCTGTTTTACTGATGATTGTTTTCGCAACTGTTGTGTACATGTGCCTGAATTTATAAGCATGCTTGTATGTGTTGGCGTGTGTTTGTGTTTATTTGCAATGCGTTGTAATAAAAACTGGAAAATTATATTTGCCTTTTGTATGACACAATGATGAAGCTGACTGATGTGTGTGAATAGTAACACTCACTCTGTTGCAAGTGAGAGTGTGTGTGTGTGTGTTCGTATTTCCACTACTTTATATTCATGGATTGGGAATTTACAAAACACTACGCAATTTTTGATTGGTTTTTATTCCATTTTTTTTTTATATTTTCATTTTAATCTGTGATATTTTACATGTTACTATTTTGCTTTTTGTTCTCGTCTGCCGGGAGTGTAAATATGCAAATTATTTATGTATGTGGGAAAATTACAGGGGAAAAAAATTTCCAATTTAAAATTATCAACAACACGTAGAACATTTCTTGTTTTATTTTTTCATTTTGTGCAAATTACAAGAAATAAATTCGTTTGTATTTATGAATGTGAATGCGTTATAATTCAAAATCAAATAAAGAATAAATATTTTAATATACTGAATGAATGTGTTTGAAATTAATAATTATGTGCGTATCCTAAAGGACTACCAGTTTTCTCGGAGCGTCTTTTGAACTTTTATTTTTATCGAAATAGTTAAAAATGTTATTTCACTTGAATTATTTTACATGAAACGGGTATTCATATTATTTATTTAATCTCCACGGGGCACGTAAATTATAACAATTATTATGGCTAATCCATTTTCAAATATCTGCCATTTTCAAATATCTGTTTTCACGACGAATACAATTTCAGTCCTTCCCATAGGTACCGGGCATACACCCATACGTTAATTTTGTTAACTTGTCAATACTAAATTAATTATTAAGTCTTCGAATGTTTTTTAAAAATCCGGTAAAATCATATTAACAGAAATATAACACTAAAAATTAAAAAGTGTTCTGATCAGATTTTATTTGTTTCAGTTAAATAGTGTCTTTAAAAATATATTCCAGCTTAAAAAATTATCTCCCATTATTCCCTCAATGAAATTATTCATAATATTTTATAATTCATTAATTCCATTTTGGACCCGGCCAAAATAACTGAAATAATTTATATGTTAAATTTTTTTATTGAATCTTATTTTAAATCACAAGAAATTTCTTATCATTAAAAAGAAACTAAATAAAGGGATAAATAAATTATTTCTATATTAAAACAATGATTAGTTGTTGTTGTTCTTTATTACTCTTACAACTGCAGTTAGAGAAAGTCGAGAAAATAAAAAAAGGAAAAGTGATCAGTGATCAGTGGTTTCTTGTTATGACTTCGACGTTTGTTTTAAACTTCTCACTTATTAAAGTGGAACTTTGAAATAAATATTTTTAGTTATTCTAAGAAATGTTGGGTAAAGAAGGTTCCATGATGATCTGCATTAGCCCCAGTGAAATGCACATACGAACCAGCTGAAACCCCTCAATCGATCACTTTGAATTTTTTAATAAGATTTTGGGAAAAAATAATCAGGAAAAAATTAAAATTAAAGAGTTTTAAAAAAGGATATCCCTTTTACCATATACGGAATGGTCCCATTAATAATTGTTGTAAATTTTAAAACCTACAAGAATAATGGGCAAATTTTTTCATGAAAATTTTAATATTTAGAAAAATTTAGTACCCTCTATAGTTTATCGCCTCTAACCAACATTGTCAATTCATTCTAGAAATTAAAAGAGTTTTAAATATGCGATAGGGCAACACTGTTTCTGATGGATAAATATTTATAAGATCATAATAAAGCGAGACATCTTGAAGGAAATTTATATCCTACCTGCCAGATTGAAATGACTTTGCAATAATGCTAAACTTTCGATACGCCCGATAAAATCCTACTTTTAAATAAGTTGTTGCAGTTATAAATTAATGTTTATCAGTGACATATAATAACAGCCAAATAATCTATAAATATTGGGACTTATTATTGTTACACTTAAGTAACAAAAATTTGATTTAAGTTACTGCTATATTGGGAAATTAACTTATCATGTTTTTGTCTCACCTTGTGCATAGTAAGTATGCAAGCAGATAGTACAGTTTTCTATAAGGTTTAAGGTTGTACTATTTTTTAGGGTGGCAGTACTGTTGAGTTTAGTCAAGTCGACGTCCGTGTTAGCAAAAGGTGAATACAGTTTCTATAACATGTCTGCTTCTCTTTACCGGTAATAATTTAGTATGGCAATGCTCAGTCTTATGTACCACAGTATATAAAACAAATAATTCTGTCAATTGCTAATACATAAAATCAAATTTACAAGTAATTAAATGAAATTATTATAATAGCAAAATGTAAATATAAAAGCGCTAATCTCTGTTATACATTTTATAAAAGCACACTTAAAGTGTGCGCTCATTATATATGTATTTATGTGAAACATATTTTAAATGTATTTCCATAAATAATGATAAATGCCACCATTTAGTTATATATTCAACCATAATCAAACTGAATGTGTAAGAATATACACGACAAAAAGTATATATCTTTATATTATATATATTCTTTCTCTTTTGCGGTATTTTATAAAAGGGAAATCACTGTCATATTGTTGTCGTGTCTTTCCCATTCCATTGATTCGCTCTCAAAAGTTTAATACTTTTCGAAAATATAAAAAAATCGCTCGATTGTTATCACCGCAAAAGAAGTAGAGTTAAAAGAAGTGTAATAGTGCCACTCAGCACAATTAAATTTCATAAAGTACAAAAGAAAAGAAAATTGTCAATAACAAAAGAAATAAATTTAATTTTTACAAAGATGAAAATTATCAGCATACAAATAACTGTGATAGTGATATTAATAAATTCAGTTTATTTATCCAGCGGTAAGTAAAACAAAATTTCAATTTGGGTCAATTAGAAATAGCTGCTTGTGTCTTAAAGTCTTTTGTTTTTGTCCACACCAACACAATGACAATAAACTAAAACCCAGTATAAAATTGCATTAATGTTTTTTATTTTTAATTGATGGGATATATCCACTCCATCGTAGTTCAACATATGCAAACATTAATACTTTTAATTGGTATTAATTTTGTACACATAGAAACTATATTCATATATGTATGTATGTACTCATGTATGTATGCATGCAATTTAAGTGAAAATTTCCACTTTTCCCTCAAATAATTTTCTTTTGAATTATCAAAAAGAAAAGAGTTTTAATATAAAACTTGTTTAAAGTTGTTAATAAAACATTAAGGTGTGTGCCTAGGAATTATTCAACTAAAATTTATTTGAATTACATACAAACATTAATGCCATACGCATACTCGTATGAAAAAAAAAATGTCAGGGTTTAATTTGTATCACCTATTCAGTACCCAAATCCAGCAATACTTGTTTACTTGCAAGAAATTTTTGTTATTATAAATTTGTTTACTTTTTTTTATATTTTTATAAAATATAATACACACACATATATATGTAAATATATTTGTACGAATATGTGAAGGTTTACTAAGACGTTGCTATTCTTGCCGTTCACGGGGTGAACTGGGCAGTTGTAAAGATCCATTTACATTTAATGCCACTGATGTAGAAAATGAGCCGGGCCTGACGGCGATTCCTTGTGCTTCCGGTTGGTGTGGCAAAGTTATTGAGGGTGGTGGTGCCTATGCCGCAGATGGTAAGTTTTTCTCCATATGAAAATAATTTACAATGAAAAATATAGTTAACTAATATAATACTTATAAAAAGCAGGGCAACCAAAATTTTATTTGCAAAATGTTTAGCAATAATAGCGTTATGATATGGTCTTAAAATATAACAAGAAAATTATTCATAAAAAATATTTCTAAATGGAGAAAATTTTGTGCAGAAATTTGTCAAATAAGCGGTTAAGAACATTAAATATTTTTTATGAATAAGGTCAAGAAAATAGTCTCTAAATTCGTTATACTACACCATATAAAATATGCTTTAAAAATATTAAATTTTCCTTAAAAAAGTAACAATAAGCAAGAAGTTACCTTTTACCGCGTACTGAAAAACTTTGATCATCTAGTCATGGTACAATTATCAGGTAACTCCACTAGTTCAGCCGCTTGATGTTTAGCCTAAGTAAAATTTACAAATTTTGCTTCACATTTCTTAAGTTCCCTTTTCAAAATAAAATACAAAATGACTTTGACAATCTTCCAACAACAAAATACGAGTACTATATTTTGTTGTTGTAGAACTGGTGTTACATTGTAAACTTTTACTGATTACTGAAATAATGCTGTAATCCGTTTTTACGTATTTCTAAAAAAAGTATAATTTTAATTAGAAACTATCTGATAACATGTAAAATAGCAACGTTTCCTGTTTTAAATTAAAATTGAAAAATTGGTGCTCTTGCAACGAAATGTAATATAGTCACTGCCGCAAAGGCAGTGATCGCAAAGTCACAATCTCAAATGTTATAACAAAGACAGAACATTTAAAGAAAGTGATTATTTTATCGCAAAATAAAAGACTAAAATAATCATGCGAGATTTTTGTATTCATAAAGCCGAATCTGCATATTTTAAGGTGAAAGAAATCAAATAAATAAATTACGTCATTCGATATCGATCGAAATTTTCATTTCGAACGATATTATACTAAGTAATTGGAAGACAATTATAAAGTTTAATGTAAAAAAGAAACTAAATCAATTGTTAATTTAAGTAAAGATTAGATATTAATTAAAATTTCCCATCTGCACTACAAAATATAACAGATGGTTTTGATTCTCAGTAGTTTCAACGGCCGACAATTGCTAAACAAAATTTTTATAAATAAATTTCTATCAAAATTGCAAGCGCAAATATTTAAGTCCATATTCAAACTTTCAAGTTGATATTACAAAAAATCTTGTATTCTCCGGTTCTACTGAAAATAAACTGGTTCAATACCAACACAAGCATGTCATTGACGGGCATGCGTTCACACTTAAAAATAACATCAACTCATCATTGGAACGAGTGCTTAGAAACAATGCAAGTTCAATGATTTGATTAACTCATTTATTTATATTAAATTTACTGAATATATTATGAATGTAATTATTTTAAGCAATTCATTATTTTTCTTTTTAGCAATTATAAATATAGCAGCGCATCATTCCTTTAATGCATATTTTTAAAATAAATCGAAAATATCGTGCATTAAATGAATTGATTTTTATAGCAATATTGTAAATTTAAACCAGTATTTAATTACTAAATTGTACACGTTTTTAAATAGTTCAAAAGTTGCAATTGCAGATTGCTTTTGAACGGGTTAAATTTCTTTATTTTATAGAATACTCAAATCTAAAAATATCTAAATTGTGTGAAACTCTAGGAGAACGACCAGAATCAACAAAAATGTAATATAAATGTAAAGTTAGGTTAGGTTTAAAAGATTGTCACTTCTCAGAACAGTCCACTTGACTGTTATTTCGATCACTGTAAAGTAGTCTGACATCTCCATAGCAAACCACCCTGTCTCTCTTAAATATAGTATTTTGGAGCCCCATATTCACCACACCACCCACCTGGCAAAGAATTAAAGAGCAGAGATCACCATTGCGTTTTCTTCACCGCCGTTTCACCTTCTACAGTTTCCTGTTAGAACTGTACGAACTTAACGCAAACGACTCTTGTCAAATATAAAAGGATAGCATGTTTTTCACACATCATAGTGGGGAGACGGGGGCCTTTGTCGCTTAACAATTAGCCAAGCTTTTCGGTTTCAATTCAAAGCTTGCAACGAGACTAACTGGCAATTAAAGATTTTTGTATAACGTAATTTAGTCGGGGCAATTGACGTTCATGATGTTTGGAAACAATTTTGTTGCTTATATTTTAAGATAAGAAAACACCTTTGAAGGTTTCTCTTTATGACTGGTTCATGTCAAATTATAGATTCTAAAATTATTGTTTGTGTTTTATATTTACAATAACCATTATTTGATCCATTGACACTTTCAGATTACGATCAAGCTATACAACGTATGTGTGTCCAACGAGGCCCTGATGACAATCAAGACCGCTGTGCTAATACAATATACAATTATAAAAAGGTCTATATGTGCTTCTGTCAAGGTGATTTATGCAATGGCAGCGAAACACTAAATAAATTACAATTTAAGAAAATCATGGTAATTGGTGCGCTACTAATGGCTTTACACATATTTGTATAAAAGTTAAACTTAAAAAATATCCCACAAATTTTATAAATCGTTTTGAAAATATATATAGTTGTTGCTTTTTAGTTTATAATCAAATGTGTATCATTTATTGAATGGAAGATAGACATGTTAATTAAAATATTAAGTGAATGAAACAATCTTAGATATATGTACATATTTTGAATAATAATATAATTTTTTTCATAAACATAATGGGAGCTTAGTTTTAGACATTGATTATTGTCGCTATTCTGTACTCGACTCGAAATGGAAATAGCGCAAACTTTTATGTAATAACAACACAATGAAAATTTACATTGTATTTATTTGAAGTGATATACAGAACAGGATCTTATATATTATAAAGTTTTAAGAAGAAAGGAATTTTTATATTAAAAATAAGAATTGGAGTACAAACTTAACGTTCGATAAAGATTAATACAACAATCAAACAATATATTTAAATTGATCGAAAGTGAATGTCATAAACTCTTAATTAACTGTATCGAATAAACTGCTTATCAAAAACGACGCTGTTTATAAGCCAGTAGTAATATAATATTGTGTTTCAACTCTATTTAGTAATAGCACAAAACTCTTAATTTCTAAAAATTTTTGTTTTTAAAGAATAATATTTATAAGTTAAGTATCTACCGTAGAAATTTAATCCAAATGTATAACACCTTCATAATTTTCATCGACAGAATTAGAGGTAGACCATTGAGTTTTAAATGAATTTACAATTTTAAATAGATTATTCATTTGTATTTTGTAGGATTTTCCAGTTCTTTCTAAAATTTCTTGACGATCCTTTTCTTTAGCAAGTTTGAACTCCAAATCTTGAACACAGCGTTGTAAATTTTCATGGACTAAAAGACCTGAAAGAGTAGAATAAATAAATATTGCAATTTCTGTTTTTTTAGTTTATTTCCGAGTTTAGATAGTACATACCTTCTTTTAAAACATTGTCATGTTTCTTTTTACAAGGTGGGCATTTTTTCAAATCATCCAAGATTTTTTGAGGATCATCATCAATCATTATATCATCTGTACTACCATGACACTCGTAATGGTAGTAAAATTGACATTCTTGGCACTGGTTTAGATCAGAGCCAGGTTTTAGACAAGTATTGCATGAACGTTTCTCATCTGGTGATCTAGAGGCCGAACGAGAGACAGGTGCAGAATTCGTTTGCGATACATTATCGGCACTTCTCCTCTTGGCACGTTTTGCTGGCAAGGCCTTTTTTATCTGTGGTGACAGTAGAAAAGCTTTGCGTTTCTTTTTAGCGTCTGGCTCATTTTCAGAATTTACATTATGATGCTAAAAGAAAAAAAAATTGTTTAATTAATTTATAAAAAATTTTAATGTATGCGATTTTCTCTGCTGTATTCAAAGAAATCTTGGAAAGAGTTTCGAAAGCTGTAAAATTAAAAAAACAAATGTTTCAAACTCACTTCAATTTTTCCATAATGGTAATTATTATTCTTTACACAGCGTCTACGCCTTTTGGACCGCCTTTGTTGCAATTGAGCGCATATTTCTGGTGTAAACAAATCAAACAATCGCAGAAACATTTCTTGACCATATTCTTCCGGTTTAATACGAGTCTCTTCAAATTCATCGGGCCAATAATTATGCGAGGGTGTATTACCACGTTCCGGTGTGCCATCCTCAGATGACGAACTCTGTCTAGGTGTTTTTTGGGAGCCCGAATTCGAGGTTGTAGTGGTTGGAACTGCTGCGACCACATTAGCGATTCGAGAAGCTCTTCGTTTAGTTAGATTAGTTTTCTTAACAGGTTCTGTAACAGCCACAGATATTTGAGCTAGAGGAGGCGGCGGTAGTGATGGAGCCGCCGCTGTTGGTGCTGGTACTGCAACATTTGTAGGTCCTCTAACAGCTGCTTGTGCTCTTTTTAAGGCTTGCCTTAAATTCAAACGACTCATTTTAACATTTGTAGAAACCGGCAGTTCTATTTCTACATTGTTTTCCTCCTTTTTCTCTTGATAGAGATTACTTAAAGTTTTGACGGGTTTTATTATATTCGGTTTAACATCAACTGCCACTAACTCTTGTGCCAATTTTTGACTTAACATCTTTTCCTCTTTTTTCTTTCTATACAAATCACCCAAAGTTTTAATTGGCTTATTTATACTAGGCTTAACATCCGACGGCATTAAATCATGTGACATTCTTTGATTAAACGGTTTCAAAAGAGATGGTTGTGTCGCCGGCATATTGGCATGTAGATTTTTCAATATACTTTCGCCAGTCAAGGCTGCTGCATTGCAAAAATCTCGTTTGCGATTACTTCCATATGTTTTATGCAAGGGTTTCTTTTCAACATTGTCAGCAACATCGTCATCAGCCAAATCTATAACTTCCATTTCATTATCTGCTTGACACTGATCTTTAGTATCTTTTTGAACTTCAAAATACTTTTCAATTAACTTTTCCTCGGTATTACGTATCATTACTGTAGTAGGCATTATAATCAAGCTTGTATCGTTGATATGTGGCACTAGTTCTTTTGATATAAAGGCATTGGTTGTATCGGCATCCGTGCCTATATCATTTTTCGTTAGCATTTTCATAAATTCATCAATTATGCGTCTTAAACGCAAAAATACAAAACTTTGTTCAGCATTTATTTCATAAATTTCTGATTCCAATTCATCAAGAATTCGTTTCTTTTGTTCGGGGTCCTTCAAAACGATTGAAAAAAGTTATGATTGTTAAAAATATGTTTAGTTAAAGAAACTTTTTTATGTGATTTTCGCATCAAAATTACAAAATTACTATATTTGTTAAAGAACGACTATTATTACATATACATACACACATATAAAAAACTTAAGTTATATAGATCTTGAAAAATTGCTATGGTATATCAGTTTTTTACTATTTTTATTAAAGTTTTAAACACAAAAAATATTCAATTCTGTATTGGTACGCAGGAAAATCTAAAAAAAACATCTGAAAAAGCTTATAGGGATATTTCATTCCATATTTTGCAATGGGAAATTTTAATCCATTTCTTCCGTTTTCCTAGTTCCAGGGCGGTATATTGCATGAGAGTTAGGCGAGGCATTCCGTATGTGCCATTTCAAATTTAACAATTTTTACTTACTTACATATCAACGACAGTAAAAAAACTTTTCAAGTCATTCATTTGGAGAGTGAATTGAAATAAACTAGACTAAGAGCTACATACATTAATATAAGTGCACATGTACTATGTGTTGAGTTATAAAGGTCGATTCATGTTTCCCCTGTATGTATAATCAGTTTTAGTTTCAAAAATTAAATAAAACATTTAATTTGGAATTGCACCCGACTAATAAGGCTTTTCTCCCAATTTTCTTTAGTCAAAAAAGATTTAAGCATACATACATACACACATACACACATATGCATAGATCCATACATATGGCTCTATCTAGATGTGTTTAAGGAAAATATCTTGTTGGAAAACCCATTAATATTTCGTTCACATTTACAATCTGTTCCACGACGCCATTTTAAACACAAGAAAAATGTTAACATTGGTTTTTTTTATACTCCTGTTTCTACATATAGAAATGTGCAGCAAAAACATTTCTTGGGACATCGTGGCACAGGTAGTAAGAACATACATGCATACACACCTACATATGTAAATACTGATGGTATATATACACATACGTACATGGTTTTGCAGGTATTGCATATCTAAGGAAATATAACCAGAGGAAATTCCGTTTCGTCACTAATTAACTGTTCGGACGCGTGATTAAATATAATCAAAAGAAAAAACATTGACTGCAAAATTTTGAACACCTGCCTAAAATATCACTAACAATATTATATAGACATACATATTAATATACAGATACACAGACACTATAGTTTGTTGCGATTATTGAAAACATAATTATATATGAAGATATAAATGCAGATGTACATGCATACGCATCTACATTTGTATGTATGTATCTGCATTTTTGTGCATCCATACATGCATATACTTATATGAAACACACATACATTAAACATATAGGACTTTCATTGTTAGTTAAACGCTTTCCAGGCACAGTATAATAAAATGTATATATGTATAATGTAACCTACCTTCAGAAACAATGCCAATACTAAAATACCTCTATACAAACAAAGAAAATTAAATGACTAGAACAAGTATGTATGTAGTACATACATTTCTGCATACGTATTTATATAATGACCTTATACAAAAAAACAAAGCGATACTAAATCGCCTAAATCTCTGTAAGACTATATGCGTATGTATGTGCATTTGTAGATATAAGAAAATGGCGTCAAATTAATCATCGGTGTAATTTAAAAAAGTTTTGCGATTTCCGAGTACGGCCTATAGGGTGTTTTTATGATGCAATGAATAAATAAAATGTAAGTACATTGGAAATTACAGGTAACGGCGAGACAAATATTAAATTTGATTAATCTAACAGCAAAATGGTCATTTTGATACATGCATATGAACATAGATACTCAATTTTGTGGATAAGTAGGTTTAAATAAACCCAGCGACATTTTAAGCAAACATCCAGTTATAGCCAAACGATATACAATTGTTTTATAAATTTAACGACTTTACTTATTTGGATTCTTGAAAGATAAATAAGATGCGATTGCAAATCAAAATTACTTAATGATGTAACGGTCAACCAATCGAACTCACAACGTTAGCGTTAAATATGTATATATATATATATATATATATATATACATATATGTATATATATATATATATATATATATATATATATATATACATATATGTATATATATATATATATATATATATATATATATGTATATATATATATATATATGTATATATATATATATATATATATATATATATATCTATATATATATATATATATATATATGTATATATATATATATATATATATATATATATATATATGTATATATATATATATATATATATATATATATATATTGAATTTTTATGCGATATGAATTGTATAAAAATTTTCAAAAATAAAATTTGGCTGAATAGAGGTTTTCGCTTTAAATAATCCGACGTAGTTGCTTTCTTCGCCACGGATTTGCTTATTTTTTGTTTTGCTTTTTAGATAGAATCAACAAGCTGGAATATGTGGTCCACCAGGCTTTTTTAGAATATATCACTACATTTTATGAATTTTATATGGGTACCTACTAAGCAAGAATACAAACTTGTGACGGGAGTTATATCATGGTTTTCAAAGTTTAAAAGCTAGGAAAATGAAGATGTGTAGTTTTACGCAAAATGATATCAAGTGGAAAAATTAATAGACAAGGTGGTTCAGTACTGAGCATTTACACACCGGTTTCTAATATGTGTAATCCCTTCGAAATCAATACACTATGTATAGTACCTTATCCAAAAAATCAGTTGGGGTAACTGAATCATTTTCAAATAATTGTAGGTTGGCTCCCCTGTTAATCGTTACAAGCAAAATACAACTTTAATTGCATTTCTTCCTGCTACGTACGGAGCGTTCCCAAATAAAGGGCGGTAACTATATCTTCCGGACTACTAATTGTAGTTTTCCGATAGATAAAACGTTGCCAAACATGGAAAATCAATTTTATTTTTTTTTTTAAATTTAAAACTTTTTTCTTCAGCTTCTGGCAACAGCGTAGTTCTGTACATAGTGTTTATATATAGCTTGATAAAGGAAAGAAATACCTATGAATATTTACATCACATTGGCAAGTCGGATAGGATACGTTGAACCAGTTTTATTAACTTGGGTCCATATTAGGTTTTCATTTTATTTTGTGTCATTTGTATGTTTTGTTACCATCGCAGCTTTACTGAAAATTAGTGAAAATTCGGGTAACCTAGGCGAACAACAATACAAATTCCAAATGGCGTGGAATCATTCCAGAATGCAAACCGGGTTTTTGCCTTCTGAACAAAAGAAGCTTCGTACATACAAACTTTCTGCGAGTATTATTACTACTATTTATATAGTAAAAATTTTCTTGCCAGCATTCAATTCAGTTAAATATTAAGGACACAGACAGAGAAAAGATTTTTGATATATGTATATACTCAAACATATACTACTTATGTATATACATTGAAAATTACAAGTTAAAAACTTTAACTTGAAAATTTGTACTCAAGTATGCATTTATAGGCTTTACTACGGCTGATAAGCCACTTCAAAATTTATTACTGTTAAATCTTCAAAATAGCCCAGAAATTTTTAATACCAAGTAGAAATAACGCTTTTAGCATTTCAGTTTATGCAAAGCAAATCCTTTTCTTTAGTACATAGGAACTAGGGGTATACATATGTATATGTACATACATGTAGGTAACAGTTCATAAATTATTGTTTAAAAAATGAGGATTGTTACAAAATTAGCATTTAGTTATAAATATGTATATAAATATGTTTATATAAATGTATATCAAATGTAAATACTTGCATTTGTACATATGCATGAGTACAATTAATGAAAAATTAAACATAACCTAAAATTATTTCACACCATTGGCTTACATACATATGTACACATATTTTTCATTCTATGTACATCTAACGAGAAACGCAATCGTTGTTGTATAAATGCAATAATAGATACCTGGTATTGCACTGAAATAATAAGGAGAAACGGCTAATTAATTGCATTTGTAAAAATTATCTAATTTAATACTATTACCATCATAATAGAAGTCACAAACGTATTTACATGTGCAGGTTTATGTGTGTGTTAACCATGAACATACATACATATACGAATATGCAGACTCCTGAAGATTGTTTAAACTTTAATTGTATAATATTAATACATATTTGCAAATTTAACAAAAATTTATACTTTTTATACTAAAGGGACTCCATTGAAGGCAGACAAAAATTCACACCGCATTAAGTTGATGTGACGTTTTGGGTTGTTTGATTATTTTATGAGAACAAAGACTTTTTATGGTAAAATAGTTTAGCAACATAATTAGATAATTAAGTTAATTTATTTAAGAATTTTAATTTAAAAAGACCATACTCTTCAACTGTATTTATAACAAAAATGAAAGTGAAAGTTCATAGCTTAAGAAAATTATTAAACAGATAAAGTGAATCCAGCAAATGATGTCAAAAAAAAAACAACAAAAACTATATAAAAACGTGTACATATGTATGTAAGTAATAATCATTGTTTATAAATTATATTAAAATGAATTGCAAAATAAAAGTCGGTAAGTATTTTAAAAATATGTTTTACTTACTGCATCAGGTTGTTGTTGGAAAACATCTAAAACCATCTAAAAGGAACATATAGAAAGAAAGAAGCTTTTAACATTTTGCCTTGCAATTAATGTTGTTTTAATAAATATGTATGTATAAATATTCTAATAAACAAATTACATGCTAATTCGTATGTTAGTACAAATTAGCATGCGAACAAGTTTACCTTTCTTTTATTTCAAATGACTACGGACACATTTACTCACCTGATGAACCTTGATGTGAGCCTTCAAAGACCTTTGGCAATAAATTATATCATGCCTAATGTCTTTAGGTATTTTAAAAAAACTTTCCAAATAAAACTGAAATAAACGATTATCTGTCATTTCACGGGATGGCAGACTCATGGTTGAACTGGAGCTGGCTATAATAGGAGCTGTTGATGACATTTTGCTGCACGTTCTACTGTAGTTATATCTACAAAGTTATTGGTTATATGTATTAAATAACAAATTTTTGCCTCCAAGTAGTTCCTTATTGTTTTAGATTTTATCAGCTTATTTTTAAAATTATATTTTCTATTTATGGTATTGTTTCCTTAAATTAAACACTCTCATTTTAAAAATATATGTTTATGAAAAAGTCACTTTAATTTTTCAATTGCTTTGTATCTAAGTTGTAATTTCTTAGTTTTTCAAAAAGCCACTACTGGACTCTTCCAGTAGAACGTTGCTTTACCTATAAACTTTTTAATCAAATGAGGAGTACTATTGACGAGCAAGGCGACAATTTATGTGTTCTTTTTTGAAACAGTGAACAAAAATTACATTCCTCAAGAAAATTAGTTCTCTTTACTCTTTGACCAATCTCCGAAAAACAACAAAAACAATATTCATTCGTATAATCACTTCAGCTTTTTGACAGCTCATGTATAAAAAAAATAAACCAACAACAAGAACCAAAGCGCGCCCATTTGCAAAGTCGTTTGAATTTTATTCGAATTATGTTTGTAGCAAATAACTAAAATTATTTTTACATGCACTTCTTATATATTTATGCATCTTATGGTACAACTTATTTATTTTTTACTTTATCTTGTAAAAATATCTAGGCAATAATTTAAATTACTTAAACTAATGCTTCTTCTTGTTTATATATACTTTGTAACGTTGTATTTATTTGACACTTGGTAATTGTTTCTTGTGAGAGCGCGAAAATTATTAGAAGGCAGTGTTAATTATTAACAACAGTCAAAAATAAGCTGAATTAAACTTCAACAATACGGAAAAAGTATGATCTATGAAATATAATTTCCTACCCACCTACCTAATGCAATGTAGTTCACCGCACAGAAACTTTTAGCGAAATAAGCCTATGGAAATTATATGTACATAGGTAGTACTAATTTTAACTTGGCATTACTTCATAAATGGTTACTTAATGATACCACACTGTAAAAACTTTAATACACTGCAAGAAAAGACTGTTAAATACACTAGCTAATAATGTGCTGGTATGAATTATATGTCTGAAGTAAAACAATAATGTTGTAGATGCATTATGAAATTATATCCACTATGGCTTCGCTGCGATATATAGCATAGTTTGCTCAACCTTTGCTTGGCTGTATTGCTATCAAGCTCTGGTGTACAAGGGAAATATAAATTTTATAAATGATGATGTTATATTATAACGAACCATATATTACTTGTGGAAATGTAAGGAATTTTTCTGAATTTCTTGCTCGTTTTTAAAAATTATTAATAATATACATATGCCATATATCTTTCATTTTGAACCCATAATATTTTTTATTAATCAAAATAACATAAAAGGTCAAGCACAAAATAACAACCATAACATATGTTAATATGACATAATATTAGTACCTTAATAGTATATGTGATGATACTTTATCATGATATCAATATGACATTCATCATGATATAAATTCATTAGATGTGGATACTAGGTGAACGCTGAGAAAATTTGCATTGTGCTGCATTTCAATGTACATTGTTGCTATAATTTTTGGTGAGAACCATGACTACACAAACGAAAATTGCTTTTTTGTGATGTATTTGTTTTCGTTGCGTTTTTGTTATAACTTTAATTGAAAGAAATTTTATTTATAACAATTACGTTCTTGCTATATTTATGTGCACTTAAGAAATGTGTTTGGTCTCCAAGAACTAAAAAATTTAAATGATGTTCGCACGTCTTCACCTGAAATAAAGAACGGGCTTATCTTCCACATAGACGTGGAAGATATGCGTAAACGCATTTCAAAATACAAAAGTCGACATTTTCAATATCGATTTCTACGATACGATAGCTACGCAAAGGAAGACAATAAATTGTTTGTTAGACAATGCGATTTATCTGATATATGTATACTAAATATTGGTGGATTGTGCTAGACAATGGAGCAAAAACGTCGCAATTTCTTTCGAATTCTTGAGATCTTTTGCTGCCGATGCTTTCTCTTTCTAATACTACAAAATTTTATTTTAAAAATTTCAATTACTCAATTACATAAAAATTATAAAATCTAATAATTATTTTTTTTATATATTATTTTATCAGAAACTTTGTAATAGAATACCCAAAAACAACATATCACATTTATTTTCTCTATTTTAAATACTTTCGAGTGTTGAATATATAATTTTGATTTTTACTATTATTTACATGCAATATTTTTTTTAATAAAGTTATATAGTCAATCGGTAGATACATATATTGTAGGTTCCCGTACTATCTTTTAGGTCTTACACATGGTGCGTTGCTAATTTTTCTAATAGTCCTAAACCATTATAAATACACATTATTTCTGTGGAACTTTATAATAATTCCAATATTTGGATGTTATCTGAGAACAAACGGAAGGTAATGCAAATTTTAATGGCATTATTTTCGAAGAATTTTTTCTAACTAGTTTAAAGATGATTGAACTATGGGGACATCTAAGCATTCTGCTTCTGGTAATTTCCCTAACTGCTTGGCGGTATTTGCCTAAAACAGCCGCGTCAAACTATTCCAATTAACTAATTCTTCAAAAATTTCCTTGTTATAAATTCACGACTCTAAATACAATTTTTTCAATCCAATCTAAATAGGTATAAATTTTTGTATACACTCCTGGAGCGTTGGCTTCTGCACAAAATTTTCCAAATGAAGTGATTCCAATAACAAACTTGACACAATGGAATTCTGGCAGTTCAGCATGTAACGGTCCGCCAGAATCTCCTTGGCACGTATCCATCCCGCCTTCTAAGTTACCAGCACATAGTTGTCCATCAGTCAAACCTTGAGGAAAACGTCTCTCTCTAAGATACATGTCTTTACATATCTTATGATCAATAATATTCAAGTCAACTTTTTTTAATTCATTCGATCTAGGACCGTCAAAGTCTGTTCTACCCCACCCTGTGGCAGTGGCAGTAGTCACGGGTAAGTCAGACAATTGCCAAAGGCAAGCTGGTTGTATATGAACCGAAATCTCTGCCCGTTTTTCTAGCTTCAAAAGCGCTATGTCATGGTAATATGAGGAAAAGTGATATTTAGGATGTAGAATAATAATAAGTATTTTTATATCTTGTTGACCGCGTGTAGTGCTATTGAGATTTTGTGCACCCAAACGTACCATATCGGGAGGCTTTCCATCAGATGTAGTGCAATGTGCTGCTGTTAATACAAACAGATCACTGATTAAGGTACCGCCGCAATTCCATTTATATGTTTTATCAGCTTGGGTCCATCCTAAGGCGGCCATATGGGGGTATTGATCTTTTTTGGCAATTTCTCCACCAACTATCAACGGTATATTACGCACACACATTTTACCTGAAAAACTTCGAGCAGAACTTAATTTAATGCCCCTTACAGGTTTATGATATTCTTTGCATTTTTGTGCACTTATTCTCTGTTCATCATTTTGTTTATCGGACAGGGGACAGCAAACTACTGGTATATTTTTCCAGTAGGTACAAATATCAACGTAAGTACCATGCAATCTATAGTCATTTATAGCATGAAGACAAAGATAGGCCAAAACACAATATCCACCACGTCCATCAAAACTGCGCCTGCAAAAATTACCTTCTTCGATGTAATGTGCTGTTTTGGCACTTGTTTTCGCTGTAGAAAATTCAACTATCTTGCCACTAGAATTTACAAAAGGGGTTTGCATGAATATGGACATCGGATTCAAAGGAGTATTTCTCGTTTCATCATAGAAATAAGGCTTGACCTCTGAAAATGGCTTCGTTGTTGATGATCTCGTGGTTAACAATGCAATTGTTTTCGATAGAGTATGAGGAGAATTTGCAGTTTCTGATGCTTTGTAAATAATGGGCTGCTCTGAAGATGATTGAACCATACCCTCATATAGAGATTTTCCTGACCATTTGGTTTCTGCAGTATGGCTGACTGTTTCATGATGATATACCTGTGGCATATCTAATGTGGACATGTATCTAATAAATATAGTACACAATACATAAATTATGTTAAACCTGACAAATTTCATTTGGTCAAAATTTTTTTAATTAAATATTTCCTTTCTAACGTTATGTTTTACGGCCTATTTAGTATTTCACCAACACCTATATTCTCTAATTAGGCGCCATTAATTTAATTCACGAGTAACATAGTTATTTAACGGTTGCTTTTTGTTGGCACAACGTATGTGATATTTGACAGGCCATCTCAGTGAAAATTAAATTTAATGTTGGCATTTCGAAGTGCCTAATAATATCATTGACATTGTTATATGTGTATGCTAGGTATTCTCAGACCTTCAGATTTGAAGACATATATAATCAGTAGCACATGGTGAGTAGATAACTGTGATATGAATGTTGGCGAAAATTCTTACATCATGTACACGTGTATATATGGCCTTGTGACCATGTCTTTAGTTTTAATTAAAGTTCTCACAGGACTATTGTGGAATATAACATTATTTTATATGATAATATTTATTTAAAACAACGATATTTATTTGTTAAATGATTTTGTGAGTATTTCATCAACTATATGTGTGTTAGTCGGCAGTGGCCCAATAGTTTTGTTTATATGTAGATGAATTCTTACTATATCAGATGGATATATAGGCTAGTTTCCACTTAGTAAACTGTTTTAAATATGATTATAATCTTCCCATCAGTGACATTGCTTATAAGATTGATATGTTTCCGGATTGCAGACTTTATTAACAACTATATGAGACATTTTCCATAATAAGCGGTGAATTAAAAGCCCTTATATTATCACTAGTACTGGAGTGACCCGGTATCCACAGCATTGGTGTTCCATCCTGACATAACTGTCGTTAATAAGATTCATGTAAATGTACATATATGTATATATTTGATCTTAGAACTTCTTGGAGTTGGCTACTAGATATGTACAGAGTGCCTAATATAATGTAAAATTGTGATGTAGCCATTTTCACTGATTCGTTAAAAAGTAATACCAAGTTTAGTTAATGGTAAATACTTGACAGCTGATTAAAACTGACACCAGGCGTTCTGACATCTTGCATTTTGGAGAATCGTAGCAGTTAAGGGATTCAACCAACAATTCCATTGAATTTGAACTGGAAACGCCTCCTCTGGACACATTAATTGGTAAATTAACTTACAACAGACTCTCAAGCATCTCGGAGTAATTAAAAAAAAAACTAAAATTTGCTAATCTTGATTGCTTGTTTTGTTAAATGGTCATAACCTACAAAATTACATAATGGAAAGACTGGTTTTTGGAAGAAAAAATATAAATGAATGTTCATAAATATAAAGCAAAACGTTAATCACTGTTGAAATATTTTAGGTAATCATGTCTTTTGCTAAAAATGCCCGTATGTTGGCTACTCGAGGTGGACGTCTAATGCAGGCCCGTGGTTATGCTGATGAGATGAAATTGACCTTCGCTGCTGCTAACAAAACCTTCTACGATAATGCCGAAGTACGTCAAATTGATGTCCCTTCATTCTCTGGGAGCTTTGGTATCTTGGCAAAGCATGTTCCAACCTTAGGTATGTATAATACCTTGTTTACGCTTAGAGGTTGAGTTTATAAGTATAGTAATTTATAAAGTGGCTCGTGATCTTCAATACTGTCTTAATATATACATAATATATTAAATACCAAATTATAATTATTATAAAGTTAAATAATAGAACGCTACAAAGACCACCAACTGTTTAACTTAAAAAATAATTAAGACCAACATTAACATACATATGAATATGTTTATAAATGTATGCACACATATATTAATTTCAGCTGTCTTAAAACCTGGCGTCGTCCAAGTTTACGAAGCCGATGGGAAAACTTCTAAATATTTTGTATCCAGTGGTACCATCTCCGTAAATGAGGACTCCTCTGTTCAGGTTTTAGCTGAGGAAGCTCATAATATTGCTGACATTGATGGCAATGAAGCTCGCCAGTTGTTGTCTCAATATCAATCAGCTCTTTCTTCTGCTTCCTCCGATTTGGTAAGATTGAATCTTTCATTATAATATTAAATATATCAACAAATTATTTTTAGGCCAAAGCTGAAGCTGCCATTGCGATTGAAGCTTGTGAAGCTCTTGTTAAAGCTGCCGAATAAATAATAACTTCTCATTAAGTTTTTCAAAAGATAAACAATTCCGCAAATAAAGAAACATTAAATTACCATCTATGAAAACCATTCTGGTTTCGAAACTTGCATACTTTTAGTTACTTTCCGCAATATATTTTGGTATTGTCTTAAAATACAATTTTGAAAAATTTGTTTCCCAAGACTTCAAGAAATATTCGGAACAGTGCAAATCTTACATGTACATACGTATATTTTCCAGCAAAAATCAGAAGTATAACGTAAGTTATAATTGACATAAGTTTGTGGATGTTATAATTGATGTCAAACGAAAGAATTAACTAGAACAAAATGAGTTCGTTACATAGTCATCAAGTAAAAATGAAAAATTTAATCCGTTGTACAAATCCTTTAACGGATTCTGCGATCATAAGAAATTGTAACGGTAAGCGTAAATAAGATATTTTCGTTGGCATACAAAAAAATTAATTTTTAATATGGCAACACCAGCATCCACAAGAAACCACCCTGTTCTATTACGTTTACTTTTTAGTTCTGTTCGTAAATTCTAACTGTGCGCATTTGGCTTGTAAATTAATCTACTCGAATTAAAATAAATAAAATTTGATATGTAAGCACATATTAAGGAAGTGTTTAGTGTTTTGATTCGCGTGCAAGTGAGCAATTCGTTTTTCGTAAATACATAAATGAGTATGTACATAATAAAGTATTAATTTCTTAACAGCATATGCCGCATGCAATTATTGTGTTGTTGTGTTCGATTATTTGCCGGCTTTGAAGTTGTGCATCGGAATTTGCTAAATATTGTTGATGTTGTTTACATCTTATGATAAGAAAGAGTAGGGCGTAAATTCAGACCTGAATCTGTATTAATAAAGCTGTGCCATTTATTTTTGATGTAGTGTAAGTGTTAAAGGAAATAGAAATTCTGATATCTGTTCCCATGATATACTTGCATTCATATGTATGTATGTATATGTGCAGATTTTGGGAATTTAAGTATAAGAGAAGTGGTGTAGAAATTTTTATATTTCTTATTCGTATGATGTTTTTAGAAAATATATTTGGATCAAAAAGGGTAAGTCGCAATGTTCTTTTAACTTAATTCAGGAATTATAATAATTATAAGTGAATTATTGTTAATGATTGTTTTAGTAGTCATGTGCATATGTATTCAAGGAGGTATGTATGCAATTAATTATTCCGGTAGGAGGTGTCAGCCAGGAAGCATTCTGTTCTCTAAAAATCGCTTTTGTTAACCCAATTTTGGTGTACGATCCCTTTTCTTCATTTAATTTGCCTATTATTTAAAATTCAAATATTTTTGAGCAAAGCATCATATATTTTGAAAATTTAATAAATTTTTTTCGACTATAACTAAAATCTAAAATGAACAAAATATTTTTCTATAGTAACAATGCAGGTACATAATGAGTAGTTTTAATGACAAGTGTAAGAATTGGAAGGTTAGAATGGTGTTAACTACGCTGATCATATAGTTTTCTCTTAGAGAAAACAGGAAAATAAAGCTTATCAATTCGGTGGTCCATAATATGGTGCTGGAATATGGGAAGCAATCGGGACTGACTCAGGAGCGCCGAAAGAAGAAGCTGGAGCATTATATTGAGAAACCGGTGGAAGATATTGGGAATTTGGTGCCGCCTGCTGAAATCCAGAAGCGCTGTATTGTGGCGCTGAACCAACACTTTGCAATGGTGGCAAATAACTATTAGCAGGAGCAACCGAACTAGCGCTAGCAAAAGATCCAGCCGGAGCACTAGGCTGAGCTTGCGTATGTTCGTGAATTACGCGGATAACTTTGGCTGGAGCATTGACTTGTTGTTGTATAGCAGAACCAGATGCTAGTAAAGAGCCACCGTTATTTGCACTATTTTCATGAATTACTCTTATAACATTAGCAGGAGCAGAAACAGGTCCAAGTGCTGAACCAAAACCTGGATCATTGCCATAACCACCATCTGATGGTGCATTCTGGTGAATTACTCTTATTACTTGAGGAGCACCAGAGTTACCGTAACCGGATGAAGATGGACGGGAAGAAGCTGCAGATTGTTGGTGAATGATCCTAATAACTTGAGGAGCAATAGCAGGATTATTATTAGACGAGTCCCCTTGGTCCCCATATCCAGAAGATGGGCCAGATTCCTGATGAATAACTTTAATTACTTGAGTGGCAGCACCTTGGCCATGACCACCATAACCGCCATGTCCACCATGACCACCATAACCGTTAGATGGATCTTGATGGATAACTCTAATAACATGTGAAGCAGATCCGCTACCTTGACCATTACCTCCACCATAACCACCACCATAACCACCGCCGATGCTGGATCCCAAAAATCCGGCGTTGGAAACGGTCAATAACGTGCACATACATATAAACAACTGTTGATTATTATAAAAAATTATATTAATACAAAGTGTTTTTATTTGGTAAATATTTTAAATTTACCTTCATTTTGATATTCCCTCCTTTTCAATGTTACAAATAGTTCTTCAGCCTGTCTCACAAATTATCTCCCAGAGAATGCTGTCACTTGCTGACAAAACAAGAGTTTTTATACCAACAAATCGTCTTGAATTTTGTATGCGATTAAAAAATAACGATCACGCAAATGATTTCCATATCTTATAAAACTTGTTCTCAAACAATTTTTGTTGTGGCATCTTTGCACTCTCTTAACCAATAAATATCTAATTCAGCAAAAATTCAGTTTTACCTTTCTTGAATTCATGCTATAAACTAATTATAATTAATTATAAATAAATTTTATGACTATAATGTGACCAACACTTTTTATGACAAACTCCGCTAGATTCATATATATTCACAATCTTTGTGTTTGTTGTAAACGTTAGGTGTGCCTGTATATAATTTGTATGCATCTAATATTTTTGAGATTTGAATTAAGTTTAAACTTAGTTTAACGTAGTCCGAAATTTACTATATGACATATTGTCATACAAAAACAAATAATTTGGTCTTGTAGTATGAAACTCAAATTTTTCCAATTAAGTGCGATTTTCGTTTTCCGCCTGTAAATTTGACACTTTATAAAAGATTAAAGGAAAATATAAAAATAGAGGACTTTCCTATTCCTTGTAGAAAACAATTAACTGTCTCTCACAGACTTTGTCTGCTCTTTAAGGTCTTGGACTGCAAAAAGAATCTATTATTTTCTCGACGCGACGTTGGCAAATAGTAACAGAATAAGGGATGTTTAGAAAAAATTCTTACTGCCTGTTCGCCGATGTCGAAAGCTATCGTTCGTTCGAATAAATAACATTCAAAACAAAAACAAGTTTTGAAAATTGTTTTGTTTTAAATGCTATTTATTCGAACGAACGATAGCTTTCGACATCGGCGAACAGGCAGTTAATATATTTTTAGAAAGCGAAAAAATATAAGTGAAACAATTGTGTAAGGCGTGATACTATTTCATTGTTTATCATTGTATGATGTATTTTATGGATATTTTTATCTGTTTTGTGAAACAATTCTTCCACTGGTTTGTTTTCAGTAAAGCTTTGTTGTTGAATTTACTTGTAAATTCTTTTATAGACTTTGCAAAACAAATGCCTTAAAACTAAATTAAAAATTAATTTTGTCGCATTTTTGTTCGCAAGATTAAAATAAAAATTTTGTGTGTCTCAGTTTATTATATTCAACAATTAATAGTTAATATTAATATGCGCGAAAAATTCGTATGGGTGCTAAAATAAATTTTCAGTGGTGGTTTTTATATGAAAAGATACGTTTTATGACTAAAAGATGTAAAAGACATAGAAGCTGATGTTTGTATAATATAAGTATTTTCAGTTGTTTTGTTGATGACAATCAAAAGTTTCCACTTTTCAAAAGACAGTATGTGGTCTTGTATGATGACTTTGGAAATATAACTTGTGATCATCTCAGCTTATTTTGGAAGTATATTTGATTTGCTAAGAAAAATAGTTGGTCGCATTGTCCACTGCGTTATAATTATTTCCATAATTTCTTCTCTTTACATGATTTAAAATTCATTTGCAACATTTTTTTCCAGTTTTGTTTAAATATTATTATGACTTCTTATTGTTATATTTTTTTAAACAAAAGCCATCGTCGCTTTGTCGACGGACAGATTAATAAAAAAAATTTCTTACAAATCGTACACCACACAATTTTATAGGAAATATCGAACGCCTTTGAAGAAAATTTTGCATAATTTATGCCATATAATTGCCTAAGTTACACGTTTTTATGATTAATAAAAAATGAGCGGTGGCCGTAAAATCAAGTTTATTTAGGCTTAATTAACTATGATAAGTTTAAAGAAGGGTTTTTGTCGTAAATAGTAACGCTCATGAGCATTTAAAAACGAGTTTGTGGTGTTCATTTCGTCTTCTTTTACGTTTGATTATAATGAGAAATTAAAATGTAAATAAGTTATAAAGGTTTATGTTGCGAAGTAGTATTAATAATTTGTGTGTGAAAGTCTGGATGCCTTCTCTGTGCGACCTTGAAGGGATGTTACATGCATTTGTGTAAAATATGCATTCTTACAAAATTGTTGGCAGCATTTATTTTATGTTTGTCCCACTTAGATGAGTTAAGTTTTTCGGCTTTTTTACTGACCTGGAAAATAGAGTCGTAAAATTGAAAATTATTTAATAGTTTAAATATATTTATTAAAATGACTAACGATGGCGCAATTTGTAATGATTTCGATAAAATACCGTTTAAATTGGAATACCAGTAATCGCGTATTGAAATACCGTTTCTGTAAAGTTTTAAGTTTTGGGATTTTTAGCTGAAAAAATTATAATATTTTAATCAAAATGTCATGTAGTGTTTTCAAATCAAAAGCATAATCATAATCAAATGATCACAGTATGAGCTAACCCAATTAAAACAATTATTGACTGTAAACAAATCAAATTTCCAGGTCCCAGTAAAATAATCTTTTAGAAATAATATGGACTAGCTAGAAATATTAAAATCTTTTAGAAATCTTCATCTGAGCTAAAAAAAATGTTCTAAAGTTTTCCCGAACTACGAATTTTGTCGAAAAAATTTCACTAGAATGATGTTTGTATAGGAAATATAGCAACTTTTCTAAAACCGCTTAATTTTTTGGTTTGAAAGTATTTCGTGAGAACATATTTTGCAGTTACTTCTTGTTTTTCTTAAATTAATTCGACCATTTATTGGTTTCACTCCGTTTTGCAAAAATCGATCTTTTATCAGACCTGGTACGACGATTCCCTGAAACTGTTTCTGAAAGGGTTTCACTATGTCTGTATTGATATGTGAGTGAGTGTGTGTATCTGTTTGTATGGGTGTATATATTCACGAAAGTGATAATATTTTACAATTTAAATATTTCAAATTGAAAACTCCCTAAGATTTTAACTAGCTGAAACGATTTTATTTGTTGAACTGTTCGTGGAGTGATGAACATTCGTGGGTGGGCCATTTAAAAGTTTAAAGTTAAAAAAGCAAAAGAAATGTTTAAGATAGAGATGAAGTATTATTTCATTCAACTCTTTGAAGCAATTGGACTTTATATGGTATCATGACAAATTGATGGATTTTCAACCACTCTCAGCCACACAGCTGTGATATATAAGTTTTTACGCATCAACAATGAAACCAGTTTCACGATCTGTAGTAATAAACTTAAGTATGCAGGGCACTGTTGGTCCTTCTCTTTTGTACGACAATTTTGGACGAGTTGTGACAAATTGTCTTTGTTTTGAAAATCAATTTCCAATAAAACCCACCGTTGCTCAAGCAAAAATAGGTTAATTTCGTTCAGTGCAAATAGTATGCCTAACTTTTGTGACAGAATAGATTTGAAGTAGCCGGTGGTTCCAACTCAAACCGATAAATGTCATAATTTTATGAGATATACATATTATTATTACAACAGGTCTGCTTTTTCTTTCTACAATTTACACGATGATTTTTTCCGCCTTTTTTCAACCCAGCGCTATAAATAGGCAATGATGTTATTTGAATCTCATTTATTCTGACCATGACGAATCCGTTTAAAAGTTATTCCAAGAAAACCAATATAATAAAAATAATCACAGGAAGTTTAAGTTTGGTAGAACTCAGAAAATTATTTAAAAAGGAAATAAAAAAATTTTCACAACTATTTAATCTATTTCGTTAAAATTTTAACAAAATGTTAATTTAATTTGCAGCTGATTGAAAGAATTAAAAATTTTAAGTCAATTCTTGTTCCCATAACTGACATATACGAGAATTTGTCTTCTGTATTTTCATCTCATATGAAAAATTTTATATACTGGCTAGATTGAAACTATTGTTTAAAAAAATTATTTTAGACCTGTCCGTCCGTCAATTTATGTGACGATGTTTGTTTTTTTTTGGACCTGGCGTTTTTTGCAAGCATTGTTTTCCATAAATAAAATTTCTAATACAAAAATTCCATTAAAAAGTGGTGTTACAATTTTTGAACTTTAATTTACAAGTTAATAAATAACTTAAATATATCGAGAATCTGCTAAATAATTCTGATATTAAAACTAAAACAAATATAATTTACTAAAAATCTAAAAAAGATGGCAATGACTTACACATACATACATACATATATCTGTACATATGTATATGTTATAATATATGGCACATGTGAGTTGGTAATTACCAGCCGTGGCCATGAGAATGAGACTTCATTTCTTTCACTCTCATTACTTTTAGCACACCTTCTTGTACTACATGTCCACCCGAATATAAACCATTGCCTCTGCCTTTCCTACGCTTAATAACAGCGCTGCCCATTTCTCCATAGTGAGAAATTAGCTGAGAGTTTATGTCGTCGTCACCTGCGGAAATAAAGTCACCTCCAAAACTACGCTGGCTATCGCGCTGTAAGATTAGTTGTAGAATTTGTGGCAAAATAGCGTGCAGTTGAGAGTTGTAGCTGAAAGAACCGCCCTGTCTATAACTGGAGCCATATGAAGAGCCATCAGAAGAAGCCCCTTGGAGATCAGCAGAGTTTTGTGTGATCACCTGGAAAATCTGCTCTTGACTAGGCGATCCATAGCTATTTCCACCGGAGCTACTATATCCTCCAACTGGACCAGCCTCCAAAATTACTTTAATAACTTGTGGAGACCCACTATTGCCGTAATCATGGGAATAACTACTGCTGTGACCGTGACCATGATCATGACCATGATCATGACCATGGCCATGATCGTGACCATGCCCATGATCGTGACCATGTCCATGAGAAGATGGATCTATAATACTGTAGGTGACATGACTGCCTCCGCTATTTCCACCTCCTTTGCTTCCCAAAAGACTTGAAAATGTGGCATTGCACGCACAAACTATTGCCAATAAACAAACGAAAATCTATAACCAACAAGGAAACACAAATTAGCGACAAAAATACTACAAATAAAAATATCAAATTAAATACTCACCTTCATTTTAGTTCAGTTTGCTTTCGAGGTTTGTTGGATAATCCCAAATAATTTCTTAAACTGAACCTGCTAACAGTCGGTGCCCAAATGATACAACTTTCCAGCATTTCCCCTGTTTTTATACTTGTCCCATATACAGCTGGGGGTGTCCCACATTCAAATTGTTTTATTTTTTAGCAACTTCGCTGCAGCTTTAAACATAATTATTACTTCATTGCCCTAACGGCAACAACATCAGCCAGCAATATATTTGGTGTTTGGCAGACAGCAGGTCTCAATAAACAACATTAAAAGACATTTCAAAATTTTCTTTGAATTAAAACTTACCAAACGACTCAATGATTGCTAATGTTTTGCTGATTGTTGTCATTTTTCAAGCATTTTTGCATAAATTTCAAATATCTCTTTCACATTCACAGTCATTCAAAATATTGTTGTTTTCCTATTGAGAAATTAATCGAGCATCATTATCATAACAACCGAAGTCAAAGTGAAAAAAGAAGCGAAAGAGTCAGTTGCCGTCTTCATCTGGAATCACTAACCTTGGTCAATTGGATTGTTATTGCGTGTGTTTGTGCTTTTTATTCACGATTTAATTTTTATTAGCTTTGGATTATATTTCTCTTCACAGCCTCTTAATATATCTCAGCGGCGTAATAAAATTGTGTTACTGTTGTTTTTAATTTGTCTAAAACTCGTCTCTACATTCGCGCCAAATATCGCTCTTATCGAAGAAATTTATTTATTTATATTTATTTACTGATTGATTTAAGTCAGTTTTTTTTTCGAAATATTTGTAACACGCGGTTTAATTATTTGAAAATTTTAGTGTGACCTCTTTAAATACAGTTCATATATTAACTAAAAGTTTATTTCGCTGTTGTGTTGTGCAGGTGCTGGTGATGCCCTTCTTTAATACATTTCAAATATCTTCACTTGTTACTAAAATGCTGAAAATCTTGCGTTCACATATTATTTTAAATTCGTCTTAACCTGGTTTTAAATAATAATATTTTCTAATATTTTAAGTTTAAGATCTCTTTATTTCAAGTTAAATAATTTCTTTATTTCTCACTTCTTTGTGTGATTTCTTCAGGAAGTCAGCTATTTTTTTCCAAATCCCTGAAGAAGTCACCCAAAGGAGTTATGAAATATTGAAAATACTCTTGTATTGTAATAAATAACAAATTTTATAAAGCAGCTTTAACTTTTGGGAGAACAATTAATTGATTTTTTCAAAGTCTAACACCATTTCACCATCTAAACGTACTAATAATTATGATGGATCCAATTTATTGTCTTTGCGGGTCTTGGCATTCACATGGATCTTAAAATTACGCAATATCTCCACTATGGCTCCTTTCATTTGAGCTAAAGCAAAACGCATTCCTAAGATAGCAAATTGGAAAAAAAAAATAAATTATCTAATTAAAAGATAATTGTATTTTACTAAAAGAAGTCACAAACCCAAACAAACTCTTGGGCCATCACTGAATCCATAAAATATCCCCTTATCTTTAAATGATTTAAAACCACCATTCAAGAAACGTTCTGGCTCAAAACAATCGGCATTGGTATACTGATCTTCGTCAGCCATGATGGCATGTATTGGTAACAAGACTCTGGTGCCAACAGGAACTTGTAAAGTTTGACCGTTCTTATTTTTCAAATCAATGGACTCTGTGCACAATTTGACTGAATGTGAGGCAGGGGGATACATCCTCAGAGATTCTGTGTGATTTAATAAATATTTATTTTACAACAAAAATAAGTTCAATGCTATTTGATCCATACCATGAATACAGGCATCCAAATATTCCAAGTCCATAATAGCATCAAAACTATTGTCTTTTTCCAACTTTTCAATAATTTCAGAGCGTAATTTATCTTGTTTCTCCCCATGGCGTGCTAACTATGATGGTGTTAATATTGAATTGGCAAAGTACAGATTTGAGAAATCAACAGTCATTCTATTTCACTTACCAGTAGCAAACAGTGCGCTAATACATTGGCAGTTGTGTCAAATCCATCTAACAAAAAAGTCATTGTGTGACTTGTTAATTCTGGCAGCGACAAATTCTTTTTCTCTTGCAGATGCAGCATGTAGTTCATGAAATCGGTACGATTTTCATTGACACCCTTTTCGTGTTGAGATTTTCTTAATTCTATAGCGCTCTGCATTAAAGAGATGAAAAATCTTTCAATGGGCTCTGGCACGAAGCGTAATTTTTTAATTTTCGTCAAACCCGGTATCAAATTGGCCAAGCCCATATACAAGATTAAAATGATTGACTGATCAAATAACTTTTTGCCATTTTCAAAAATGGGCGACGATTTATCGGAAAATGTATTGGCTTCCAGACCCAGAACACAATCCGTAACAACTTCGCAGGTATAACGCAAAGCCATCTGTTGTTGAAAAATAAAACGTATTAATTTTTTTACTTTTATTTCTAAATTTGTACCCACATCTTTGACCTCGATGCCATCTCCCATTTTGTTTTGGTTTTCAATGTAAGCGGTCATTGATTTGCAAACTTTGTTCGTAACCGGAAATACTGTTTTAATCTTTTAGTTAAAAAGTAAATTAAAATTTTGCCAAAAATCTTTGAAATTTAGAATTGTTACTCTGTTTTCTCTCTTTCCATTTCTCGCCAGTTAATATGAATGGATTGTTGGCTAATATTTTATCAGACTTTTCGTCAATCTGAAAAAAATTTGTGGATTTATAAAGATGATTTGTAAGAAAGATATTTTTATGAATCAGCACAATGTCAATTCTTGAAAACCAATAATTTTGTGTAAGAAAAAGTGTTTTACTTTGGGCCACTTTGTTCAAAAGTCCTAGAGAATTTGAATTTTTTTATCTGTTCAAATGTTTGAAACTCAATTAAGGGCTTCCAAATGCTCTACGTAATGCTTCTTTTATATATGAAGACATTCCATGCCAGGGTGTCATTTGATTTATTCGTGCAAAATCTCTCACAGATCATAAGTTTTGATTAAAATATTCAATACAAAAATAAAATAGAATGAAAATTTAATAAAATTAAAAAAACTTTTTGTGAATGAACATTTAATTAAAATTACAAATTTTTAGCTGTTTATTTAATTAATAATTAAACTTTAATCAGAGCAATCATTTGTGTTCGATAGATTTGGTTCGGAACCATCACTTTTTACTATTTTAGATTTGCCTAAATTAATATCGATCTTTTAGTACATTAAAAGTTAATACTGGATGATTACTAAAGAATGTCCCTCATAATGAATCACCCTATACATGGAAATGCTGTAAACGTTAGTACAAAAAAAATTCCTGCAACTTTTAAGCCTGAAATATTAAAATTTTGTTATTTTGTATAAAAAATTTAATTAAACTTGTAATTGTAGCGCCAATAATTGTTGATGAATAATCTAATACATAATATATTAACTTTGTTTAAACGAGTGCTTATTAAAGCAAAAAAAAAAAAAAAAAATCAATTGCTTTACATACCGCCTATTTGTAGTTGAGTCGGGGTCAGCGTAGCCGTTTTAGTTATGTTCAACAAAAATGGTTGTACATTTTTCAATGTATGGATGTGATTTTTTTTAAATTTTCAAAACGTTCAATGAAAACAAAATTTTTATATAGTTTCATATTATATATCTTTCCACAATTTTAATCTATATTTTTACATTGGAAATTATATATTATAATAATAGTTCTTGTCTTAAACTTAATGAAATAATTAACTTAATGTTATTGTTTGTTGTGCCCATTTCTATATGATGCCATATAAAAGTAACAATGTTGCAAATAATATATTTTTAAATAACATCTTTGAGAAATCGGATGCTGAAAATGCACAGTTATCATGTTCGAAATACAAGTAAATGGATTGATTTAATTTCACAGCAATTGAAGCGTGTCTTTGTATAAGTGAATCGTTACGAAGCGAAACAATATATTTTATAAAATATAAATAAGTAGGAGACATTTTTGTTCAAGGAAATTAATATTGACATGTTTGAAAATAGTCTTATGAATCTGTGTTTCTATGTAGAATGCGCAGGAATATATAAAATTAGTTGCTATTAAAAATTTCAAAAATTTTAAATTGATCAAGTTTTGAAAAGCCGTAGTCGATGAAAATTATATTTCCAAATACGAAGAAATTCGTTTCATTCGCTTATCACAATTAAAAACTATATCGAAAATTAAATATGTTGACCGACAGAAATCATAAAATTTGAAAGTTTTTTTTTTTGTGAAGAGATCCGTACTATGAAAACTTTTCTACGGCAGCGAAAATTTCTAAAAACAACAGGAGGAATACCACGAAAATTTTCATTATAAAGTTTAGTTACAAAGATAAAATTTTTAGCAGAAATAGAAAAATTGTTCGGCATGAACAGTCATGCACTTAAAATATCAGCATATGGCGGACACATATTTCTTCATAACTGGGGCAAAAGAACTTCAACTAAAGGTTTCTTTTTTAAATAAATTTCACTTACTTTAACTTTATGTCTAAATGAACGAAAATATTTTATAATTTGTGAACTCCACCCAAAGTTTAATTTTGAATTAATAATTAATTTTTTAGTCGTTAAGTAAATTATGAATTAAAACAAATACTACTTACAAATGTTGAAGATTCATTATCATGAAAATGTTTAAAATCTGTCACCAAAACTCGACGAACCATTTCTGGATTAACAATCATTAGTTGAGGGCAACGGCAGTTGTAAACTCCAATAAAATTGTCAGTGCGTTTATATGATCTATTTATATATAATAAAATATTTGAGTGTAAATCAAAAAGATCGTGGCTCAAAAAAAATTGAAAATAGACCTTTTTAATGATTGATTAACTTGCAAATCACTACAAATTTATAATTGAATAAAAAAATCTGTATATGTATAATATACATATACATATATAGATAGAAATATATATAGATAAAAATCTATATATGTATAATATACTTAAAAATCTTTTCTTATGTATACGTATCATATATTTGAATTATTTGAAATAATTTATTTCCTTTTGATCAACACTTCAAAAACGTACTCATAAATTTTCTGTATATCGATCGCAATATGATTTTTCCGTGTAAAAGGACCGGGAAAATTGCCAAAAAATGGTACAGGCGTTGGACCGTCAACACCTCGTTTCTTCCAATAATTAAAATTCCATATTAAAAATAAATAAAATGCGAATAATATTCCCAATATTATACATAAAAGAGTGAAGATCATTTTGTTTATTTATTTTTTTTTCAATTGAGATCAGCGAACAATAGAAAATCAACAACCGATGAGTTTCAGATTCTAGTAACTATTAAACGAAATTATAGAAATCATAAAGAACGAAACGTTTGGCAAATCTGTTTTTTTTTGTTTGTGTGCGGTTAATTGTTTGCAACTTTTTGTTGTTTAATTTTTTTATTCAAAGAAATTTGTTTAAATGTTTGTTTGCTGATCTACAGTTGCCAGACGTGATTGCCAATCGATGTTTGCTACAAATTTTACGTCACTAGAAAACCCCCTTTTATTCGAAAAATCAATCTGGGATTTAAAATTTGAAATAAGTGATACATTTGAAAAATAAATACATGTTAACCAAAAGGCGATTTCAAATTATAAAGTAACACACAACACTTCCAGTGCTGGATACTTGAAGGACTTACTTACGTTTGCCACTTAACTGAGCATAATATGCAGAGCAGGCTCGAATTACACGAACGTATGCAAAATTTTTAAAGGTAGGGTAACAATAAATTTTCACAACCCATCATAATGCTGATAATAAATAATAAAAATGTTTGCCATTGAAATAGAAGCACAGTTTGATGACCTCAAATCTTGAATTGAATGTTAGAATATATCCAGCAAATGTGATGTTTATTTTTATTTTGTTGTTATTTATGGTTCCATATGCATATGATAAATTTTATTTGTTGTTATTGTTGTTCGAAATAAACAAATTCAATTTAAATTTTAGTCTACAAAATTTCTTTGGTACTGTGAAGTAAATATATTTGAACAAAGATCAATTCAATTTTCTTAATTTAATTAATTCTTTCAAAATCTAACCAAACGCCACCATCCAATCGCAGCATAAAATAAGTGGGATCCATTTTATTGTCTGTTCGGGTCTTGGAGTTCACTTTAACTTTATAATTTAGCAAAATTTCCACAAGAACAGCCTTTAGTTGTGCCATAGCGAAACGCATACCTGAAAAAATTAATAGGAAAATTATTTAATTTAGTTTTTTTTTTTGTAGATATACTCGTAAATATAATTTTATTAAAATGCGAATGTTTTGACTTCCTTGCAAACTATTCTCCTATCAAAACCCTAGAAGGTCACTTCTTAGATTTCTATCAATAAAATAACTAAACATGCGACAGATGATTTGATTTCAAATATAAAACAGTTTAACATCGAATTACAGGCTGAAAATACAATCTTAAAAACTAAAGTTTTATGAAAGTAAATTTTTTTTTCTAAACTCAAAAAAGTCGTATGTTTTGCGGACTGAGACTGTCTATATAATGGCATTTTAAAAACGCTTTTAGGAAATCCTCAATAGCCGTTCAAAAATATTTTCGATTCGAAGATATCTTACCCAAGCACGTTCTGGGTCCATCGCCAAATCCCAAATAAACGCCATTATCCTTATACATTTTAAGACCGCCATCCATAAAGCGTTCTGGCTCGAAACTTTCGGCGTTTTTATAATGATTCTCATCTATCATAATGGCATATATGGGCAATATTACTGGAGTTCCTGCGGGAACATGTAAAATCCGACCATTTTTATTTTGCAATTCTGCGGCCTCAGTGCACAGTTTTATCAGATGTGAACCAGGAGGAAAAATTCGTAAAGTTTCTATAACCAATGAAATAATTAATATCGCTTTATGCCATCAAATAAAATACAATTGCTATTAACCATGTATACAAGCATCCAAATATTCTAAACCCATTATAGCATCAAAATCAGGGTTGTCACACAATTTTTCAAGCATCTCCTGTCGCAACTTATTTTGTTTGTCAGCATTGCGACCCAACTGTAAGAAATGCAAATGTTGAAACATAAATATTTACATTCCATTCTGATAATTGTTCGAAAAGTGTTTTTAATGTAAAAAGATATAATAAATATTCCAAATCACAAGGTATAGTCAAAATCAATTTTAACTATATAAATTACTTAGCAGTTTTCGAAAGCCGCTGCAGTTCTTAGCTGTGCCAATTTTATTATGAAAAAGGATACGAGCACTCTATTAAAGTGATGGCAGCATGATTTTCTTAAGTCCTAGTGTTGACGTTTGATTATTTTCTTCAGGTCATATTTTCTTAAATTTTTGTTTTGTAGCGGCTTTCGAAAACAGCTCTTTTGCTATATAAGTTGAACTGATGTTCACTTTCCCTTGCGCTTTGGAGTATTTATCACGTCTCTCGGAATTGAAAACACTTTTCAAACAACTAACCTATCAAAATTGAATTTAATAGAGCAATGAATAAATAGTTCGATACAAAATAATTACAAATAAATATTTACAATTGGTAATAGCCAAAATACATACCAGCAATAGACAGTGTGACAAAACTCCAGCTGTCGTCTCAAATCCATCAACTAAAAATGTCATGGTGTGCGCTGTCATCTGTGGTATTGTCAGATTCTTTTTCTCTTGCAATTGCAACATGTAGTTCAAGAAATCAACGCGATTTTCGTTAACACCTTTTTCCAGTTGAGATTTTCTTAAGGCTATCGAGTTCAGCATTAAATTAACGAAAAAATCTTCTATATATTTTGGCGCAAAGCGTATCTTTTTAATTTTTGTGAAAGATGGTATTAGGCCAGCCAAAGTCATGTATATGACTACGAGAAACGTTTGTTGAAACATTTTGTTGGTATGATCAAGGATAGGAGGCGATTTTTCACTGAAGCTGTTTGCTTGTATTCCTAAAACGCAATCGCTAACCACCTCACATGTAAAACGTAAACTCAGCTGTCATGCAAAAAAGTTAAAGCCAAAGTGTTATTATTTATTTTCGTTGTTTGTATTTACATATATGACTCACCTCCTTTGCGTCTATTCCATCTTTAGTATTCATTTTACTCTCTTTCTCAATATAATCGGTTAAGATTTGACAGACCTTCTTTGTTACAGGGAATACGGTCTTTATCTGAAAGTATTACGAGTTAGCTTCGCTCTTCGTTTCGATAAAATTCGTTATCTTCTTACTCTGTTTTGCGTAAAACCGGGTGTTATTTCTGCTCTAATTTCTTTCCACTTCTCACCAGCTAATACGAATGGGTTTTCGGCAAATATTGAATCTGATTTTGGATCAACCTAGAAATAATATATTGTTATGGGTGTTGAATATTAGTTAAGGCAAATTTTTTCTTTTAGAAAAAAACTTTTAGTCTTGTACATGAAAATTAGGAGAATAAAATAAGGGCCGAATTTCGTAAATCACTTTACGGAAAAGAACTTTAAAGCGAAGCAAATCCCGTTTTGTTTTGTATATAATTTTTAAATAAAATTAAATGTTTCCGTTACTAAGCTGTTAGTTAAATGGCAAAGAGATTTTAAAATCTGTTTGTTTGTGCGATTGAACAATATTTCAATTAATGTGTGATATAAGAAATTTATAAATAGTCAAAGTTTCACTATCTTTTTATTACTTAAAAAGAACTTTGCTTAGCTTACAATAACTGCAACAGCTGGACCAACATATAAAAGTGTGTGTAGTAAATGTCAATTAAGAAAAGTACTTTTATAAATTCTCCAATCTGATACTCATACTATGCAAAGTGTTTTTAATACTCACAAATCTTGAGGCTTCATTGTCATGAAAATGTTTGAAGTCTGTAACCAATATACGGCGTACCAGTTCTGCATTCGTAATTAACAATTGAGGACTGCGGCAATTGAAAACACCCACGAAATTATCTGTGTTTTTGTACGATCTAATAAAATTTTATACATATGTTTTTAATTTAAAGATTAAATCATTGCGAAATTTATAAAAAAAAGACCAAAGTGTGATTTGCACAAGCCAAATACTCTGGTCGGCTGGAAATTACTTCAAAAATTGGATCACAAAAAACATTAACTGCCTGTTCAACGCTGACGCAAGCAATCGTTCGCTCGCACAAATAAAAATCAATGCTAAAACAAATGTGAAATAATATTCTTAGAAATAATATTCTTTTCAAAGGCTGAACAGGCAGTAAAAGATTTTCATGTAAATTTCACTACTTTCTGGATTGTGAAAACCACACTGAAGATCACTTGGTAATAATTACTAACTCATAAATTTCATTGATATCCATGGCCAAATGCCTCTTTTGGGTAAATACACATGGAAAGTTACCAACCAAAGGTTTTGGCTTTGGCCCATTGACACCACGTTGTTTCCAATAATCGAAGTTCCATGTTAGGAAAAGATAAACCAAAAGCACAAAGCCCAAACTCACGCCAAGAATAGCTAATAACATTATGTTTTAAATTGTGTTATATATGCGGAAATAGTATTTTTTTTGTGATGATGACACGTTAATATGTATAACAACCTCTCGTTGCGAGTTGAAAAATTCGTTTGATGTAAATAAATATGATGCAAATAAAATGATATTCAAAACTTTTAACTTTATTCTTGAATTGTGTGAAAGCTTAATAAAGCTTTTTCATTTTAAATAGTATATCTTGTACAATTCGTATGAAAACTTAAAATATTGTCAAATAATAAATTCCCATAATGACTTTTCGAAATCTGTTCAATGAAAGAAAAACATTGACTAGTTGTTATCAAGAGAGGAATGAAGTGCTTCTTTTAATATATGAACGTTTCGTCAATTGTTTGTTGACTTCTTCAGGGGTTCTTTTGTAATGTTATAGTTATTAATACATTAAATACATATTGATAACAATACTAGTACTTCTTTATTATATAACTTATAAAAGTTTTATTAAAAACATACATATTTTAATGCGATAAGATTAGGTATGATATTTCGTATCGTTGAACTTTTAAAAGTGTTACCTCTTTGATGTCTATTATGCTGGGAAATAAAAGTCTACAAAGATAAAAGTAACGGCTATAATTTATTTCCAAGTGCATTAACCAGTTGACTCACACGATTTATAAAAGTGGTTTATGTTCTGATATTATTCCTGCGGAACTATGAAATGTAATAGAAACAAATTTGTACGGATCATTATAAGTCTTAAATTTCTTTCCCCGACTTGAAGGACCATATAACGGTTTCTAATGTCAAAAATAACTCAGAACTTAAAATGAGATAAATATTCAACATTTTAAGTTTTGATTTGTTTCTGTCGATCAAATTGAATTTTGATATTTAATGTATTAAGAAACTTGCAGTGGTTTCTTATGAAATCTTTTTTTTTTTTTTGATAAGTAGGACAAGAAGTCTGGACACCACCGCTGCATATGCAGTGCATTGCGCTGGAACTTTGAAAGGAGGGGATAGTGTTAAGAAAACAGATGTAAACTAATTAGAAGAGGGAAAAATTGTTGTAGATATTATTTTTTTTACAAACACTGATGAAGAGGGGGGGGGGGGGGGTCTGTATTCTGCTCTTTAGTAAATGACGGTGTTAATCACTGTCGGTAATATTCAGCGACCAGTGGTGTGCCTTCGCCATTGAGACAAGAGGACAAGACTTAACATAATTAGGAAATTTGGACACCATATTCAATATTTGGTTACACCAAAAGGCAAAATCCAATTAATTATTGTAAAGCACAAAGTTCTGAGCGGGGTAACTGGTTAATGTTTTATAGGATTTTTAGTAGAAAAACCGTACATGAAATTTACAAACTCTGAAAATTAAGTTATTGGCTTGAGCTTTTCACAGAAAAGGTTTACTGATGTATAATTAACCAAAAAAAAGTTTGACAATAGGAAAATGGAACAAAAAGTTTAGAAAATCGGGCATGAAGAGAATAACCCAACGGTAGCACTGGTACGTGATTTGTGTTAATATCAGTATTATTGATCAAATGTAAATAAAATATTGATAAAAAAAATAAACAGTCATAATGATGATGGAACTGTAGCGCTTTTCGAAAACATCGTTTTTCTTAAAAGTTAACAGAATTTTATAAAACAGTTGAAATTAATTAACAGAAAAATATATCACAGTTCTCAAGATGGAATGGCTTTAAAACGATAGAACGCAAATCAGTTATAATAAAAGACAAAAGAGAAAACTTCATCAAGTAAATGGAAACAATATTTTTGTACCGGCGTATATATATATAACGCAGCGAAGAATTTTAAATCAGTAGTAATTGTTACGCCGGCAGTTTTTTATTGCTTCAGTAATATTCGAAGAACATTTTATTTAATATATTTCTCATAATTTAATAAACATGATTTATTCAATCTTTGTAAAATCCAACCAGATGCCACCTTTCAAACGTGACAAAAAATATGAAGGATCAAATTCGTTATCTTCACGAGTCTTGGAATTCACACGAACTTCATAATTACGTAATATGGCTGCTAAGGCGCACTTAATTTGGGCCAAGGCAAAACGCATACCTAATAAAAAGAAAGCAGTAGTTAAAGAAGTTAAAATAACTTTTTTTCAGTTCAATACCTAAACAAGCTCTGGGTCCATCACCAAAACCGTAATACACTCCCAAATCTTTATATTTTTTCAAGCCGCCATTTTCTTCCAGAAAACGTTCCGGTTCAAAACCATTTGGATTTGCATAAAAGTCTGCATCAATCATTATAGAATGTAGGGGTAAAACCATACTCGTGTTTTGAGACAAAACTAAAGATTTGCCATTTTTGTTGGTTAATTCTATGGGTTCTGTGCAAAGTTTCGATGTAAAGAAAGCTGGAGGGAATAGGCGCACGGTTTCTAAAACGGTTAGAAAACAAAACAATTTTAATAAATAGTTCATTAAGTACTTGTATGAGTTTGTACCATGAATGCAAGCATCTAAGTATGGCAACTGCATCATATTCTCAAAATCTCCATCCTCACAAACTTTTTTTAAAATCTCCTGGCGTAACTTTTCTTGTCTCTCCAAGTCGCGCCCCAGCTTAATCATGCAAAGAGTAACAAAAGCAAATTATTAGCATAGACAACATATTTTAAGTCAGTAAATCAAAAGTACGATCACACTAATCAAATATTTGCCCAAATGTTAAACCACTAAATACTGATGAAAAATGTTTTAATTCGAACAAGTGCTTACACGTTTTCTGGCAAATATTTGACAAGTGTGAGTGTGCCTTGAAAAACTTCATGTAAATCGTTTCAATGTTACATACC
Organism: Linnaemya vulpina; assembly: GCA_963675445.1. Classification (NCBI taxonomy): domain Eukaryota; kingdom Metazoa; phylum Arthropoda; class Insecta; order Diptera; family Tachinidae; genus Linnaemya; species Linnaemya vulpina. Next base: position 14,737,153 of record OY776280.1, on the reverse strand, counting down.
AACAGCAACGAATGTGCAAGTATTCCAGCAGTCGTCTCAAAACCATCCGACACAAATGTAATCGTATTTGCTGTCAAGTCTTTTATCGACAATTGTCTCTTCTCTTGCAACTGCAACATGTAATTCATAAAATCATTACGATTTTCATTTATACCCTGCATCCTTTGAGATTTTCTCAACTCTATGGAATCATTCATAATTTTTAGAAAAAACGTCTCGCACTCTTTGGGGAAAAATCGAAATTTAAAGAAATTCGTTAGTACAGGAAACAATCCAATCATTATCGTATAAAACACTATAATGAAATTTTGCTCAAATGTTTTTATAATCATTGCCATAATGGGCGAAGGCTTCGAAGTGAAACTTTTAGCTTCTAGACCCAAAACACAGTCAGTAACCACTTCAGAGGTGAAACGTAAGCACAGCTGTAACGTGTGTGTAAATGTTAATTCTATGACAAATCTATAACATTCTATTGCACTTACATTATTGGCATTAACTCCTTCTTCGGAGCCAATTTTTATTTGCTCTTCGATAAATTGTGTCATGTTTTTGCAAACTTTATTAGTTATTGGAAAAACGGCCTTAATCTGTGGAGAAATTAAAGGAAATAATTTTAAAAATAATTTAAAATATTATCAACTTTTTACTTACTCTGCTTACTGTAAGGCCTGGTGTTAAATCTGCTCTTCTTTCTTTCCATTTCTCGCCAGTTAAGCAAAATGGATTATTGGCGAATAAGAAATCAGTTTTTTCGTCCACCTGAAAGAAAAGAAATAGTTTAAAAGGAGTTGACTGTAATACCAAAGGGTAAAAATGTTTACCAGTTAATAGTGTCCTAATCTTCCCGCTATCAATATAAAGGAAGTTAAGTTCAAAAATCTTATAATGAAAAATACAAAATTTCTGAACACGCTTCGTTTTTGAAATAATTTTAAAACATCAAAATGTATTGCAGTGATGCAAAGTCTTACGTGCTTTGTTTTTGTAAACAATGTAAAATGGCATCATATCAAAGTATTTTGATGTTTCGGAATTCAGTCAAGGCCTTGTCATTAAACATTAAATATAGCTTGTGAACATATCGTTTTCATTTAAGTGATATCATTATTGAATTCTTCAGATGACCGAAATTTGCTTGATAACAAGAAATCATTCCCAATTCAAGAGAACACTTATTAGAAGATTGGATTACTTAGCAAATAATACTAAAGAGGACACAAAGGCGAAACTAAGAAACTAAGCATTTCTGAATTTTTGAAATATATAAAACAACAATCCTATTTATTTCATGTTTCAATTTTATCAAAAAATTTTAATACTGAGAGATATGATGACGTAGTAAAAAGAAATTAAATTGCACTAAATTCAAATAGAATCTTTCTCCCTTTTTTTTTTAATAGTCATTAGACAATTTAAAACAACGTCTGTAATGAAATCGCTTTGAGTTGTCGTTTTTTTTTTTGTTTTTGTTTTTATAATCGTTTTCCTCCACTCTACGTAAATGGTAACTTGTCGAAACCGATCTGTCTAAAATTCAAAATCATTCCCAAATCAAATAAACACCATCGAAAGAAAAATTCAATTCGATTTTCATGACTTGTTTTATAGTTACTTCGTTACTAGACAATTTTTTCATATGAAAATATAGAAAAGTATAACCCCTAATTTAAAATTATAAAATTTTTCATCGGGAGCTATTATAATTAATATTAAGTTAATCATTTAATACTTGGTCGATGTCGTACCCACGAAATATTGCCCGAGAAAATGTGCAAACCGAAAAAAAATCATTCTTTATGTATAAAAGTATGTGCCAGTGGTGTAAATAATTGTGCACTTTGTTTATTGATTTCTGCGTTTTAACTTCTTTTTTTTTGTCACGATACCCCACGTTATCTATTTGGTGTAACATTCAAACTCTTGCCACCTTTTTATGGCTGCTTTTGTAATTTATTCTTTTATATCATTTCAACCAATTCTAAGCCACTAGTTGACCATCTTTGAAAATAATACCGTAATTTTTTTCAACAATTCTATGAAGGTGTGAAAAAATAAAATAGATTCATATCGTATAAAAATATTTGCTGGTTTTGGTCGTATAAGTTTCAGAGCCTACTACATTTATTACGAAGTGATATTAACTCTCAAATGGTTTATAAGAGCCTTGGCATAAGATGAGAGGTTTGAAACTTTTCCAAACTGAGGTTGAAGTCCACTGCTGATTTGGTAAAGCACCAATAAACACTGACAAATAAATTTCATTTATTACAATAGAAGAAGTGTGACAGTATATCAAGTGGTGAATTTTGTAAGAATTAAAATAAATATTTAAAATTATTTACTCACCATACGTGACACATCATTATCATGGAAATGCTTAAAATCTGTAGTAAAAATACGTCTCGTCAATTCGCCATTTGTTACCAGCAGTTGGGGGCTGCGACAGCTAAATATGCCCACAAAATTGTCTGTGTGCTTATATTTCCTATTAAATATTAGAAAAGTTTGCATAGTTTTAGAACAATTTTTTTGCTGTTTATAAATTCAGTTAAGATTGTCAGGCTTCGTAATTTTATATGAAGAGCGTCATGATAAATATTCCAAGTAATCAAACGTTCCGACTGAATGTAATTTCTGTTAACATCACTTTGACATATAAAGCTCTCTTATATAATCTTTTATATAAGTGATCTTAAAGATATGTATATATGCATATATGTATGTCATATGTATACACACATAAATGCCAATGATGGGAAAATACTGACTTCCGAAAGCAGCCTTATTCTACTCCACTGGCCACAATTTGAAAATTAAATAAATACTTTTCGATTTTCCCTTGTTCCTCTGAATATACGCGGTTATCACGACTATCTGGCAATAACATTACAAAACTTAGTCTAAGAATGAAATTAACAATTAAAAAAATAAAAATTCGAATTCATTAATTTATATTATACAAAAAAATATTTTGCATATGATGCACACAATAAGAATGAATACTCACTCATAAATATCCTGTAGATCGTAGGTCATATGGCGTTTTTGTGTCAACACACTGGGATAGTTGCCGACAAATGGCTGTGGCCTTGGGCTTTTGATGCCCAACTTTTTCCAGTAATTAAAATTCCATATTAAAAATATATAACCCAGTGCAACAAGTGACAATAAAGAAAAAATTAATGTAAGAAACATTTTTTTGTCGAATTGTTTGAAAATGTTCAGGCTTCCATTGACATGGAGAGCTATCTGCTCAATAAATTAACTGAAAATAAAAATTATAATAATCACACAATCTGTAAAAAGCTTTTTATATTATAGCAAACTTTTTTTTCTGCTCATAAGCTTTATGTGCAGAGTTTGCAATGAAATAAAAATATATTATTAAAATTTTAAATATAAACATAATATATTATGCATATATATATATATATATATATATATATATATATATATATATAATACGTCTCATCGTCTACCCATAGATTAATTAACAAGCCTATCAAATTGCTATCAAACCCATGACAATGAATTATAATTAAGTGGTTGTCCAAACATTTTCATAACGCAAGCTCTCACATTTTAACTAATTGTTCTGTTCTAAATACATTTATGACAACAGTTAGCCGACGACTACAACCTACCACAAATAGAATAGATGTATGCATTGGACTTTTGACGATCTCGCTCATTAGCTTTTGAACTTAATTTTTGTTTTCTTAAATCGATCAAATGCACAACTTCTACCAAAGCCCAAAGTATCTTTATGATAACATTTATTTTGGGAACACGAAAGACAGGTTGTAGTTTTAGCAAATTTAAACCAACTACAATAACCCAACCGGCTGTAAAAATTTAGCCACATAAATTTAATAGTTAAAACAAATCTATATGAGAATTATATTCTCTTGAACGTTACGCAACATATTTGAAGATAACGTTAAAAACTGTTTTTTTCTTTTCAACCAGAGATGTTTTAACGTTGATATTCTTGTGTATACAACATGCATTTATATTTGCAAGCGTAAAAATATAAGTTATTGATGCTTTCAAGCAAAGCGCTATTTAAGCACTTTTATGTCAAATATTTTCAAGATATTTATAATGAGCATAGTTTACTAAAAATTTCTTTTCAATCATATATGTTTCATCATTATATAGCGATGATAACGTACTTTAAAGTGTACCACAAACAAATTGTGCCATATTCATAAATGTATTGGCGTTTTATTCATTTGACTACAAAACGAATACACTGTTGACAATTTCAGAAAGCATATATGTGAAACATATGGGTGCTCAAAACTATTTTTGATTGTAAAATAAAGAATGTAAAATAAAATTTTGCCAATTTACATCCAAAATGGCTCCTTGGTAATTACTTATTTGTATCTGATAATATTTTCAATTTAGCAGGGCCGTCCATCCTAAACCAAATGAGATCGCCAAACAATTTTCAATAGGTGTTTTTAGGTTCTTATAAAATTTTTCAAGATTGGTTTCTTGTAGATTTCTTCATAAAAACTTTTATCGTAATAGCTTAAAAAAGAAATCATCATTCTTTTGTGGTTATTGTTTAATAACCACTAAAATTAATTTACAAATTAATTAAATAGCTGGCTATAGTAGGATATATGTAGCCATGGGTGTTAGTCGTTGTGTCGCTTGCTGTGTTCTATGTGCTTGGTGCCTTAGATAACGTTATAATAGAGTCGAAAGTGCGACAAAATATTGCGAAATCATTTTGACAAATAATATTATAAGAAATAAAAACAATAATACATGGAATTCATACAATGCGCTATCTTTGAATAGGTGCGAACATACTTAACGCCTTTAGCATTCAGTCTTTATAATGCAGTCATTAACCCTCAATACGTATTAAAAGGGATAGAAATAATAAATAGATTTTTTTTATATATTCAATTGAACAAACTGTGCATGAATATGAATGTAAAAATGGGAAAATATTTGTATGCAATTTGTTTTTCAGTATTTGTAAATATTTTGTTTGCTAATTGCGAGAATATATATTCACACACAAATATATTTTGTGGTCACATTCTAGAGTTCTATTTGCCTATTTCGTTTGAAAATATTATTACCGATTCCGATATGTGGAAAACTTCTGTTTTTTCGTTCCATTGCATTTGAAACAAAAGCAATTAATAAAATATTATTATTTGCTTGCAATGTAATTGTACGACAGGAGAAAGCCTTTTGACTTTGTGAAATAGATCATTTGACAACATAAATATTTTATGAATACATAATAAAAACTTTCATTATTTTGAATATTGTTTACATTTGGTCATACTACGTGTAATACATTTTATTATTAAATTGTTATAAACCTCCCCTTTACAGTTTGTCTGCCAGAAATTCAATTTGTATTAAATCACTATTCACTTACTGACATAATCATGAAAAATAATGTGCACTGGAAAGAGTTTTCAAATAAAGTACAAAAACTGACAAGTGCACATTATATATTATGAATACAGCAGTTAAGTTTTATATAAATATTCTAAACATGATCGATAATATATTTTATTTTTTCCTTCTTATTACAGATGAAAAATGGATTTGGTAAGTGATCTGTTTCTTTAGTTTTTTTTATAAATCTTTTAACATTTTTTAAAGTAGTTTTTGCAAAATTTTTACAATAATTCAAAATCCAAATATATGCCACCGTCTAAACGTGCCAAAAAATAGTTGGGATCAAATTTATAATCACTACGAGTTTTTGGATTTGCTTTCACTACAAATTTACTTAAGATTTCCACTAAGGCTGCCTTAATTTGAACAAAACCAAAACGAATGCCTAAAAGAATTATTTTAATCTCAATTAACTTTCAATAAGAAAATGTTGTCGTTTAAATTTACCTAAACAAATGCGAGGACCATCACCGTAACCCCAATAAGCACCCATATCGAGATATTTCCTAACACCACCATTTTCTTCGAGAAAGCGTTCTGGCTGAAACTGAAAAGGTTGCGGGTAAATATTTTCATCCATCATAATGGCATATTGGGGTACGATAACTACTAGACCCTTGGGAACTAGGAAAGTATTTCCATTTTTATTAGTGATTTCTAGAGGTTCAGTGTAAATTTTACGCGAAAAAAATATAACGGGAAAGAAACGTAAAATTTCTGCAATAGACAAACAAAATTTTCGTCATAAGAATTATTTGTTATATAAAAACTTAAATTACCGTGTATGCAGGCATTTAAGTAGGGTAGATTGGATATGGCGTCAAAATCTCTTTGCGTGCCCACCCTATTTTGTATTTCTGAACGCAGTTTCTGTTGAACTTCTGGATAGCGGGACAACTTTAAATATAAATTGTTAATAGGCTCCGTCAAATAGTAGTTTTCTTTAGGCTACAATACCATCAATAAGCCATGGGCCAAAACGGAGGATACTGTTTCCAAACCGTCCAGCACGAATGTCATTGTGTGTGCAGAGATATCCATTGTAGTGAGATTTTTTCTTTCCTTTAGTTCTAAAATATAATTCAAAAAATCCGCTCTCTCTTTGGATTTATCTGAATGTATTGTCTTTCTTAAATTAATTGCATGAGTCATGAGACTAATAAAATATTTTTCAAAATCTTTTGTAAGAAAGCGTTTTTTATAGAACTTTAAAATGCCGGGGAAAAGTCCTGTTAGAGAGGAGAATATAAACGAATATTCAAACATATGATCGTGCATAATGAGCAGAGGTGAAGCGTTGCGATCCCTGAAACTATCACTCTTTAGACCCATGACACAGTCTGCTATAATATCGGCCACAAAGCAAAAAGATAACTATTAAAAATTTATTAAATTTTAAATGGCAAACTAATATAAAAATATAATCGTATTTCTTACTTCTTTAGCATCAATTCCCTCCTTGCAAGGCACCTCAATTTGTTGCTCAATGTAGTTGCACATGTGCTTGCATATATCCAACGTCACAGGAAACATAGTTTTTATCTAAAATTCAAAGTCATGCAGGTCATGTTAACATATACTTACTCACGTATTTTTATTATTTAGTTTTGTTACTCTCTGTGTGCTTAATCCAGGTGTCATTTGGGATCTCCTCTCCTTCCATTTTTCACCGCCAGCCACAAATGGATTGTTGGCGAACAGGAAATCTGTTTTGTCATCAATCTGGACGGAAAAATGCAATTGAGATTTGCGAAAAAATTTTATTTTAATTGTTAATAATATTTACCAACGTTACTTGTTCATTATCATGAAAATGTTTGAAATCACTAACGTAAACACGTCGGGCCAACTCGGGATTCAAAATTAACAGCTGCGGAATACGATTTTTAAATATGCCAACGAAATCTTCCGTATGCTTATACGACCTAAATTGTAAAGTGTCGCGGATTAATTAGAATTTCCGATATAATGGGGGTGAAAAACTCACTCATAAATATCCCATATGTCGTACATAAAATGTCTTTTCTTCGTTATTGCACTTGGGAGATTACCAAAAATTATTTCCGGCCTTGGTCCATTAACACTATGTTTTTTAAAATAGTTGAAATTCCATTTTAAAAATATATAAATTAATGCAATCACAGCCAACAGTAACCAAAGAGTTATTAAAATCATTTTTGTACTACTGGAAACTTTATTTAAATTTTATTCAAACAATTGCAATAGCCAATTTAAATAGAGCTCAAAACTGTTCTACAGTTCCTCCGTCACTTATTGCTGACAAACTACAAATGAGTTTGTGCCGTTAAAAACAGGTCGTCAATAACGATTTTATGAATAGAGATTAATAAAAACTATATTCTCTTTTAAATATGCAGTATATTTTTACCCCTTTCCTGTTTGTTTTTGCATTTAACTTTCTACGAATATCAACGAGAAACCAAATTTTCGTTTAGCAGCAAAATTGTCACAACAAATACGTTTCAATTCATAAGCATTTTATTGCTATTCACCTATCCCTCGAACTGCGGGATGAATGCGTGAAGTGAAGTACTTTTTAATAAGATAAATTGTATGCCGGTATGTCTTCTATAGTCATGTTTGGATAGTTTTCCAACTCGCTTTTCAATCGTGACATTTTGTTTTGGGATCGTGTTTGATTTTTATCTGTTTTAACTTCTTCTAAAATTCGCATATTCGATATAGAACCAACGATAGTGGAATAATTAGGTGGTCTGGCTACGGCCAGGTGGCCACTATTGATAGACATTACAACAACCAAATCGATGATTGACTTTGTAAAGTCATGATCCAAGTACAAAATTATAGCAATAAAACATATTAAAATGCTGCACACATGCACAATTGCTAACAACGCTCATATATACATAAAAAACACAAGAACTTGACGTCAATTAAGGCAAAAACTAGTTGAGTTGCGTAGCGATGCCATTATGTGAATTTAAAAACACTGATCGAACAATTATGGTGTTTTCTTTTCTGCAATATGTGTAAAATTTTTTTCACTTCTCTAGGAAAGCAACAGTTTAGAGGTGTTCTTAATTGGAAATAGTTTTTCGTAAAACCTGTTGAATTGATTTCTAATAAATTCGCTATTTTCGAATCACATAATGCTGCCATTTTGTATTAAAAAGTGCAAGAAATGTTGCATTATTTTTTAGAAAAGAAAACAGCATTAGCTTATCAAAATCGAATTTCTAATTTATTCACAATAATTCACACAAAAATGTTTTTAAACATGTTTTCTCTTTCTTTTAATATAATTTTTATTAAAACCAAATCAGAAAGCTAATTAATTTTTTCCAAATTTAACCAAACACCACCATTGAGCCGAGCAATGAATTCAGCTTTATTTAATAAATTATCACTGCGTGTCTTGGGGTTAACATGAATATAGAAATTACGAACCATTTCAACAATGACAGCTTTCGCCTGCGTCAAAGCAAAACGCATCCCTAAAAAAAAACAAATATCCAAATTAACACTGCGCAATCATTGAAATAATTTAAAAATGTACCCAAGCAAACACGAGGACCATCACCAAATCCTAGGAATTTGCCCTCGTCACGATATTTCCTAACGCCGCCATTTTCAGGTAGAAATCTTTCAGGCTTGAACTCTTCAGGATCCTCGTAATAATCAGCATCATGGTGCACGCTATAGTGAGAAATCATTACGATATCGTTGGTTTTGATTTCAATTTTATTTCCATTTTTGTTAACAAATTCTGTGGGTTGGGTGCAAAGTTTTGTGGTAAACAATAGAGCTGGAAGTAGACGCAAAGACTCTGAAAGGATATGAGAAATTAAGATGACAATTCTTAGATCATCCAGGTTATTATATACCATGGAAGCAGGCATCTAAATAAGGTAATTCCGAAAGCTTTTCAAACGATAAACTACCATCTTCGTCAAGATTTTCAAGAATTTCCTTACGCAATTCCTTTTGGGCCTCTTGATTTCGTGCCAGCTAAAAATAATATTCTTGCGATAAACATATTTGGAAAAAAAGAAAAGAATATAAAAAAACTTACTCCTAAGAAGCAGTGAACAATAGCGTGCGCTGTTGTTAGGAAGCCATCTGTTAAAAAGGTCATAACATGTGACGACATCATATTTGTGCTCAAGTCAGTTTTATCTTGTAGTTTCAATAGATAATTTAAAAAATCTGCTCGATCAGCATTGCCTAGCTTGCGTCTCATATTGATGGTGTCTTCCATTAATTTGAAGAAAAAGTTTCTAGATTTATCGGGAAATATTTTGGCTTTATAAACATATTTTAAACTGGGTAGCAGACCGACAGCTATTTGATACAATAGAAACATGGGCGTTTGATCGAATAATCCTCTGATCATGTCCAAAAGAGGACCAGGTTTATCGGTTAGAGCATCAGCTTTAAGACCTAGAACGCAATCAGTTACAACTTCTGTTGTGTAACGTAAGCAGATCTAAGATATGAACAGAAGGCAATAATTGGATAAATTTATAGAAATCGGTTAAGTAAATTTCCACTAAGACTCACCTCATAGGCGTCCAAACCATTTTTGCCAGACTTTTCATTTTCTTCTTGTACGTAATGCAACCAACGCTTGCACACATCCAATGTAACCGGGTAAGCATTTTTGATCTTAAATGATTTTGGAGTTGTGAAACTGAGGTAAACGAGATATTTGATTCAATATATACTTACACGATTAGGAGTCATACCGGGTACAATTTCCAATCTGCGGTCCTTCCACAATTCGCCTTTTAAAGCAAATGGATTGTTGGACAAAATTAAATCAGACTTTTCGTCCACCTGATAAAAAGATTAAAAATGTAAGGAAAGTACTCACAAACCAACTTAAATAAAATTTTTTTCTTAATTTTTAACTTAATTTTTTTCTCCGTTTAATAACTCGTCAAAATCTTTGTTGAAATGAGCCAACAAGTATTTTACGTTGCTATAATGACCTGTCTTGTCATTCCAAAGCAAAGTTTGATTTTAATTATGCAAAAGATCTCATTGATTAAATTTCTTAATTATAAGAGATTTCATTAATTAGATTTCATAATTATAATGAATTTTTTATACAATGACATGTTTTTAACCAAAAATATTTAAAAATTACATAAAACGTCAGTAGCGCAACGAAATGTTTACATTATAAAATATAATGTGATTGTTGATGGATTGAAACTTATAGTTTTTATTATTAGAAGTTCTTTGAGAATATATTATTGAAATTGTTTTTGGATTAATCCCCCTTTTTGTGGTTAGTTATAGTTATTGAGCAACTTAAGGTTTTTAAGTGATGGATAAACAATTTAGGGAAACCGAAAATATACTCTAGAAACATAAAAATATATTCTAAAATATATTTCAAATAAACAAAAAGCGACAGCTTTTTGAAAACTAAACATATTATCACCAAGCAATTTATTACTATTTTGATACAGAAAAACATTAAATCTAGAAAAAAATTAAAGAAATTTAATTAGAAACAAAGTTTCAATTTAAATTGTACAATTCTTATTGCTAAACATTTCACTTTCTTTTGTTTGAACTTTCATCCGTATTCATACAATCCAAGTCTTGTTATTTAATCTGATTTTGTGTTATTTTTTTTGTGTAAGTAAAAATGACAAATCAAAACGAATTTTAAGAGTACATGAATGCCAGTACTAGATTATTTTCCCTACCCTCTCTTGCCTAAATACTAATCAGCTTATCAATAAAACTTGGGTGGCCACTTAATAATCAATTTTTTAATTATTAAGATAAGAATTATTATTAAGGATCAAGTTCAAACCCACAAATTTACAAATAATTTTTTCAATTATTTGTTAATTCTTATTAAGAGTGGAAGTTCTACAAGTTCGAATAATATTATACGCTTTCGTGTTTGAATTTTTTTTTTAATGGACTATAAAATTTCTGATTTCAGAAGAACTTATGTCTGAGCAGCATTTTGAAAATGACTAAAATTATTGTTTTTCAGGTGCAACAGTTCCATGCTTCTGATATCTGTACAATTGCATCAAACTATTTTATAAATACGCTCAATCAGCTGTTGTGATATTGCGATTTGTATCAGTATTTTAGTTTAATTAGATAGATTAAATCAGTCGCTACGCAGTTTTCCATATTTTTCTTATATTATTTTATAGTTGAACTTTTTTAAAGTACTTACAAAGTCAGAAAATTCATTGTCATGAAATGATTTAAAATTATTGACGTAAATATGATGAATCAATTCAGGATCTAGAATTAGCAATTGAGGCGAACGGCTCTGATAGACACCAACAAATCTTTCAATATGTTTGTAATTTTTATAAATTTCATCAATATCATAAATAATGTGCCGTTTCTGTGTGAATGCCGATGGAAATGAGCCCGCTACTGGATAAAATTTTGCTTCAGCAACACCACGCTTTCGCCATTTCCCATAATTCCAGATAAGAAATGTGTAAAGCAAAACAATAAAGCCAACAAACAATGTTGCCGTCAAAAGCCAAGTATCCATTTCAAGTATTTTTTAAATTTTTTATATTAAATGTATTTTATTAGACACCGTGCACTAGAACTTGTGAGATACAACTAAAGTGTATATAGAAAACAACTTATTTTATATTATTGTTATTGTTGATTAAATAAAATAAATTGGCTTTTTATTAACCCTGATTGCCATCACAATGGCTGAACGTTATTTAGACTGATTTGTGTTCTGTATTTATATGACAAGAAAAAAAATTATTCTGCCTGTTTTTTTGTAGTAAAAATATCAGATACTATTTATTTTTATTTGAAATAGCATTGATGGGATGGAATTTCTGTTTAATAAAGTTTTTTAAATATTTAACCAAAAAATTAAATTTTTGTAAACGCTGAAAGTCGTCAATGTTATCTGTTACCGACAGTGCTCTTGCTGTAGTTCTATATATGTGTGAACTATTGCGTGCTTGCATATGTGTATGTAGTCAGGCGTATTTATATATTTGTGTATTAGGGTATTCAATCTGATTAGTTTCTACCCGATTAACCGTTCGATTATTATAACTTTCTGTCACTTAACCGCTCAATCATCCAAAGAAAATGATGGACGATTGAAATTTAAACACGTTTTGGCTTCTGCCTAAATTTTGGGAATATCGTTCATGCTTTGTTTAATATAATTTTACGCATCTTGTACTACAATTAGACTCTTAATAAAAATGTAAAAGTTAAGCTTTCTGCGGAATGTAACCGCACTTTTCTATTATTTGTTTTTTCTCATATACAAAATGTTTGTGCTGTTATATATTTGAATGTGACCTTAAAATAATTCAGTAAACATTCCGCTACTCTAATTGAGCTTGAGTGAATTATAAAATTTTTGATTGCTAAGATACAGTCACAACTGGCAAACATTTGCTAAGAAAAGCGTAACCACGAAACACTGAAAGAAAATATTTTGACTTAGAGACGTGTTTCTTAAACAAAGCAGTTGAATAAATAACGAATAATCGGCATTATAGAATCATTATTATTGGAAACTGTCAAACTTAATAAACAGTTTTCTGAATGAAAATGGTTTTAACCCATTAGAGGTCAAATGAAAACTGGCTATAATATTTTAGATTTATGTTCATTATTTATTTGAAATAGGTGTAAAAAAACATAAAAATAAATAAGAAATTTAAAAAAAAAATTTTATAACAGGTATTTTGTGGTGTTCTCAACTAAGTACACTGACCTCTTATGTGCGAAAATTTTCGAAACATTCTTTTTCCGCGCAAAGAGTTTTTAGGCACTTTTTACACTGCCATCACTCTCTTGAATGGCAAATAACGCACCGTAGCTTGTTTTCAGTATTAGCGGGTTGGTGTCCAGCTCCATTTTGATACAAGCCTATAACTATTCATCTAGACTGTCGCAACTTCTTCTTCCAACCTTGTCGTAGATAATAGCGTGTCATATCGAAGATTAAGTTGATCATCCATGGGGCTCTCGTTAGCTAGTGCTAAGCGTCAGCAATGAAAAGATCTAACATATAGATAAATAGGACCCACCACCACTTTTTGCCATGTACAGCAATCCTATATAATGCTATTGTCTGATCAATCTCGTCAACACTACCTGGGTTTTTGATATGATTTTTGAATAATTGAGGTATCACCGCATCAATACTTTCACGCTTGTTTGAAAACCATCGCTTAACCTTTCCTAGCGGAACAATTGTGCCATAGTTGTTTCCCATTGTACAAATACTGCTTTCCTTCCATCCTACAAATAACGTCATGTCTTCGTCTACACCTTCTTCTTCGTCAGTTAGAGGCCAGGTAGAATAATTGCCATTACAAATTCTTCGGCCTAACTATTACATATTATATTAACAACAGCTTCTTGAAGGCCATTGAAGCAGTTTTGAACCGAAAATGATTTATACTCTACCAAAAATCTAACTAAAATAAATAAATTTTTTAATTATGCATGTTGTCATTGTATTTACGTTTCTAGTTTGATTACCTTTTAAAAAAACAGTAACGTTTTTTGTCTGTAGGATAGACTGAAGTATTTTTTATGATAATAACCCGAAACGAGCAAAAAAAAAATTATTACAGTCTTATATATCATTAAAATATCTGGCTTAGCTCCACACGCTTTTGGGCCCCAAATCAAATTGATAATTTTTCATATAAAATAAAAAACCACACACAAATTTTTTTCAGCATTCTCTTAATAATCTTCTAGTGAAACAAAATACCAGAAGAATGATTGTAATTTTTTTGTTTCAACTTAGCTGGTAGCAAAACTTCAGCTGTACTCAATTGAGTACAGTGACTTTTAATGGGTTAATTAGTAATTAGTGGTTGCGCTTTCTTTGTGAAATATTTCTCGCAAATGTGATAGTACGTTAAATTTTTGAAAGCAAAAAACTGTAAACACACATGAAAGTTACGAGCAATAAATAACAGTTTGTTTTTATACGCAGTTGATGCTGGGTCGTGCTTCTTAATTTGATATCTATTTCACAAAAAGTTTAATTTAAAACATTTAACAATGACTGTTATTATAATAGTTGTAATTGTATCAATTGGCGTGCTAATATATTATTTTCTTACTTGGAATTTCGACTACTGGCAGAAGAAAAATGTAACAGGACCCAGACCCAAGGCATTATTTGGCACTTTTCCCAATTTATTGTTACGTAGACAACATTTTGGTGATGATTTGTGTGATATTTACAAGTTCAGTTACTAAATTTCATAAACATAATGATGATGTTTTAATTAATAATAATAAAATAATATATATGAATTATTTTTAAGATGTTATAAAGCAACTGACAATTTTGTAGGGATTTATTTAATGCGCACGCCACAGTTAATGATACTGAATTCGCAGTTAGTACATGAAATATTCGTGACTGCTTTCAATCATTTCGAAGATAATGATGTGGGAAAATTGGTGAATATTTGCTTAAATTATTTAGTAAAGCTTTAATTAAAATGTATAATATTTTTTATTATAGATTGATAGAAATAAAGATCCCTTAATAGCCAAAAATCCATTTATATTGATGGGTGAAGAGTGGCGCTTACAAAGATCTTTAATTTCGCCTGGTCTAACAAGCTCCCGCATTAAACAGTCTTATAAAAATATGCAAAATGTATGCCAACAGTTGGTTAAATTCGTTAAAGATCAAGGCTGCAGAGAAATCAATGGCAAAGATGTGGGTAACTTAATATAAAAAAAAACAGTTGAACTGCTCTATAACGAACTCTGTTGTTACAAAATTTTCAAAGGATATAACAGTCTAATTTATTTTGTTAAATATTTTGCTAACCAGGCCATTAAAGCTCAATATAAATATAAATTCAATTGCAGCAAATTACAAGACTATAGACGAGTTCAACTGAAGACAAGTTTCCAGAAAGAAATCCTTTTTAATATATTCAAAATTTAATAGCTCGCTTTACGATTCACTTCCGAAAGTTTAGGCGATTGTGTGTTGGGCATTAAAGCTTTCAGCTTTTCAACGTGTCCGTTGCCAATAGCGGCAAATGTTAAGAAATTTGCCGAACAAAACACGGCTTTCATAATTTACACTATAATCGTGGGTTTATTGCCAAGTATTTTGAATTTTTACAAATCAAAATTTTTTCCCCAAGACTGTGAGTACTTTTTCATGAATTTAATGAGCAGAGCCTTTAAATTACGTGACGAGGAAAATAATGATCGCAACGACATATTAAGTCATTTAGTGAAAATAAAAAAAGTTCATCAATTACAAGACACCGATATTTATTCGCATACTATGACATTTTTAATTGATGGTTTGGACACAACGGCAACGGTGATATCACACTGTTTATTGATGGTGAGTGAAAAGAGTGTGCTGATAATTGTGATGAATACAAAAATAAAAATTATCATTCGTTCGAATTTCTAGTTGGCCTGCGAGCCTGAGGCACAGGAAAGATTGTATCAAGAAGTTTTGGCAGCCAGTGACGAGGATGGTTCAATCAGTTTTGAGAAACTAAATGAAATGCCCTATTTGGATGCGTGTATACATGGTAAACATTTGAAAAAACCAAAAAATTAAGAATCAAAAAAAATATATTAAACGTTTACCACAACCCGTTCTAGAATCCTTGCGTATTTACCCACCCGGATTATGGTCTACAAAATGTTGCACTCAACGATATGATATAAAAAACAAAAATGGTCAAATACTTACCATAGAAAAGGGTGAAACAGTAATTATTCCCATTTATGCTCTACATCATGATCCGCAATATTATCCAGAACCGGAAAAATTTAAGCCCGAACGTTTCTTACAGGGGAATGGAGGAGCAAAATACTTAAAAGACCAGGGAGTATTTTTAGGTTTTGGAGATGGACCGCGCACATGTTTGGGTGAAAAATATGATAAATAATTCAATGCATAATTATTAATTTCTTTATTTGATATTTTCAAATTGTCCAGGCATGCGTTTTGCTTTGGTGCAGTGTAAATCGGCCGTTTCTTACCTTGTTAAATCCTTTTGTGTCAAATTAAATCCTAGAACTCGAAATGAATTTCGATTGGATGCTAAAATTTTTCTGGCGTTACATGATGGCGGTGTTTGGTTGGATTTTGAAAATCGCTGAAAAATCTTTTAATTATAAAATAATTCGATTGTATTGAATTTTTGTATGTTAAGTATGTGGCAACATTGACCTTGGAATTGTTTAATTAAATAAAACTACTTTTAAAAACCTTTCCACTTGAGGTGAAGGGTGTGAATTATATAATAAAAACATCTGCTTTTATATATTTGACACTCTAATTTCTAAACATCCCATTGTTTAGTTTTAGCCGCTCTTTGTTGTTATTTTTTAACGTTTGTCTGGAATGCATTACATTTACCAAAAAATTAATTGGACAACAAACATACAGACATGCACCATGTATATGTGTAGGCTATACTTGCAGCATTATGCCTATTTTAATTTGTTTTCGTTGTAAATAAGTTTAAGTTAAAATAATTTCATTTTCGATGACTCTTAAACACTTGGGCACTAAAATAGTTTTTAATAATATGCACTCATAAAACTGTTACTAATATGAATAACAATAATTTATGTAAATATTTGTCCAATTCAGAAGTTCCCATTAAAGTCTGATGCAGCGATGCCAACTTAGCCATATTTTGGCTAAATGTAGCCATTTCACATCACGTTTAACCAAAACAGAAGTTAGTTTAATTTTTAGCCTATTCTTTTTAATTTAGCAATTTTTTTTATCAACTTTTCCATGCAAGAAATTTTTTTTAGATTTTTCATATAAAGAATTTACTTCACAACTTTAATTTACTGCCAAAAAAAATGTGTACTTAAATAAATAACTGAGTGAGCAGCAATGGCATTTAGGAAAGCTTTTAAATATTTTTTATGCATTTTTACAGATGATGTTTTCAACTATCACCACAATAGGTGTGAGACAGTTAAATCGGTGACCGCTAATTTTTTTTAATCGTGGTAAAGTACCTTTAAGTTGTCGCGTCTAGTTGGTGGTCAATAATACCTATCCAACCAGTGGCATTTTAATATTTGAAATGGAAAAATATATTAAAGAAAGCTTTGAAAGGAATTGATATAGAATATAATTCTCGTATTCTTTTTCACAATAAAATTTTTATAAATACGTATACTCAGCTAAGCCACTTAATAAGTGGTGATAAACAAAAATACACTTGACTATAATGATGAAATTGTAGCGGCTTGCAAAAACAGCTGTTCTGCTCTGTTATATTAGTTCAATAACAAAATTGGTGCTGAAAATATTCCTTTGGAATATTTATCGTCTCTTCCTGAATTTAAGAACATGTTACGAGCTTCAGTCTATATCATTGATTTTCAAGTAAATGTGCATCATTTGGTAGCATTATTCAACCGTCAGTATTTCATAATTTTTATTGGAACTACAAAATATCTGTTACTTTAATGAAAAGTTGCAATCTGGATCAACTTTATCACAGAAATAATTTTTGAAAAGTACAGAATACATTAAGCCGGACCAGTAGGTCCAGTATTTAAGTCACATAGATTATTTCTTAATAATTTCCACTATTTCTTATTAATATCAGACATTATGTAGATATTATCTTTAATAAAATCATACACACTCGCCCATAAATATAATTAAACAGGAGTCCCCAAAGAAAAAAAAATATGTTAATTTAATAATAATATATTCAATGTTTAATTTACAAAATGCATTTTGAATTAATTTGAATCGTATGTTAAATCGAATTATAATAAGTGAATTGATATTAGCAAACATAAAATCTGGAGCAACGTAAGAAAATAAATTGATTGGCATTTAAAATAAAACTTGTATTATATTATTTAAAAAAGAAATAGAAAATTAAAGTATAACAACAACAACAATGCTTAATATGAATTAATTATATATATATCCTTGAGTGTTTAAATGTATTGAAGTACAACAATGAACCATGAAATTAACTGCCAAATAAAACAACAACATCCCACCCTAAGCAATTATTAAAAAGCAATAATTTTTTTTTCGTAGTTTGCTATGGGAAACTATTTTTGTAAGATATCAGCAGATCTCTGGAAAATATGTTGGGAATCTATTTTATTTTTAAATTATGTATTGGGGACATGTGTTCTCCTCTTTTGTGGGTTTTGCAAACCGGCGAAATATTTATATGAATCGGTAGCGATATCATTCCCTTTGGTGAGTTACTTACAAGAACTTTAATTCTTTAGAATTTATTTAATTTGGCTGCTCGGAAAACTTTTCTTATCTTACAATGGATGTTCTCGTTATGGTATTTTTAAAAGGGTCTTTGATCACGTAAGATTTTTTTGCTTGGCAAGCAGTCGGTCAGGATATTTCTTCTGACTTAAGCTCTTCTGCATTGCTGGCCTTTGATACCGTATCAAAAATCGACAAACTTTTCTACAAGCCTGAGTTAAGACGAAATGATTTAATCTAATCAGTACAATGTGCTACTGAAAACGCAGCACCGTTAAACTAAGTAACTACAGCACACACATACACACACATACACATATAATGGATGCTTGTTCAGATGCGTTCTGGCCCTTGTATCTTTGTCTTCTTATTGGAATTACGTGTACTTCTGGGCGGTAAATAGTTGTAATTACTTTGGCCATCCGATGCAGCAGAATTTTCATTGGCTTTATTGTCTTGAGGATCATTAAATATTTGAACAGTTTGAACCTCTTGCTCGTTACTACCGCTTACTACCTTGACAAGACGATATTTTGCCATGGTGGGTTCATCAGCGGAACCTAATATTTTTATGGTTTTCACACCAGCATCATCGAAAGATTCAAGGACCTTTAAGGTTTTGCTTGCATTTGTATTGTGAATTTTCACGGTACGAATCTTAGTAGCAGGTTTAGTAATTTGCAGTGCTTCTGAGGATACCGTGGACTTGGTTGTTGGTTGTTCTTTATCTTCGACCATTAAAGTTTGTTCATCAGGGCTGTTGAGTGTTGATGTTGGCTGCTGTTGGCTTTGTGCTGGCGTGGTTGACGTCTGTTTGCCAAATGCGTTATTAAAATAAGACATGGTGGGCCTAGACTCCGAAATCTGGTATATATGAGGAACTTCGTTAATCGTTGCTTTTGTAGGCGGTGGTCCGTATTCAGGAAATGGTCTGCTAGTACCGTAGCGATCGTGTGTTATATTTATCGTATAACTACTGAAAGGATACATTATAATCGATTGTAATCCTTGTGTTGCTGTTGGAGCTGCAGGTGGTAAGTATTGTGGTCCTTTAAATTGAGGCTGTTGTAATGATTGATAAGTTGGCTCATTCTTCGCTGGTGGTAAATAACGAGGTGCTTTAAAGACGTCCGAGCTCTGTTGAATGGGTAATGAAATATCAGATTGCTTGGATGCTACAGTTGGCAAATTGTGAGAATCCTTATAGTTTTCATAACCAACTGTGGGTGGCAAATATTCGGAGCCCTTGAACACTTCAGATCTATAAGTATAACTAGAAGCCTTAAATGTTTGAGAAGCTGGTGTGGGTGGTGAATGTTCAGGTGCTTTTCTTGGAGGCAAGTATTCGAGACCCTTAAATGGCTGCTGGACTGATAATTCTGAAAGCTGTTTGTTGTTTTGTCTTTCGTTTTGGTTTTGGTAAGAATATGTTCCCCCATGAATTTGCTGTGTAGTTGAATATTTGAAATTTTGTTGGAAGTTATTCAGATAAATTTGGTTGGTGCTACTTACCTGAACCGGGCTCGTGCCAGGAGAGTTTTCTTGGTCATGCTGTAGACTTCTGGCCTGCTGAGCACTTGCAGAGTCCTGAGAACTATAGCCAGTTGCTAATGTTTTAGCACCTTCAGATTGAACATTTTCTCCCGATGATTCCCTACTTTGCTCTTGATGTCCAAAATGTTCAAAATTATCAGTTGTTGGAAAACGATTCTCCTGGTTGTGTAATAAATTTATAGCGTTTTCGGAATTTTCAGGTTTTTTGGTGTTATTAGCTGCTGGTGAAACTCCACTCTTCAGAATTATTTCTGCTTGCTTAGGAGTATCATAAACTGTATTGGAAGGCTCTTCCGTTACTGGCGATTCTTCGGGAAGTCTGTGTAGTTCTTCGATTGCCTGTTCGGCATTCGGAGGTTTTACGAAATCGTAGCCCGGAGGCAAGATCTGCTGTTGATATACTTGGAATGCTGCATTGTTTTGTACCTGCTGTTGATCTTGACCTTTGGAAGCTGTGCTTGACTCATAGTTCGACTGTTGAGGTTGGCTCTGCGGTGCCAAAAATTCAGAACTCTTAAATGTACTGTTATCATTTATTTCATGTGATTCAAATTGTTTACTTTCTGGCTGTGTGGCATTTTCTTGAAAGTAATCGGAGCCTTTAAAATCAGCTTGTGGTGGTAAATATTTAGGACCCTTGAATTGTGATGTTGGCACAATGCTTTCTTCAGTTCTGTTGGAGCTACGCTGTTCGGATGACAAATAATTTGAATTCCTCAAGTCAATGTTTTGTTCGAAGCTCTCGTGTGACGAATAATCACGGGCTTGAGAAGCATCATGGAGAGCATAGCTCTGAAGTGGATATCCTGACGATAATCCGTGATATCGAAAATGATATTGTTGAGGTGGTGAGTAATTAGTGCGATTAGAATGTAGCTCCTGTGAAGAAAAGTCGGCACTCTTGAATGACTTATTTCCATCGGATGTGTGACTAGATTGTTGTGCTGCTGGGTATCTCGGAATTATCAAAAACTGTTGCTCAGGCCGACTTGAATGTTGAGATGATGAATGTGGCCATGAGTAATCAGGAGCAGAGTGTTGCAGAGTGTGCTGAAAGTTAGATGGAAAAGGAACACGAACGGGAATGTCACTATTTCTTGGTGCATGGTTTACTATTATTCGTGGATTTCTGTCATCATTCCCTGCAACTAAACTCAAATAAGAAACATCCAAATTGGGATCGTCTAAAGAAACATCTGGAGGGGCATTTACATGTTCGATGCGTATCTTTTCACTAGAAATTTTTCGGAAAGGCGAATGATTTCTACTTGGAAAGTTTATCTGTGCATCTGATAATTTCGAATTATGTTCCTCATTTCTATTCGCATGTCCATAATGTGTATGAACTTCGTAGACTTGATATCTGGCATTTTCCAAATTATTTCTTTCAAATTTTTGCTGCGGTTGCGAATCGCTCGTATCTATTATGTTGTAGTTGTCTTGACTTAAGGGCAATTCTTGTGTGGATGGAGGCAGGTATTGTTTGTTTCTTAACGTTAAAGAAATGTCTGCTTGGACAGTTGCTGCCAATAAAACCAATAACAAAAGTTGTTTAAAATGGATTCGAAGCTGAAAAGAGAATTTAAAAAAATCATTATTGAAAACTGCTAATAAGTCCCAAGTAGTTGCACGAGCGGTAATCCACAGATGCTCGGTTTTTTATTGTCCCTTGAAATATTTTTTAACTCACCTTCATTTTGATGTTGGTCGTCGTGTGTATCTCTCAAATGTCCAACAAGCAATAATAACCTGAACTGACCTATCCGCACAATTTATACGAATATTTGAATTTGTTAACAAAAATATAAAAACAGTCATTAAGAAAAATATGCAAATACTGTCTAGTTTCTTATTGTTGTCAGTGTTGAAGCGAATATGTCTGCCTTTCTGTCTTTTGGTGCGTTTGTCTATTGAAATACAGATAAGCACGTACCCGTATGCTCCAAATATTACAGTTGATCGATGTTCAATAAAAACTCATCTTCACTTGGTGTTTTTCTGTTTTTAATTATTGTGTGTTTATTATTGTTTTCGGTTGTTAATGTGTTGGGTGGAAATTTTTTTTTTGTGAAAGGTTGTACGTTTTTAATTTAATTCACCTCATTTGATCTTCAAAATAAATGTGCTATGACCACCCTTAATTAAATTTTTATTCGTTTTTTTTCCTTCTCTTTATTTTTTTATGAAATTTGTTTTACGTTAAGTCGAAAACAACAGTTTTGTGATTATGGGGAATAAAGCCTAAGCGATAATCAAAAGCCTGTAGTCCTTTTTGACGCTTGATTGATTGAGGATACACTCGTCTGTTTGTGCATTTTATTATTATTACATATCATTTAAAAAAGAATAGTTCATTGTTCAATATCAGCTTTTTTCATATATTTTAGCTCATGTGATGAAAAAGAAAAAAGTTTAAATTACTCATGAACAACTCAAGCCTATACCAAGTTAATAGTTTTAATCTGATGAAAATTTTTTTAGGAATATTTCCGCTGTCACAAATAGAAGAATATGCACTAACAAATCGATTTTTTATATCCTAAATAAACAATTCTATATCGGATACACAATAAATAGTATGTTTGTGCAACACACACAGAAAAAAATTTTCAACACACTTTTGATTGGCCTGGTCATCAGCCACTAAAAATATAAAAAGTTTTCGCAAAATTAAGCAAAAGTAAACAAAAACAATAAAATATGAAATTAAGGCAAAATGCTTTTGATTCAAAACAGAACCGGACGTATAAAAGCAATTTTAATTTCATTTACAAAATTTTTAACCAACTCTTGGGAACATCTTGCAAATGATTTTTAAGCTTTTTAGCCAATTAAGAGAAGAGTAAAATACGAAAGTTGTCTTTGAATAAAAAATTATGTTTAAATACTAAGTCATGGTTAAACTATTTTAAAAAGTCGTGATAGAATTGTAAACCAAATTTTGCTTTCTATGACTGCTTTGATTTGATTGTGGCTAATTGCCACAGCAAAAACAAAAGTATTTGATATTTATGCCGCATAAAAATGCATATTTAAATAAGCCAATACGCATGCGTGGATGACAAAATTATTGCCACAATTTAAAAGTCAATAATAATTTTTTGATTTTCCGTCTACACATAATATTCAAAAAAATGTATATTGTATTTTAATGGACACAAACTTTAAAAGCAAGAGTCTGACACCGACGGACAGACATCTGCAGGGCGCTAAATGCTTCAATTAGCCCATTTTGGTTTTTATATTATAAAAAAGTACTGAGAGATATGAAAAAATTACTTTCAACTGTTTAAAGTTATTTATTGATATACTTATAATCGAAAATAGCTCGACCATATTCAAACAGTAAATAGTTGATTATTTAAACGCCCTGAAAGTTGAAAGTCATCGGCTAAAAAATGTAATTTTTCCTGTGCTCTTTCATAAAATTCATTAAATAACAGTTGATAGTGAAATAATATGACAATACACAATTAAAATAAAACAAGCTTCCTCCTACCCAATAAAGAAAGATAAAAATTACATATTAATTTTTTTTTTTTGCCAAGTAAGTTTTTATTGTGAAACGGAAAATATAAATTTTATAACATTAACGGTATTCGCGTCAAACACATACTTACAAAATTTTGTTACAATTTTCAGATGTTTGGTCTCTATTATATTTGAACTTTATAATGTTGTAGTATTTTGAAAATGTTACCCATTTTGTAGCAAATATTTCTCGAGCGCCATGTCGATATATTGCAACAATACCATTATAATGTGTTAGGCATTCAAAATCTTAATATGATTTTATTATGGTTGTTGGAATTATCAAAAACTGCTTCGGAAATCACAAGTGAAGTATTATTTTTCAAATCATAATCAGGCGTCATTTTGACTCAAATAGTACCGCACCGATGTGTCTGTCTCATGATGTGTCTGCGATGTCTGAAGAGCGCAGCTACTAGTTCATGCTATTTAAAAATAAATATTAAACTTTTTAAAGGGCATACGTAAATTTTGCGCAAGTAATTTGTGTGGCACTCAAGTGGTCTACAATCATCAGCAGATCTTAATAGTCGAAATATGGCGCTTGTAGTCAATAAGGCATTGTCCGATCAGACGTACTTATATCGGTACCTTTATCTTATAGTGGAAACTACTTCGATAAAGATGACGAAGACCCAGTCCAACATCTTCTCTATAACTGACTAGATCTACAAGAGCGCAAGTGTGGATGTCTAAGACTTTCTGGACTCCACCATTGTGGCTAGCGTTTTGTGAAAAGTAGCCTCAGCTACAGAATTTTGAAGATTTTTCTATCACAATGGGTCGCCGACTGTATTTTGTAGCTTATGGCTTAGGAAGAACAATGATCACTATATATATTTACATACAAGCTCAAACTATTTCTAGCTCATTATCTTCAGAACTGTATCGTTGTCCATTGAATGGGATCTGCTATTAAGTTACCGCCAATCTTTTCAAAAATAGTAAATTAAATTTTCAAACCACTTAAAATTTAATAATTTATCAAAAAATTATTAATGACTTATTTCAGCAGAGCGAAATCAAGTTGTTAATAATATTAATTATCTTTAACTTGTTTTATTTGTTTCGGGTAAAGTGTGTGTTTATATTCCTGCTTATGATACCAAAACCTCTTATCTTAAGCACCATCTTGGAAACTTATCACAGTTATGATTGAAGTCTAGCAATCGTTTGTTAACAACTAAAGCCGTTTTATTAACAAATTATTTGAGCCACCTGAGACAACCAACATAAAATAATTAGTTACGCCTATTTAGATTCATTTATGCCCTTCATACTGAACATAAGAAGTTGCTGTGTTCCAGATTTACTTTAAGAGAATAATATTCCTTTTACTCTCGTCAACCCAAACTTGGCCGAAATCACTTGGAGCAGATCTGATGATTTCAAACCGCTAGACTGTAACAAAAATTATCGTGACTATCTTATTAACAAGTTTTTGGATTATTCACCAACCTTTTTCACGCTTCAAATATGTTTATTTTAAAGGTAAAACCCGTGAAGAATTAAGAAAAATAATTCCGAATTATACGGTCATATTCGTGGGAAATATACATAAAATCTTTACGTTGTGACTTTACAAAATTTAAATCTTTAATTTATTTCACAATAAAGTTTTCATATTTAAAATTTTATTCTCATCTTCGCTCGCAATATTTTAAATGTGTGAAATGTGAGAAGCGTGAAATATAACTTTTAATCTAGATAAATAATGATAATAATATTAGATCTCATAAAATTGATTATTGCATACTTGATTTATCTGAAATACAATACGAAATTCGATAAAGTCAATTCTTAAGCCGATAACAAACTATAGCATTTTGTGCCATTGCAGGTAAACACTGTGCATTTCGCTATGAGGCATTGGCTTTCAAACTTTCAATTTCTAAATGACAGCACAAATGTGATGACATAAAATGCCATAGTTCGTTCCCGGACTTGGATCTCGAAATACGATAGAAATAGAGCATTCCGGCTTGTAATTGTTTAAAAAATAATTAATGAATTTGATAATAATAGAAGAGAAATAATAACATTTTTATCTCTTCGGCTTATTTGTATAGATTTTTCTTTATATTCACGTTGTTCGTGAACACGTCCTATCGCATATCAAAATCTTCAAAATTTATAAAACCGGCTCATATCCATTGATGTTTTATTTTTATTTTTTGTGACCAGCAATCGGGGATGACCCCTGTTCTTGCAATACATTGTACTGGAACTATGGAAAGGATCGAATAATAGGTGATAAGGAGTTTGCTGTAATAATTACGAGGAGAATGCTTTCAATACAAAAAAAAATTGTTATATTATTTCGATTGATCCTAATACTTCCGGTTTAGTAGTCAACACCTCAGATAGTTTAGCCAACAGCACATAATCAATCGATTAATTTTTTTTGATTAACGATTGTGCGAATACTCCTTCTTGGGTTAATCATTGCTTGATTAAACGTTGTTCGATTAATTGATTATTTATTTATTTGTTTCAATTTAATTTAATAATCCGTTTTCTGTACAAGATAATTCCTATGTATAAAGTACAGTAGAGCATGACTCAAGCGTTATATTAGTAGTGATAATAAAAAATAAGTAAATTTAATAACAATTTTTTAGGCAAAAAATAAAATTTAAACGATTAACAAAATCATGAACAAATTGCTTAAAACTAGTTGCCGTACCATAGACTTGTGAAGCTTGATGGAGAAGACATGGTGCACACAGATCCGTGTGATTTAAATGATTCCAATAAATCTAATGATTCAAATTCTTCATCTGATTCAAATATTTTAAATGATTCATACAATTCAAAACATTAATTTGATTCAAGTGATTTAAACTATTAAGCCGATGCACTATTTTCTAAATAGCTTCTTAAATAAATATATAAATTGTTTTATTTAAAAATAAATTTGGGAAATGTATATTTTGTTTTTTGGTTAAAAAACATAATTATTAAATTTGGGTTTTAAAGTTATGTGGAACACACTTAACAGAGGTGTGCGACGTATTTAACTTCACCCTCTTCATTAAGTCGCTACTTCTATTATTGATTTCACACTTAATAAAAATTATTGAAAAGTACTTAGCACGTGTCATTATTGTCTCTAATTTTTTTATATTATTATTAATAATATTATTATTTTCTCTTGCCATATGTGCTTATCATTGTGTCCAACACCAAGAAATCCCTACATAAAATTATCAGTATGTACTTTACGATGTAATTTGAATTCAGTTTTTTTTTCTGAAATAATATTATTTAAGCACTTAACTTCGGTTTTAGAACAGTTTTGTGTTAATATAATAAAGCTTTCGATGATTTTTTAATTCCGATGTAAATATTTTAAAGTTTATAATGTTACAGGACTTTCGGCTTTAACTTCTTTACAGCATGATTTCTTTAGAACATAAACGATTTATTACTAAAACTCGAAAGCAAACCGTCAGCCAACAGCGTAATTAAAATTAACATCCTTTCAATACTTTAGTTTACATCTTAACAAATATGGATCATATCCATCCCGATTTTTAAAAATGCTTATAATTTATAAAAAGTTTCGTACATTTATTTACACAAATAAAAAATTATTTACTAAAGCAATAGTATTTATAATTGTTATTTACATTATTTACATATTCACAATATTTAACAAACAATGAAAACAAAACAATAGTTTCGAAATTTCACTATGCCCAACCACCTGACGGTTGCCACCCACCACCACCTCCGCCGCCGCCAGAAGACCAGCCACCACCGCCTCCTCCACCTCCGTGTCCACCGCCACCTCCTCCACCGCCGAGTTTAATAATTTTAATTATTTTGGTAGAACCACCTCCACCACCTCCTCCACCCGATGACCAACCGCCCCCTCCTCCTCCACCCGATGACCAACCTCCACCACCACCACCTCCTCCATGTCCACCGCCGCCTCCTCCACCATCTCCTAGACTAATAATTTTTACAATTTTGATATCGCCTCCGCCACCGCCACCTCCTCCCCCAGAAGACCAGCCACCACCACCACCGCCGCCAGAAGACCAGCCACCGCCACCTCCTCCGCCAGAAGACCAATCTCCTCCTCCTCCACCTCCACCACCGCCACCGTCTTCCGTTATAATTTTAATTATTTGTACATCTCCACCACCACCTCCTCCTCCACCTCCACCGCCAGAAGACCAACCACCACCTCCTCCTCCTCCACCACCAGAAGACCAGCCACCACCTGGCTTAGGTTTAGCTGTCACGGATGCAGCTCCGATTAATAGCAAACAAACGAAGGCCTAAAATGCAGAAAATTCAATAGCAAAATATGTGAATTTTAATAAAATGAAAATGTTATGGGAATTAATTGAGATCTGAAAACATATTTGAATATAGGAATAACACAAACATTTTATAATTAACAACTCCCGTTTCCTTTTTCCCATGCTATAATTGTGTGAATCACATCATTAAAGTGAAATTTATATGTAAAAAATTGTTTTATTATTCACACAAAGTCAAACACATATTGCAAAGTAACGCATGAATTTCTGAGCGTTTGATTGGTGAACCAATTGCAATGAAAAGCAAAATCATGTTCTATAATAACTTTTATTTTGAATTTTTTTTAAAAACTTATTATATATTTTGAATTATTCGGCAATGAGGTCAGCTTTTTATACAAAATTGTTATATTATTTTCCAATATTTTGTCGTACAAAGTGTGATAATCTCATTGCCCGATAATTTAAAATATATAATAAATTTAAAAACAAATTTTTTTTTTTTAATTTGCTTTAGCTTTTCGCAACGCAAAGTGAAGAGTCTTAATTATTTTATATGCCACAAAATTAATTCTGTTGATGATAATTTTTACAATTCATATTGTTCAGAAAAATGCACTATTAACCATAAGATACTTAAGTTTAAAAGTCTAAGATGGGGAACAGGGAGGAAGTCGATTAGAAATCTCTAAATGGTGATAGTGCTAGTAGGTGAAATTTCGGGACGAAAATTATTCACTAAAATTTCACAACATGCCTCGTAAAATTTACTGTAACCCACTCAATATAACCGAATTTTTGATTCATTGACAGATGTTCCAAGATATCGTGAATAATTGATTTACGTCAAAAAGCGAATCCATATATAAATTATGTATAATAAAGTTTTAAAATTGCAGAAATTAGATTTGTTTTGGATTTTTTAATATTAAGTCCCTGTCCCACGATGTCTTTCGATATCGAACAAAAATCAAAATTTTAAAATACCTTTTTATTTTAAATATTTTCTACAGAACGATATCGAGTGACATCGTGGGCCAGGCATGAAAAAATCAAATCAAAATATATAACCCTGTAGCCCTATGTTAAAGAAATTGCTTTCAAGTTTGTCATACGTTGCTTAGTTGCTTAAAAGCAACTGATAATAATCATTTTTCTATTCAAGAGGCCTTCGTCAAAGAAATAATTAACAATATTTGAAAATGCGTGAATGTGTTAGTTTGTATATTCAAACTTGAAACAAAGTATCGCGTTTAATTTCCTAACAAAAAGTTTGGAAAATTTCTACAATTTATGAAAAAAAATAATACCGAAACTCATAGAAGAAAAAAAATGCAAATTGCCGCCAGAGCCAAGTTTGCAATTAGTTACGTATGTAATTAACAGTTATAAGTAATTGTGAATACAGTTACTGGCATTAGCATGACTGCCAATTTTGACATCGTTAAAAAAACTTACGCATAAAATATTAAAAACTATCGGTGGGGAACGAAAACAATTCTGTGGCTGCTTTCAGTATCAACTGAACATTTTCGAATCGTGAGATCACGTACCATCGGTACGTGTATGAAAATTAGACATCTTAATTAACGCCAGCATGCGAAATCATTTTAAAATATTAATGTCACAACAAAAATACTGAATTTAAATCGCTCAGTCTCATGAAAAATATCCTGTTTTCACTTTTATTGAACCGCACATACAAATTATTTTTTACAAAACATCAAAGGGATAACTATTCCCAGGACTAACAATTCCTTTTTAATCGCAGTTGTACTTTAATAAGTCACCAAAGTTTGTTGAATGCAAATGATTACATTGATTTTTGTTTTTTATTCCCCTCCTTTAAAAGGATTAGGTTCCAGTTCACTACAATGTTTTTTTTTTGTTTTTTTATTTCTTTTAAATATCATATTAAAAATAAACGTACTTTCATAATACTTAAACTTCAGCAACTCCTTTGAAGTCAAATTTGATTATACGAACTTTGCAAAGACTATTGCTTTACTGCCGACATGTGGCAGATGCACAATACTTTTATACCACAATTGTGTCAGTAGAGTCAGCAAAATCTGTATGTGTGGATTTATATGAAATGAAATGCCATATCACAACCGGAAAACTTTAATAATTGCAGTTTTTTTTTTGGGACAACAAAACAGCGCAAATAAAACTGCAACTGCATCTTCACTAACAGGAGAAGAAATCGGCGCGTTATTTGTGGCTGAGTGGCGGCTTTTTCTTTTGCCCCTTTATTTTCTCAAATGAAAACGAAATTGTTGTTTATATTCAACGTTTGTAAAGTAAGTAAACGATGCACCTTAACTTATGGACTTAAAAGAAAAGTGTCTGCTTATTGCAGATATAAACAAGAAATGTCCACTTGACTTCTGCTGCTGCAATTGCAGTTATACGTGGTGCTTCACTAAGCCATCTAACTATTGTTCAATAAACACATTTGTTGCATCAATTCGTTGCAGGAGCAAGCCTGCTTGCATCTATGCATTTGACTTATGTTTTCAGTGTCTACAGTATTTAAATTATTTTTCATTTATTTATTTAGGTAAACCACTGATATTCACAAAGCTCGCAATAGCAGATGCTCCTTTCCAAGTGTTGTGCAATAAACAGTTTGTTATTTGCAAACTCAAACCTGTTTAACCGATTTAAAATTATAACATCGAAATCATTTTCAAATTAAATTTTTTATTCTCTTATAATCAGGAAAATATTTTTTTGTTCCAGTGTTTTACATAAAAAATGATTTGTTGCGGTTGAAACTTCATAATATTTGATTATCAAATTAGTAAAAAAAAAAAGATGAAAACGTAAAGACAATGCAAAGCAACATATTGAAAATTTCCTTAAATAAAATTATGCAAGTGATTGATTATCTGCACTTTTTTAGTTGCTGGTGTTTGAGGTGCAATAAATTGCTTTAGTGAACTTAAGTTTTGTTATTGTTTTATTTAATGACTTATTGTTACACATGGTGGATCGTGTGAATGAATGTTTTCGAAAAATTCTGAAATTTAGGCTAATATATCATAAACAATACAAACAAAGAATAAATTTTTAACATTTTCAACTTTGGCTTAGATAATTCTTTATATTGGATTTCACAAATTATTCGATTTTCAAATTCTTGGAACGTTTGCTCGGTTCGAATAATGTAAACATTTTTGCATTATTCGAATAATCGTAAAATACAAAATTTATCTCGGATAGATAAACGATTAATGAGGAAAATTTTTTTATTAAGAAGTAAGCGCCTTTAGCTATTTCTGCTATGTGATGTCTGCATAACAATCACCAATTTAAACCCTCTAAGTTAACATTTTTAAATCTGTGATATTTCAATGTCATCCGAAAGAAAAAAGGGTGCCGCATTAACTGCGGGAAATATTTACTTTAATTGGAGTTTCCGCAATGCAAAAAAAAACAATTTATTGGACTAAATTCTTAAACTATTTTATCTCCTGTAAAATTTGTGTCAAGTGAGTTAACAGATCGCAACTCCTTTTGGTTTTATGCCAATTAATCCTGAATGGATGAAAACTATTTTTAGTTTCCGTATAAACTCACAATAACGTTTTTTTTAACGCCATAAAAGAGATATTTAATAAATACTTTTAAACAATCTTCACCTTAATGGAATCCACGACATCCAAACTAAGGGTGTATAGCCAACCGGGACAACCGAAAACAAATTTAATACACAAACATACATACAAGTACATTTCATCACAACATACATACTTATGTAGTTTTGAAGACAAAATTATTGTTTTCTGAAAATTATCATGAAACCTTTTCCTGCACATTTTTCCAAATGCAACGTTTTCTTAGACATAAAGTCGAAAGTGGTAAATGATGTAAGAATTGATGTTTTACAAGTTTAAACAAACATGCCCCCACAATTGGGCCAACTAATAGTCTTGATGTGCGAATATGTTCCAAGATGTTAAAATAAAACAGCCAAAGTCGGCATGAAAATTGTTTTCCATATAAGTGTTACATTTGTTTTTTTTTTTTAATATTAATAGAAAGTGCAGTAACAACAACAACAACAATCAAGTAAAAATACAATCATATATTCATAAGCAGACAAAAGAAATATAAAGAAAATATTTGTTAGGATTAAAATCATACCCTGTGGAAAATTTAAAGCAACGTTATTACTTAACTTTGTAATTTTCGCCAATGTTTTTTTTTAATAATATTTTTACATTTTCACAATTTTTTGTTGATTGTTCTACTTAATCGACTTCTAATTAAGTATCCGGTTAAGAAATTTTTAAACATGTTTTGGAGGAAGCATATTTTTTTCTTGTGTGACTAATTCAGACAAAAACAACATAAATAATTTGTAAATTTTTTATATTGACAATACCGAAAATTGCCGAAAAGTTAAAGACAGACAGATCAATTGAAAAATGTCTAAAATAGGAAAAGATTTATGGAAAGATCTTTTACCGCCATAACTATAAAAAGTATTTAAAATGGTAAACAGTATCTAATCCAAAAAATAGTTTTATTTAATTATGTCGGTTTTTTCCTTTGCAATAAAAATGTTAATTTTGAAATAACTCACTAAAACAGTCCGCTCACAATAGTCGTAATGGATTTTATTACCGTTTAAATCATCCAATTATGTGTCTCGGAATGAGTTGAATATTTCAGCTTACAAAATTGCCCGAATTTTGTTTCATTTTCAAATAAATTTTGCAGTCAATGCCAGGTATACACATACATACATTTGAAGTTCACACATTTTCTTTTAAAATTTGTAATTTCTCTGTTGATTCATACCACAAAAAACTATTCACTACTTCATTCAAACTCTTTACTAAAAATAAAACGTATTTTGCATTATTTAAATTTTAAGGGTCTGTTCATAAATTAATTAGCAAGGAGATTTAAATATCCAAAAATACTTTATTAAAGCAAGTGACGACCAAACGAGTGTCAAATACGAAACACGAAAATGCCTTATCCTGCAAAAAATTTCAAACAACATTGACATTAAATTGAATTTGAGAACAAGAAATGGCAGAATTATAGTTATAGTTATTTTTTTTTTTATAAAAAGATAAGTAATGTGCAAAATAGCAAACGCTAATAATGAAGAACTTTTTGTGTGTCCAATAAAATCTGAGGTAATTGCTGCTATCAGATAATGTTGTTTATAAACTACTTTTTCATTAAAATATAATAAAATATTTTCCAACTGGGTCACAATAAATACATATGAACATCATCTTCAAAAACTATTACATAAAATGTTTATATAATTTCTTAACGGTGATGTTGCGATTTTTAATCAAAATCAAATGAAGAAAAAAATTGATTGTTTTTCTTTTTTTACTTTGTCGTTAATGCTTACAATAATGTGCTTTCGAACTGTTGCAACTGCAAATTAGGGGATCCTCTTTGTATTTTTGTAAACCAGCTAACGACTACAGTGGCCAAGATATACACACACATAGTTAAAAAAAATGTTTAATAACTAAAAATATCCATTTGTTTAAGGTACAAATTAAATTAAAAAAAAAAAAAAAAAAAATATATATATATATATACTCATATATATGTATGTATGTATATATATATATATATATATATATATATATATATGTATGTATGTATGTATATGCTCATATATATGTATATATATATATATATATATATATATATATATACATATATATATATATATATATATATATACATATATATATATATATATATATATATATATATATATTGGGTTAAAAATGTTTTGGTTTTTAGTTTGTGGCGTAAAAATACTATTGTTGCGATGGAGGTGTTTAATCTCAACGGTTAATGTTGTACATAGATAATTTTGAAAATGTTAGAAAATGAAAAGAAATCTGGCGAAAATATTATTTAATTGTAAACTAAATTACAAAAAATTACAACACATATATGTACATATTTTTAAAATTTATTAGTAAAAACTTCATTTAAAGAGCATGATCGGCAATGCCTTTAATGAAAAAACCTAGATTTTAATGGCTATTAAATCGCTTTCTACTACTTGGTGGATTAAAACAATATAAAATCTACTACTTCAATAAAGCCGCCTTTTCAAACTAATTAATATAAGTTTTTATTAAATTTCAGTACTGATCTTAACAAATAATATGTAATATGATAAATTTTAACTTTCAATGAAACATGACGAATATAAATAAAAACTTAAAATACAAACTTGCAATTACATTTAATTCAAGTTATTGACGAGTTGGTGATACAAAAGGACTTCAAGAACAATAGCTTACAATTATATATTTCACAAAAAACAAAAAAGAATTAGGAAACTGCTGTAAGTCAACATAAGTACTTAAAATTTTAATCATCATCACTGAATTCATATGGTGGTAGTTCTGATGAGCGTCTGAAGGACCTAGGAGGATTTGAGTGACGTAACTCAATTTTAGTTGTTGTATGACGAGATCTTTGTTTTTCCAAAGTTATGTTTGCTGAAGTTGAAGCTTGATTATAATTGTCTCTTAAACTTTCATCTTCGTCATCTGATACGTCTTCATCTTCACTGATATTGTCGGTGGCATTTGAACGAACACGCCCATTATAATGTTGTGTAGAATTTTGAATTTTTGAATTTTCTTCCTCTCCTTCACTATCACTAAGACTTATATCTGAATCGTCTGAGTTCTTTGAAGACTCAAAATATAAAATTTCTTCATCACGTAAATGAGATGCTCCCTCAACAAACGCTGCAAAACGCATTGGATCGCGCAGCTTACTCATAACCTGAAATGTTATCAATATTGAATATTTTGCATGAGTAATTACCAAAATTTAAGTATTTCAAAAGTGAATAAAGCGTACTAAATAACATATAGTCATAACACGAAATATAAAAAGCTTTTGAGAAAGTCAGACTTTAAGACAAAAACAATCGTTTGGTAGATACTGGTATACATATGCAGTTACATATAACAACCCGTGGGTTGTAGGTAAAAAAACAGTTTCATAACTTACCTTCCATTGATTACATTCCGGGCTGCTGGCATATTTGCGTAGATTTTCTAACTCTTTTGTCGTCTCTCGAACGCCCTGTTCGTAATATTGTTCGTTGGTTAAATAACAACGTTTAGGTGGAAATTTGCGCAACCATAGAGCTCGACCTTTATACCACAAAGAACGCGGGAAATAATTTAGAATTATTGTTATTATAATTATAGCAGCTGTAGCTTCTTCATAACGACTTGAAAAGTATATCATTGTCAATGACATCAATTGCAGAAGCCACTTAATAATGTTTCTTGAGCGTTTATTGGTAGGAGGTCCCCAACGATAGCAGAAGAAAAATGATACAATACCAGTAATGAAAATATACCAGAAAACATAAGTACGATAGGTTATCGCAATAACTTGAATATTTTCCCATAGCATTTGTATAACATATAAACCAATAGTCCAACCACCAATCAAAACTCCATACATCATGGTACGTCTATAAGAAAAATTATTTTTTATTTAGTAAAACCGTACTTTCATTTTCGTCATCTAATAAAGACATAATACCTCGGCACCAATTTACTCGACAACCATATTAGTAACATAAATGAGGAACATATTCCCAAGGCCACCCCAGTAATGTAATAAAAAACAGCATTTTGCGATAGTTTTCCAGCATAATAAAATACTACACATCCAAATACCAGCTCAACTACACGCCAAAAATCCACTCTTATTTTCTGCAAACGTATACGATAAGGTTCTGTTGTTTCAATACCCATACAACTGGGCGCAAACGGTGATAACTGTAAGCGAGTGCGTTTTTGACTGAACAAATTGAAACTAAATAAAGAACGATTTTCATCATAATGTTCCTCAACTTCTGCAGGATTAACTCCATCGTACTGTATATAATCATCACTTTCAATTTCTAGTATCAATTCAACAGTCTCAAACAGACGTGCTAATGTCTTTTGCTCTCCTTTATAACAATATATACGCAAATCTTTATCGAAGAATCCACGATGTATGCGTAAAGGTTCATAAATATGAATTTCACCAGCTTCCAAATATGTTACTAGAATGAGTAAATTTTATATATATATATATATATATATATATATATATATATATATCAATGTTTGGATAGATGCTCTTAAACTTGTTACCTTTGCCTCTTAAATTATCCTGATCGCTTTTATTTTTCTGAACAAGCTCTGCGGCGCTTGCTACAGACATAAAGCAACACAATACAACATATTTTTTTATAAACATTATTGAATGTGGATCTTTTACTTTTAAAAGTTGGTTTTAAAAATTGTAAACAAAAGAAAGAAAAATAATAAAATTGCCAGCGGCTTCGCCAACGTTGGCGTCTGTCAAACTTTTTTCACAACGAAGTGAAAACAGTGATGCCAGTAGGTTTTAGTTTAAGAACAGTGCTGCTCGCTAAATCTTGAAATAAATGATGCTCCTGTTTATATGTCATAAGTAATTTTTACGTGTATATAACTGCTGGCATTTATATAGAAGAAAGGCGAATTAATATAGGTAAGTTTTATAAGCGTAGATGATTATCAGCTGTTTGATTTGTCTTGAGCCATTAAAAACCAATCCTTCAAAATATTTTGTTTAAAAATTTAAAGTTTAATTGTGTAATATATGATTTTCGAATAAAAATCAAATATATATTTATTTTCAAACAATTATAATTATTATGCACATCTCATTTATAATATTTTTGAGAATTGTTTTTGAAAGATTTGTTTTTTGAATAAGGCGAATTGCGATAAGGTCACCTATATTAATTCGCCTATGGTAGTAGCATTCAATGTAATTTTAAATGTATTGTCCTTGAGATGGTTATCACTATTCATGGTGCTTCTTAAGTAAGCAGCTGTGGAGATACACAAATTTTATCAATAACTCTTAGCATATCACTAGCATTGGAATGATATTATTTTGGTTACAAATGCGGTACCATAATTGGCCTTAGCCTTAAGGGTCAAATAAATTACACGAAGAGTTTGACAAACAAGAGAAAATTTGTGTTTGTAGAATATTGTGCGTGGCGTATGGGAGTTGCCGTGCTTGACAAGGTAATTTACAGATGCCATAGGTTATATATCATAAAACATATAAATTAAAAATCTATACTCAAACATATCATACTTCAAGATTGAAGAAATTTCACTTCCTTCGGTGTGAGTTTCTGGTAGCATGTCTGCATGTTTGAGCTATATTCTGTTTGAGTTCGTTATTTGTTCTGTATGATGGATGTTGTGGACAATTTAGTGTATGCACGCACTTTTTGTGTACAACGCACAAAAGACTGTGCACTTAAAACCGTGGAATTCTCCGAAATTTGGTACATTTTGGTGCACATGTTACCCGTATTCTAATTGTGTACTAATTCATAAATAAAAAGATATGTAATATCGTCCATAAGCCTCGCTAACGAATTTGCTTGTAAAACCAGTTATCAGCAGAAAATTTACTAAATAACTGAACAATTTTCAAACAAAACCTTATATTCCCAAATCAAGTAAAACGCATTAACAAAAGTTTTAGGGAAGAAAATTGTCGTAGAATATAAACGTGCATTTGTTTTATTTTATTATTATTCTTTTTTTGTTGTCTTCTTGTTTTTAATTTTGTATCTGTTTTAAGGATAGGTACTTGTATAATGTTAAACTTAAATATTATTAAATAACATTATAATTAATTATAAGTTTGTTTATTTTTTAAATTTATTTATTGTTGAAATTAGCAAATAGTTATTAATTATTATTTTAATAAAAACGTTTTATTTGATTAATTTTACCCGAAATTTGAAGTTCATTCGAATAAGCTTTTTAGCTTATTTTTTTAAGATTGCATCAAAATTTTACACCGTTTAATGGTTTTTTTTTGCTTATGATAAGAATGTTGCTGTTTTATGTTTGTTTTTAATATTATTTTTAAAAATATGTTTATAGAAAAAGGTATTATTAAATTTTATTTTTTAACTAGATAGGTAAGTGTACTTTATATATACTTTTACTATATAATGTTTCTTTTTTATTTCTATAATAAATAAAATGGGTGATACGAAATACTTTAAAATCTTTCAAGAAAAATTTTACTGGAACTAGTGTAGGTGCAAATGTTTACCCAGCATGTTCAACGCTTTAATGTTCTTTCGATTTCATAAGCAAAATTTATAACTATATGATTTCCGTTAAAATATTTTAAGTTGAAGATACTACAGATTTTATGTATAACTTAACTTTTCCTTTGCAGAGCACTTAAAGTTGATAATTCTAAAAACCATACAATTCAAATATGCATTTACAAAATTATAAAAAAATTTAGGTAAATGACAAATTTGTTAATTTTCAGAAAAATATCGTCATGATCAGAATATCATAAACAAAATGTAAAAGCAATTGCTTAGTTATTATAAATCATAAACTATGATTACATTATGATAACTAGTAGGGCTAATAGCATTCCGGCCGAATTATATCTCGAATATTTTATAAGCAGGATATGATAAATGCGTGAAAGGTTAACATTTTACTAAATTGAAAAAATAAGTGTTATAAAAAAGTTATTTTATTTCAATGCAAACATCAAAAAAAATTAAATTATTACAATCTGACACAAAAGATCAATACGTCTAAATATTTTATGGCATAAAATAATGGATAATAAAGTTATCTCAAAAGAAATAAAACATTTCCTTTTCAATTAGAGTTTACTTAGTTACTGAATTAAATATATCGTTTGTCTCAAGTAGAAATTCCCCAACTCAAACAACTGAAATTTTACAGAAGACAACATAAACTGGATTGGTCTTATATTATTATTGATTGCTCGTAAAACCATCATTTTCGATACTGTTTCTCAAAATATTTTTGTATTTGTGTGAAATGTATTGGAAACACTGAAAAACTCAATTTCGTAAGAAATGTTAGTTAGGGCCTTTCTACTTGGGGCAATCGATATGTACATGTACACACATGTTCTAAGATATTCGAATTTGTGCTGCGGACTCAATGTTTATTTCTTGTTTTTATATTTCAGGTTCAGAAATGCTGAAGACTACTTACTTGGGTGAGTTTTGCCTTTAATTTTTATTATTGTTTAAATAATAGAACTGACCCCAAATAAATTATATAGATACATTTTAAACTTAAAGCGTGAATATAAATATAACAAATTTCATGTTATTGAAACTATTTTTATTATTTTTTTTACCATTGAGGAATAAATATATTTAGAATTATTTCGTTTTGGTTGCCAAGTTAATCTCAGAAATGCAAACTTCACTAGTTCCAGAAATAACGACTTCAGAAAACAGAAATGCACATAATTTTCTAGCGTTTTTTAAAAAAGTTTAGCAAAAGCAAATAAGCAATAAAATAATTATAAGCAAAATAAAAACGTTTTGTTATCTTATTTTAAAAATTAAATAACTTTATTCATAAAATTCTTAAGAATTATAAAAAAAATAAAATGTGTATAAATAAAATAACAGCAGCAAAAATAAACTCAACAAAGTAAACCAATAATTTTATTGAAATACAGCAAAAATTAAAATTAAATAAGAATACATACATATAATACAATATTTAAGTATTTGACAGACAAAAAAAAAAACAATTCACTTAAACTTAGCATTAAAAATACGAAAGGAAAGTAAAATAAATTTAAACGAACAGTTTGAGATTCAAAAGGAAAGGAGACAAAAAAGTTGTACAATTATTTTTTTTTATTTTGTTCAATTATGTGTTTAGGTTTAGTCTTAAGCTTAATATTAATATTTTTTAAGTGTTGTTGTAGTTATATTTTATAATTATTATTATTATTATTATTTTTTTCAAAAATTCCTTTTTAGATCTTAACGCTTCTTTAAGAAATAAAAATTACTAACAGTTGTTTTACAGGTTAAAATAGATGGCACGTATGTATATAAAGACCACATTAATTATGATCACTAAGTAGGCAAAAAGTAGTTTTGTTGTTGATGAAGGAGTACTTTTTGAACTTTGTAGATATTTTATGTAGAGTAGAATCATTCTTTCTGCACAAATCCAATATGAAGAAAGAATTAGGTATAGTTAATAAATTTTGCGAATGATGAAGTGGGTAAAGTTCTGTATATATTTATATTATTTTCGGTTTTTTTTTCTTCTCTTATGCAAATATAAAAATAACCAATAGTGTTTTTTATATATTAAAATAGGCATACAATATAAAATAGTAAGAAAAGTTTTGGTTTTAAATTTATTTAAGATTAGTTAAAGCTATCTAAAAAATGTTCAAGTATGTTGTAGTTAAATAGTGGAAAACAAGATTAGTTAGTAAGTTAAAAGTTAGGGCGAGAGATTTAGAGTTAAAAGAACTGTGTGTAATATATATTAAGTATTTTTGTTTATTTTTAATAGTTTTATTGAATTTATGTTAATATGCTTGAATTCTTTGTATAGGCTAACTTTTATTTATAATTTCATAAATGTATATGTTTCTTTTTTAATTATGATTTCTTTAATTTCATATATTTTGAAAATAGATATCTCTTGTTAAATTTTTGATATACGCATTAATTAAATTTTCCTCTCCTTTCTCTTCATTTTGTTGTCATATTACTCCTGAAAATATAAAAAGATATTATAATAATTATTTGCCGAATTTTTTACTTAAGTTTATATTCTTATGAGAGAAATTTTCTGCTTTTTAAAAAAATATTTTTAAAAATTATAAAAGTCGCAACTTTTATCAGATGGCACCAAAATTTTGGCTGCGTTTAGAGTTTGATCGTAAACGGTAAACCAACAAAAAAAACTATGATACGATTTGAAGAGATTAATAAAATCCGTTGTTAATATTTCTCTTCGAACTAATTTCAATGAATTAAAATATATAGTTTATTCTAAGAGTTGGATACTGAATTAGGATACTAGTACTGTCCAAAGTTGCTACACAATAGTGTAAATATCCTTCGTACCGTTTTGTTCATAAGTCGACTATTTGGTCAAAATTCGACTAATTTATTTTCATATATAAAATTAATGGTTATATGTACATTCAAACATATGTATATGCGATAATTTTTAAAAATTAGGGACGTAAACATTCTAGAAAAATATCAAATGTGTTTCCATATTTCCTTTACAAAAAAATTCCTTTTATCCTGCTTCCAGGGGTACTGATTTTACAGACTCTACATAGACTTTTGAATGTTTAAGTAAATGTTTGTATACGATCTTATGTATATCTATATTATATAGTTCCAAATATGAGTATAAATATTGCATGAAGTACACAAATACAAATGACATTTGACATTTTTCACGGCTACAAAAGCGAAAAGAAATCAAACAGCAGATGCGATAGTTACTAATTAAATTGCAATAACTGTATGACTTAAAAAGTGTATGAGCACACATTTGTACGTACATAGTATGTACGCTGGATGTGCGTATGGATGTATGTACATACGTAAATAAATTCTTAAATACATAGAAAAAATATTTATTTACCTTTATTACATCCTTATATTTGTATGTGTTGATGTGTGTATGTTCAACCAAATATCTCGTAAAAGACTACATCGGAAATATGAAATTTTTAAGAAAACAAAAAAGAAAAATACAAGAGCCTTAAAAGTTGCTTCAACAATATTATTTGCTTAAATGGTTGATTTTCTTTTGTATAGTTGCTGGGAATATTTTTCTTATTGCATTTGACTTAGAATTATCCATTGATTGAATTCGCATTGGCATTGGCGGCTGCAGCTGCCTGCTGAGACAATGTCTTTTGGCCCTCTTCAGCCGGCGAGGGTGTTGTATCACGTCGTGGTGGCATACGTTCATTAACAGCATCCAAACCTTTAGCTTCCGCAAATGATGTAATCTTGTGATTGGGTGAAAAGCCTTGCATGGCATTTTTCAACGATTGTTTGCCACCAGATAATGCACCCAAGGGCAATGCACCGGTTGGTGTCAGGCCCTTCAATTGCAGAACCGATTCAGATTCTTCACGCAAAACAGAGAATACACGAGCCATTTTTCCAATGGCACGTATTTTATTGCGTATGACTTCTTTGCGTAAGGCAGCCTCATCGTCCGAGCAGGGTTCTTCATTTTCGGTCATAATAAGTTCGTCGTCAGAACAAATGTTCAAAACATTGACCAACATTTCGGTTACTTTTTCGCCTACAAATGGTAGCGACCAGGTGAAGACATCCATAAAGTTTGGAAGCCAATAAGGATGAGGCGAACAATTAAATTGTCGTATATTCATAACATTGTTTTCATATTTCAACACAGCCGCCTTATTATTGTACACATCTAAATAGTTGGGTGCTGAGAAGATGGTGATTAGCGACGGAAAACCAGTTGTTTGTGATTTCCGATACATACGGTAACCAGCGTCCTGCGCTTCATGTGCTCGTATAATCGATAGTAGATTGTTGTTTTGCAAAAAATCGCAACATGCTGCATAACTGTAGAAATAAGAGCAGCCTCTGACTGAATTGTGCGTATAAAAATCTGAGTTTTTTTCATTGCCAAAGTCCTCTAGAGGATCGGACCATAACAGATCACACATTGGCCCAAAAGCAGGAGGTTCCTTGAAACGATCTAAACGAAGTATGTCCTCTAGATCGTGTATTTCAGGAGATAGACCGCCATGGACACAAAGGAACTGTTGGTTCATTAAAGCCGCCAGCGGCAAACAATCAAATGCATCCATACACGCATCATAAACTCGCTCCGAATATTTGATTTTGCATTCTTGTTTAAAAGTAAAGTATTCAGTTAAATGACGACACTCATGATTGCCACGTAGCAAGAATAATGTTGTGGGATATGTGATCTTCAGCGACCACAAGTATAAGACACATTCAATACTGAAATAGCCTCGATCTACGTAATCACCCAGAAATAAATATTTTGTTGTGGCTGGTGAGCCACCGATTTCGAACAGTTTCATTAAGTCATAAAATTGCCCATGTATATCACCGCACACTGTCACTGGTGCCTCAATCTCAATCATGGTCTTTTCTTGCCTCAGCAAAGCAGCACCATCACGTATAATTTTAAGCGCAACCTCTTCTTCGATTCTACCCTCCAAAATGAAATGCTGCTTAAGTACATCGTAGTTCGGTTTACCAGTTCTTGCATCAAATACATCAGCTAAGTTAAGTTTGCGGCTGGGCGGAAAGGGTACACTGTCGATGACACGATCTTTAGTATTTAATGGTGGTTTCTTAGTGGGGCTATTGTTGAGGCTGTTCGAAGTGGTATCATTCCCACCACCGCCGCCACCGCCACCTCCACTGCCAGCTGATGGTGCTTGCTGTGTTGTTGATTGTGATGATCCTTTTGTAGTTGTATTTACGGCTGTTGGTTTCTCATGTATATTATTGTTTGTTGCTGATTTTTGCTGTTGCTGCTGCTGTATTGGGGGATGCTGTGTTGCTG
Source organism: Linnaemya vulpina (assembly GCA_963675445.1). NCBI lineage: Eukaryota > Metazoa > Arthropoda > Insecta > Diptera > Tachinidae > Linnaemya > Linnaemya vulpina. The sequence goes on along the minus strand of OY776280.1, from coordinate 14,693,621 downwards.
GCGAAGACATGTTTTCTTATTTTTCTTGCTTTTGGTTTTTTTTGTTTGTTTGTCTATTAAAGCTTTAACTCTTATTTATTATATTTTATAATATATTTTTGGTTTTATTTGGTGCTAAGAAATGTTGAATATTTTTATGTCTTTGTGTTGGTTCACTAGATGTTTTTCTTTTATTTTCTATGCCTCAAGGCTTTTGCTTCTACTTTTTCTTTGTTAGTAGGTTTGCTTGATTGTTAATAGTTGCCGGTTGTAGCAAAATTTCATATAGTTATATAATCTACTTTATTTTTCGAGCTTTTTTCGGAGGAAGCAATTGTTCTGGTATGGTTTTTATTTTTGTATATATATTTTCCCCTTCTTGTTTCTAGCCTATGTAAATGAGAGCGTTGTGGGTGACCTGGAAATGATAAGATGTGCAAGAAAGTCTTTAGTATACAAGAACAGAAGATATGTATATAAACATACACTCATGCATATATATGTTTGTATGTATAAAAATTCATTAGCAACTTCAGATAAATATTCGAGGCTATTCTGGAAATCGACACGAAATATTGAAAGTAAAGTAGATATGAAAAAGTTATTGTACGTTTGATTTTATATGAAATACAGAAATAGGCGTCGGATGTGTTTTTTTAACTTTACGGTATTTGATATCGATGAAATCATTAAAGCCATAGTATATTAAAAAAATAGTGATGGCAATTTTATCTTTATCTTCTTAAATTTGTTTGTAGCGGGAAAACGATGATTCAAGTCCATCGCAAAGGAAGGATAATACACAAATTCTTTGTTTATAATAAAACGCAATTGAATTACATTTCTTAAAAAAATGTACTTTGTTTTCTTACAATGAAATTCGTCCACAACTGCGACTTAAATCAAATTAAAAAGTGGATTTTAAGGAAAACACGGTACATATTTTTATTTAATTATTCTTTGTAAAAAAAAAAAAACAAAACACTTACCGATTTCTATTTCACAACTTAAAATAAATCACATGTGTTAATTTCAAATGTCGAACAAATATTAAATTAAGTTTTTTATAGCAAATTAATTGTTTCTTCGTTCAATTGTTCTAAACAAATAATAATTTATTTTAAAATTTTTGCAAAACACAAAAACTATAAATTTTCAGAATTATAATTTTCTGCTGCTCAGGTGCTAAAAATAATTAAAAACAATAATTATACAGCTTTGAAAACAGCAAAAATAAAAACATCACAGGGAAATATTTTTTTAACAGAAACGAACATAAAAATGTATAAATTCAACGAAATTTATTAAAAGTAATTACAATAGCAAACAAATTATTATATCAGAAAACCAAAAACTAAAATATGTTGAAAATAAATAGTCTACTTGCTATAAATAATGCTGTATGTAAAGGCGAGAAATACTGCTCGCTACATGTATCTTGTATATATGCATGTACGTATGTACATACATACATACATATACATACATGTATTCATAAAAAATTAAAACAAAAATCACATTCAACCATAATTAAACTATTATTGGGTAGCTAGAATATAAACAAGAAAATAAAAGGATTAAATTTAAACAGACATATAAAAGAGTGTGCTAACAAATTTTCTTCGCAGATACATATAATTTTATTTATTTTATAGAACAAATCTACAAGTATAAAAATTTAAAAGCTATAGGCTAGTTGCGGAATATTATTAAGAAGACTCTTGTAACCAGATCCAAAAATAGTTTGTAACTCAATTGAAACCAAAAACGATCTTAAAAGTGCTAAAAAAAATTTAGGCGCCAAATTATTATGCTAAAACTATACTTTTTTATTTTTATTTATTTTAAGGCAATTTTTTGTTTGTTTGTTTTTGTTTTACGGTTTTATGTAGTAACCGATATTTACGTTATTTAAACAATTTTTTTTATATGAATATGACGAAATTACCGTAACTATTCCGACTTATTCTTGAAAATATCTACTTGAATCGGATTCGGCGTGTTGTGCTGCATTAAAGAATTCTGACGATGTCGATTCGATAATCGTAACAGGCGTATTATGTAGAAAGTTTTTAAGAGAATCAGTACCAAATAAAATCCGTAAGTTTAAAGCATTTTTTCACGAAAAAGTCAGTTCATTGCGAAATGTCTAAAGTTGGTAGATATGATTATTAAATGTAAATGCCCACTAAACAAAAAGTAAAATGATTTTTGATTTAACATCTATAGTATATCTCAACAAGTGGGATATCTATGAAGTGAAAGAATCTTTAATAAACTGACACATATGTGCACACACAGTGTCCATACATACATTTGTATATTTGCATTAATGTATGTTTGTGTAACAACCTACAACAAAACCAAATGATAATTGCTTAGACAAAATTACAGGTGGTATTTTTAATTTTTTTTTAACTAAACTAAACTAAACTAGAAAAACAATTGGCTCGTTTTCAAAACAAGATTTTTGGGGAAAATTGAAGAAATAACAAAATGTTGCAAAAAAAATTATAATAAAAATTAAAAATAATTGAAATTCTCTTGATGTATAACCGCATTGTACGAATGAGAAATTGGAAACAAATTTAAGTTTTGTTCATTCTCTGCAATTTGAAATCAGAACGTAAAACCAAAAAAATTTTGTAGTACGTGTAGTACATACATATATAGAATGCAAACATATATATGCATGTATGTATGTACACACGTATGTACCTACATAAGAATGGATGTGTAGTTAACACAACAATTCTTTCAATGGCCGCGTTGTTATGGATGTACACATGCATGTGCATATAAACGAGAAGATTTTTATTATTTTAATGAAAAAATCAAATAAAATAAAAGAACAAAACCTACTTAAATGCAAACATTCTCATGCATCTGTATATATAAGTATTTGTACTTGGTGATTGAGGAGGTAATAAATAGTATTATTATTAAATTTTTGCTCATGTTAAGAGTACAAAAGATTGACGAATTAACAATTAAATGATCGACAATGTGCTGGCTGCAAAAAAGTTTTATATTTGAGGCACACTTACAAATACACATGCATATGCATATAAATAACAGTGCGAATATTTGTAGTCAAATCCCAGAGGGAGCCGTTGGTTGAAGTGGTTATTTAATGAATATGGTATCGAATTTTTCTGATCTGCATTAGCGATGCAAAAGGAGATTTTAAAACTTGTATATACTAAAAATTGTTCAAAAAAGTATTAATTTCGATTTTTGGAAATTAATATGGAATGGATAATATTTCTCTGTCAAGTCTTGATATATAAGGAACTACCAGTTCATGTAATAAATTAATACCTTTGACCACACATACATAAATCGTTATTTTTCACAACTATAATTTTAAAAGCTGCCAGCGTTCAATATAGCTAATTTTTAGATTCAGTACTTTTTCTTATCTTTTTATTTAAAATTCATTCAAAACAACATTTTCTGGCATAGAGTTGATATATCATAATAATATTTCATTGTTAATATTTATTCTTGGTTTAAAACTTCGCAAAATTAAGTAAAATCTTATCTTTATATTTAATATAGTGAATGTGTGTATGTACAAGCATGCAAGTTTGGTTTGAAACAGTTGGGAGCAACATATAAAATTACTAGTAGTTGGAAGAAAATTATTTTAACTGCTAGAATGTAAAAAGAACATCATCTTCGCAACATATCAGGTCAAATCCTTTATAGATCTTCTTCTTCGGATCATTATTTCCGTAAGTTCTTAAAACGACTTGAAATTGTTTGCGGCATTTGTTAAAAAATTAAAACCTTGCCTTCGCCTGTGCTAAAATATAAATATATATATATATATATATATATATATATATATATATATATGTATACATAACCCTGAAGTTGTAGCTGTCAAATTGGTTTCTTTTATTGTACCAAACTAAAATATTGAGCTAATTTTGGCACCCTCTATACAATTGTTCTGCCATATAAATAAGTACATGTAACGGGTGACATCTATCATTGTCAAATATGGAAAGGGCGAGCGTTCTTATCAGGACTTAATTGAAGATAACGTATGGAATTGGCTGATAGATTTTCCTATTTTAACAGTGCTTTTACCGTATGTTTTAATTACTGATGACTGGTGTAAGATGTTGCTACAAATCCAAATTTATTCGTCTTAGTAAAAAATTTCACATTTAATTATTGTTTTAGTTCGTTTTGCTTATAGGTATGTCACGTCTACAATGTTTCGAATATATATCAGAATGTTTTAATATTACGCCAAATTATTAAATTTAAACAGAAAAATATTAAGAGAAAGCAGAATACAAAATATAAGTACGTAATCTATGGGTGTATTTGTATATTTCACGAGCAAATATAGTTTGAATTCATAAAAATATCAATAAATCAAAATAATTATTGATAATTAAATGATTTATGGAAAAATCAATTATATTTATATACAAAAAAAGAGAAAGAATATTTTATACTTGTTAAGTGTACAAAGAATTGTAAATATTATGCCAAAGAGGAACTAAAACTTTTTACAAGCAATTTATACGTTATAGGCACTTAACAAGTTTCATTTCTTATTTTGTGTCGGTAATAACCAAACAACCATCTGTTAATGTAAAATTGCATAAGTGCCACTTAGAAGATACATAAATAAAACATCATTATTTTATTCAGCATTAGGTGTTAAGAGTGTTTTGAAAAGAAAATGCATATCTATACAAATTTGTATGTACGGATGTATGTGTGTACCTTTTAAAAGAAATAAGTGTCAATCTGAAGACACCCATACCTATGTACGTATGTATATACATATGTATATATGTAAGTATGCTGTTCTTATAGTCGTTGACTATCGTTGACGTTGCTATGACATACTTCTTCTGTCTGTTAGTTATTTATTCACGTTTTTTTTTCTTTACACAGGAGCTATTAATTTTTACTTGTAATTAAGTAATTTTAATCAAGTCAACACTCGCAAGTGATGTTGCAGAATAACGTACAATATGTACAAAAAAGTAAAAATTTTTTATTTAAATCGCAAATTACTCTTAAGCAATTGGGATTTTTTGTTTGTTAATTTTACCTATAAATCGAATTAAAAAATACTAAAATTGTTTTATTCTGCATTTTTAGAATCAAATTTAGAAGTAACAATATACATACTTCCTTCTTCGATTAAATTACGATAGACAGTCCCGCTTTAATAATTGTAAGGATGTTGAGGTTATGCTTTCTCTATTAATTAAGATTTTAAATTGTTCTTGTTTTGCTTTTATTCATTCTAAGCAATTATCTTTGTAAATTGTAGCTCCTAATCGTACGACATCTTAAAATTACCTGTTCTTCTTTTTAGTAATTGGAAATTGAAAATATACTTAGATTGATATCGAGTAGAAATATAATATTTAAATAGGTATATATATATATATATATATATATATATATATATGTATATAAATATATATATATATAAATATATATATATATATATATATATAAATATATATATGTATATATATATATATATATATATATATAAATATAAATATATGTATATATATATATATATATATATATATATATATATATATATTGTGTGTGTGTTAAATGTATTACAACTTCCGCATAATTTGTGTCACACTATTTACTCGTATTCTTTTCAAAAGCACAACTTTTTTAAATACACAAAATAATTAAATTGCTTTTAATTCACCACTTGATTAAATAAAATTGTTTTTAATTGAAACAACAGCAAATATTTACGAATTGTTTTCATTCTTAATAAATTTTAACGGTAACAAAGGCTGAAAAATACCATAACCAACATTATTGTTTTTGCTGTTATATATTATATGTATATATTTGTGAGCAACAGACTAAGAAAGTATATGTACATATATACCAGGTACCTCATAACTGCAAACAGGTTGACATTAATAATTGGGGTGATGAATTCGACTATATATAACATAGTTATATATATGTTAATATATATAATGTATAAAGGATGTTAAAGTTGATATTTTGAGGAGAACATACATATAAATAAAGTGTGATTTTTTTCTATACCTTTCGTTTTTGCATTCACTAACGCATAGATATGCAGGTATTTTAATTTGATAAAAGGGTGAATTTCAAAGCAAAGCAACAGAGTGACTAATAATTATCACAACACTTTTTTTAAGCTAACAAATGTCTGCTACGCAAAATCTAATTTGAACAGTATATTCGTGCATATACATACATACATATTTACGCACATGTCATGTACATAAAACCTACAAACCTTTCTACCTATTTACTAACTGAAAGTTTTTTTACTGCTTTTCTATAAGCATAACGAATTAAGGATTTATTTACATACACAATTATGCGTTATTGTTTAGTTAGACATCCGAATAGGTAGGATGGATACAAATATAGAAATACTTACATGCTTTTAGATAACTGGTTTTCTTTATTAAAATATCTAAGGAAATATTTAAAAATTAATAGTAAAGAGTCGTGCACTTCCGATGCCTGTACGTTTTAATTTTTACTGTATTAGCTAGCAAGCAAGTTTCGCACATTCCTTTACTAATGATATCGTTACCAGTGCTTTTCGAACTGAATAAGCAATACACCATAATAATAATATTTAACAAGAGTTGACGACTATTTTTAGCGCCGTCGTAGATGATGTCGATATTCAAAGAGTTACCAGATTATACATCATTTAAGGCAAACTATATTATTTTAATAAACATATATTTTTTTTCATATATGCATTTCATAGAATTTAATATACACACCCATATGTAAATGCAAATTCGATTTCGTAGTAATTCCTGAGGCGGAATTAATCTTTACTTTTTGTCCTGTAACAAGTCAACTGACAAACTATACATGCAAAAGCTCGTTAGTTTTTCTGTTAAAACCTGTTCTGTTACGTTTCAACCTGTCAAAATCTAAAATTTATATAGTTAACATTATTTTTAAATAAAATTTGACGACAAATAGTTCTAGTTTCGAGCTAAAAAATATGTATACACAAATTCGCAATAAAACATTCGAATCATATAAACTACCAAGTCATGTATTAGTAATAAAAGAAAATCTTAAACCAAAACTTCTGCCATATTGTTTTCACACAGACATGATTTTAATAAATTCTATTTTAAACGTTATGTATGGTTTTACCATGCAAACTTATTTTGTGAAAACCAACGTAAAACCATTTTTGAATTGGTTTGAAGTAAGTTTCATGAAATGCGACCTTTATTTTTTTCAGAACTTGCATGATATATTTATGAAAGAATATGTTTTTGAAGCATTTATTCGCCCTGTATATTCATACTTTCGAAATATTAGTTTGCAAAACGAACGATTCCCATTTTAAACTGCAAGTAGATTTTATTTACTTTTTTTCCGAACTTGCATGATTTATTTATGAAATAATGTTTTTGAAGCATTTAATCACCCTGTATATTCATACTTTCGAAATATTAATTTGCAAAACGAACGATTCCTATTTCAAACTGCAAGTAAATTGTATTTACTTGCAGTTTATCTGCAGTGTAGTTTGTACATGGAGTGTTACGAAATGAGGAATAAAATACAATAACAATAACACGAATTTCTATGAAATGTTAAAACTTTCTATTAAAATGTTAAAACGTACTGCCAGTCTAGCAATTTTCACATGTTTTTTTGTTTTTTGTAAAATTAAAAAAATATATGTATGTATATATTTAATTACATGGCTTGAAATTGTTCATAAACAAGTGACGATATTTACTAATTTAGTGCATATAATTGGTTTAATTATATGGCAACATTACATTTATTTATTTTGTCACAATTCACACATACACACAAATTTCACTCACGAATTCGCAACTAGTTTATTTTTCTTCACCAAAATATTGTAGGCTTAAATTGAAAAAAAAACAATTCTCTTAAAAATTAAATATGTATGTACATGATATTTTATTTTTATTTTCTGCGTTACTGAAAATATATAAATTTTTGTGTATCGTTTCACGAAAGAATTTCTTTGAAGTTGTAAAAATAAAGAATTAGATTTGTAGTGCAATTTTTGCACTTGTTTATTTAACTTATAATTCTTTTGAAATAGGAAAACAATAATTATCTTTATTATTTATGAAAACCCGTTTTTTAATTAACTAAACAAACAACTTTTTACAAATTGGTTGTGTAAGGAAATACAATATTTTAATTAAAAATTCACTTAGCGCTCTTCGTTATTGCTGTTAAAATAAGGAACCTTCAGTGTATTTTTTAAAGAACTTCGAAATATCTATAGATTATGCCGTTTCTCTTTATTTGAATACATATTGGATTGCAGCTTCAATTGCTTTAAGTTTAGGCTCCCTGTTCATTATGTTATTTTTCTTTGCTTTCTAAAAATGGGGATATAATTTTCTTTTTTTTGTGTTATTAAATGTACTTTTATCTTACATTTCACTAATATTGTTTTTGCACGTATTGATTTCTTGATAATTTACGTTTACTCACATTTATCACCAAAAGCAGTATGCTTTTTAGTTATGTTTATAATTTAAAATTATTTTGGATTTGCAAGCAAAAATTTTATTCAATTTGAAAACATCATCCGAAAGATCTCGTGTGTTCCCTTCCGCCAACTAACGATGACTAATTTTTTAATCGACTACTTTTTGCAATTTTGTTATATCGGCAAAAGCAAATGATGTTGCCAGATGCTTGTTTGTAGAACGTCTGTACATATCGTTACATGACGCAAAATTAATGAGTTTTTGTTATTACTTCCATATATATATATATATATATATATATATATATATATATATATATAGACTTCTGAATTATTTAATTAGAAGCTTAATACAGAAAGCACGATTGAAATTGGAGGGCTAAAATCGACTACTTCCAAAAATACTAATTTAAACAGTCAGACCGGCTTAAAAACTCGAAACCTGTATGATTAACTGACAAAACCAAAAGATAAAAAACATTTATTTGCGAAGCATTCTTTCCTTACACGAATATTAATAATAATCAAATATTAAATAATCATCTTTGACATATGTATATGACAATGTAAAATATATGAATGACATTGTATATTCACTACATATTCGACATATACATATATATCGGTCGCAATTTGTACTTGTTGAGGGCCAATTTCGATTTGGCGACAGAAATTTAATTTATTGATACGGCATCTCAAAAATACTACCGACCTACATAACATTTGTTCATTGTGCTCTGTGAGTTTCGGGTTGACCGTAATTTGTTTTATAATGTGCAGTCTTGTAGTAGCAAATAATATGTGTTCTCTTTTTACAATATAATTTCTCTACGGCTTCGAAATGAAAACTAGGACAATTCGAAAAAGAGTGCCGACATATATCGATTAAAATGTTTCTTGCTTTGTTGTCATTTTCCCTCATTCGTTTTCTTTCTTGTATATATTTTTTCATTATATGGCAAAAAGTCCTGTTCACACCTGAAAAATTTAACGGGCTGTTGATTGTTTATGGCCACTACTCACACACTTGGGGTAGTTCAGGAGTCAATGTATGTATGTATGTATGTATGTATCTAAGTTTTTATTGTTTTTCCTTTATTAGTAATTTTCACATGATATCAACAGGAAACAGATGGCATGTTCGTTCAATGTTATATATAGGGGAAGGTGGCTATATGCAAACATACAGACGATATGTGTATATGTATATACACCTTTCTACTACAAAAGTATCTGATTTGAAATGAAAAAAGAGAAAATACCTAAACAAACACTTGTAAGTAATCATATTGCACTATATTTATGTTCTACACAAATACATCCATACATATGTATGTATGTATAGAAAAAACCTTTTTTGACATGTAATAGGTACCAGTCATAAAAACTATTTACATATTAAAGTTTCATAGCATGTTACCGTGATGTTATATACATAGTTTTATTTACATACTTATTTTTGTTTCAATACATACACAAATCTGTACGTACAATGTTAACAACTTTAATGCCATATATTAAAAAATAATACTTGTGTATAAAAAAAATCCTCAACAGTTCAAGGCTATTAAAAGCCAAAAAAAAAAAGAAGAACAACATGATTAAAGTTCAAAGCAAACACATTCATAGCTGTGTACATATACACATATACATATACATATTTCCATAGCCATGTATAAATATATATGTATGTATGTATATATATATATATATATATATATATAAATATATATATATATATATATATATATATATATATATACATATATAAATAAATAAATAAGTATATATATATATATATTTTTTTTTTTTGTATTTTTTTTTTTGTATGTAGTATGTGTATGTCACAGCAGTCACAAGGTCATTTGAGGTATCTATGGTGGTTATTATATATATACATACATATATATATATATATATATATATATATATATATATACATATATATATATATATATATATATATATATATATACATATATACATATATATATATATATATATATATATATATATATATAGATATACATATATATATATATATATATATATATATATATAATTATATATATATATATACCTCTATCCAAATGTTTTAAATTTCTGATGAAACCCACGTGTTTGCTCGCATGTGTTAAGCGATTTATAGTTCAAGGTAAATAATCAGCTCTATTTACTTTACGCATCAACATATATATGCGTTCAAATAAGCTTGAAGCAAAGAATATACACTATACATATATAATATATATATATATATATATATATATATATATATATATATGTACATAATCTCTGTTGGAAGCTTAGAAATTTTCATTAGAGGTAAATTACTATTGTTTGTAACATAGAGAGAGAGATAGAGAGACGAGGCAGTACTTTTTATTGGAAGTGGGTAGAAATGACCACTGTACGTCGTTTTCTTACAAAAAATTACTATTTAATTTGGATCTTTGTAGAAGAACAAGTGGGATAGTGAAAAAAGTCATATATTTAGATGAACATATATATAAAAAGCTATATATCGAGCTTTCCCTGTGCTATCCATAATAAATATGTATATACTTTTACTTGCTTTTGCTTGTTTTTGCTTGTTTTATCATGCATTTATAATTATATTATATTAACAATGAAAATGGAGAGGTAGAAAAATCCGTTTCTTATCTGCGTGCAATGGTAACCTCTTTGAAAAGATAGTACTGTTCTTTGCGATACAACAGTGTTTCCTGCATTAACATATGAAATTTAAAAGTTATGATGTTGGTAATCGCTCTGTTCACAAAAAGCTGAAACAATTATTTTTACGAAATTAAGATGTGAAAAGGAAAATAATATACATATTTTTAAGTTTGAAAGTGTTGATTGCTTAGACGATAAAGACATATCTTTTTCCGCCAAATGTTATTGTTTAACTTAATACCTACTACTAAAAACACAACTGTGTTGAATTGAGAAATATTAACATGACATATAGTTCTTTTTGTCAGTTTGACATTATTATCTTACGCGTGCGGTTGGGTAGACGGCTGTCGGGCTACTAACGTTGTCGTCGTTTCATTTAAGTTTTTGTTGTTTTATTTATAAGAGCCCGGCATTTTTTGTAGTATATTGTGCCTTTTTGCATTGAGTTATGATAATATTTGCAAATTAAATTTCAGTAAATGTATCTCTAAATTCTCGTTGCAAATATTAAAATATGTAAAAAATCCTTTATTCAGTTGCTTTTGCTTTATATGGAAAAGAGGTTAATAACTAAATGAATAGTCCTTGAAAATAAACAACCGGTTCCTTAAACAAGGAAAAGAAGTGGAATAAAAATAAAAAAATATTATAAATTAATTCAGAAAACAGAGCAATACAATTTACTTTAATAGCTATTTGCTTACTAGATATTAAAAATAAGAATTTATTTAATTCCCTGTTGTTATATTTTAATAATATGAAAAGTGTTGGGGGCAAATGTGGTGTGAAAAAAGAATGCAAAAAGAAATAGGTACCTTCATGTTGTTATTAGTGTACATGTATGCTGTCTGTGTGTTGTTATTGTGGCTTTAAAATTTTTATCTTGTTGTTGGCCATATATTTGTGCTCTGATTTAGCCCATTAAAGAAATATATTCACATACCCATACAAAATACACACTATATGTACATTTTAACATTATTAAGAAAAATAAACACAATCAATAGTAACAGCAACATGGGATTACAGTGTTTTTGTATAACATCAACGACAAACTTATTAATTCAATAAACAAATAAATAAAATAAAAAAACAGAAAATAAAATATATGTTAACCAGTGCCAAGATCAGTGTCAACAGTATCTAAACCGACGAAAAGTACAAGAATCAGCAACAACATCATTACAGCAGCAACGAACTACTATCAACAACAATCCATACAACATCATTAAAATGCAACAGTTGTATTTCTCAATTATTTGTGGTTTTGGTCTTCTTTGCGTATATGAATTTGTTATCACTTACTTCCCCATATGTTCTTAATGCAGTCTTCTTTATATTCGTCTGTCATTACCACTACAACCACAACAAATACCAACAGTAACCGCAGCAGCTGCAGCAGCTATTCGATTAAAATGCGTCGTTCTTCATTGAGTCGTAATCATTATTTTGTGATCGGCCTGTTCTTGGGTTTGGTGTTGTCGTTTTATGTGCCCCAAGACATTTGGGAATTAGTTCAGCAAGAAGAGTGCCCGCAAAAGATTGCAGAAAATAACTTAATTGAAAAATTTGGTCAGGAATTTGAGCCACATTTAAACTTGATCAATAAACCGTTAGCAGCTAAAAAACCTGTAAGTACGAATTAGAGTAAACTGTTCTATTAACAACAAAAATACTACTGCCAATCTTGGCTCCAAAATATCTACTATTCTTTTGTGTTTAAACCAATTTATATTGGCTAGAAACCATTATATCAAACGCAACTTAATAAGGGATGATGCAAAAATTTCTTATATACGTTATTGTAATAATAAGACCACAATTCGAATTTGAGCTAACTTTTTCATAAGTTGTTTTTAATTTTCGTTTCATGACGTAGCGACTTTGCGAATTAAACTTTTACAAAAACAATTATTTTTATCATTATTACCCAAAGACAAAAGTATAAGATGCAACTAAAACTGACTATATCAGATGTGAAAAATTTTTTAATATCGGGTAAAAGACCAAAAAAGAAATACCGAGCGTTGATCTTCGTCGAATGTACACTACTGTCTACGCGGCGCTCACCGTTGAATTTAGTAATTATTATTTTCTTTTGTCGGCAAAGGGAAAAGTACCATAAAGCACATATCTTTTATGTTAGCGATATGGGGGTATTTCTAATTTTTTTAAAATTATTTTTCAAATAATACTTTCGATCCACAAGGTTCATTTTTCTTAATATATTTTGCTCAATTATTTAGTTTTCAAAAATCGTTATTGCTGGCAACATGCCACAACGCTAATTTACTTGTAAAATCAATTAGCACTTGAAAATATAATACCAAAATATTCAAAACCATGTGTTTGTTATTGATGATGAAAACAAACTTCGATGTTACTACAATTTACTTACCACGGATGCAACAACTACTAAGAAAATAAGTTTGTAACCATAACGTGAAAAGTCAAAATGTGTTATTACAGTAACGTTGCATAATAGAAAAATAACAAGTGCAATTAAATATTGTTTGTGTGTATTGTCTGTTCAAAATAAATAAGTCTCCATCTATGGAGATACGTGTTTTCATTTTGTTAATTGCTTCATGTTATATGATATTTTAAACTATGATCTTTGTAACAGTTTGCTGCTGCAAATTATTTAGGTTATATTCTGTTTTTTGTTTTGTTTTTTTGATAACGAGCAAACAAAGTTGAATGAGAAAATTGATGAAAATATAATGCTTTTGCGTACCATAAATAATTAAAGTTTATTTAGTTTTTGGTTTTCATTTATTTCTTTGCTTACTTTAGTTAACGGTAGCCGTCGTTGTAATGCGAAGCCCGGTTTTATTTGAGATTTAGTTTGTGTACTTGGAAGGGGTTTTTTAATTTTTTGGGATTTCATAGCAAACGAAGAGAGATTCAAATGCTAAAATATTAGGCATTGTTTGATCTGCAAACATTACAAACGTTAGCAACAGCCTGAGCAAAACATAACTCTCAAACTTCTAGTTGATTCTTATAACTACTATCGGAATAAATGAAAATTAGGGAGTGTGTTATATAACAAGGAATAGGGCATATTCAATCATCAATGTATGTGCCTCAATCTAATACGCGTGCGTCATGTGCTTACACTAGGAAACATAATACTGCGAATGCAGCAGGGTTCGCATATACGGTATAGTCGAGAACAGAATGGACATGAAGTACCAGGCTGCTAACTCGACATTCAACTCTCTGAATTAGGTTGATATGTTAGCCCAGCGATGAACTTTCGCACGAGATAAATTTTTGTCATTCAAATGACGTGCACTTTAAGTTTTTTTTTTATTATTTTATATATCTATTTGGATAAACACCATGTTTTTAAGACATTTCATATAAATCTTAATTAGATAATAACGAACAAATTAAATATGTCCTCACATTCTTTGATGCAGCAATTCTCCAAATTTTTTGTGATATATTTGGCTTCCCGCTTTTACGGCAATCAAAAAGTCGGAGACCAAAAACCCCTACACTTTAGGTAAATCTTCATACAGATAAAAGTATGAACAAATCGGCAACTGAATTCAGATAGTCACAAACCACACAATAAAAGTACTTTTAATAGACTTGAAAATAAAAACACATTCACTCGTTTCATTTCAAATGTCGTTCAAGCTTTACTTCAACTTAAATTAAATTAATAAAATGATTTATTTTTTCAATTAAAAAATATCTTTATATTTGCTTTTATAATACCATTTTTTATTAGACATATGTATATTTTACTGCACACATCTTATATAGTTGTGGGTTTTTGAAAAATTATTACGAATGTATTGTAATAATAAACTATTTCAGGAAAGTGAAAATCTCATTAAGAAAAACAAAACAAAAAATTTAATATCTCTATGATATTAGTCGATACAATATTTTTTGCACAAATTATATCAAAGTTCTACTAGTTGTCTTAAAACTAACGTTAACGGAAATGATGATTTATTTGCAAAATTAAAACTGTATGTTCTTCGTATCGTATTTTACAAGAAATATGCATATATTTATGTATAAACGATATCTATAAACTTATTGAGACATTTCAATGTAATTTATTTAAGATGTTCGGGTCTGAATGGTCGGGGTTTTTGAAAAATAAATAATTTACTTTGCATAATATATAATAAATTATTATTTTAGAAGTAAATGGTACTCCAAGTAGTTTCCATTTTGAAATGTTTCTTACTTCTGTATGCTTTTGGAAAATGATATGTTACTTTTCATTTTAGGTGACGATATGTATATTTAATAATAATATATTTTTGGTTTACCACTAACAGATTTCAGTTTTATCCACGTTTGTTAAAAATGTTCGTCATAATATGTAATAGAAAAATACTATAAGTTAATTTAAGAGAAATAACTACGAAGCCTAAGGTCCCCGGTTCGACTCCGCACTCTGCTATAGTGCGACGAAGGCTGAATATTAACGACAGCGATTTACACTATCATGTACTACCAGTGCATTGCAGCACGCTACTTCTTTGCCACTGTAGCACCGTATCGAATTCTTCTGAACTGCTATAGTGGAGTAGCAAAAACTCGTAGACTAATGAAGAATAAAATGGCTACAACAAATTCTCTATCTTTTCTGCATTTCTCCTCTCAACTCTATCACCATCTTTTATAGTTCCGGCACAATGCTTGAGACACAGAATACCTATCGAAATGTTTTATTTTACCGAGGTTGGTTTGCGTCGCTGCCCACCTCAAGTGATTTCTTTTTGTTATCGATTGTTCAAGGTGATACGAAGCTTATGAATCACCTTTACTTAGAAACATTTCTATACTTCAATGCAGACAAGCAACGATTTCCAAATCAACAATAATGCATTTATTTTTAATCTTCTGCTTAAACATAAATTCCATATATCTCTCGATCTCTTTCTACACGAAATATTTACTAAAACATTGAAAAATAAATTTGGATTTATTTTGCGTCATGTCATTATCAATTAAGCAATCTTTTCCGCAACTTTTGTTTTCGAATTTATTTTTGCAAACTGTATTCATAGAGTAAAACGAACACGTTGTTATGACACACATTTCAGCCAGTGTAATAACTTTTCATTCGTTAGTGCCTCACGAAGGAGTAACACGTGCTTCCCGAAAGTGATAAGAGAGAAAGAATCGCTCAAAAGGTCATTAAATTCATATCAGCAAAAATATCAAAATTATAATAAAAACACAATTTTAAAAAGAAATGAAACTATTTTTAAATAAATGTGTGTGTGTGTATATATGTAGGGCTCAAATTAATCGTTACACGTTTATAAAATGTGATATAAATTTGATACAACATGAACAATCAATTATGTAGTGAAGAAACCAAAATGTCTATTAAAACTGCTGAAAATGGAAAAACCAGTTGCACGGCACCCATCGTTATTTTTATACAATTTTATTTATATTTGCAACTTAAAACTTATTTATAACAGATTTTTGTTGATCCAAGGCCTTCTATGATATTGTGAGTGTAGCGGTGAAAAGACAATAATTAGTTGCATTGAAATTTATAGATTTATTTTGATATTTATATTATAAATATAATATTCACGTGCAATACGAATACTTGCATAATAGTTTTTTTCATTCTCTTATATATCTGGATAATATGGTTTTTAAATGCATCTGTACCAGCTTTTGCCTTGAGGTATGGTTTTTGTGGTTTTTTAGATCTTTTCAATTTCATCAAAAAGTCTTAAACTAAAAGGTACAAAACATTTTTCATTTATGAAAATTATAAATTTTTTAAAAACTAAATATCTTAGTTATATGTATTTTTCGCCAAGTTCGGATAATAACTTTTGTTACTTAAAGCCGATTAGTTTTAACTTGATTTAATTAGTTTTTTTCGAATGCCTTGACCTTGACATTTGCAACAAAATTTTGAAACGATAAAATTCTTTTAATAATGAAAACTTTTAGATGGATTTTTTCTTGATGTTTTATAAATAAATATCGAAACTGGATAGTTGCAAAGAACAAGAAATGATGATTCTGACCTTGACTTGATTGCGCTGGTGAAATTCTTATTAAACAGTAGTCCACATTTATGCTAATGAATAAAAATAATTATTTTTTCGGTTTATATCAACATATTATTAAAAAAAACATGCTAAAACATTTGTGGATAAAACTATAACGTTGAAATTTTAATTATAAATTATCTCACAACAAAGTTTTTATTATATTTAAGTAAATCCATAAGCGAATCACATGTGCTTTATTATGTTTAAGTTTCCTGCACTTTTTGTAGTCATTTAAATACAAAACTAACAAATGAACTCGAATAAACACTTTCAAATTAAAAATTCAAGAAGCATCCGCTTTTAGGAAAATAACGCGGAGGGGTAAAGTCGTTATACTCGTATTGTAGTATCTTGAAATTTTACTTTTATCTTAAAATTTTTTCACTTATACAATTTACTCTTCACATGTTTTCACAGCAAAAGTCAACATTTGCCATTGACGACAACAGAAATAAAATTTTAGAGAAAAAACATTTTTTCAATTGTCTTGTGGGGTTTTTTTCTCCATATCCATATTTGCAAGTAAAAATACATCTTCATATTGCCTGCATTAGTAAAAGTATATCAAGTGGATATTTTTCAAGCTCTACATTATTATATATAAGTCGGCATGAGAATTGGAAACATTTTTAGAATGGCCCTGAAATTGTGGTTTTGAAAATTGTTCAAGTTGAAGTTTTGGTTAAATGCTTAACGATGACGTATAAAAAATTAAAACTTTTGTCAATGATTTATTTACTTGATTGTAAATAAAAAATAAACTTGTTTAAAGAGGCTAATTAAATATGTTTAGTGTTATTTACACTATTCAACTGTGAGCGTATAAAATTACAAGTTTTTTTATCGTTTTCGATTTCTATGAATTTTTCAAAAGCAAAATATTTATCATTTTACGTAATTTTATTTCTTCAAAACTTTCTTCGAAACTGTAATAAAATTTCCTTTTGTTTTTGTTAAGTGTTATTTAAGTATGATTTTTATTTGAGATTCCCAACGAGTTTATCAGTTATATCGCACAAGTTAAAAGATTTTGCAAGAGCAAAAATAAGACGATTTTATTATAAAACGATGAAGCAATTTAAGGCAGAATTTGTTTATTTAAAAAAAAAAAAATTATCGGCAGTATTTATATGTTATGACATTTAGTAAAATTAAATTCTGACTCCTGAGAATATAAACTCATTAGCACAAAAGATATTTTAAAAGTAAAATTACGAAATGCATGTTTCGAAAATCCTCAGGAAAATGAAACTGAGTAAAAAAATTACCGTTTACCAAATACTTGAAAATTTATTTACATTGCGGAAATGAAGAAGATTCCGAAATCTTCAAAATTTTAATTTAATTATTCAAAAGATAGATTTGAAATCATAATATTTGTTCGATTTTAATGAAAAGCAATATCGATTACAAATTTGCCATTTTAAAACTCCTTTTCAAATTGAATTCTGACGAGTTGAATTTATTTCTTAATATTTTCCTTGCTCTATTACTTTTGGAAAACTTACTGAATTTTAACTAGCAATTTAATTTTAAATATTTTTATTGCCAAGTCCGCGATGCCATTATATTTTTTTCAGCCTTTTTTAATTGTGTACTTTTGTTATTTTCCTAATTTTTACTTAGTTTTTGCATTCGTTACAGATTTAGCGACTTTTGGTTACTGAACCAATCTGAATTTTTTTAGTTTTATTAAAATTACAGCTTTAATCACTTCCGACGGTTTTGGAACTTTTTCCCGCATTTCAAATATTATTCACAAACTCTTTCTTAATAAATAGTAATTTAATGTCAAAATATTTAACGTAAGAAATGAGTACGAAATGTGGTTTAAATCCTGTAATTAATCCTTATTCTGGAAGCAATCAAAATATATTGTCCTTCTTTCATACTTAGGTAATAGAATAGTGTATTGAAATTGGTATGTGCGACCCAGCAATTCTGTCGACTCAACTCATCATTTTCTAAATTTCAAAATAATTTATTTGTAGAAATTGTAATACACATCAGCAAGGGCTTATTCAGATTAATCTTCAGTAAGTGAAATTTGTTAGAAATTTTAAATAGAACTACTCAATGCTTTCTACTTTCCAACAACCGATAGATTTATGCTTTTACAAAATCTTTGAAATTTTAAAACTCAAAGTTTCGACTACTCGTAGGTTGCAAAATCGTCGTATTTTACCACATGAATCGCTGTTCTGAGTATTAATTTATATTCTTAATTTATGTTCTAAGTTTTCGTTGTTTCTTTATTGCCCATAAAAATCTTAAAATGAATTTTGTACTTATTTAATTCGTCAGCAAGACATTTGCTCTGATTTATAGGAGGGATTTTTGTTTAAATTGTCATTTAAGCTTATTGTTGTTGGTGTCTACACTATTCACTTTATATGTATATTTATATTCGCACATACAAACGTACTTATATTACTATTATTTTGTTGTTCTCTGTTGTATTTGTATCTACTTTCTAAAACGCATGATAATAAATTGATATTTGAGTTTTGTGCAATAATCATACGAGCGGTGCAAAGTATGAATTCAATCATATTTCTAGTGGTCATTTGAGAATTGTAATAGTGTTTGAATTTTTCCACAGCAGCTTTAGGAGAATTCAGCGCGTGCTTTCCAGTTAATAACATCATGCCACTCATATATATGCGCAAAATAAATAAGTTAATCTCCGATTCTAACAATAGAAGCAAAACCGATTTCTGTTTGATCTCTATTGTTGGGGGTCACGTAGACAGTAATATTTTTTAATTACTTCAGATCAAATATACAAACAAAAGTGGAAAATAAATAATGAAAATTGCTTTTAGTTTTGCATAACCTAAAGAAAGATATCAAGATTTTTTAATAATGATTATTGCATTAATTTGATTCAGTTGTATTGCTGCCATGAGTAAATCAATTGACTGCTATTAACTTGGAATGCCAAAAATGAATGTCTGTATACTTCAGACAGAAGAGCTTTGAAAATAAAATTGTGTTAAATAAACACACGCAAGGATTGTAAAGCGGACATGACTAGTGTAAATTTTCTAGCGAACAATTTTAATACCTCAATTTATAACAACATTCAAATATGGTAAAATAATGTTCCGAATTCCGAGTGCCACACTATCTATAATTATTTCAATGCTGTCATTTCAATCATGTAATGCATTTCTTACATTTCCGTACAGACGACTGAAAAAGTAATAATTTAAATTGATTGTTAACTTGTTAATTCCATAAACTGTGTCTGCACCAAATTGCAATTATGTACTTTAATTCATTGTGCGGCAAATTGTTCAAACTGGAAGTTGTAAAAAACAAATGTGCAGACACACACGCTTAAAATTGGAATTCCCAAAATGGCATTGTACTTTGTGCTGTACTTCAAATAGAAATTTAAAAAAATACAATCAGAAACTGTTCAAATTAGTTATCGTTCAAACAAAGATAACTGTTTAATGTTATCAACCAACTGTTTCACTTCTGTTAATCGTAATCATCACCACCATCATAATTATTATATCTCAATTAATGGGCCTAAAGAGCACTTAAAACCCGATGAGTAAAATTAAGTAGTATTTGTTTTATAAAAGTTTGCAATCTTTAAGAAATGTTTGTTTGAAATTTGGGTTCTTGCTTTAAATTAGTGCTATTCCATACAGATTTATCTTAAGAGGTAGGGCATAGAATCGTGTATTTGACCTCAAAAATTTACTGCTTATTTCATGATGTTGAAAGAATGTTTTCTTCATATAATTATATATGAAACAAAAGCTTACAAAAACAAAAAATTTTATAAGTTGGTCTTGTTTTAATTGTAAATGCAGGAATGCTAGAATTCTTTTGAAGTCGTGAAATCGGAAGATAAAACTAGCAGATATGCTAATGCTTTTAAACAGAATAATAAAGTAAAAATAAAAGCGATATAAAAGAATAAAACGTAATATTGTACAAATAACTGTATTTCGTAGATAGCGAAAAATTTGTTCACAAAAGCAGATTGTAGTCGATTATTGATAACATAAATATCATTATATATTAAAAAAAACTGCAATCAAATAGTAAAAAGATAATTATCTGATCTGTGCTGAAATTAACTTTCTGTCGAAAAGAAAATAAGTGATTTTAAACCGAATGGTACATGGAGAATTTCAAATTTTTTAGTTCTTATTTGTTCTTTTTTATTTTTCTTATTCAGCTAACGAAGTAGTGAAACCTCAACGATAAAATATACACCATTGGTCAAAAAAGTAAATAACTTATACATTTTATCCCTTGAAGAATTTGACATATCAGCCCAAAATTAGAACTACATATTAAACTTATTGTTATTGACATCTATTCTTAAATAAAAAAAAGTCATGGTTGCTACAACAATTCCTTGTTTTTTACGGAAAAAAAGTTATAATTTTGTTTAAAAATGTAAACTGAAACTAATGACATTTTTTTCTATAAAACATATAACATTTTACCACTTCTTTTGTTAAAACTAAACTGCAGGAGTCTTAAAACAGAAATTATTTTTCGTAACGAATGTTGGCTTAGTTTCTAATAAAAATGTTGCCATTTTCTATTCAAAAGTGTAAACAATTTTGCATTTTTTCTAGAAAAGAAATCAAGAAAGTTGTAGTTTATCAGCATAAATTGTACTTAGTTGTACTTATTAAGTTTATTTGGCTATAAAACAAACAGAGCTGGGAGGCAATATCGGCATTAGATATGGAAGAAATTTGCATTAATATTCTATTAAAACTTCTATCGATATCAAATACGGCAATTTGACTCCTGTATATTTTTCAAAACAGCTTTTGGTCTTATCCTTGCGTGAATGCTGCCCTTTCGTATTTTACTTGTTGGCTTATTTATGTGCAGCTATAAGCCTATTGGTTAATTTAATATGATTTTACGACGAGTTACGAGTAGCTTTGAGGTTTTTTTTTTTTGTCAACTTTAAAAGATACTATGATTTTTCAAATAAATTATAAATATATTTTTTTTGAGGTTATGGGAAAATGTTAAACTATTATTATCAGACCTTAAAACTGTAAAGCTTACAAATATTTCAATATCAACCTTTTTTCAAACTTAATATTTCATTAAAATTATGAACAGCTGAGCAAAAAACAAATGAAGTGTTTTATAATGAATTTAGTTTAATTGTAATAGTTTCGGCTGCCACTGTTAATATATGCGGGCACTAAGAAATATATCTTTTCTACGTACAGTTTGCGGGGTAATGGTTTTTTGTAGTTGAACACTTGTGTACTTATGTTCCCTCCAAAACAAAGCAAAAAAAAAAAAAAATAAATAAATAAATATATATATATATATATATATATATATATATATATATTCATTTATTTGGCTCTATTGAAGATTATCGAATGCACATGTGTATCGATCATCTTTTGTAGATGATATAGAACAAACTCGTATTTACTTTTCAATCTCCTCAATACGCTGTTTAATTTTGTTTTCAACTTAAAGTAAAGAAAAAATCACGGATATATTTTGTATTTAATTTATCTATTTGTTTAAATATTTACATTTCTAAACAAGTCTGTGTGCTTTTAAATTTTGTTATACCACGAATTATTTTTACTCATCATCTATTGTTTGCGACCTTGGTTGTGATTTGCGATCAGGTGAAATATAGCATTGCAATTGTTTTAGCAAGAAGCCATATGGGCTATTTGAAAATGTAAATAAAAATTGACTTATTGTGTTACCGCCAAATTGATTTTTTTCACCAATAAATACATTTTATTGTTAAAAAATAATAACTTCTAAGTAAACGATTAGTATTGAAATTCAAAATTTATTTTTTGTATTCGGTGTGTGCATAAATTTTAAATACATTTTACTAACGCATATTTTTTAAATTTTATTTTCAGGTGAAAAATGTCATACGTCCACGATATTATTCCTCAGAATTGGGTATACGTGAAAAAATCTTTATTGGTGTTATGACGACCCAGGATAACATCAATACTTTTGCTACTGCAATTAATCGCACAACAGCACATCTGGTGAATAAAATAAAATTCTTCATCAATGCCGACAATGTTAAAACCAATTACAAATTAAAGAACATTGTTGGCTTTACGGACACACGAGAAAATCTCCGACCATTTCATGTCATAAAATATATTGCAGATAATTACCTCGACGATTATGACTATTTTCTAATTATGCAAGACAACGTGTATGTGGATGCACGAAAGCTAAAAGCGATGTTGTACCACATGAGCATTACGTTTGATCTGTACATGGGAGCAACAACTGAGAGCAGCTACAGCAGCTATGGTGTCAACAATAATAACGGGGGGGATGGTGGCATAGCGGCCGCATTGTCTGGCAATTTAAACGATCATCATAATGATATGGGCAGCGTAGGTGGTGCTGCAAGTAATGATGAATTTCGAATGTTAAGTGATCGCAATTATTGCGATTTAAATGCTGGCATTTTATTGAGCAGCAGCGTTATACGCAAAATGCGCAACAATTTAGACTGGTGTGTTCGTAATGGCATTACAAATGTCCATAGTATTAATATTGGGCGTTGTGTTAAATATTCCAGCAATTTGCCTGGCTGTCAAGATAAATTTCAGGTATGTTTGTTTTGAAAACAATTTTTCTATAAAATAATTTATAAATCTTTGTAAAATGAAATAGAAAGTGTTTTGCACTCTGCACTCTAAACATCTCAGATGCTATTATTTTCCGTACGTTTGACCATGCTGCAGAAACGAAAGCACAACTCGCTTTTTTACCATTTCTAGAATAGAAACTTAGTTAATTTTGGGCTTGAAAACTTAGGAATCTTTTGAAATAATTCCATTCGAATAGCTTTTAGCATATATTAAAAATGAAAATATTTACCTCAGTCGACATGGTTTTTGAGGTAAAATATGTAATCACAACGAAAGGATTCATTCAAAGAGATTTTAAGCGTGTATGATCTTACAAAATTGCTTCCTTAATGAGCCTGCTTGATCGTGAAAGTCTTGCACATTGCCGTGCATGAATTATGTTAACGTTTCGTGATTGTGAATTATCGTGAGCTAAAGTTTACACACGCGCCCATTTTGAATTCTACTATTCAGTTTTTGATAAAAATATTGCCACAAAGTATTTTCCATCATTTAGTTTACAACATAAATATTATATACGAAACAATTAAAAGTGTAACGTTGCTTTTACAAAAGTTAAAATTTGTCGGCTAATGGAATTCGCTTGTGCCAGTGTGCATAAATAAATGTACACATAATTAGCGTGTTTGTCTGATAGTGTTTTTGCTGCTGTACGTATTTTTATTGAAAAATGTGTGAAAAATTTAATAACTATTTAAATATGTATGTATCATTTTATATATTTCAGAAGAGAAAATACCGTTTACTTTGAATCAATAATTATTCCACCAAATTTTTTTTTTCATATATTCTCAAACTCTTGTTTTTTTTGCTTCTGTAAGTTGAATGTTTACAGTTTAACATTTTTATAACGAAGTGTTAAAAGACAAATTTATCAGTTCTTAATTCTTGTGTCTGTTTTATGTGGAAAAAACGGAATCATTATAATTTAAAAATATTTGTATCGTTGTTTGTTATTTCAATGATTCAGAAAGTTTTTGTGTCTGATTTAAATTAGCATTAATTATTATGCATCGCAATATTTCCGTTAGTGTTTTAAAATTGCTGAAAAAATAAAAGGATGTCAAATAAATTAAAATTTAATGAATGCATGTACGTGCCTTTTTTGGCGTTGTCAATGACATAAAACGTGTATATGAAATCCAGCTTTAAAACATATTATGGCTTCGATGGGCGCATTGTACGGCGAAATAATATAGTTTATTCTTTTGACTTAATTTTCATGGTCTTTAAAGACTTGTGCTCAAATTGTTCCGCTGTTAAATATTTTGGAAATATAATAAAAATGCTGCAAATATAAAAAGCCGGTTTACCGATAATGAAATAATAAATAAATAAGTGTCACCCTATTGTATGTGTATTATGTTTAATACTTTTTTCAATAAAAAAAAACTTTTAAAGAATTAAAGGCTTTCATTGTGCACAACTAAATTCTGCTTTGTACTTTGGTGGATGGAAAAACAAACTCTTTCAATTTAAAAAGATCTTTCTATTCTTTAATATTTAACATGAATGCGTGTATTCTTAGCTTAATTCTTTAACATTTTTATTAATTAATTGAGTTTCTGCATGGTTGATTTTCTCTTAATTGAATTGTAAATATTTACCGCATTTTTAAATTAAAGTTATTGCAATATAAATGGAAATAAAGTTCAATTAAAAATACTCCCAACATAGCACAGGCAATTTTATTAAAATAATTAAGTCTGAAATAAAACTGTACACTGGCAGCCACATAAATAGGGAAAGAAATATTTTGGAAAAACAAATTAAAATCTGCAATTATAAAATATATTAAAATCTCTTTAATAAATTACTCTAAAGTGGAATAACTTATTTCTTGAGGTCAAAATTTTGCATTCATTATTTCTTTATATTACGAAAATATAAAGAATACTTATTTAAAAGGAACTAAAGCGTTTCAAAATAAAACAATTTTTTAGTAAAAACATGAAGGTCGATTTTCTCAAATCGCAAGGCTGTAATCCAAAAATGTTTAGGGCATCTTAATGTCTAAAATTCTGTAAGATCACACTGGGAATTGTGAAGATTTCGGAACAAAAAAAATAAAATAAAAAATAAAATAAAAATATAAAAAATATAAATACACATTTGATACCACTTGTTTAAGTCTTTTTAGACATTTCCAGGCCTATTTTACAATCAGAATACTTAATTATTTTTACAACCCTCTAAAATGACTACTCTCTACTAGCATTAAGGCCAGCTTTTTTTAGGTTATGATTACGTTCTAGCTTTTTTGCAGCTTCTCTGCGACTCTAATTAAACGTTTGCACGTATTTACCCCACGTAGACAGTGCCTCAATGTAATATTATTTTTCTTGAAAATTTTATCTTTAAGAAAATGTATATCAAACTCAAATTCATTTTAAAATAGGGTTGTAAATTATTCCTATATATGTGTTACTAAAAGTTCCCCCGTATTTAAGGTACAGCTTTTCTTAGGAACTGAATAACATGTGTATATGCACATGCATACATATATCTGGATTTTTCCAACTTCTAACATCTGTGTTTGTTGCTTTCCTTAGAAAGTTCTTATTATTCATAAGTACTTCTTGATGGTACACTCTCTTGTAATAATTTCGATACAAGTTTAATAAAATGAAAAGAAACAATTTCGAATCAAGTTTTGCTTCGCCTAATGCATTAAACAATTCATCTTCTCTGATATTTCATACGATTTAAATATCTTACAAGTCATTAAGCGTCAGTTACCATGTACAATGTTCATGGTCATTTTGGTTAGTTTTATAGCTCTTGTTGTATATACATATTTTCATTGCTCTTTTCTTGTACGTTATGGTAGCAATGAACTTAAAAATTTGTTAGAGAACAATTGTGATATGGATTGGATAATTGAATAGAATTTCAATATTGAAAGTAACGCAACTGTTCTCCTTAAAGTCTGAACGGGAACTATCTAGAGAAAACTAGACAAATTAGTCACTTAAATGCTTATACACATTTAGTTCAAAAGAAATTATAAAATACTTATTTGATAAAACTAAAAGAGGTAAAGTTAGATGCCTGATTTTTTTAGTTATAAATTTTATATGAATATGTGTAGTATATATTTAGATAAATGTATGTATGTACGCATTATTATTTTTTATTTTCATTCAATTTCTCATTTAATGGTTTGATTTTTTCTGAAAATTTTTATTAATAATAAAATTAAATATTTGTATGTTATGTGAGAGATTAAAAGTAAACTTTATCATATTGTTCAGACGTTATACTTCTTTTGTATACGCAAACATCAATCAGGTGAGCAGACAGCTACAATCATTCAACCGGTCGGTCGATCGAATAATCCAAAAGTAAACTAAATTATTTAACAAGAATCGCTGACGTAACTATTTTTTTTTAATTTTGCATTGGCTGTTGATTCGTGTGTTAAAAACATAATATGCTGAATCGCTGATAAAACTAATTTTTAAATTTAACATTTTTTATATCCAATCATAAAATATAAAAATCCTCATTCAAAATTTGCCATGTGCAAGAGTTTCGCAAAAACTATGTACGCCTGTTTTAACATTAAAAACTTTATAATTGAAAGTTTAATTAAAATAATCGTAGTTCGGTAGCTAAACAAATTATTTCTTTCGTTTTGCTTAATTCGTTCCCTTAATCCACGGACAAAAACCGCTAAATGAATTTGGATAAAATTCGGTACATCCATATAGTTTGTGATCCCAATTTTGAAGTCGCTCAGATTGCAGAAGATACTCTTGAACGGTCCAACAGTATCATGCGAAATTTGAAAAATTGTTAACATAAAATATACTAATAAATTATATATGTATGCCAAAAAATTCAATTGTCTTAACATGACATTTAATCTGAAATTAAAATAAAATTGCATACATTTTAAGAATACATTAAGTGGACTAACTGGTATTAGCTTTGTAAAGACGTTTGTCAAAAAATTTTGCATCTTCGGAAAGCGTTCCTCATGCTTTTTTGCATATGTTCTAATTTGTTTGTACATATCCGTTTCACGCTCATTTTGTAAATTTTTGAAAATTTTTGTAGAGTATCATATAAAATTTACTTCATCCATCTTGTCCTAGAATTGTAACCGTCAGAATACCACCAACGACTTGATTATCCAATTTCATTCCCGTAAAAGCAGAATAAAATCATGATTTCATTCATAATTTTATTATTAGCGATGAAACTCATTTCCAATTAATGGCTTTGTCAGTAGGAATTTTAGACCGTTATGTAAAATTATTTATTTTTATTTCTTCATTCGTATGTATTCCTCAGAAACTAAAAGTTATATTGAGTTTATATGTTGCTAAAATTACACTAACCACTTTCCGTGCTAAAGCTCTTAACTGATAAATCTTTCGTATTTCTTTACAGCTAGAATTGAGTGGTTTTCTAAGCAACAAAAAAATGATAATAATAATATAAACCAAGAATTAACTTTCGTTATCTGTTGTATAAATAAAAAGCAAGAAATAATTCCTTTATTCTGAGGAATAAATAAAATTCAGAAGATAAGTTCTATTTCCAAGCGAAAAATAAAATTCACAAAATAATGATCAAAATGAGATTTTTGAAATAAAATTTATAACGTTACGGTCTCAGGCAAAAACTATATTATCAAAATAAGGGTATCTGAAAAGTACTTTGCACTACTACTTTTAATTTTTATTATCAAAACTCGAAATATAAATTAGTTTTTCAAATGACATCCTGGTTCGTGCAGTTATTTTCCAAACGGCAATCACAACCGCAGAAAAAGTTTGTTTTAAAAATTTTATAATATTGTCTACTCGCCTACGTTTTAGAATTTTACACTTTTTATGGTTGCTTTGCAGTGCCCTTGTGGGACTTGCAAGACGTAATATATATATATATATATATATATATATATATATATATATATATATATATATATCGGCACTAACTAACTTTCGCCAATATTTCAATTAATTACTCTAAGATTTCGATAAAATAAATAAAAGTAAAAGTTAATATACTTTATTGTATCAATAGTTGCAGATTGAAGGAATTGTTTGATAAATGTATTACAGTTTATTTAAAAAGTTTTCTGGCGCTAGTGTGTGTTTATAAGTATCTATATAAAAAAATATTAGATTAATTAGTCATATCATTGACCGAACCGAGTGAACCGCGTACGGTAATAAATACATGATTTAAAATTACTCTAATAAAAATTACTTCCAGTGAATATGGCAGAGCTGCAAAATGTCTGATTAAAATTTAAAGGAAATTAATATAAAGCCTGCATCAGCATTAGAATTATGTAGTTGTTTTCAATTAATTTAGAAACATTTTAATAATAATCAATTCAAAGATAATTATCGATACAAATGAATGGACAATTGAAATTAAATAATCGATTGTTATAAACCCTTAATCACGTAGGTACTAAAATCAACAAACTTTCTTTAATTAGATGTCTGTTAATATTTTAGGTAAATTAATATCGTTATTGATAGTGCTATTTGAAAGTGGTTGTTCGAATTATACAATACAAATCAAACAAATTTCTGCATCGCCCAAACATTAAGTTTAATAAAAAATGTAATAAAAAAGAATTTAAAAAAATACGTGCTCAGGCAATATCCATAGGGACACTTTGAAATGTGAATCAAAAGGTATTAATCGACTTACAAGAAATCAAAAAGTGTTATAGTTTTTTTTTTCAATCGTCATTTTGGGATGGCTGTTATAAGTATTATTTTAAATCGTCTACGTTTAACTATGTTTTGTTGCATGATATTGTCCATCGTCGTACACGCCGGCAATAATTAACACAACCGATCACCACGGCGGATCAGAAAAATTAGATCAATTTTCATGAGTTGGGAATTGAACCAACTTCCTTCGGTTTCGTATTTGAATTTCAAACGGATTAACTATTGTTTGTATTAAAAAAGTAGGACAGTTATGTTGAATTCAGTATTCCAATGGTATTTAACTGTTCGAGTATTGCTTCGTTATAAAGAAAATTTTAGTGTATTTATTTTTTCATACCTGGTTAGTTTTGGACGATACTGTTATAAATCAAAAACATAAAGCAAGTTCACAGAGACATAAAAATAACAGTCAGCAGGCTGCCAATTAAACACGTTGTAGCTTATAATTATTTATGTATTTTTTCGTTTTTGGGAAGTTAATACTTCAATATGATTTAAAACTTTAATTTGAAATTTACAAAATTAAAATAACTACAGCGAGTCTAACGATTTCATTCTCAACATCTGGGCAAAAACATGAAAATTTTATTACTAAATTGAATTGAAATAAAAATTCCAAATATTTGTTTTTTATTAAAAGAATTTGTGATAGTAAAAATAAACAATATATATATATATATATATATATATATATATATATATATATATATAATGTTATGTATATGCATACATAAGTATGTATATAGCACATATGCATACTATAATTTTTTATTATAAAAACAGTTTGTTAGGTATGCAATCAAGCTATTTTAGAGTATTTCAAGAATTCTTTTTATCTTTAACAAGGAAATGAGATTATTAAAATTGAGAAAAAGTAAACTCAATTATCGTTCTCATGGAATTTTGCGCGATTAAATAAGATTAAATTGCAAAAGAAGTGACCTATTTATTTAAAAAAAAAAATTATAACAAATAAAGTCTCATGCTACTATTTTTCACAAAGAAATGTTAATTCTCTTAAAGTAAATGTATGTAATCAAACATGTTGGCAAAATAAAATGACTCCTTGAAATTGTCTATCTTTTCATATATCCTCTCAACACTATTCCCTAAACAAAAATACGATTGTAATTTTTAAGGCTGAAATTCCTAATGTTAGGTTCAAAGGGGCGGAATCAGTACTCTAAGAAAAGTCACTTCTCTTCTATCTTCCGTAGTCATGTGTTTTGTTATCTATTGCCATTTAAGTGTACGAGTATGATTTCATTCCACAAGAAATTTATTCTAATAGTTAATAATAATTCTTCGTTGGTTTTTAGTCGTTTGTTGAATTTTTCTAAAATTTTTTTTAAATTTTTTTTGTAATAATTTTGGTCCGCATTAATTTTTGTTCGTTAAATTTGAAACAATGAAATATCTTTGTTGAAGCATAAGAATATGTTAAAGATTTCAATAGAATACAAGAATTTTATTTCAATTTGATGAACACTTATATTTACAGTATATTTCCTTTTAACTTAATGGATGAGAAAGTATAAAATTTAATGCAACACTTAACACATACATACGCCAATTGTCTTAGGGTATTCAATCGTTTAATTGTACACTTAGTTTAAAAATCAAAGTAATATACTTTAGAAATCGAAGTGTACTTTAAAAGTCAATAGAGTGATTGCATGGAAACATGGCGTTTAAACTCTTAAATTATGCTTTAGTTGAAACTAGTTAGTTGAATATTAGCCAGTATTTTACTAAATGACAAATGGTTTTAATAGCCGTCGAATTAAGTTTTAAGTACACTTCTGCTATTTCCCATTTCGGGGATATTTCCTTCTATTAAGTTTTTTTAATGAAAATTCGACTGCAGTTGCTTTATAGCTTTTCTTTTGTAGTTGTAGTAAGTTAGTTTTTACTATTTTAATTGATTAGCTGATTGATTTAAAACAAACCGGTTAGTAACCAATCAAACCGAAACTTAATTAAACGAGCGTTTAATCGAACAGAAACAGAAAAGCGATGAAGTGAACTCCATTATTCGACTCATTTATTTATTTATTGGTCCCAATTTTATTTAGACTCGCCTATCGGCTTTGAAATTTGCTTTTTATGTGTAACTAATTTTTTTTATTACCAAACTTTCTTTTAATTACATTACATACATACTTTTGTAAACAAAAATAAATAAACGACATTCTGTTTTGGTTATAAATATACGCTTTTTTAATTATGCCGTACTTCGACATTTTCATGTGTAAGAGAACGTTCGGTCTGACACCAGTACTGCAGATACGGTTTATATTAATTCATTTCAAAGATAAACATTTCTTTTGAAGACATAAAATTTTAAGATTTATGAGCTCGTATTTATAAAAATTTATATGCAAATAAAAAAAAATTTGGATAACATGTCTTTTTCATGAGGAATAAATGAAGCATTTGGTGACAATATGTTGATTGAATTTATGTTTGTTTTTTATCTTTACAGGGAATACAGCAGAGGACATTCGCTTTGAAATCAAGTACAAAATTATTTAAAGACTTAAATTTATTGGAAAAAGATGAGGCATTTCAAAATGCCACTACAGTATATCCGGTCACATCAACAGATGACTTTTATAGACTGCACGGTTATTTCTCAAAGGTTAGTTTTTGGTTTGAATTTTCTACTTATTATTTTTGAATGATATTTGATTACATGTATGTATTTATATTTTACATATTAACTATTAGAAATAGAAGAATTACATGAGCTCTGTTGATATTGTATTTTTTCTATTTCAATTTTTATTTAGAAGTGCTGAAAAAAATATTTCTTACTTTTTCTTTATATTAGTATCATTTAGAAATCGTACATCATAATAGTGGAGAGTTGGAGCAGAAATCATACCGCATTGCCAATGGTACCATATCAAATAATATATTAGAAATACGGTGGCCTTTAGGAGTGCCATTAGCTAGTGCACCCGAAACGCGTCATGACATTCTTATGTGGCATCTTCTAAATAGCTCTCATATTATTTTACCTAACGGTGATAATAATGTTGAAACATTAAGCACAATTGAATCATTGGACGTAGAAAAGGTGGTTAAAATAACTACTGAGTACGCAAAAACAAAGTTTCCATCAATGATTAATAATGGCATACATAGTATATACAGAAGATTTGATGCTACACGCGGCATGGATTATCAAATTCACTTGAATATGCGTGAAACAGGTAGAATATCGGCCCTTACCCAAAGGAAGGATGTTATAAAAAGCTTTCAACTAGTTAAGCCTTTGGGACGTGTGGAAGTAGTGCCGTCCCCCTATGTAACGGAAAGTACACGCATAGCAATATTGGTGCCTACTTTTGAGCATCAGTTGGATGATGCCTTGGAGTTTATAAAGCAATATGAGAAGATATGCATGCACAACCAAGATAATACCTTTTTATTATTGGTACGAAATTATTGTACACATGCTGTAAATCTGTGAACTTTCGAGGAAAATAGCTTAAAAACGTTTAAGAACACAAAAAGATATATGAGCTAACTTTTAAAGCGTAAATTTTTTTCTAATCAATTATTAAGTCTGTTTTGTTCGAAAGTCTACGGAAAAAAATTTGTTAATTCTAATAATAACTTATACTTTTTTGCACTAGATTTTCATGTATCGTTATGACTCTTCTAGCAAAGGGATGACCGATCCCTTTAAAACGTTAAAAACTCTTGCCTTAGATTTATCTTCAAAATATAAAACAGACGGTTCACGCATTGCTTGGGTGTCGATTCGTTTACCGTCGGTTTTAAGTGATCCCGTTCCTTCTGAAGATGTTATGATAAATTCCTTATATGGCCGTAATGAAATATTAAGTATAGCTGTAGCTGATCTTGCTTTACCTAAAATTGGTTTAGAAAGTTTAGTCTTAATGGCTTCAAACTCAATCTCATTCAAACCGGACTTTTTGAATCGTGTATGCAAATCGAAATATAAAACACGTTTCTTATGTGTTTATTAACGTTTGAAATTCTTTTTAGGTTCGCATGAATACAATACAAGGATTTCAAGTTTATTCTCCTGTTGGTTTCATGATGTATCCCTGCAAGTTTGCCGGATTTTGTAAAGCATGTGAGACATGCGATGTCAGCCAAAGTACTGGATATTTTGATAAATGGAATTACGACGTTATTTCATTTTATAGTCGAGACTATGTACAAGGTAAATTTTTCGCTTTTATAAAATCAACCACAATTGTTATGTTACATACGGCTCTATTAAATACATCTTAACTATGTATGCTGTCAAAGTTAGTAAAAATAATGCTCCTCTTTAACGGTTACGATCCGGCTGTTTATGATTGGGACGTTTGGAATAAATGTATTGTTACAAGAAATTACTCTATAGGATGTCTACTATCCGCATATACTCGTATATATAAATTAAAATATATGATTTGAAAAGACTCCGAACAATTATTTTCATTCATATATACATACGTATATAATTACTAAAGATTCTTAGCAAGCACTGCACAAATTGCACTAAATTATTAATACTTTCTCATCATAAAATATATACTACCAAAAATATTTTTGTTTTGTTTCACGATTAAAATGTTACAGTATAGAACACAACTTTAGTAAGACAATCTGGAAATAATATGATGGTGAACCAGAATAAATGTGAAATTCGAAAAATTAGAACCTAAATAGAATGGCCAAAACATGTTTGAATAGATACATGTACTATATATAATAATAATAAAAATAGCAAGTACATTTTACTCTTATATTAGCGTAAAACAGATGGGTATGTACTAAACAACCACAAAAATTATAGCTAATATGTTCAGTGCACTCGATGCTTTTGCTTCGATTTAACTTTTCTTTATTTCACTGTCGGTTTTTATATTGATACTCCCTTTGTTTGGCAAACACAAGCTCTACCAAAAGATGTAAAAAATTAGTAAAACAGTAAAAAGTTGGTTGAAATTTATCCTGAACACATTAATTAACACATGTGCATATTTCCAAAACTTAAAAAAAAATTGTTTCGGAGGGCTACCACCATATGCCCTACTACCTTTAGGTAGTAGGAGTAATGAAAAATAAAATTCCTTAAATACATTTTTTCTTTTAATACCTGAAATGTAATAAAAACGATTTATAAATTATTTATAAACTACCAGATCTGGGATTTGTTTATCAAAAGTTGGCCCAAAAGTATAATACATAAGTCCCAAAAAAGTGTTTTATTCAAATGGCATAGATACAATAGTGGAAATTTATCGAAAATATATGATTTCGAAAGTTTTTTTTTTCTTTCGAATCGAATTACATAATAACCTACCAGTTAAATAACAAACAAACGAATTATCATAAGTTTTTACAGTAAACTTTTAAACACAAATCAAAAATAAATCACTAAGTCATGATCTTGCTTTCTCTTTCTTAGTTAAATAAACATTTTAATTAAATCGTAGTTATAAACCACCATTCTATCTGAAAAACAATATTATATGAAAGTATGAAAAGAAAATAAAAGATATGATTAAGTATGTGCTGTCTGGACAAGTCTAATAAAAATCATATATCACCCGTTATGTTATTTTGACACTAAAATCTTTTTGTCCAAATATTGACGAGGCGCATTTTTATGTTTATAATTATATCAACAAAACAAATTGTCACAGCTTAGGAAATCCAGCTCGATACTTGAAACCCCCGGTACATACCTTCAAATATGTATGTACATATATGTATATGCAAATCCATATTTATGTAGACATGTACAGTTTACATCAATATATAATTTATATTTTTCTCCATATGTTCGTTTTATGGTTTCAATTGAACTCAAACAGTTTTTCTTCTCGATTTCTTTACCAACAGCTCGTAAAATTGTTGAAGCATCTTTGCCGATTACACGCACCGATCTTGATATCGAGCAATTGTTAGCACATGCTGATAAAACAATAAATAATATACTGGATATGTTTGTGTCATCACAACTCTCAGTACATATGTTACGTAGCGTGGAACCAAATCTACGCTATGGTGGGGCCATACTCAACTTCGTTGACAAAAATTATGGAAGCAACTTTGATAATAATGTTAAGATACCAAAATGCTACTTGAACAATGAAGATACACATGAAGAAGAAAGAAGCAGAAGGGCGAACAGTCGACAACGACATAAGTGCATACATTTAGCATCGAGAAAACAAATTGGTGATTCAATAATACGCTATGAAGATAAAAGTATTATACATAAATAAGAATACATATATTATTAACCTTATCCGTAATTCTAAGATCACTTCCTGCCCTATCTGCTAAATTCGGTGACGAATCCATTAAATATATTTTAGGAATTTTATATATATATATATATATATATATATATATATATATATACCTTGTATATACACATAGCTTGTAGTTAGGAACTTTTTAATTATGTTTTATTTGCTCTTGTTATTTATTAATTATTGTAAATTCAATTTTTTGTATTAATTTAAACTATATCAGTTTAACTTCTGAAAATATTATTAATATTGACAAGAAAGTGCTTTCAGTTTGCATGTTTAATTTAGTTTTATGTTTTTACTCCGAAAATCCATATAACTGACAAGAGCATTACTACAAATTTTGGTTGTTACCTATACATATGTTGCATCAACGTAATATCATGCATCAACTTCTTAAAGACATATTTGCAAATATTGATAACGTATTTTTCCCCAAAAGAAATACTAAAGACACAGAAAAAAAACTAATTGCAAACGTATGCAAAGTATTGAAAATGTATGCACATACATACACAATATGGGAGCAGCCTCTACCACCAACAATACAATAATAGTATAATTTTTGTAAATATTGTTTATTTCAAAAAAAATTTAATTAACGTGTTTCATAGTTAAAAATTAATTGCGAAAAACTTCAACTAATGGCAATTATTGTTTGAATATATTTTTCAAATTAATAATTAAATTTATAACAACATAAACTTCTATTGAAATGTTCAATCAAATAATAAATTTTTTATATCCCAAATCTTTTTCATGTACATATATTTAATGGAAAAATAATTAATTTTTTATTTATATAAAATAAATTGAAACTGTAATTATTATGATATCGCTATCCTTGACATGTTTACAAAAGTGTTTCCTTGCAGCAAGTATAATTAAACATTGCTTTCTAAAGCTACTACTTTGGGACTATGAAATGATTACGTGCAAAATTAGGATGCAATGGAAGAGAATCCAACATTTTAAAATTTTACTCAACGCCTGACTTCTATGCAAAACCATAAAACTAACAAAATACGATTAGTATTTTCTAAAGGCTGCATTTAGCAGAACATAGGCTATGGACTGTACATTATTTAAAATTTCTTTACAAGATCGATTTTATAAAAATATCGGTCTGGCTTATGTGAAAATACATTAACATTGTATGTGTATGTTTGTATATGCTATAAACGTAAGTCTACTTTTCTTTCAAAGTAATTGCTTAAAAAGGAATAAAAAAAATAGTGCTCGATGCTCAATTTATATATAAATTGTACATACATTTGTATACTTGATATAGTCTGCAAGATTTCGTTTGCCAAATTCTTGGTTGTAGACATAAGTTATTCCTATAGTAATAGTGCTTCTTTCAAGTCCTATATTTTATTATTTTGTATTTCTTATATTACAATGTGCTCTGTGTTTGCAAAAGAATTCCATGATTGTTTTCTTCAAGAAAAAAATAACGACTACTTTTAACTAATGACTGCCTAGATGTTACTACTACCTCTATCATTTTTAATTCGTAATTACTTTTTTAGTCATATACAAAAATTCTGATTAAGTTTATTATTAAACCATAACCACGTAAATAGAAATTAATATTAACTTTAAAATTGCCAAAGTTTTACTAAGAACTTTTATATCAAAATATGTAGAGATACAAAAGTTCGAGTTGGGTTAGGACAAATTATTAATAAAAAGTAATGTTTTTTTTTATTATTAGGAACTTTCATATCTAAATGTTTTGTTTATCTATTCTAAAACTTTTACATATGTAATTTAGTATGCCATTAACTTGCTAATGTATGTAGTTGTTTACTTTACAATAATGCAATAGTAAATTTACTTGTATTTTCAAACTAAGCTACATACATACAAATCAGGATATTTATATACATTTTATAAATATATGAACATAATGTATTAAATATTTATTTTAAATAGCTGTAATTGTGAGAAGAAATTTTTAAAATAAACGATCTTCTTTAAACGAAATATAATTTTTTACTTATACATTTAATTATCTTCCTATTTAATTCTCACAAGTTCACCACTTTGAATAATGAATGGAAAATTCCCCTTCTACAAAATAATTAAAGCAACACTCTTTCTTTGTGAGGATCGCAGAAAATAGCAAACGAAAAATCCTTTTTTCTATCCGACCCGTCCACATAATTTTGAAACCACTGTGCCATTGGCGCAAAAAATCATGTGTTATTGCTTGTAAAAATTTAAATTTTCCATAAATACTTCTGTTAGCAATGCATAACATCAACAAAATCAATATATTTCGCTTAACTATTACATGTGTCTGTGGCGCAGCTGTAGTGTATCAGGCTGGCAATCAGGAGGTTGCGTGTTCAAATCTCCACGTCACATAAATTTACAAATGAATTTTCAATATGAAAGCAAACGCATGGTTTATTTGCAATAAAACTCCTCAACAAGTGCACAATAGCATGCAATGTTTGATGGTGCAGTAGTGAGAGCATCAGACTTGCAGTCAGAAGAATGCGTGTTCAAATCCCCAATCAGAAAGTTGAAAAATAAAATTTGTGTACATTACAAATATTAACAAAACCACCCAACAAGTGCATAATAGTATGCAAAGGGTGATGGTGCAGTAGTGAGAGCATCAGCCTTGCAATCAGAAGGACTGGT
Source organism: Linnaemya vulpina (assembly GCA_963675445.1). Classification (NCBI taxonomy): domain Eukaryota; kingdom Metazoa; phylum Arthropoda; class Insecta; order Diptera; family Tachinidae; genus Linnaemya; species Linnaemya vulpina. The sequence continues at coordinate 14,655,077 of OY776280.1, read as the reverse complement.
GTTCAAACCCCCACAACACGAGAATAAAATAAATAAAAGCAATTAGGGAAATTTGACCGGCAGATGGTGAGAAGTAAAAACGGCAGAAGACAGACAGACGCAAAAAGCGACAGACCGGACAAAAATGACAGAACGACAGACCGAGCCAACAAAACGACAGACCGGAGAAAACAACAGAACGACAGACCGAGCCGACAGAACGACAGACCGGAAAAATGACAGAGCGACAGACCGGACGAAAAATGACAGAGCGACACCGGAAAAAAACAACAGAACGACGGACAAGACCGGACAAAATGACTGAACGACAAAAAAAAAGCCGACGGAAAAAAACAAAAAAAAATTGCCGACGGCAAAAAAAAAATTTTTGATGCGCGTCACCTACAGCACGTGGGTGGTGAGGGAGATTTTTTTAAATATCGTTAAAACTCGGAAACTAATGGACCGATTAGCATGAAATATATATTAAATGAAAGAGGATGAGTAGATCTATCGATCCGATGCATCCCGAATCGAATAGCAACAGATATACGGCTGATTTTCGAATTTTTCATGTTCCAGTAAGCCCACTGAACTTTTAAACGCTTACACTTACTGTAATTTCACTGTAGACTGATATAAACATGTGGTAACTTGATTATTTGTATGAAACATCATGTATTGCATACAAACCATATGCGGATTACAAAATTGGTATTAATATTGGGGATAACAGCTAAATGGTCAATGACACGTTATTATGTAGCGCATAGTTGGACAATCAACGCTTAGGGTGGGCTGGATCACAAAATATGGTTTGTCGTGAAATATATATTAAATTAAAGAGGACGTTCAGATCTATCGATCAATGCGCGTATAAAATACCGCAGCTATCGATCCCGAACAGATATACCACTGATTTTCGAAATTTGCCGGTGAGCAGTGGTATTTTATATGCGCATTGATGATTTATTCGCTTATATTGACTTCAAGTAAGCTAATTAATCGATTATTGTGTATTATACATCAAATATTGCTTACAAACCATATTTTGTGATGCCAGCCCACCCTAAGCGTTGATTGTCCAACTATGCGCTATATAATTACGTGTCATTGACCATTTAGCTTTTATACCCAATATTAATACCAATTTTGTAAACCTCATATGGTTTGTAAGCAATACATGATGTTTTCTACAAATAATCAAGTTACCACATGTTTATATCAGTCTACAGTGAATTTACAGTAGGTGTAAGCGTTTAAAAGGTCAATACGCTTACTGGAACATGGAAATTTCGAAAATCAGTCCTATATCTGTTGCTATTAGATTCGGGCTGCTTCGGGCCGATAGATCTGCTCATCCTCTTTCATTTAATATATATTTCATGCTAATCGGTCCATTAGTTTCCGAGTTTTAACGATATTAAAAAAATCTCCCTCCCCACCCACGTGCTGTAGGGACGCGCAGCAAAAAATAATTTTTTTTTGCCGTCGGCAGTTTTTATTTTTCCGTCGGTATTTTTTTTGTCGTTCGGTTATTTTGTCCGGTCTTCTGTCGTTCTGTTGTTTTTTTCGGTCTGCCATTCTGTCACTTTTTTCCGGTCTGTCGCTCTGTCATTTTTCTGGTCTGTCGTTTTGTCGCTCGGTCATCTTGTTCGGTCTGTCGTTCTGTCATTTTGTCCGATCTGTCGTTCTGTCCGGTCTGTCGTTCTGTCGCTGTTTGCGTCTGTCCTTCTGTCGTTTTTACTTCTCACCATCTGCCGGTCATCACATTTCCCTAATTTTTTATTTATTTATTTTATTCATGTGGTGTGGGTTTGAACACTCGTCCTTCTGATTGCAAGGCTGATGCTCTCACTACTGCACCATCACCTTTGCATACTATTATGCACTTGTTGGGTGGTTTTGTTAATATTTGTAATGTACACAAATTTTATTTTTCAACTTTCTGATTGGGGATTTGAACATGCGTTCCTCCGATTGCAAGTCTGATGCTCTCACTACTGCACCAGCAACATTGCATGGCATTATGCACTTGTTGAGGAGTTTTATTGCAATCAATCATGCGTTGCTAACAAGAGTAGTTTCAATATGAACTTGTGATACATTCAATTCTGGCAGTATTATTTTCTTAATATCTCCGTTGTTTTTAGAAATATTGACATGAAATTTGGTAGGCTGGTAGAGAAGATAATCGAAAATATTCTAGATAGAAATTTCTTTGCCACACCCACTGATTAGGTATTAAAAATATATTGAAATATGTTGTGTTAATGCTCCAGAAATATATCTTTACAGTATATCTAGATTTGCTTTACTTTTATGGAAAGTTTTGTTTTATATTCGTTGAGATTTAAAGTGTTTCATATATTTGGTGGTCTTTAAAACTGAATGCACTTGCATACTTACTTTTCTACTTTTTAGCTTATTTCAGTTACCTCTCTCTAACCCATTTCGTGTTTAATTGAAAGTACTATTGTTTTTCTTGTGAGTAATATTTTTATTTTAAAGGAATAGAAATAAATTTGAAAATTTAAATATATTGTTTGGTTGTTATTGTGCGTGTTAATTCTTGATGTTGGTAAACTTTGCATTAATCTGTAAATAATAAAATATTTATTAATTTTTAAGTTTAAAAGTTTAAAACATTTTAGAAAGCAAAGATGCTAATTTTTTAACTGCGACAAAAATTGCTAAAATCATCTTTGTTCAAAAAATCGAATTTTTAAAAATTTTCTTAGAAATGGCAAATTTTTTTTCAGCAACCTTCTTTTTGCCAGTATTTTCCAAAATAAAACATTTTAATAAGAAAAAAAGGGTATTTTAAATTTTTTAGAAAAAAACCAAAAATCGAAAATTTCATAAGGGGTACCTCTTTGTTCAAAAAATCGATTTAAAAAAAATTTTTTTAGAAATGGCTGAATTTTTGTTTGAAGTCTTATTTTTGCCAGTATTTTTCAAAACAAATCGATTTTTAAAGTATGGGAGCTCATTTTCAATTTTATGCGACAGAAGCGAAAATTGAAAATTTCATAAGGGGTAAATCTTTGTTCAAAAAATCGATTTTTAAAAAATTTTTTTAGAAATGGCTGAATTTTTGTTTGAAGTCTTATTTTTGCCAGTATTTTTCAAAACAAATCGATTTTTAAAGTATGGGAGCTCATTTTCAATTTTATGCGACAGAAGCGAAAATTGAAAATTTCATAAGGGGTACCTCTTTGTTCAAAAAATCGATTTTTAAAAATTTTTTTTAGAAATGGCTGAATTTTTGTTTGAAGTCTTATTTTTGCCAGTATTTTTCAAAACAAATCGATTTTTAAAGTATGGGAGCTCATTTTCAATTTTATGCGACAGAAGCGAAAATTGAAAATTTCATAAGGGGTACCTCTTTGTTCAAAAAATCGATTTTAAAAAATTTTTTTTAGAAATGGCTGAATTTTTGTTTGAAGTCTTATTTTTGCCAGTATTTTTCAAAACAAATCGATTTTTAAAGTATGGGAGCTCATTTTCAATTTTATGCGACAGAAGCGAAAATTGAAAATTTCATAAGGGGTACCTCTTAGTTCAAAAAATCGATTTTTAAAAATTTTTTTTAGAAATGGCTGAATTTTTGTTTGAAGTCTTATTTTTGCCAGTATTTTTCAAAACAAATCGATTTTTAAAGTATGGGAGCTCATTTTCAATTTTATGCGACAGAAGCGAAAATTGAAAATTTCATAAGGGGTAACTCTTTGTTCAAAAAATCGATTTTAAAAATTTTTTTTTAGAAATGGCTGAATTTTTGTTTGAAGTCTTATTTTTGCCAGTATTTTTCAAAACAAATCGATTTTTAAAGTATGGGAGCTCATTTTCAATTTTATGCGACAGAAGCGAAAATTGAAAATTTCATAAGGGGTACCTCTTTGTTCAAAAAATCGATTTTTAAAAAATTTTTTTAGAAATGGCTGAATTTTGTTTGAACTCTTATTTTTGCCAGTATTTTTCAAAACAAATCGATTTTTAAAGTATGGGAGCTCATTTTCAATTTTATGCGACAGAAGCGAAAATTGAAAATTTCATAAGGGGTACCTCTTAGTTCAAAAAATCGATTTTTAAAAATTTTTTTTGGAAATGGCTGAATTTTTGTTTGAAGTCTTATTTTTGCCAGTATTTTTCAAAACAAATCGATTTTTAAAGTATGGGAGCTCATTTTCAATTTTATGCGACAGAAGCGAAAATTGAAAATTTCATAAGGGGTACCTCTTAGTTCAAAAAATCGATTTTTAAAATTTTTTTTAGAAATGGCTGAATTTTTGTTTGGAGTCTTATTTTTGCCAGTATTTTTCAAAACAAATCGATTTTTAAAGTATGGGAGCTCATTTTCAATTTTATGCGACAGAAGCGAAAATTGAAAATTTCATAAGGGGTACCTCTTAGTTCAAAAAATCGATTTTTAAAAATTTTTTTTAGAAATGGCTGAATTTTTGTTTGAAGTCTTATTTTTGCCAGTATTTTTCAAAACAAATCGATTTTTAAAGTATGGGAGCTCATTTTCAATTTTATGCGACAGAAGCGAAAATTGAAAATTTCATAAGGGGTACCTCTTAGTTCAAAAAATCGATTTTTAAAAATTTTTTTTAGAAATGGCTCAATTTTTGTTTGAAGTCTTATTTTTGCCAGTATTTTTCAAAACAAATCGATTTTTAAAGTATGGGAGCTCATTTTCAATTTTATGCGACAGAAGCGAAAATTGAAAATTTCATAAGGGGTACCTCTTAGTTCAAAAAATCGATTTTTAAAAATTTTTTTTAGAAATGGCTGAATTTTTGTTTGAAGTCTTATTTTTGCCAGTATTTTTCAAAACAAATCGATTTTTAAAGTATGGGAGATCATTTTCAATTTTATGCGACAGAAGCGAAAATTGAAAATTTCATAAGGGGTACCTCTTTGTTCAAAAAATCGATTTTTAAAATTTTTTTTTAGAAATGGCTGAATTTTTGTTTGAAGTCTTATTTTTGCCAGTATTTTTCAAAACAAATCGATTTTTAAAGTGTGGGAGCTCATTTTCAATTTTATGCGACAGAAGCGAAAATTGAAAATTTCATAAGGGGTACCTCTTTGTTCAAAAAATCGATTTTTAAAAAATTTTTTTAGAAATGGCTGAATTTTTGTTTGAAGTCTTATTTTTGCCAGTATTTTTCAAAACAAATCGATTTTTAAAGTATGGGAGCTCATTTTCAATTCTATGCGACAGAAGCGAAAATTGAAAATTTCATAAGGGGTACCTCTTAGTTCAAAAAATCGATTTTAAAAAATTTTTTTTAGAAATGGCTGAATTTTTGTTTGAAGTCTTATTTTTGCCAGTATTTTTCAAAACAAATCGATTTTTAAAGTATGGGAGCTCATTTTCAACTTTATGCGACAGAAGCGAAAATTGAAAATTTCATAAGGGGTACCTCTTAGTTCAAAAAATCGATTTTTAAAAATTTTTTTTAGAAATGGCTGAATTTTTGTTTGAAGTCTTATTTTTGCCAGTATTTTTCAAAACAAATCGATTTTTAAAGTATGGGAGCTCATTTTCAATTTTATGCGACAGAAGCGAAAATTGAAAATTTCATAAGGGGTACCTCTTAGTTCAAAAAATCGATTTTTAAAAATTTTTTTTAGAAATGGCTGAATTTTTGTTTGAAGTCTTATTTTTGCCAGTATTTTTCAAAACAAATCGATTTTTAAAGTATGGGAGCTCATTTTCAATTTTATGCGACAGAAGCGAAAATTGAAAATTTCATAAGGGGTACCTCTTTGTTCAAAAAATCGATTTTAAAAATTTTTTTTAGAAATGGCTGAATTTTTGTTTGAAGTCTTATTTTTGCCAGTATTTTTCAAAACAAATCGATTTTTAAAGTATGGGAGCTCATTTTCAATTTTATGTGACAGAAGCGAAAATTGAAAATTTCATAAGGGGTACCTCTTAGTTCAAAAAATCGATTTTTAAAAAATTTTTTTAGAAATGGCTGAATTTTTGTTTGAAGTCTTATTTTTGCCAGTATTTTTCAAAACAAATCGATTTTTAAAGTATGGGAGCTCATTTTCAATTTTATGCGACAGAAGCGAAAATTGAAAATTTCATAAGGGGTAACTCTTTGTTCAAAAAATCGATTTTAAAAAATTTTTTTTAGAAATGGCTGAATTTTTGTTTGAAGTCTTATTTTTGCCAGTATTTTTCAAAACAAATCGATTTTTAAAGTATGGGAGCTCATTTTCAACTTTATGCGACAGAAGCGAAAATTGAAAATTTCATAAGGGGTACCTCTTAGTTCAAAAAATCGATTTTTAAAAATTTTTTTTAGAAATGGCTCAATTTTTGTTTGAAGTCTTATTTTTGCCAGTATTTTTCAAAACAAATCGATTTTTAAAGTATGGGAGCTCATTTTCAATTTTATGCGACAGAAGCGAAAATTGAAAATTTCATAAGGGGTACCTCTTAGTTCAAAAAATCGATTTTTAAAAATTTTTTTTAGAAATGGCTGAATTTTTGTTTGAAGTCTTATTTTTGCCAGTATTTTTCAAAACAAATCGATTTTTAAAGTATGGGAGATCATTTTCAATTTTATGCGACAGAAGCGAAAATTGAAAATTTCATAAGGGGTACCTCTTTGTTCAAAAAATCGATTTTTAAAAAATTTTTTTAGAAATGGCTGAATTTTTGTTTGAAGTCTTATTTTTGCCAGTATTTTTCAAAACAAATCGATTTTTAAAGTATGGGAGCTCATTTTCAATTTTATGCGACAGAAGCGAAAATTGAAAATTTCATAAGGGGTACCTCTTAGTTCAAAAAATCGATTTTTAAAAATTTTTTTTAGAAATGGCTGAATTTTTGTTTGAAGTCTTATTTTTGCCAGTATTTTTCAAAACAAATCGATTTTTAAAGTATGGGAGCTCATTTTCAATTTTATGCGACAGAAGCGAAAATTGAAAATTTCATAAGGGGTACCTCTTTGTTCAAAAAATCGATTTTTAAAAAATTTTTTTTAGAAATGGCTGAATTTTTGTTTGAAGTCTTATTTTTGCCAGTATTTTTCAAAACAAATCGATTTTTAAAGTATGGGAGCTCATTTTCAATTTTATGTGACAGAAGCGAAAATTGAAAATTTCATAAGGGGTACCTCTTAGTTCAAAAAATCGATTTTTAAAAAATTTTTTTAGAAATGGCTGAATTTTTGTTTGAAGTCTTATTTTTGCCAGTATTTTTCAAAACAAATCGATTTTTAAAGTATGGGAGCTCATTTTCAATTTTATGCGACAGAAGCGCATAAGGGGTAACTCTTTGTTCAAAAAATCGATTTTTAAAAATTTTTTTTAGAAATGGCTGAATTTTTGTTTGAAGTCTTATTTTTGCCAGTATTTTTCAAAACAAATCGATTTTTAAAGTATGGGAGCTCATTTTCAACTTTATGCGACAGAAGCGAAAATTGAAAATTTCATAAGGGGTACCTCTTAGTTCAAAAAATCGATTTTTAAAAATTTTTTTTAGAAATGGCTGAATTTTTGTTTGAAGTCTTATTTTTGCCAGTATTTTTCAAAACAAATCGATTTTTAAAGTATGGGAGCTCATTTTCAATTTTATGCGACAGAAGCGAAAATTGAAAATTTCATAAGGGGTACCTCTTAGTTCAAAAAATCGATTTAAAAAATTTTTTTTAGAAATGGCTGAATTTTTGTTTGAAGTCTTATTTTTGCCAGTATTTTTCAAAACAAATCGATTTTTAAAGTATGGGAGCTCATTTTCAACTTTATGCGACAGAAGCGAAAATTGAAAATTTCATAAGGGGTACCTCTTAGTTCAAAAAATCGATTTTTAAAAATTTTTTTTAGAAATGGCTGAATTTTTGTTTGAAGTCTTATTTTTGCCAGTATTTTTCAAAACAAATCGATTTTTAAAGTATGGGAGCTCATTTTCAATTTTATGCGACAGAAGCGAAAATTGAAAATTTCATAAGGGGTACCTCTTAGTTCAAAAAATCGATTTAAAAAATTTTTTTTAGAAATGGCTGAATTTTTGTTTGAAGTCTTATTTTTGCCAGTATTTTTCAAAACAAATCGATTTTTAAAGTATGGGAGCTCATTTTCAACTTTATGCGACAGAAGCGAAAATTGAAAATTTCATAAGGGGTACCTCTTAGTTCAAAAAATCGATTTTTAAAAATTTTTTTTAGAAATGGCTGAATTTTTGTTTGAAGTCTTATTTTTGCCAGTATTTTTCAAAACAAATCGATTTTTAAAGTATGGGAGCTCATTTTCAATTTTATGCGACAGAAGCGCATAAGGGGTAACTCTTTGTTCAAAAAATCGATTTTTAAAAATTTTTTTTAGAAATGGCTGAATTTTTGTTTGAAGTCTTATTTTTGCCAGTATTTTTCAAAACAAATCGATTTTTAAAGTATGGGAGCTCATTTTCAACTTTATGCGACAGAAGCGAAAATTGAAAATTTCATAAGGGGTACCTCTTAGTTCAAAAAATCGATTTTTAAAAATTTTTTTTAGAAATGGCTGAATTTTTGTTTGAAGTCTTATTTTTGCCAGTATTTTTCAAAACAAATCGATTTTTAAAGTATGGGAGCTCATTTTCAATTTTATGCGACAGAAGCGAAAATTGAAAATTTCATAAGGGGTACCTCTTAGTTCAAAAAATCGATTTAAAAAATTTTTTTTTAGAAATGGCTGAATTTTTGTTTGAAGTCTTATTTTTGCCAGTATTTTTCAAAACAAATCGATTTTTAAAGTATGGGAGCTCATTTTCAATTTTATGCGACAGAAGCGAAAATTGAAAATTTCATAAGGGGTACCTCTTTGTTCAAAAAATCGATTTTGTAAAAATTTTTTTAGAAATGGCTGAATTTTTGTTTGAAGTCTTATTTTTGCCAGTATTTTTCAAAACAAATCGATTTTTAAAGTATGGGAGCTCATTTTCAATTTTATGCGACAGAAGCGAAAATTGAAAATTTCATAAGGGGTACGTACCTCTTAGTTCAAAAAATCGATTTTTAAAAATTTTTTTTAGAAATGGCTGAATTTTTGTTTGAAGTCTTATTTTTGCCAGTATTTCTCAAAACAAATCGATTTTTAAAGTATGGGAGCTCATTTTCAATTTTATGCGACAGAAGCGAAAATTGAAAATTTCATAAGGGGTACCTCTTTGTTCAAAAAATCGATTTTTAAAAATTTTTTTTAGAAATGGCTGAATTTTTGTTTGAAGTCTTATTTTTGTCAGTATTTTTCAAAACAAATCGATTTTTAAAGTATGGGAGCTCATTTTCAATTTTATGCGACAGAAGCGAAAATTGAAAATTTCATAAGGGGTACCTCTTAGTTCAAAAAATCGATTTAAAAAATTTTTTTTTTAGAAATGGCTGAATTTTTGTTTGAAGTCTTATTTTTGCCAGTATTTTTCAAAACAAATCGATTTTTAAAGTATGGGAGCTCATTTTCAATTTTATGGGACAGAAGCGAAAATTGAAAATTTCATAAGGGGTACCTCTTTGTTCAAAAAATCGATTTTTAAAAATTTTTTTTTGAAATGGCTGAATTTTTGTTTGAAGTCTTATTTTTGCCAGTATTTTTCAAAACAAATCGATTTTTAAAGTATGGGAGCTCATTTTCAATTTTGTGCGACAGAAGCGAAAATTGAAAATTTCATAAGGGGTACATCTTAGTTCAAAAAATCGATTTTAAAAAATTTTTTTTAGAAATGGCTGAATTTTTGTTTGAAGTCTTATTTTTGCCAGTATTTTTCAAAACAAATCGATTTTTAAAGTATGGGAGCTCATTTTCAATTTTATGCGACAGAAGCGAAAATTGAAAATTTCATAAGGTGTACCTCTTTGTTCAAAAAATCGATTTTGTAAAATTTTTTTTAGAAATGGCTGAATTTTTGTTTGAAGTCTTATTTTTGCCAGTATTTTTCAAAACAAATCGGTTTTTAAAGTATGGGAGCTCATTTTCAATTTTATGCGACAGAAGCGAAAATTGAAAATTTCATAAGGGGTACGTACTTCTTTGTTCAAAAAATCGATTTTTAAAATTTTTTTTTAGAAATGGCTGAATTTTTGTTTGAAGTCTTATTTTTGCCAGTATTTTTCAAAACAAATCGATTTTTAAAGTATGGGAGCTCATTTTCAATTTTATGCGACAGAAGCGAAAATTGAAAATTTCATAAGGGGTAACTCTTTGTTCAAAAAATCGATTTTTAAAAATTTTTTTTAGAAATGGCTGAATTTTTGTTTGAAGTCTTATTTTTGCCAGTATTTTTCAAAACAAATCGATTTTTAAAGTATGGGAGCTCATTTTCAATTTTATGCGACAGAAGCGAAAATTGAAAATTTCATAAGGGGTACCTCTTAGTTCAAAAAATCGATTTTTAAAAATTTTTTTTTGAAATGGCTGAATTTTTGTTTGAAGTCTTATTTTTGCCAGTATTTTTCAAAACAAATCGATTTTTAAAGTATGGGAGCTCATTTTCAATTTTGTGCGACAGAAGCGAAAATTGAAAATTTCATAAGGGGTACCTCTTAGTTCAAAAAATCAATTTTAAAAAATTTTTTTTAGAAATGGCTGAATTTTTGTTTGAAGTCTTATTTTTGCCAGTATTTTTCAAAACAAATCGATTTTTAAAGTATGGGAGCTCATTTTCAATTTTATGCGACAGAAGCGAAAATTGAAAATTTCATAAGGGGTACCTCTTAGTTCAAAAAATCGATTTTAAAAAATTTTTTTTAGAAATGGCTGAATTTTTGTTTGAAGTCTTATTTTTGCCAGTATTTTTCAAAACAAATCGATTTTTAAAGTATGGGAGCTCATTTTCAATTTTATGCGACAGAAGCGAAAATTGAAAATTTCATAAGGTGTACCTCTTTGTTCAAAAAATCGATTTTGTAAAATTTTTTTTAGAAATGGCTGAATTTTTGTTTGAAGTCTTATTTTTGCCAGTATTTTTCAAAACAAATCGGTTTTTAAAGTATGGGAGCTCATTTTCAATTTTATGCGACAGAAGCGAAAATTGAAAATTTCATAAGGGGTACGTACTTCTTTGTTCAAAAAATCGATTTTAAAAATTTTTTTTTAGAAATGGCTGAATTTTTGTTTGAAGTCTTATTTTTGCCAGTATTTTTCAAAACAAATCGATTTTTAAAGTATGGGAGCTCATTTTCAATTTTATGCGACAGAAGCGAAAATTGAAAATTTCATAAGGGGTACCTCTTAGTTCAAAAAATCGATTTTTAAAAATTTTTTCTAGAAATGGCTGAATTTTTGTTTGAAGTCTTATTTTTGCCAGTATTTTTCAAAACAAATCGATTTTTAAAGTATGGGAGCTCATTTTCAATTTTATGCGACAGAAGCGAAAATTGAAAATTTCATAAGGGGTACCTCTTTGTTCAAAAAATCGATTTTAAAAAATTTTTTTTAGAAATGGCTGAATTTTTGTTTGAAGTCTTATTTTTGCCAGTATTTTTCAAAACAAATCGATTTTTAAAGTATGGGAGCTTATTTTCAATTTTATGCGACAGAAGCGAAAATTGAAAATTTCATAAGGGGTACCTCTTAGTTCAAAAAATCGATTTTTAAAAATTTTTTTTAGAAATGGCTGAATTTTTGTTTGAAGTCTTATTTTTGCCAGTATTTTTCAAAACAAATCGATTTTTAAAGTATGGGAGCTCATTTTAAATTTTATATGACAGAAGCGAAAATTGAAAATTTCATAAGGGGTACCTCTTTGTTCAAAAAATCGATTTTTAAAAATTTTTTTTAGAAATGGCTGAATTTTTGTTTGAAGTCTTATTTTTGCCAGTATTTTTCAAAACAAATCGATTTTTAAAGTATGGGAGCTCATTTTCAATTTTATGCGACAGAAGCGAAAATTGAAAATTTCATAAGGGGTACCTCTTAGTTCAAAAAATCGATTTTTAAAAATTTTTTTTAGAAATGGCTGAATTTTTGTTTGAAGTCTTATTTTTGCCAGTATTTTTCAAAACAAATCGATTTTTAAAGTATGGGAGCTCATTTTCAATTTTATGCGACAGAAGCGAAAATTGAAAATTTCATAAGGGGTACCTCTTAGTTCAAAAAATCGATTTTTAAAATTTTTTTATAGAAATGGCTGAATTTTTGTTTGAAGTCTTATTTTTGCCAGTATTTTTCAAAACAAATCGATTTTTAAAGTATGGGAGCTCATTTTCAATTTTATGCGACAGAAGCGAAAATTGAAAATTTCATAAGGGGTACCTCTTAGTTCAAAAAATCGATTTTAAAAAATTTTTTTTTGAAATGGCTGAATTTTTGTTTGAAGTCTTATTTTTGCCAGTATTTTTCAAAACAAATCGATTTTTAAAGTATGGGAGCTCATTTTCAATTTTATGCGACAGAAGCGAAAATTGAAAATTTCATAAGGGGTACCTCTTAGTTCAAAAAATCGATTTTAAAAAATTTTTTTTTGAAATGGCTGAATTTTTGTTTGAAGTCTTATTTTTGCCAGTATTTTTCAAAACAAATCGATTTTTAAAGTATGGGAGCTCATTTTCAATTTTATGCGACAGAAGCGAAAATTGAAAATTTCATAAGGGGTACCTCTTAGTTCAAAAAATCGATTTTTAAAAATTTTTTTAGAAATGGCTGAATTTTTGTTTGAAGTCTTATTTTTGCCAGTATTTTTCAAAACAAATCGATTTTTAAAGTATGGGAGCTCATTTTCAATTTTATGCGACAGAAGCGAAAATTGAAAATTTCATAAGGGGTACCTCTTAGTTCAAAAAATCGATTTTTAAAAATTTTTTTTAGAAATGGCTGAATTTTTGTTTGAAGTCTTATTTTTGCCAGTATTTTTCAAAACAAATCGATTTTTAAAGTATGGGAGCTCATTTTCAATTTTATGCGACAGAAGCGAAAATTGAAAATTTCATAAGGGGTACCTCTTAGTTCAAAAAATCGATTTTAAAAAATTTTTTTTAGAAATGGCTGAATTTTTGTTTGAAGTCTTATTTTTGCCAGTATTTTTCAAAACAAATCGATTTTTAAAGTATGGGAGCTCATTTTCAATTTTATGCGACAGAAGCGAAAATTGAAAATTTCATAAGGGGTACCTCTTAGTTCAAAAAATCGATTTTTAAAAATTTTTTTTAGAAATGGCTGAATTTTTGTTTGAAGTCTTATTTTTGCCAGTATTTTTCAAAACAAATCGATTTTTAAAGTATGGGAGCTCATTTTCAATTTTATGCGACAGAAGCGAAAATTGAAAATTTCATAAGGGGTACCTCTTAGTTCAAAAAATCGATTTTAAAAAATTTTTTTTTGAAATGGCTGAATTTTTGTTTGAAGTCTTATTTTTGCCAGTATTTTTCAAAACAAATCGATTTTTAAAGTATGGGAGCTCATTTTCAATTTTATGCGACAGAAGCGAAAATTGAAAATTTCATAAGGGGTACCTCTTAGTTCAAAAAATCGATTTTTAAAAATTTTTTTTAGAAATGGCTGAATTTTTGTTTGAAGTCTTATTTTTGCCAGTATTTTTCAAAACAAATCGATTTTTAAAGTATGGGAGCTCATTTTCAATTTTATGCGACAGAAGCGAAAATTGAAAATTTCATAAGGGGTACCTCTTAGTTAAAAAAATCGATTTTTAAAAAATTTTTTTAGAAATGGCTGAATTTTTGTTTGAAGTCTTATTTTTGCCAGTATTTTTCAAAACAAATCGATTTTTAAAGTATGGGAGCTCATTTTCAATTTTATGCGACAGAAGCGAAAATTGAAAATTTCATAAGGGGTACCTCTTAGTTCAAAAAATCGACTTTTAAAAATTTTTTTTAGAAATGGCTAAATTTTTGTTTGAAGTCTTATTTTTGCCAGTATTTTTCAAAACAAATCGATTTTTAAAGTATGGGAGCTCATTTTCAATTTTATGCGACAGAAGCGAAAATTGAAAATTTCATAAGGGGTACCTCTTAGTTCAAAAAATCGATTTTTAAAAATTTTTTTTAGAAATGGCTGAATTTTTGTTTGAAGTCTTATTTTTGCCAGTATTTTTCAAAACAAATCGATTTTTAAAGTATGGGAGCTCATTTTCAATTTTATGCGACAGAAGCGAAAATTGAAAATTTCATAAGGGGTACCTCTTAGTTCAAAAAATCGATTTTTAAAAAATTTATTTAGAAATGGCTGAATTTTTGTTTGAAGTCTTATTTTTGCCAGTATTTTTTAAAACAAATCGATTTTTAAAGTATGGGAGCTCATTTTCAATTTGATGCCACAGAAGCGAAAATTGAAAATTTCATAAGGGGTACCTCTTAGTTCAAAAAATCGATTTTAAAAAATTTTTTTTAGAAATGGCTAAATTTTTGTTTGAAGTCTTATTTTTGCCAGTATTTTTCAAAACAAATCGATTTTTAAAGTATGGGAGCTCATTTTCAATTTTATGCCACAGAAGCGAAAATTGAAAATTTCATAAGGGGTACCTCTTTGTTCAAAAAATCGATTTTAAAAAATTTTTTTTAGAAATGGCTAAATTTTTGTTTGAAGTCTTATTTTTGCCAGTATTTTTCAAAACAAATCGATTTTTAAAGTATGGGAGCTCATTTTCAATTTTATGCGACAGAAGCGAAAATTGAAAATTTCATAAGGGGTACCTCTTTGTTCAAAAAATCGATTTAAAAAAATTTTTTTAGAAATGGCTGAATTTTTGTTTGAAGTTTTATTTTTGCCAGTATTTTTCAAAACAAATCGATTTTTAAAGTATGGGAGCTCATTTTCAATGTTATGTGACAGAGGCGAAAATTGAAAATTTCATAAGGGGTACCTCTTTGTTCAAAAAATCGATTTTTAAAAATATTCTTTAGAAATGGCTGAATTTTTGTTTGAAGTCTTATTTTTGCCAGTATTTTTCAAAACAAATCGATTTTTAAAGTATGGGAGCTCATTTTCAATTTTATGCGACAGAAGCGAAAATTGAAAATTTCATAAGGGGTACCTCTTAGTTCAAAAAATCGATTTTAAAAAATTTTTTTTAGAAATGGCTGAATTTTTGTTTGAAGTCTTATTTTTGCCAGTATTTTTCAAAACAAATCGATTTTTAAAGTATGGGAGCTCATTTTCAATTTTATGCGACAGAAGCGAAAATTGAAAATTTCATAAGGGGTACCTCTTAGTTCAAAAAATCGATTTTTAAAAATTTTTTTTTGAAATGGCTGAATTTTTGTTTGAAGTCTTATTTTTGCCAGTATTTTTCAAAACAAATCGATTTTTAAAGTATGGGAGCTCATTTTCAATTTTATGCGACAGAAGCGAAAATTGAAAATTTCATAAGGGGTACCTCTTAGTTCAAAAAATCGATTTTTAAAAATTTTTTTTAGAAATGGCTGAATTTTTGTTTGAAGTCTTATTTTTGCCAGTATTTTTCAAAACAAATCGATTTTTAAAGTATGGGAGCTCATTTTCAATTTTATGCGACAGAAGCGAAAATTGAAAATTTCATAAGGGGTACCTCTTAGTTCAAAAAATCGATTTTAAAAAATTTTTTTTAGAAATGGCTAAATTTTTGTTTGAAGTCTTATTTTTGCCAGTATTTTTCAAAACAAATCGATTTTTAAAGTATGGGAGCTCATTTTCAATTTTATGCCACAGAAGCGAAAATTGAAAATTTCATAAGGGGTACCTCTTTGTTCAAAAAATCGATTTTAAAAAATTTTTTTTAGAAATGGCTAAATTTTTGTTTGAAGTCTTATTTTTGCCAGTATTTTTCAAAACAAATCGATTTTTAAAGTATGGGAGCTCATTTTCAATTTTATGCGACAGAAGCGAAAATTGAAAATTTCATAAGGGGTACCTCTTTGTTCAAAAAATCGATTTAAAAAAATTTTTTTTAGAAATGGCTGAATTTTTGTTTGAAGTTTTATTTTTGCCAGTATTTTTCAAAACAAATCGATTTTTAAAGTATGGGAGCTCATTTTCAATGTTATGTGACAGAGGCGAAAATTGAAAATTTCATAAGGGGTACCTCTTTGTTCAAAAAATCGATTTTTAAAAATATTCTTTAGAAATGGCTGAATTTTTGTTTGAAGTCTTATTTTTGCCAGTATTTTTCAAAACAAATCGATTTTTAAAGTATGGGAGCTCATTTTCAATTTTATGCGACAGAAGCGAAAATTGAAAATTTCATAAGGGGTACCTCTCAGTTCAAAAAATCGATTTTTAAAAATTTTTTTTAGAAATGGCTAAATTTTTGTTTGAAGTCTTATTTTTGCCAGTATTTTTCAAAACAAATCGATTTTTAAAGTATGGGAGCTCATTTTCAATTTTATGCGACAGAAGCGAAAATTGAAAATTTCATAAGGGGTACCTCTTAGTTCAAAAAATCGACTTTTAAAAATTTTTTTTAGAAATGGCTAAATTTTTGTTTGAAGTCTTATTTTTGCCAGTATTTTTCAAAACAAATCGATTTTTAAAGTATGGGAGCTCATTTTCAATTTTATGCGACAGAAGCGAAAATTGAAAATTTCATAAGGGGTACCTCTTAGTTCAAAAAATCGATTTTTAAAAATTTTTTTTAGAAATGGCTGAATTTTTGTTTGAAGTCTTGTTTTTGCCAGTATTTTTCAAAACAAATCGATTTTTAAAGTATGGGAGCTCATTTTCAATTTTATGCGACAGAAGCGAAAATTGAAAATTTCATAAGGGGTACCTCTTAGTTCAAAAAATCGATTTTAAAAAATTTTTTTTAGAAATGGCTGAATTTTTGTTTGAAGTCTTATTTTTGCCAGTATTTTTCAAAACAAATCGATTTTTAAAGTATGGGAGCTCATTTTCAATTTTATGCGACAGAAGCGAAAATTGAAAATTTCATAAGGGGTACCTCTTAGTTCAAAAAATCGATTTTTAAAAATTTTTTTTAGAAATGGCTAAATTTTTGTTTGAAGTCTTATTTTTGCCAGTATTTTTCAAAACAAATCGATTTTTAAAGTATGGGAGCTCATTTTCAATTTTATGCGACAGAAGCGAAAATTGAAAATTTCATAAGGGGTACCTCTCAGTTCAAAAAATCGATTTTTAAAAATTTTTTTTAGAAATGGCTAAATTTTTGTTTGAAGTCTTATTTTTGCCAGTATTTTTCAAAACAAATCGATTTTTAAAGTATGGGAGCTCATTTTCAATTTTATGCGACAGAAGCGAAAATTGAAAATTTCATAAGGGGTACCTCTTAGTTCAAAAAATCGACTTTTAAAAATTTTTTTTAGAAATGGCTAAATTTTTGTTTGAAGTCTTATTTTTGCCAGTATTTTTCAAAACAAATCGATTTTTAAAGTATGGGAGCTCATTTTCAATTTTATGCGACAGAAGCGAAAATTGAAAATTTCATAAGGGGTACCTCTTAGTTCAAAAAATCGATTTTTAAAAATTTTTTTTAGAAATGGCTGAATTTTTGTTTGAAGTCTTATTTTTGCCAGTATTTTTCAAAACAAATCGATTTTTAAAGTATGGGAGCTCATTTTCAATTTTATGCGACAGAAGCGAAAATTGAAAATTTCATAAGGGGTACCTCTTAGTTCAAAAAATCGATTTTTAAAAAATTTATTTAGAAATGGCTGAATTTTTGTTTGAAGTCTTATTTTTGCCAGTATTTTTTAAAACAAATCGATTTTTAAAGTATGGGAGCTCATTTTCAATTTGATGCCACAGAAGCGAAAATTGAAAATTTCATAAGGGGTACCTCTTAGTTCAAAAAATCGATTTTAAAAAATTTTTTTTAGAAATGGCTAAATTTTTGTTTGAAGTCTTATTTTTGCCAGTATTTTTCAAAACAAATCGATTTTTAAAGTATGGGAGCTCATTTTCAATTTTATGCCACAGAAGCGAAAATTGAAAATTTCATAAGGGGTACCTCTTTGTTCAAAAAATCGATTTTAAAAAATTTTTTTTAGAAATGGCTAAATTTTTGTTTGAAGTCTTATTTTTGCCAGTATTTTTCAAAACAAATCGATTTTTAAAGTATGGGAGCTCATTTTCAATTTTATGCGACAGAAGCGAAAATTGAAAATTTCATAAGGGGTACCTCTTTGTTCAAAAAATCGATTTAAAAAAATTTTTTTTAGAAATGGCTGAATTTTTGTTTGAAGTTTTATTTTTGCCAGTATTTTTCAAAACAAATCGATTTTTAAAGTATGGGAGCTCATTTTCAATGTTATGTGACAGAGGCGAAAATTGAAAATTTCATAAGGGGTACCTCTTTGTTCAAAAAATCGATTTTTAAAAATATTCTTTAGAAATGGCTGAATTTTTGTTTGAAGTCTTATTTTTGCCAGTATTTTTCAAAACAAATCGATTTTTAAAGTATGGGAGCTCATTTTCAATTTTATGCGACAGAAGCGAAAATTGAAAATTTCATAAGGGGTACCTCTTAGTTCAAAAAATCGATTTTTAAAAATTTTTTTTAGAAATGGCTGAATTTTTGTTTGAAGTCTTATTTTTGCCAGTATTTTTCAAAACAAATCGATTTTTAAAGTATGGGAGCTCATTTTCAATTTTATGCGACAGAAGCGAAAATTGAAAATTTCATAAGGGGTACCTCTTAGTTAAAAAAATCGATTTTTAAAAATTTTTTTTTGAAATGGCTGAATTTTTGTTTGAAGTCTTATTTTTGCCAGTATTTTTCAAAACAAATCGATTTTTAAAGTATGGGAGCTCATTTTCAATTTTATGCGACAGAAGCGAAAATTGAAAATTTCATAAGGGGTACCTCTTAGTTCAAAAAATCGATTTTTAAAAATTTTTTTTAGAAATGGCTGAATTTTTGTTTGAAGTCTTATTTTTGCCAGTATTTTTCAAAACAAATCGATTTTTAAAGTATGGGAGCTCATTTTCAATTTTATGCGACAGAAGCGAAAATTGAAAATTTCATAAGGGGTACCTCTTAGTTCAAAAAATCGATTTTTAAAAATTTTTTTTAGAAATGGCTGAATTTTTGTTTGAAGTCTTATTTTTGCCAGTATTTTTCAAAACAAATCGATTTTTAAAGTATGGGAGCTCATTTTCAATTTTATGCGACAGAAGCGAAAATTGAAAATTTCATAAGGGGTACCTCTTAGTTCAAAAAATCGATTTTTAAAATTTTTTTTTAGAAATGGCTGAATTTTTGTTTGAAGTCTTATTTTTGCCAGTATTTTTCAAAACAAATCGATTTTTAAAGTATGGGAGCTCATTTTCAATTTTATGCGATAGAAGCGAAAATTGAAAATTTCATAAGGGGTACCTCTTAGTTCAAAAAATCGATTTTTAAAATTTTTTTTTAGAAATGGCTGAATTTTTGTTTGAAGTCTTATTTTTGCCAGTATTTTTCAAAACAAATCGATTTTTAAAGTATGGGAGCTCATTTTCAATTTTATGCGACAGAAGCGAAAATTGAAAATTTCATAAGGGGTACCTCTTAGTTCAAAAAATCGAGTTTTAAAATTTTTTTTTAGAAATGGCTGAATTTTTGTTTGAAGTCTTATTTTTGCCAGTATTTTTCAAAACAAATCGATTTTTAAAGTATGGGAGCTCATTTTCAATTTTATGCGACAGAAGCGAAAATTGAAAATTTCATAAGGGGTACCTCTTAGTTCAAAAAATCGATTTTTAAAATTTTTTTTTAGAAATGGCTGAATTTTTGTTTGAAGTCTTATTTTTGCCAGTATTTTTCAAAACAAATCGATTTTTAAAGTATGGGAGCTCATTTTCAATTTTATGCGACAGAAGCGAAAATTGAAAATTTCATAAGGGGTACCTCTTAGTTCAAAAAATCGATTTTTAAAATTTTTTTTTAGAAATGGCTGAATTTTTGTTTGAAGTCTTATTTTTGCCAGTATTTTTCAAAACAAATCGATTTTTAAAGTATGGGAGCTCATTTTCAATTTTATGCGACAGAAGCGAAAATTGAAAATTTCATAAGGGGTACCTCTTAGTTCAAAAAATCGATTTTTAAAATTTTTTTTAGAAATGGCTGAATTTTTGTTTGAAGTCTTATTTTTGCCAGTATTTTTCAAAACAAATCGATTTTTAAAGTATGGGAGCTCATTTTCAATTTTATGAGAAAGAAGCGAAAATTGAAAATTTCATAAGGGGTACCTCTTACTTAAAAAAATCGATTTTTAAAATTTTTTTTTAGAAATGGCTGAATTTTTGTTTGAAGTCTTATTTTTGCCAGTATTTTTCAAAACAAATCGATTTTTAAAGTATGGGAGCTCATTTTCAATTTTATGCGACAGAAGCGAAAATTGAAAATTTCATAAGGGGTACCTCTTAGTTCAAAAAATCGATTTTTAAATTTTTTTTTTAGAAATGGCTGAATTTTTGTTTGAAGTCTTATTTTTGCCAGTATTTTTCAAAACAAATCGATTTTTAAAGTATGGGAGCTCATTTTCAATTTTATGCGACAGAAGCGAAAATTGAAAATTTCATAAGGGGTACCTCTTAGTTCAAAAAATCGATTTTAAAAATTTTTTTTTAGAAATGGCTGAATTTTTGTTTGAAGTCTTATTTTTGCCAGTATTTTTCAAAACAAATCGATTTTTAAAGTATGGGAGCTCATTTTCAATTTTATGCGACAGAAGCGAAAATTGAAAATTTCATAAGGGGTACCTCTTAGTTCAAAAAATCGATTTTTAAAATTTTTTTTTAGAAATGGCTGAATTTTTGTTTGAAGTCTTATTTTTGCCAGTATTTTTCAAAACAAATCGATTTTTAAAGTATGGGAGCTCATTTTCAATTTTATGCGACAGAAGCGAAAATTGAAAATTTCATAAGGGGTACCTCTTAGTTAAAAAAATCGATTTTTAAAATTTTTTTTTAGAAATGGCTGAATTTTTGTTTGAAGTCTTATTTTTGCCAGTATTTTTCAAAACAAATCGATTTTTAAAGTATGGGAGCTCATTTTCAATTTTATGCGACAGAAGCGAAAATTGAAAATTTCATAAGGGGTACCTCTTAGTTCAAAAAATCGATTTTTAAAAATTTTTTTTAGAAATGGCTGAATTTTTGTTTGAAGTCTTATTTTTGCCAGTATTTTTCAAAACAAATCGATTTTTAAAGTATGGGAGCTCATTTTCAATTTTATGCGACAGAAGCGAAAATTGAAAATTTCATAAGGGGTACCTCTTAGTTCAAAAAATCGATTTTAAAAATTTTTTTTTAGAAATGGCTGAATTTTTGTTTGAAGTCTTATTTTTGCCAGTATTTTTCAAAACAAATAGATTTTTAAAGTATGGGAGCTCATTTTCAATTTTATGCGACAGAAGCGAAAATTGAAAATTTCATAAGGGGTACGTACCTCTTAGTTCAAAAAATCGATTTTTAAAATTTTTTTTTAGAAATGGCTGAATTTTTGTTTGAAGTCTTATTTTTGCCAGTATTTTTCAAAACAAATCGATTTTTAAAGTATGGGAGCTCATTTTCAATTTTATGCGACAGAAGCGAAAATTGAAAATTTCATAAGGATTACCTCTTAGTTCAAAAAATCGATTTTTAAAATTTTTTTTTAGAAATGGCTGAATTTTTGTTTGAAGTCTTATTTTTGCCAGTATTTTTCAAAACAAATCGATTTTTAAAGTATGGGAGCTCATTTTCAATTTTATGCGACAGAAGCGAAAATTGAAAATTTCATAAGGGGTACCTCTTAGTTCAAAAAATCGATTTTTAAAATTTTTTTTTAGAAATGGCTGAATTTTTGTTTGAAGTCTTATTTTTGCCAGTATTTTTCAAAACAAATCGATTTTTAAAGTATGGGAGCTCATTTTCAATTTTATGCGACAGAAGCGAAAATTGAAAATTTCATAAGGGGTACCTCTTAGTTCAAAAAATCGATTTTTAAAATTTTTTTTTAGAAATGGCTGAATTTTTGTTTGAAGTCTTATTTTTGCCAGAATTTTTCAAAACAAATCGATTTTTAAAGTATGGGAGCTCATTTTCAATTTTATGCGACAGAAGCGAAAATTGAAAATTTCATAAGGGGTACCTCTTAGTTCAAAAAATCGATTTTTAAAAATTTTTTTTAGAAATGGCTGAATTTTTGTTTGAAGTCTTATTTTTGCCAGTATTTTTCAAAACAAATCGATTTTTAAAGTATGGGAGCTCATTTTCAATTTTATGCGACAGAAGCGAAAATTGAAAATTTCATAAGGGGTATCTCTTAGTTCAAAAAATCGATTTTTAAAATTTTTTTTTAGAAATGGCTGAATTTTTGTTTGAAGTCTTATTTTTGCCAGTATTTTTCAAAACAAATCGATTTTTAAAGTATGGGAGCTCATTTTCAATTTTATGCGACAGAAGCGAAAATTGAAAATTTCATAAGGGGGTACCTCTTAGTTCAAAAAATCGATTTTTAAAAATTTTTTTTAGAAATGGCTGAATTTTTGTTTGAAGTCTTATTTTTGCCAGTATTTTTCAAAACAAATCGATTTTTAAAGTATGAGAGCTCATTTTCAATTTTATGCGACAGAAGCGAAAATTGAAAATTTCATAAGGGGTACCTCTTAGTTCAAAAAATCGATTTTTAAAAATTTTTTTTAGAAATGGCTGAATTTTTGTTTGAAGTCTTATTTTTGCCAGTATTTTTCAAAACAAATCGATTTTTAAAGTATGGGAGCTCATTTTCAATTTTATGCGACAGAAGCGAAAATTGAAAATTTCATAAGGGGTACCTCTTAGTTCAAAAAATCGATTTTTAAAAATTTTTTTTAGAAATGGCTGAATTTTTGTTTGAAGTCTTATTTTTGCCAGTATTTTTCAAAACAAATCGATTTTTAAAGTATGGGAGCTCATTTTCAATTTTATGCGACAGAAGCGAAAATTGAAAATTTCATAAGGGGTACCTCTTAGTTCAAAAAATCGATTTTTAAAATTTTTTTTTAGAAATGGCTGAATTTTTGTTTGAAGTCTTATTTTTGCCAGTATTTTTCAAAACAAATCGATTTTTAAAGTATGGGAGCTCATTTTCAATTTTATGCGACAGAAGCGAAAATTGAAAATTTCATAAGGGGTACCTCTTAGTTCAAAAAATCGATTTTAAAAAATTTTTTTTAGAAATGGCTGAATTTTTGTTTGAAGTCTTATTTTTGCCAGTATTTTTCAAAACAAATCGATTTTTAAAGTATGGGAGCTCATTTTCAATTTTATGCGACAGAAGCGAAAATTGAAAATTTCATAAGGGGTACCTCTTAGTTCAAAAAATCGATTTTAAAAAATTTTTTTTTGAAATGGCTGAATTTTTGTTTGAAGTCTTGTTTTTGCCAGTATTTTTCAAAACAAATCGATTTTTAAAGTATGGGAGCTCATTTTCAATTTTATGCGACAGAAGCGAAAATTGAAAATTTCATAAGGGGTACCTCTTAGTTCAAAAAATCGATTTTAAAAAATTTTTTTTAGAAATGGCTGAATTTTTGTTTGAAGTCTTATTTTTGCCAGTATTTTTCAAAACAAATCGATTTTTAAAGTATGGGAGCTCATTTTCAATTTTATGCGACAGAAGCGAAAATTGAAAATTTCATAAGGGGTACCTCTTAGTTCAAAAAATCGATTTTTAAAATTTTTTTTTAGAAATGGCTAAATTTTTGTTTGAAGTCTTATTTTTGCCAGTATTTTTCAAAAAAAATCGATTTTTAAAGTATGGGAGCTCATTTTCAATTTTATGCGACAGAAGCGAAAATTGAAAATTTCATAAGGGGTACCTCTTAGTTCAAAAAATCGATTTTTAAAAATTTTTTTTAGAAATGGCTAAATTTTTGTTTGAAGTCTTATTTTTGCCAGTATTTTTCAAAACAAATCGATTTTTAAAGTATGGGAGCTCATTTTCAATTTTATGCGACAGAAGCGAAAATTGAAAATTTCATAAGGGGTACCTCTCAGTTCAAAAAATCGATTTTTAAAAATTTTTTTTAGAAATGGCTAAATTTTTGTTTGAAGTCTTATTTTTGCCAGTATTTTTCAAAACAAATCGATTTTTAAAGTATGGGAGCTCATTTTCAATTTTATGCGACAGAAGCGAAAATTGAAAATTTCATAAGGGGTACCTCTTAGTTCAAAAAATCGATTTTTAAAAATTTTTTTTAGAAATGGCAAAATTTTTGTTTGAAGTCTTATTTTTGCCAGTATTTTTCAAAACAAATCGATTTTTAAAGTATGGGAGCTCATTTTCAATTTTATGCGACAGAAGCGAAAATTGAAAATTTCATAAGGGGTACCTCTTAGTTCAAAAAATCGATTTTTAAAATTTTTTTTTAGAAATGGCTTAATTTTTGTTTGAAGTCTTATTTTTGCCAGTATTTTTCAAAACAAATCGATTTTTAAAGTATGGGAGCTCATTTTCAATTTTATGCGACAGAAGCGAAAATTGAAAATTTCATAAGGGGTACCTCTTAGTTCAAAAAATCGATTTTAAAAAATTTTTTTTTGAAATGGCTGAATTTTTGTTTGAAGTCTTGTTTTTGCCAGTATTTTTCAAAACAAATCGATTTTTAAAGTATGGGAGCTCATTTTCAATTTTATGCGACAGAAGCGAAAATTGAAAATTTCATAAGGGGTACCTCTTAGTTCAAAAAATCGATTTTAAAAAATTTTTTTTAGAAATGGCTGAATTTTTGTTTGAAGTCTTATTTTTGCCAGTATTTTTCAAAACAAATCGATTTTTAAAGTATGGGAGCTCATTTTCAATTTTATGCGACAGAAGCGAAAATTGAAAATTTCATAAGGGGTACCTCTTAGTTCAAAAAATCGATTTTTAAAATTTTTTTTTAGAAATGGCTAAATTTTTGTTTGAAGTCTTATTTTTGCCAGTATTTTTCAAAAAAAATCGATTTTTAAAGTATGGGAGCTCATTTTCAATTTTATGCGACAGAAGCGAAAATTGAAAATTTCATAAGGGGTACCTCTTAGTTCAAAAAATCGATTTTTAAAAATTTTTTTTAGAAATGGCTAAATTTTTGTTTGAAGTCTTATTTTTGCCAGTATTTTTCAAAACAAATCGATTTTTAAAGTATGGGAGCTCATTTTCAATTTTATGCGACAGAAGCGAAAATTGAAAATTTCATAAGGGGTACCTCTCAGTTCAAAAAATCGATTTTTAAAAATTTTTTTTAGAAATGGCTAAATTTTTGTTTGAAGTCTTATTTTTGCCAGTATTTTTCAAAACAAATCGATTTTTAAAGTATGGGAGCTCATTTTCAATTTTATGCGACAGAAGCGAAAATTGAAAATTTCATAAGGGGTACCTCTTAGTTCAAAAAATCGATTTTTAAAAATTTTTTTTAGAAATGGCAAAATTTTTGTTTGAAGTCTTATTTTTGCCAGTATTTTTCAAAACAAATCGATTTTTAAAGTATGGGAGCTCATTTTCAATTTTATGCGACAGAAGCGAAAATTGAAAATTTCATAAGGGGTACCTCTTAGTTCAAAAAATCGATTTTTAAAATTTTTTTTTAGAAATGGCTAAATTTTTGTTTGAAGTCTTATTTTTGCCAGTATTTTTCAAAACAAATCGATTTTTAAAGTATGGGAGCTCATTTTCAATTTTATGCGACAGAAGCGAAAATTGAAAATTTCATAAGGGGTACCTCTTAGTTCAAAAAATCGATTTTTAAAAATTTTTTTTAGAAATGGCTGAATTTTTGTTTGAAGTCTTATTTTTGCCAGTATTTTTCAAAACAAATCGATTTTTAAAGTATGGGAGCTCATTTTCAATTTTATGCGACAGAAGCGAAAATTGAAAATTTCATAAGGGGTACCTCTTAGTTCAAAAAATCGATTTTAAAAAATTTTTTTTAGAAATGGCTGAATTTTTGTTTGAAGTCTTATTTTTGCCAGTATTTTTCAAAACAAATCGATTTTTAAAGTATGGGAGCTCATTTTCAATTTTATGCGACAGAAGCGAAAATTGAAAATTTCATAAGGGGTACCTCTTAGTTCAAAAAATCGATTTTTAAAAATTTTTTTTAGAAATGGCTGAATTTTTGTTTGAAGTCTTATTTTTGCCAGTATTTTTCAAAACAAATCGATTTTTAAAGTATGGGAGCTCATTTTCAATTTTATGCGACAGAAGCGAAAATTGAAAATTTCATAAGGGGTACCTCTTAGTTCAAAAAATCGATTTTTAAAAATTTTTTTTAGAAATGGCTAAATTTTTGTTTGAAGTCTTATTTTTGCCAGTATTTTTCAAAACAAATCGATTTTTAAAGTATGGGAGCTCATTTTCAATTTTATGCGACAGAAGCGAAAATTGAAAATTTCATAAGGGGTACCTCTCAGTTCAAAAAATCGATTTTTAAAAATTTTTTTTAGAAATGGCTAAATTTTTGTTTGAAGTCTTATTTTTGCCAGTATTTTTCAAAACAAATCGATTTTTAAAGTATGGGAGCTCATTTTCAATTTTATGCGACAGAAGCGAAAATTGAAAATTTCATAAGGGGTACCTCTTAGTTCAAAAAATCGATTTTTAAAAATTTTTTTTAGAAATGGCAAAATTTTTGTTTGAAGTCTTATTTTTGCCAGTATTTTTCAAAACAAATCGATTTTTAAAGTATGGGAGCTCATTTTCAATTTTATGCGACAGAAGCGAAAATTGAAAATTTCATAAGGGGTACCTCTTAGTTCAAAAAATCGATTTTTAAAATTTTTTTTTAGAAATGGCTAAATTTTTGTTTGAAGTCTTATTTTTGCCAGTATTTTTCAAAACAAATCGATTTTTAAAGTATGGGAGCTCATTTTCAATTTTATGCGACAGAAGCGAAAATTGAAAATTTCATAAGGGGTACCTCTTAGTTCAAAAAATCGATTTTTAAAAATTTTTTTTAGAAATGGCTGAATTTTTGTTTGAAGTCTTATTTTTGCCAGTATTTTTCAAAACAAATCGATTTTTAAAGTATGGGAGCTCATTTTCAATTTTATGCGACAGAAGCGAAAATTGAAAATTTCATAAGGGGTACCTCTTAGTTCAAAAAATCGATTTTAAAAAATTTTTTTTAGAAATGGCTGAATTTTTGTTTGAAGTCTTATTTTTGCCAGTATTTTTCAAAACAAATCGATTTTTAAAGTATGGGAGCTCATTTTCAATTTTATGCGACAGAAGCGAAAATTGAAAATTTCATAAGGGGTACCTCTTAGTTCAAAAAATCGATTTTTAAAAATTTTTTTTAGAAATGGCTGAATTTTTGTTTGAAGTCTTATTTTTGCCAGTATTTTTCAAAACAAATCGATTTTTAAAGTATGGGAGCTCATTTTCAATTTTATGCGACAGAAGCGAAAATTGAAAATTTCATAAGGGGTACCTCTTAGTTCAAAAAATCGATTTTTAAAATTTTTTTTTAGAAATGGCTGAATTTTTGTTTGAAGTCTTATTTTTGCCAGTATTTTTCAAAACAAATCGATTTTTAAAGTATGGGAGCTCATTTTCAATTTTATGCGACAGAAGCGAAAATTGAAAATTTCATAAGGGGTACCTCTTAGTTCAAAAAATCGATTTTAAAAAATTTTTTTTAGAAATGGCTGAATTTTTGTTTGAAGTCTTATTTTTGCCAGTATTTTTCAAAACAAATCGATTTTTAAAGTATGGGAGCTCATTTTCAATTTTATGCGACAGAAGCGAAAATTTAAAATTTCATAAGGGGTACCTCTTAGTTCAAAAAATCGATTTTAAAAAATTTTTTTTAGAAATGGCTGAATTTTTCTTTGAAGTCTTATTTTTGCCAGTATTTTTCAAAACAAATCGATTTTTAAAGTATGGGAGCTCATTTTCAATTTTATGCGACAGAAGCGAAAATTGAAAATTTCATAAGGGGTACCTCTTAGTTCAAAAAATCGATTTTTAAAATTTTTTTTAGAAATGGCTGAATTTTTTTTGAAGTCTTATTTTTGCCAGTATTTTTCAAAACAAATCGATTTTTAAAGTATGGGAGCTCATTTTCAATTTTATGCGACAGAAGCGAAAATTGAAAATTTCATAAGGGGTACCTCTTAGTTCAAAAAATCGATTTTAAAAAATTTTTTTTAGAAATGGCTGAATTTTTGTTTGAAGTCTTATTTTTGCCAGTATTTTTCAAAACAAATCGATTTTTAAAGTATGGGAGCTCATTTTCAATTTTATGCGACAGAAGCGAAAATTGAAAATTTCATAAGGGGTACCTCTTAGTTCAAAAAATCGATTTTTAAAAATTTTTTTTAGAAATGGCTGAATTTTTGTTTGAAGTCTTATTTTTGCCAGTATTTTCAAAACAAATCGATTTTTAAAGTATGGGAGCTCATTTTAAATTTTATGCGACAGAAGCGAAAATTGAAAATTTCATAAGGGGTACCTCTTTGTTCAAAAAATCGATTTTTAAAAATTTTTTTTAGAAATGGCTGAATTTTTGTTTGAAGTCTTATTTTTGCCAGTATTTTTCAAAACAAATCGATTTTTAAAGTATGGGAGCTCATTTTCAATTTTATGCGACAGAAGCGAAAATTGAAAATTTCATAAGGGGTACCTCTTAGTTCAAAAAATCGATTTTTAAAAATTTTTTTTAGAAATGGCTAAATTTTTGTTTGAAGTCTTATTTTTGCCAGTATTTTTCAAAACAAATCGATTTTTAAAGTATGGGAGCTCATTTTCAATTTTATGCGACAGAAGCGAAAATTGAAAATTTCATAAGGGGTACGTACCTCTTAGTTCAAAAAATCGATTTTTAAAAATTTTTTTAGAAATGGCTGAATTTTTGTTTGAAGTCTTATTTTTGCCAGTATTTTTCAAAACAAATCGATTTTTAAAGTATGGGAGCTCATTTTCAATTTTATGCGACAGAAGCGAAAATTGAAAATTTCATAAGGGGTACCTCTTAGTTCAAAAAATCGATTTTTAAAAATTTTTTTTAGAAATGGCTAAATTTTTGTTTGAAGTCTTATTTTTGCCAGTATTTTTCAAAACAAATCGATTTTAAAGTATGGGAGCTCATTTTCAATTTTATGCGACAGAAGCGAAAATTGAAAATTTCTAAGGGGTACCTCTTTGTTCAAAAAATCGATTTTTAAAAAATTTTTTTAGAAATGGCTGAATTTTTGTTTGAAGTCTTATTTTTGCCAGTATTTTTCAAAACAAATCGATTTTTAAAGTATGGGAGCTCATTTTCAATTTTATGCGACAGAAGCGAAAATTGAAAATTTCATAAGGGGTACCTCTTAGTTCAAAAAATCGATTTTTAAAAATTTTTTTTAGAAATGGCTGAATTTTTGTTTGAAGTCTTATTTTTGCCAGTATTTTCAAAACAAATCGATTTTTAAAGTATGGGAGCTCATTTTCAATTTTATGCGACAGAAGCGAAAATTGAAAATTTCATAAGGGGTACCTCTTTGTTCAAAAAATCGATTTTTAAAAATTTTTTTTAGAAATGGCTGAATTTTTGTTTGAAGTCTTATTTTTGCCAGTATTTTTCAAAACAAATCGATTTTTAAAGTATGGGAGCTCATTTTCAATTTTATGCGACAGAAGCGAAAATTGAAAATTTCATAAGGGGTACCTCTTAGTTCAAAAAATCGATTTTTAAAAATTTTTTTTAGAAATGGCTAAATTTTTGTTTGAAGTCTTATTTTTGCCAGTATTTTTCAAAACAAATCGATTTTTAAAGTATGGGAGCTCATTTTCAATTTTATGCGACAGAAGCGAAAATTGAAAATTTCATAAGGGGTACCTCTTAGTTCAAAAAATCGATTTTTAAAAATTTTTTTTAGAAATGGCTGAATTTTTGTTTGAAGTCTTATTTTTGCCAGTATTTTTCAAAACAAATCGATTTTTAAAGTATGGGAGCTCATTTTCAATTTTATGCGACAGAAGCGAAAATTGAAAATTTCATAAGGGGTACCTCTTAGTTCAAAAAATCGATTTTTAAAATTTTTTTTTAGAAATGGCTGAATTTTTGTTTGAAGTCTTATTTTTGCCAGTATTTTTCAAAACAAATCGATTTTTAAAGTATGGGAGCTCATTTTCAATTTTATGCGACAGAAGCGAAAATTGAAAATTTCATAAGGGGTACCTCTTAGTTCAAAAAATCGATTTTAAAAAATTTTTTTTAGAAATGGCTGAATTTTTGTTTGAAGTCTTATTTTTGCCAGTATTTTTCAAAACAAATCGATTTTTAAAGTATGGGAGCTCATTTTCAATTTTATGCGACAGAAGCGAAAATTTAAAATTTCATAAGGGGTACCTCTTAGTTCAAAAAATCGATTTTAAAAAATTTTTTTTAGAAATGGCTGAATTTTTCTTTGAAGTCTTATTTTTGCCAGTATTTTTCAAAACAAATCGATTTTTAAAGTATGGGAGCTCATTTTCAATTTTATGCGACAGAAGCGAAAATTGAAAATTTCATAAGGGGTACCTCTTAGTTCAAAAAATCGATTTTTAAAATTTTTTTTAGAAATGGCTGAATTTTTTTTGAAGTCTTATTTTTGCCAGTATTTTTCAAAACAAATCGATTTTTAAAGTATGGGAGCTCATTTTCAATTTTATGCGACAGAAGCGAAAATTGAAAATTTCATAAGGGGTACCTCTTAGTTCAAAAAATCGATTTTAAAAAATTTTTTTTAGAAATGGCTGAATTTTTGTTTGAAGTCTTATTTTTGCCAGTATTTTTCAAAACAAATCGATTTTTAAAGTATGGGAGCTCATTTTCAATTTTATGCGACAGAAGCGAAAATTGAAAATTTCATAAGGGGTACCTCTTAGTTCAAAAAATCGATTTTTAAAAATTTTTTTTAGAAATGGCTGAATTTTTGTTTGAAGTCTTATTTTTGCCAGTATTTTTCAAAACAAATCGATTTTTAAAGTATGGGAGCTCATTTTCAATTTTATGCGACAGAAGCGAAAATTGAAAATTTCATAAGGGGTACCTCTTAGTTCAAAAAATCGATTTTAAAAAATTTTTTTTAGAAATGGCTGAATTTTTGTTTGAAGTCTTATTTTTGCCAGTATTTTTCAAAACAAATCGATTTTTAAAGTATGGGAGCTCATTTTCAATTTTATGCGACAGAAGCGAAAATTGAAAATTTCATAAGGGGTACCTCTTAGTTCAAAAAATCGATTTTTAAAAATTTTTTTTAGAAATGGCTGAATTTTTGTTTGAAGTCTTATTTTTGCCAGTATTTTTCAAAACAAATCGATTTTTAAAGTATGGGAGCTCATTTTCAATTTTATGCGACAGAAGCGAAAATTGAAAATTTCATAAGGGGTACCTCTTAGTTCAAAAAATCGATTTTTAAAATTTTTTTTTAGAAATGGCTGAATTTTTGTTTGAAGTCTTATTTTTGCCAGTATTTTTCAAAACAAATCGATTTTTAAAGTATGGGAGCTCATTTTCAATTTTATGCGACAGAAGCGAAAATTGAAAATTTCATAAGGGGTACCTCTTAGTTCAAAAAATCGATTTTAAAAAATTTTTTTTAGAAATGGCTGAATTTTTGTTTGAAGTCTTATTTTTGCCAGTATTTTTCAAAACAAATCGATTTTTAAAGTATGGGAGCTCATTTTCAATTTTATGCGACAGAAGCGAAAATTTAAAATTTCATAAGGGGTACCTCTTAGTTCAAAAAATCGATTTTAAAAAATTTTTTTTAGAAATGGCTGAATTTTTCTTTGAAGTCTTATTTTTGCCAGTATTTTTCAAAACAAATCGATTTTTAAAGTATGGGAGCTCATTTTCAATTTTATGCGACAGAAGCGAAAATTGAAAATTTCATAAGGGGTACCTCTTAGTTCAAAAAATCGATTTTTAAAATTTTTTTTAGAAATGGCTGAATTTTTTTTGAAGTCTTATTTTTGCCAGTATTTTTCAAAACAAATCGATTTTTAAAGTATGGGAGCTCATTTTCAATTTTATGCGACAGAAGCGAAAATTGAAAATTTCATAAGGGGTACCTCTTAGTTCAAAAAATCGATTTTAAAAAATTTTTTTTAGAAATGGCTGAATTTTTGTTTGAAGTCTTATTTTTGCCAGTATTTTTCAAAACAAATCGATTTTTAAAGTATGGGAGCTCATTTTCAATTTTATGCGACAGAAGCGAAAATTGAAAATTTCATAAGGGGTACCTCTTAGTTCAAAAAATCGATTTTTAAAAATTTTTTTTAGAAATGGCTGAATTTTTGTTTGAAGTCTTATTTTTGCCAGTATTTTCAAAACAAATCGATTTTTAAAGTATGGGAGCTCATTTTAAATTTTATGCGACAGAAGCGAAAATTGAAAATTTCATAAGGGGTACCTCTTTGTTCAAAAAATCGATTTTTAAAAATTTTTTTTAGAAATGGCTGAATTTTTGTTTGAAGTCTTATTTTTGCCAGTATTTTTCAAAACAAATCGATTTTTAAAGTATGGGAACTCATTTTCAATTTTATGCGACAGAAGCGAAAATTGAAAATTTCATAAGGGGTACCTCTTAGTTCAAAAAATCGATTTTTAAAAATTTTTTTTAGAAATGGCAAAATTTTTGTTTGAAGTCTTATTTTTGCCAGTATTTTTCAAAACAAATCGATTTTTAAAGTATGGGAGCTCATTTTCAATTTTATGCGACAGAAGCGAAAATTGAAAATTTCATAAGGGGTACGTACCTCTTAGTTCAAAAAATCGATTTTTAAAAATTTTTTTAGAAATGGCTGAATTTTTGTTTGAAGTCTTATTTTTGCCAGTATTTTTCAAAACAAATCGATTTTTAAAGTATGGGAGCTCATTTTCAATTTTATGCGACAGAAGCGAAAATTGAAAATTTCATAAGGGGTACCTCTTAGTTCAAAAAATCGATTTTTAAAAATTTTTTTTAGAAATGGCTAAATTTTTGTTTGAAGTCTTATTTTTGCCAGTATTTTTCAAAACAAATCGATTTTAAAGTATGGGAGCTCATTTTCAATTTTATGCGACAGAAGCGAAAATTGAAAATTTCTAAGGGGTACCTCTTTGTTCAAAAAATCGATTTTTAAAAAATTTTTTTTAGAAATGGCTGAATTTTTGTTTGAAGTCTTATTTTTGCCAGTATTTTTCAAAACAAATCGATTTTTAAAGTATGGGAGCTCATTTTCAATTTTATGCGACAGAAGCGAAAATTGAAAATTTCATAAGGGGTACCTCTTAGTTCAAAAAATCGATTTTTAAAAATTTTTTTTAGAAATGGCTGAATTTTTGTTTGAAGTCTTATTTTTGCCAGTATTTTCAAAACAAATCGATTTTTAAAGTATGGGAGCTCATTTTCAATTTTATGCGACAGAAGCGAAAATTTAAAATTTCATAAGGGGTACCTCTTTGTTCAAAAAATCGATTTTTAAAAATTTTTTTTAGAAATGGCTGAATTTTTGTTTGAAGTCTTATTTTTGCCAGTATTTTTCAAAACAAATCGATTTTTAAAGTATGGGAGCTCATTTTCAATTTTATGCGACAGAAGCGAAAATTGAAAATTTCATAAGGGGTACCTCTTAGTTCAAAAAATCGATTTTTAAAAATTTTTTTTAGAAATGGCTAAATTTTTGTTTGAAGTCTTATTTTTGCCAGTATTTTTCAAAACAAATCGATTTTTAAAGTATGGGAGCTCATTTTCAATTTTATGCGACAGAAGCGAAAATTGAAAATTTCATAAGGGGTACCTCTTAGTTCAAAAAATCGATTTTTAAAAATTTTTTTTAGAAATGGCTAAATTTTTGTTTGAAGTCTTATTTTTGCCAGTATTTTTCAAAACAAATCGATTTTTAAAGTATGGGAGCTTATTTTCAATTTTATGCGACAGAAGCGAAAATTGAAAATTTCATAAGGGGTACCTCTTAGTTCAAAAAATCGATTTTTAAAAATTTTTTCTAGAAATGGCTGAATTTTTGTTTGAAGTCTTATTTTTGCCAGTATTTTTCAAAACAAATCGATTTTTAAAGTATGGGAGCTCATTTTCAATTTTATGCGACAGAAGCGAAAATTGAAAATTTCATAAGGGGTACCTCTTTGTTCAAAAAATCGATTTTTAAAAATTTTTTCTAGAAATGGCTGAATTTTTGTTTGAAGTCTTATTTTTGCCAGTATTTTTCAAAACAAATCGATTTTTAAAGTATGGGAGCTCATTTTCAATTTTATGCGACAGAAGCGAAAATTGAAAATTTCATAAGGGGTACCTCTTTGTTCAAAAAATCGATTTTTAAAATTTTTTTTTAGAAATGGCTGAATTTTTGTTTGAAGTCTTATTTTTGCCAGTATTTTTCAAAACAAATCGATTTTTAAAGTATGGGAGCTCATTTTCAATTTTATGCGACAGAAGCGAAAATTGAAAATTTCATAAGGGGTACCTCTTAGTTCAAAAAATCGATTTTTAAAAATTTTTTTTAGAAATGGCTGAATTTTTGTTTGAAGTCTTATTTTTGCCAGTATTTTTCAAAACAAATCGATTTTTAAAGTATGGGAGCTCATTTTCAATTTTATGCGACAGAAGCGAAAATTGAAAATTTCATAAGGGGTACCTCTTTGTTCAAAAAATCGATTTTTAAAAATTTTTTTTAGAAATGGCTGAATTTTTGTTTGAAGTCTTATTTTTGCCAGTATTTTTCAAAACAAATCGATTTTTAAAGTATGGGAGCTCATTTTCAATTTTATGCGACAGAAGCGAAAATTGAAAATTTCATAAGGGGTACCTCTTAGTTCAAAAAATCGATTTTTAAAATTTTTTTTTAGAAATGGCTGAATTTTTGTTTGAAGTCTTATTTTTGCCAGTATTTTTCAAAACAAATCGATTTTTAAAGTATGGGAGCTCATTTTCAATTTTATGCGACAGAAGCGAAAATTGAAAATTTCATAAGGGGTACCTCTTTGTTCAAAAAATCGATTTTTAAAAATTTTTTTTAGAAATGGCTGAATTTTTGTTTGAAGTCTTATTTTTGCCAGTATTTTTCAAAACAAATCGATTTTTAAAGTATGGGAGCTCATTTTCAATTTTATGCGACAGAAGCGAAAATTGAAAATTTCATAAGGGGTACCTCTTAGTTCAAAAAATCGATTTTTAAAAATTTTTTTTAGAAATGGCTAAATTTTTGTTTGAAGTCTTATTTTTGCCAGTATTTTTCAAAACAAATCGATTTTTAAAGTATGGGAGCTCATTTTCAATTTTATGCGACAGAAGCGAAAATTGAAAATTTCATAAGGGGTACCTCTTAGTTCAAAAAATCGATTTTTAAAAATTTTTTTTAGAAATGGCTGAATTTTTGTTTGAAGTCTTATTTTTGCCAGTATTTTTCAAAACAAATCGATTTTTAAAGTATGGGAGCTCATTTTCAATTTTATGCGACAGAAGCGAAAATTGAAAATTTCATAAGGGGTACCTCTTAGTTCAAAAAATCGATTTTTAAAAATTTTTTTTAGAAATGGCTGAATTTTTGTTTGAAGTCTTATTTTTGCCAGTATTTTTCAAAACAAATCGATTTTTAAAGTATGGGAGCTCATTTTCAATTTTATGCGACAGAAGCGAAAATTGAAAATTTCATAAGGGGTACCTCTTAGTTCAAAAAATCGATTTTTAAAATTTTTTTTTTAGAAATGGCTGAATTTTTGTTTGAAGTCTTATTTTTGCCAGTATTTTTCAAAACAAATCGATTTTTAAAGTATGGGAGCTCATTTTCAATTTTATGCGACAGAAGCGAAAATTGAAAATTTCATAAGGGGTAACTCTTTGTTCAAAAAATCGATTTTAAAAAAATTTTTTTAGAAATGGCTGAATTTTTGTTTGAAGTCTTATTTTTGCCAGTATTTTTCAAAACAAATCGATTTTTAAAGTATGGGAGCTCATTTTCAATTTTATGCGACAGAAGCGAAAATTGAAAATTTCATAAGGGGTACCTCTTAGTTCAAAAAATCGATTTTTAAAAATTTTTTTTAGAAATGGCTGAATTTTTGTTTGAAGTCTTATTTTTGCCAGTATTTTTCAAAACAAATCGATTTTTAAAGTATGGGAGCTCATTTTCAATTTTATGCGACAGAAGCGAAAATTGAAAATTTCATAAGGGGTACCTCTTAGTTCAAAAAATCGATTTTTAAAAATTTTTTTTAGAAATGGCTGAATTTTTGTTTGAAGTCTTATTTTTGCCAGTATTTTTCAAAACAAATCGATTTTTAAAGTATGGGAGCTCATTTTCAATTTTATGCGACAGAAGCGAAAATTGAAAATTTCATAAAATTTCAAAAAATCGATTTTTAAAATTTTTTTTTAGAAATGGCTGAATTTTTGTTTGAAGTCTTATTTTTGCCAGTATTTTTCAAAACAAATCGATTTTTAAAGTATGGGAGCTCATTTTCAATTTTATGCGACAGAAGCGAAAATTGAAAATTTCATAAGGGGTACCTCTTAGTTCAAAAAATCGATTTTTAAAAATTTTTTTTAGAAATGGCTAAATTTTTGTTTGAAGTCTTATTTTTGCCAGTATTTTTCAAAACAAATCGATTTTTAAAGTATGGGAGCTCATTTTCAATTTTATGCGACAGAAGCGAAAATTGAAAATTTCATAAGGGGTACCTCTCAGTTCAAAAAATCGATTTTTAAAAATTTTTTTTAGAAATGGCTAAATTTTTGTTTGAAGTCTTATTTTTGCCAGTATTTTTCAAAACAAATCGATTTTTAAAGTATGGGAGCTCATTTTCAATTTTATGCGACAGAAGCGAAAATTGAAAATTTCATAAGGGGTACCTCTTAGTTCAAAAAATCGATTTTTAAAATTTTTTTTTAGAAATGGCAAAATTTTTGTTTGAAGTCTTATTTTTGCCAGTATTTTTCAAAACAAATCGATTTTTAAAGTATGGGAGCTCATTTTCAATTTTATGCGACAGAAGCGAAAATTGAAAATTTCATAAGGGGTACCTCTAAATTTTTGTTTGAAGTCTTATTTTTGCCAGTATTTTTCAAAACAAATCGATTTTTAAAGTATGGGAGCTCATTTTCAATTTTATGCGACAGAAGCGAAAATTGAAAATTTCATAAGGGGTACCTCTTAGTTCAAAAAATCGATTTTTAAAAATTTTTTTTAGAAATTGCTAAATTTTTGTTTGAAGTCTTATTTTTGCCAGTATTTTTCAAAACAAATCGATTTTTAAAGTATGGGAGCTCATTTTCAATTTTATGCGACAGAAGCGAAAATTGAAAATTTCATAAGGGGTACCTCTTAGTTCAAAAAATCGATATTTAAAATTTTTTTTTAGAAATGGCTAAATTTTTGTTTGAAGTCTTATTTTTGCCAGTATTTTTCAAAACAAATCGATTTTTAAAGTATGGGAGCTCATTTTCAATTTTATGCGACAGAAGCGAAAATTGAAAATTTCATAAGGGGTACCTCTTAGTTCAAAAAATCGATTTTGAAATTTTTTTTTTAGAAATGGCTAAATTTTTGTTTGAAGTCTTATTTTTGCCAGTATTTTTTAAAACAAATCGATTTTTAAAGTATGGGAGCTCATTTTCAATTTTATGCGACAGAAGCGAAAATTGAAAATTTCATAAGGGGTACCTCTCAGTTCAAAAAATCGATTTTTAAAATTTTTTTTTAGAAATGGCTAAATTTTTGTTTGAAGTCTTATTTTTGCCAGTATTTTTCAAAACAAATCGATTTTTAAAGTATGGGAGCTCATTTTCAATTTTATGCGACAGAAGCGAAAATTGAAAATTTCATAAGGGGTACCTCTTAGTTCAAAAAATCGATTTTTAAAAATTTTTTTTAGAAATGGCTAAATTTTTGTTTGAAGTCTTATTTTTGCCAGTATTTTTCAAAATAAATCGATTTTTAAAGTATGGGAGCTCATTTTCAATTTTATGCGACAGAAGCGAAAATTGAAAATTTCATAAGGGGTACCTCTTAGTTCAAAAAATCGATTTTTAAAAATTTTTTTTAGAAATGGCTAAATTTTTGTTTGAAGTCTTATTTTTGCCAGTATTTTTCAAAACAAATCGATTTTTAAAGTATGGGAGCTCATTTTCAATTTTATGCGACAGAAGCGAAAATTGAAAATTTCATAAGGGGTACCTCTTAGTTCAAAAAATCGATTTTTTAAATTTTTTTTTAGAAATGGCTGAATTTTTGTTTGAAGTCTTATTTTTGCCAGTATTTTTCAAAACAAATCGATTTTTAAAGTATGGGAGCTCATTTTCAATTTTATGCGACAGAAGCGAAAATTGAAAATTTCATAAGGGGTACCTCTTAGTTCAAAAAATCGATTTTTAAAAATTTTTTTTAGAAATGGCTGAATTTTTGTTTGAAGTCTTATTTTTGCCAGAATTTTTCAAAACAAATCGATTTTTAAAGTATGGGAGCTCATTTTCAATTTTATGCGACAGAAGCGAAAATTGAAAATTTCATAAGGGGTACCTCTTAGTTCAAAAAATCGATTTTTAAAAATTTTTTTTAGAAATGGCTGAATTTTTGTTTGAAGTCTTATTTTTGCCAGTATTTTTCAAAACAAATCGATTTTTAAAGTATGGGAGCTCATTTTCAATTTTATGCGACAGAAGCGAAAATTGAAAATTTCATAAGGGGTACCTCTTAGTTCAAAAAATCGATTTTTAAAATTTTTTTTTAGAAATGGCTGAATTTTTGTTTGAAGTCTTATTTTTGCCAGTATTTTTCAAAACAAATCGATTTTTAAAGTATGGGAGCTCATTTTCAATTTTATGCGACAGAAGCGAAAATTGAAAATTTCATAAGGGGTAACTCTTTGTTCAAAAAATCGATTTTAAAAAAATTTTTTTAGAAATGGCTGAATTTTTGTTTGAAGTCTTATTTTTGCCAGTATTTTTCAAAACAAATCGATTTTTAAAGTATGGGAGCTCATTTTCAATTTTATGCGACAGAAGCGAAAATTGAAAATTTCATAAGGGGTACGTACCTCTTAGTTCAAAAAATCGATTTTTAAAAATTTTTTTTAGAAATGGCTGAATTTTTGTTTGAAGTCTTATTTTTGCCAGTATTTTTCAAAACAAATCGATTTTTAAAGTATGGGAGCTCATTTTCAATTTTATGCGACAGAAGCGAAAATTGAAAATTTCATAAGGGGTACCTCTTAGTTCAAAAAATCGATTTTTAAAAATTTTTTTTAGAAATGGCTGAATTTTTGTTTGAAGTCTTATTTTTGCCAGTATTTTTCAAAACAAATCGATTTTTAAAGTATGGGAGCTCATTTTCAATTTTATGCGACAGAAGCGAAAATTGAAAATTTCATAAGGGGTACCTCTTTGTTCAAAAAATCGATTTTTAAAATTTTTTTTTAGAAATGGCTGAATTTTTGTTTGAAGTCTTATTTTTGCCAGTATTTTTCAAAACAAATCGATTTTTAAAGTATGGGAGCTCATTTTCAATTTTATGCGACAGAAGCGAAAATTGAAAATTTCATAAGGGGTACCTCTTAGTTCAAAAAATCGATTTTAAAAAATTTTTTTTAGAAATGGCTAAATTTTTGTTTGAAGTCTTATTTTTGCCAGTATTTTTCAAAACAAATCGATTTTTAAAGTATGGGAGCTCATTTTCAATTTTATGCGACAGAAGCGAAAATTGAAAATTTCATAAGGGAAATGGCAAAATTTTTGTTTGAAGTCTTATTTTTGCCAGTATTTTGCAAAACAAATCGATTTTTAAAGTATGGGAGCTCATTTTCAATTTTATGCGACAGAAGCGAAAATTGAAAATTTCATAAGGGGTACCTCTTAGTTCAAAAAATCGATTTTTAAAAATTTTTTTTAGAAATGGCTAAATTTTTGTTTGAAGTCTTATTTTTGCCAGTATTTTTCAAAACAAATCGATTTTTAAAGTATGGGAGCTCATTTTCAATTTTATGCGACAGAAGCGAAAATTGAAAATTTCATAAGGGGTACCTCTTAGTTCAAAAAATCGATTTTTAAAAATTTTTTTTAGAAATGGCTGAATTTTTGTTTGAAGTCTTATTTTTGCCAGTATTTTTCAAAACAAATCGATTTTTAAAGTATGGGAGCTCATTTTCAATTTTATGCGACAGAAGCGAAAATTGAAAATTTCATAAGGGGTACCTCTTAGTTCAAAAAATCGATTTTTAAAAATTTTTTTTAGAAATGGCTAAATTTTTGTTTGAAGTCTTATTTTTGCCAGTATTTTTCAAAATAAATCGATTTTTAAAGTATGGGAGCTCATTTTTAATTTTATGCGACAGAAGCGAAAATTGAAAATTTCATAAGGGGTACCTCTTAGTTCAAAAAATCGATTTTTAAAAATTTTTTTTAGAAATGGCTAAATTTTTGTTTGAAGTCTTATTTTTGCCAGTATTTTTCAAAACAAATCGATTTTTAAAGTATGGGAGCTCATTTTCAATTTTATGCGACAGAAGCGAAAATTGAAAATTTCATAAGGGGTACCTCTTAGTTCAAAAAATCGATTTTTTAAATTTTTTTTTAGAAATGGCTGAATTTTTGTTTGAAGTCTTATTTTTGCCAGTATTTTTCAAAACAAATCGATTTTTAAAGTATGGGAGCTCATTTTCAATTTTATGCGACAGAAGCGAAAATTGAAAATTTCATAAGGGGTACCTCTTAGTTCAAAAAATCGATTTTTAAAAATTTTTTTTAGAAATGGCTGAATTTTTGTTTGAAGTCTTATTTTTGCCAGAATTTTTCAAAACAAATCGATTTTTAAAGTATGGGAGCTCATTTTCAATTTTATGCGACAGAAGCGAAAATTGAAAATTTCATAAGGGGTACCTCTTAGTTCAAAAAATCGATTTTTAAAAATTTTTTTTAGAAATGGCTGAATTTTTGTTTGAAGTCTTATTTTTGCCAGTATTTTTCAAAACAAATCGATTTTTAAAGTATGGGAGCTCATTTTCAAT
Source organism: Linnaemya vulpina (assembly GCA_963675445.1). Taxonomy (NCBI): domain Eukaryota; kingdom Metazoa; phylum Arthropoda; class Insecta; order Diptera; family Tachinidae; genus Linnaemya; species Linnaemya vulpina. The sequence continues at coordinate 14,614,254 of OY776280.1, read as the reverse complement.
TTTATGCGACAGAAGCGAAAATTGAAAATTTCATAAGGGGTACCTCTTAGTTCAAAAAATCGATTTTTAAAAATTTTTTTTAGAAATGGCTGAATTTTTGTTTGAAGTCTTATTTTTGCCAGTATTTTTCAAAACAAATCGATTTTTAAAGTATGGGAGCTCATTTTCAATTTTATGCGACAGAAGCGAAAATTGAAAATTTCATAAGGGGTATCTCTTAGTTCAAAAAATCGATTTTTAAAATTTTTTTTTAGAAATGGCTGAATTTTTGTTTGAAGTCTTATTTTTGCCAGTATTTTTCAAAACAAATCGATTTTTAAAGTATGGGAGCTCATTTTCAATTTTATGCGACAGAAGCGAAAATTGAAAATTTCATAAGGGGGTACCTCTTAGTTCAAAAAATCGATTTTTAAAAATTTTTTTTAGAAATGGCTGAATTTTTGTTTGAAGTCTTATTTTTGCCAGTATTTTTCAAAACAAATCGATTTTTAAAGTATGGGAGCTCATTTTCAATTTTATGCGACAGAAGCGAAAATTGAAAATTTCATAAGGGGTACCTCTTAGTTCAAAAAATCGATTTTTAAAATTTTTTTTTAGTAATGGCTGAATTTTTGTTTGAAGTCTTATTTTTGCCAGTATTTTTCAAAACAAATCGATTTTTAAAGTATGGGAGCTCATTTTCAATTTTATGCGACAGAAGCGAAAATTGAAAATTTCATAAGGGGTAACTCTTTGTTCAAAAAATCGATTTTAAAAAAATTTTTTTAGAAATGGCTGAATTTTTGTTTGAAGTCTTATTTTTGCCAGTATTTTTCAAAACAAATCGATTTTTAAAGTATGGGAGCTCATTTTCAATTTTATGCGACAGAAGCGAAAATTGAAAATTTCATAAGGGGTACCTCTTAGTTCAAAAAATCGATTTTTAAAAATTTTTTTTAGAAATGGCTGAATTTTTGTTTGAAGTCTTATTTTTGCCAGAATTTTTCAAAACAAATCGATTTTTAAAGTATGGGAGCTCATTTTCAATTTTATGCGACAGAAGCGAAAATTGAAAATTTCATAAGGGGTACCTCTTAGTTCAAAAAATCGATTTTTAAAAATTTTTTTTAGAAATGGCTGAATTTTTGTTTGAAGTCTTATTTTTGCCAGTATTTTTCAAAACAAATCGATTTTTAAAGTATGGGAGCTCATTTTCAATTTTATGCGACAGAAGCGAAAATTGAAAATTTCATAAGGGGTACCTCTTAGTTCAAAAAATCGATTTTTAAAATTTTTTTTTAGAAATGGCTGAATTTTTGTTTGAAGTCTTATTTTTGCCAGTATTTTTCAAAACAAATCGATTTTTAAAGTATGGGAGCTCATTTTCAATTTTATGCGACAGAAGCGAAAATTGAAAATTTCATAAGGGGTAACTCTTTGTTCAAAAAATCGATTTTAAAAAAATTTTTTTAGAAATGGCTGAATTTTTGTTTGAAGTCTTATTTTTGCCAGTATTTTTCAAAACAAATCGATTTTTAAAGTATGGGAGCTCATTTTCAATTTTATGCGACAGAAGCGAAAATTGAAAATTTCATAAGGGGTACGTACCTCTTAGTTCAAAAAATCGATTTTTAAAAATTTTTTTTAGAAATGGCTGAATTTTTGTTTGAAGTCTTATTTTTGCCAGTATTTTTCAAAACAAATCGATTTTTAAAGTATGGGAGCTCATTTTCAATTTTATGCGACAGAAGCGAAAATTGAAAATTTCCTAAGGGGTACCTCTTAGTTCAAAAAATCGATTTTTAAAAATTTTTTTTAGAAATGGCTGAATTTTTGTTTGAAGTCTTATTTTTGCCAGTATTTTTCAAAACAAATCGATTTTTAAAGTATGGGAGCTCATTTTCAATTTTATGCGACAGAAGCGAAAATTGAAAATTTCATAAGGGGTACCTCTTTGTTCAAAAAATCGATTTTTAAAATTTTTTTTTAGAAATGGCTGAATTTTTGTTTGAAGTCTTATTTTTGCCAGTATTTTTCAAAACAAATCGATTTTTAAAGTATGGGAGCTCATTTTCAATTTTATGCGACAGAAGCGAAAATTGAAAATTTCATAAGGGGTACCTCTTAGTTCAAAAAATCGATTTTAAAAAATTTTTTTTAGAAATGGCTAAATTTTTGTTTGAAGTCTTATTTTTGCCAGTATTTTTCAAAACAAATCGATTTTTAAAGTATGGGAGCTCATTTTCAATTTTATGCGACAGAAGCGAAAATTGAAAATTTCATAAGGGAAATGGCAAAATTTTTGTTTGAAGTCTTATTTTTGCCAGTATTTTGCAAAACAAATCGATTTTTAAAGTATGGGAGCTCATTTTCAATTTTATGCGACAGAAGCGAAAATTGAAAATTTCATAAGGGGTACCTCTTAGTTCAAAAAATCGATTTTTAAAAATTTTTTTTAGAAATGGCTAAATTTTTGTTTGAAGTCTTATTTTTGCCAGTATTTTTCAAAACAAATCGATTTTTAAAGTATGGGAGCTCATTTTCAATTTTATGCGACAGAAGCGAAAATTGAAAATTTCATAAGGGGTACCTCTTAGTTCAAAAAATCGATTTTTAAAAATTTTTTTTAGAAATGGCTGAATTTTTGTTTGAAGTCTTATTTTTGCCAGTATTTTTCAAAACAAATCGATTTTTAAAGTATGGGAGCTCATTTTCAATTTTATGCGACAGAAGCGAAAATTAAAAATTTCATAAGGGGTACCTCTTAGTTCAAAAAATCGATTTTTAAAAATTTTTTTTAGAAATGGCTAAATTTTTGTTTGAAGTCTTATTTTTGCCAGTATTTTTCAAAATAAATCGATTTTTAAAGTATGGGAGCTCATTTTTAATTTTATGCGACAGAAGCGAAAATTGAAAATTTCATAAGGGGTACCTCTTAGTTCAAAAAATCGATTTTTAAAAATTTTTTTTAGAAATGGCTAAATTTTTGTTTGAAGTCTTATTTTTGCCAGTATTTTTCAAAACAAATCGATTTTTAAAGTATGGGAGCTCATTTTCAATTTTATGCGACAGAAGCGAAAATTGAAAATTTCATAAGGGGTACCTCTTAGTTCAAAAAATCGATTTTTTAAATTTTTTTTTAGAAATGGCTGAATTTTTGTTTGAAGTCTTATTTTTGCCAGTATTTTTCAAAACAAATCGATTTTTAAAGTATGGGAGCTCATTTTCAATTTTATGCGACAGAAGCGAAAATTGAAAATTTCATAAGGGGTACCTCTTAGTTCAAAAAATCGATTTTTAAAAATTTTTTTTAGAAATGGCTGAATTTTTGTTTGAAGTCTTATTTTTGCCAGAATTTTTCAAAACAAATCGATTTTTAAAGTATGGGAGCTCATTTTCAATTTTATGCGACAGAAGCGAAAATTGAAAATTTCATAAGGGGTACCTCTTAGTTCAAAAAATCGATTTTTAAAAATTTTTTTTAGAAATGGCTGAATTTTTGTTTGAAGTCTTATTTTTGCCAGTATTTTTCAAAACAAATCGATTTTTAAAGTATGGGAGCTCATTTTCAATTTTATGCGACAGAAGCGAAAATTGAAAATTTCATAAGGGGTACCTCTTAGTTCAAAAAATCGATTTTTAAAATTTTTTTTTAGAAATGGCTGAATTTTTGTTTGAAGTCTTATTTTTGCCAGTATTTTTCAAAACAAATCGATTTTTAAAGTATGGGAGCTCATTTTCAATTTTATGCGACAGAAGCGAAAATTGAAAATTTCATAAGGGGTAACTCTTTGTTCAAAAAATCGATTTTAAAAAAATTTTTTTAGAAATGGCTGAATTTTTGTTTGAAGTCTTATTTTTGCCAGTATTTTTCAAAACAAATCGATTTTTAAAGTATGGGAGCTCATTTTCAATTTTATGCGACAGAAGCGAAAATTGAAAATTTCATAAGGGGTACCTCTTAGTTCAAAAAATCGATTTTTAAAAATTTTTTTTAGAAATGGCTGAATTTTTGTTTGAAGTCTTATTTTTGCCAGTATTTTTCAAAACAAATCGATTTTTAAAGTATGGGAGCTCATTTTCAATTTTATGCGACAGAAGCGAAAATTGAAAATTTCATAAGGGGTACCTCTTAGTTCAAAAAATCGATTTTTAAAAATTTTTTTTAGAAATGGCTGAATTTTTGTTTGAAGTCTTATTTTTGCCAGTATTTTTCAAAACAAATCGATTTTTAAAGTATGGGAGCTCATTTTCAATTTTATGCGACAGAAGCGAAAATTGAAAATTTCATAAGGGGTACCTCTTTGTTCAAAAAATCGATTTTTAAAATTTTTTTTTAGAAATGGCTGAATTTTTGTTTGAAGTCTTATTTTTGCCAGTATTTTTCAAAACAAATCGATTTTTAAAGTATGGGAGCTCATTTTCAATTTTATGCGACAGAAGCGAAAATTGAAAATTTCATAAGGGGTACCTCTTAGTTCAAAAAATCGATTTTAAAAAATTTTTTTTAGAAATGGCTAAATTTTTGTTTGAAGTCTTATTTTTGCCAGTATTTTTCAAAACAAATCGATTTTTAAAGTATGGGAGCTCATTTTCAATTTTATGCGACAGAAGCGAAAATTGAAAATTTCATAAGGGAAATGGCAAAATTTTTGTTTGAAGTCTTATTTTTGCCAGTATTTTGCAAAACAAATCGATTTTTAAAGTATGGGAGCTCATTTTCAATTTTATGCGACAGAAGCGAAAATTGAAAATTTCATAAGGGGTACCTCTTAGTTCAAAAAATCGATTTTTAAAAATTTTTTTTAGAAATGGCTAAATTTTTGTTTGAAGTCTTATTTTTGCCAGTATTTTTCAAAACAAATCGATTTTTAAAGTATGGGAGCTCATTTTCAATTTTATGCGACAGAAGCGAAAATTGAAAATTTCATAAGGGGTACCTCTTAGTTCAAAAAATCGATTTTTAAAAATTTTTTTTAGAAATGGCTAAATTTTTGTTTGAAGTCTTATTTTTGCCAGTATTTTTCAAAACAAATCGATTTTTAAAGTATGGGAGCTCATTTTCAATTTTATGCGACAGAAGCGAAAATTGAAAATTTCATAAGGGGTACCTCTTAGTTCAAAAAATCGATTTTGAAAAATTTTTTTTAGAAATGGCTAAATTTTTGTTTGAAGTCTTATTTTTGCCAGTATTTTTCAAAACAAATCGATTTTTAAAGTATGGGAGCTCATTTTCAATTTTATGCGACAGAAGCGAAAATTGAAAATTTCATAAGGGGTACCTCTCAGTTCAAAAAATCGATTTTTAAAAATTTTTTTTAGAAATGGCTAAATTTTTGTTTGAAGTCTTATTTTTGCCAGTATTTTTCAAAACAAATCGATTTTTAAAGTATGGGAGCTCATTTTCAATTTTATGCGACAGAAGCGAAAATTGAAAATTTCATAAGGGGTACCTCTTAGTTCAAGAAATCGATTTTTAAAAATTTTTTTTAGAAATGGCTAAATTTTTGTTTGAAGTCTTATTTTTGCCAGTATTTTTCAAAACAAATCGATTTTTAAAGTATGGGAGCTCATTTTCAATTTTATGCGACAGAAGCGAAAATTGAAAATTTCATAAGGGGTACCTCTTTGTTCAAAAAATCGATTTTTAAAAATTTTTTTTTGAAATGGCTGAATTTTTGTTTGAAGTCTTATTTTTGCCAGTATTTTTCAAAACAAATCGATTTTTAAAGTATGGGAGCTCATTTTCAATTTTATGCGACAGAAGCGAAAATTGAAAATTTCATAAGGGGTACCTCTTTGTTCAAAAAATCGATTTTTAAAAAATTTTTTTAGAAATGGCTGAATTTTTGTTTGAAGTCTTATTTTTGCCAGTATTTTTCAAAACAAATCGATTTTTAAAGTATGGGAGCTCATTTTCAATTTTATGCGACAGAAGCGAAAATTGAAAATTTCATAAGGGGTACCTCTTAGTTCAAAAAATCGATTTTTAAAAATTTTTTTTAGAAATGGCTGAATTTTTGTTTGAAGTCTTATTTTTGCCAGTATTTTTCAAAACAAATCGATTTTTAAAGTATGGGAGCTCATTTTCAATTTTATGCGACAGAAGCGAAAATTGAAAATTTCATAAGGGGTACCTCTTTGTTCAAAAAATCGATTTTTAAAATTTTTTTTTAGAAATGGCTGAATTTTTGTTTGAAGTCTTATTTTTGCCAGTATTTTTCAAAACAAATCGATTTTTAAAGTATGGGAGCTCATTTTCAATTTTATGCGACAGAAGCGAAAATTGAAAATTTCATAAGGGGTACCTCTTAGTTCAAAAAATCGATTTTAAAAAATTTTTTTTAGAAATGGCTAAATTTTTGTTTGAAGTCTTATTTTTGCCAGTATTTTTCAAAACAAATCGATTTTTAAAGTATGGGAGCTCATTTTCAATTTTATGCGACAGAAGCGAAAATTGAAAATTTCATAAGGGAAATGGCAAAATTTTTGTTTGAAGTCTTATTTTTGCCAGTATTTTGCAAAACAAATCGATTTTTAAAGTATGGGAGCTCATTTTCAATTTTATGCGACAGAAGCGAAAATTGAAAATTTCATAAGGGGTACCTCTTAGTTCAAAAAATCGATTTTTAAAAATTTTTTTTAGAAATGGCTAAATTTTTGTTTGAAGTCTTATTTTTGCCAGTATTTTTCAAAACAAATCGATTTTTAAAGTATGGGAGCTCATTTTCAATTTTATGCGACAGAAGCGAAAATTGAAAATTTCATAAGGGGTACCTCTTAGTTCAAAAAATCGATTTTTAAAAATTTTTTTTAGAAATGGCTAAATTTTTGTTTGAAGTCTTATTTTTGCCAGTATTTTTCAAAACAAATCGATTTTTAAAGTATGGGAGCTCATTTTCAATTTTATGCGACAGAAGCGAAAATTGAAAATTTCATAAGGGGTACCTCTTAGTTCAAAAAATCGATTTTGAAAAATTTTTTTTAGAAATGGCTAAATTTTTGTTTGAAGTCTTATTTTTGCCAGTATTTTTCAAAACAAATCGATTTTTAAAGTATGGGAGCTCATTTTCAATTTTATGCGACAGAAGCGAAAATTGAAAATTTCATAAGGGGTACCTCTCAGTTCAAAAAATCGATTTTTAAAAATTTTTTTTAGAAATGGCTAAATTTTTGTTTGAAGTCTTATTTTTGCCAGTATTTTTCAAAACAAATCGATTTTTAAAGTATGGGAGCTCATTTTCAATTTTATGCGACAGAAGCGAAAATTGAAAATTTCATAAGGGGTACCTCTTAGTTCAAGAAATCGATTTTTAAAAATTTTTTTTAGAAATGGCTAAATTTTTGTTTGAAGTCTTATTTTTGCCAGTATTTTTCAAAACAAATCGATTTTTAAAGTATGGGAGCTCATTTTCAATTTTATGCGACAGAAGCGAAAATTGAAAATTTCATAAGGGGTACCTCTTAGTTCAAAAAATCGATTTTTAAAAATTTTTTTTTGAAATGGCTGAATTTTTGTTTGAAGTCTTATTTTTGCCAGTATTTTTCAAAACAAATCGATTTTTAAAGTATGGGAGCTCATTTTCAATTTTATGCGACAGAAGCGAAAATTGAAAATTTCATAAGGGGTACCTCTTTGTTCAAAAAATCGATTTTTAAAAAATTTTTTTAGAAATGGCTGAATTTTTGTTTGAAGTCTTATTTTTGCCAGTATTTTTCAAAACAAATCGATTTTTAAAGTATGGGAGCTCATTTTTAATTTTATGCGACAGAAGCGAAAATTGAAAATTTCATAAGGGGTACCTCTTTGTTCAAAAAATCGATTTAAAAAAAAATTTTTTAGAAATGGCTGAATTTTTGTTTGAAGTCTTATTTTTGCCAGTATTTTTCAAAACAAATCGATTTTTAAAGTATGGGAGCTCATTTTCAATTTTATGCGACAGAAGCGAAAATTGAAAATTTCATAAGGGGTACCTCTTAGTTCAAAAAATCGATTTTTAAAAATTTTTTTTAGAAATGGCTGAATTTTTGTTTGAAGTCTTATTTTTGCCAGAATTTTTCAAAACAAATCGATTTTTAAAGTATGGGAGCTCATTTTCAATTTTATGCGACAGAAGCGAAAATTGAAAATTTCATAAGGGGTACCTCTTAGTTCAAAAAATCGATTTTTAAAAATTTTTTTTAGAAATGGCTGAATTTTTGTTTGAAGTCTTATTTTTGCCAGTATTTTTCAAAACAAATCGATTTTTAAAGTATGGGAGCTCATTTTCAATTTTATGCGACAGAAGCGAAAATTGAAAATTTCATAAGGGGTACCTCTTACTTCAAAAAATCGATTTTTAAAATTTTTTTTTAGAAATGGCTGAATTTTTGTTTGAAGTCTTATTTTTGCCAGTATTTTTCAAAACAAATCGATTTTTAAAGTATGGGAGCTCATTTTCAATTTTATGCGACAGAAGCGAAAATTGAAAATTTCATAAGGGGTAACTCTTTGTTCAAAAAATCGATTTTAAAAAAATTTTTTTAGAAATGGCTGAATTTTTGTTTGAAGTCTTATTTTTGCCAGTATTTTTCAAAACAAATCGATTTTTAAAGTATGGGAGCTCATTTTCAATTTTATGCGACAGAAGCGAAAATTGAAAATTTCATAAGGGGTACCTCTTAGTTCAAAAAATCGATTTTTAAAAATTTTTTTTAGAAATGGCTGAATTTTTGTTTGAAGTCTTATTTTTGCCAGTATTTTTCAAAACAAATCGATTTTTAAAGTATGGGAGCTCATTTTCAATTTTATGCGACAGAAGCGAAAATTGAAAATTTCATAAGGGGTACCTCTTAGTTCAAAAAATCGATTTTTAAAAATTTTTTTTAGAAATGGCTGAATTTTTGTTTGAAGTCTTATTTTTGCCAGTATTTTTCAAAACAAATCGATTTTTAAAGTATGGGAGCTCATTTTCAATTTTATGCGACAGAAGCGAAAATTGAAAATTTCATAAGGGGTACCTCTTTGTTCAAAAAATCGATTTTTAAAATTTTTTTTTAGAAATGGCTGAATTTTTGTTTGAAGTCTTATTTTTGCCAGTATTTTTCAAAACAAATCGATTTTTAAAGTATGGGAGCTCATTTTCAATTTTATGCGACAGAAGCGAAAATTGAAAATTTCATAAGGGGTACCTCTTAGTTCAAAAAATCGATTTTAAAAAATTTTTTTTAGAAATGGCTAAATTTTTGTTTGAAGTCTTATTTTTGCCAGTATTTTTCAAAACAAATCGATTTTTAAAGTATGGGAGCTCATTTTCAATTTTATGCGACAGAAGCGAAAATTGAAAATTTCATAAGGGAAATGGCAAAATTTTTGTTTGAAGTCTTATTTTTGCCAGTATTTTGCAAAACAAATCGATTTTTAAAGTATGGGAGCTCATTTTCAATTTTATGCGACAGAAGCGAAAATTGAAAATTTCATAAGGGGTACCTCTTAGTTCAAAAAATCGATTTTTAAAAATTTTTTTTAGAAATGGCTAAATTTTTGTTTGAAGTCTTATTTTTGCCAGTATTTTTCAAAACAAATCGATTTTTAAAGTATGGGAGCTCATTTTCAATTTTATGCGACAGAAGCGAAAATTGAAAATTTCATAAGGGGTACCTCTTAGTTCAAAAAATCGATTTTTAAAAATTTTTTTTAGAAATGGCTAAATTTTTGTTTGAAGTCTTATTTTTGCCAGTATTTTTCAAAACAAATCGATTTTTAAAGTATGGGAGCTCATTTTCAATTTTATGCGACAGAAGCGAAAATTGAAAATTTCATAAGGGGTACCTCTTAGTTCAAAAAATCGATTTTGAAAAATTTTTTTTAGAAATGGCTAAATTTTTGTTTGAAGTCTTATTTTTGCCAGTATTTTTCAAAACAAATCGATTTTTAAAGTATGGGAGCTCATTTTCAATTTTATGCGACAGAAGCGAAAATTGAAAATTTCATAAGGGGTACCTCTCAGTTCAAAAAATCGATTTTTAAAAATTTTTTTTAGAAATGGCTAAATTTTTGTTTGAAGTCTTATTTTTGCCAGTATTTTTCAAAACAAATCGATTTTTAAAGTATGGGAGCTCATTTTCAATTTTATGCGACAGAAGCGAAAATTGAAAATTTCATAAGGGGTACCTCTTAGTTCAAAAAATCGATTTTTAAAAATTTTTTTTAGAAATGGCTAAATTTTTGTTTGAAGTCTTATTTTTGCCAGTATTTTTCAAAACAAATCGATTTTTAAAGTATGGGAGCTCATTTTCAATTTTATGCGACAGAAGCGAAAATTGAAAATTTCATAAGGGGTACCTCTTTGTTCAAAAAATCGATTTTTAAAAATTTTTTTTTGAAATGGCTGAATTTTTGTTTGAAGTCTTATTTTTGCCAGTATTTTTCAAAACAAATCGATTTTTAAAGTATGGGAGCTCATTTTCAATTTTATGCGACAGAAGCGAAAATTGAAAATTTCATAAGGGGTACCTCTTTGTTCAAAAAATCGATTTTTAAAAAATTTTTTTAGAAATGGCTGAATTTTTGTTTGAAGTCTTATTTTTGCCAGTATTTTTCAAAACAAATCGATTTTTAAAGTATGGGAGCTCATTTTTAATTTTATGCGACAGAAGCGAAAATTGAAAATTTCATAAGGGGTACCTCTTTGTTCAAAAAATCGATTTAAAAAAAAATTTTTTAGAAATGGCTGAATTTTTGTTTGAAGTCTTATTTTTGCCAGTATTTTTCAAAACATATCGATTTTTAAAGTATGGGAGCTCATTTTCAATTTTATGCGACAGAAGCGAAAATTGAAAATTTCATAAGGGGTACCTCTTAGTTCAAAAAATCGATTTTTAAAAATTTTTTTTAGAAATGGCTGAATTTTTGTTTGAAGTCTTATTTTTGCCAGTATTTTTCAAAACAAATCGATTTTTAAAGTATGGGAGCTCATTTTCAATTTTATGCGACAGAAGCGAAAATTGAAAATTTCATAAGGGGTACCTCTTTGTTCAAAAAATCGATTTTTAAAATTTTTTTTTAGAAATGGCTGAATTTTTGTTTGAAGTCTTATTTTTGCCAGTATTTTTCAAAACAAATCGATTTTTAAAGTATGGGAGCTCATTTTCAATTTTATGCGACAGAAGCGAAAATTGAAAATTTCATAAGGGGTACCTCTTAGTTCAAAAAATCGATTTTAAAAAATTTTTTTTAGAAATGGCTAAATTTTTGTTTGAAGTCTTATTTTTGCCAGTATTTTTCAAAACAAATCGATTTTTAAAGTATGGGAGCTCATTTTCAATTTTATGCGACAGAAGCGAAAATTGAAAATTTCATAAGGGAAATGGCAAAATTTTTGTTTGAAGTCTTATTTTTGCCAGTATTTTGCAAAACAAATCGATTTTTAAAGTATGGGAGCTCATTTTCAATTTTATGCGACAGAAGCGAAAATTGAAAATTTCATAAGGGGTACCTCTTAGTTCAAAAAATCGATTTTTAAAAATTTTTTTTAGAAATGGCTAAATTTTTGTTTGAAGTCTTATTTTTGCCAGTATTTTTCAAAACAAATCGATTTTTAAAGTATGGGAGCTCATTTTCAATTTTATGCGACAGAAGCGAAAATTGAAAATTTCATAAGGGGTACCTCTTAGTTCAAAAAATCGATTTTTAAAAATTTTTTTTAGAAATGGCTAAATTTTTGTTTGAAGTCTTATTTTTGCCAGTATTTTTCAAAACAAATCGATTTTTAAAGTATGGGAGCTCATTTTCAATTTTATGCGACAGAAGCGAAAATTGAAAATTTCATAAGGGGTACCTCTTAGTTCAAAAAATCGATTTTGAAAAATTTTTTTTAGAAATGGCTAAATTTTTGTTTGAAGTCTTATTTTTGCCAGTATTTTTCAAAACAAATCGATTTTTAAAGTATGGGAGCTCATTTTCAATTTTATGCGACAGAAGCGAAAATTGAAAATTTCATAAGGGGTACCTCTCAGTTCAAAAAATCGATTTTTAAAAATTTTTTTTAGAAATGGCTAAATTTTTGTTTGAAGTCTTATTTTTGCCAGTATTTTTCAAAACAAATCGATTTTTAAAGTATGGGAGCTCATTTTCAATTTTATGCGACAGAAGCGAAAATTGAAAATTTCATAAGGGGTACCTCTTAGTTCAAGAAATCGATTTTTAAAAATTTTTTTTAGAAATGGCTAAATTTTTGTTTGAAGTCTTATTTTTGCCAGTATTTTTCAAAACAAATCGATTTTTAAAGTATGGGAGCTCATTTTCAATTTTATGCGACAGAAGCGAAAATTGAAAATTTCATAAGGGGTACCTCTTTGTTCAAAAAATCGATTTTTAAAAATTTTTTTTTGAAATGGCTGAATTTTTGTTTGAAGTCTTATTTTTGCCAGTATTTTTCAAAACAAATCGATTTTTAAAGTATGGGAGCTCATTTTCAATTTTATGCGACAGAAGCGAAAATTGAAAATTTCATAAGGGGTACCTCTTTGTTCAAAAAATCGATTTTTAAAAAATTTTTTTAGAAATGGCTGAATTTTTGTTTGAAGTCTTATTTTTGCCAGTATTTTTCAAAACAAATCGATTTTTAAAGTATGGGAGCTCATTTTTAATTTTATGCGACAGAAGCGAAAATTGAAAATTTCATAAGGGGTACCTCTTTGTTCAAAAAATCGATTTAAAAAAAAATTTTTTAGAAATGGCTGAATTTTTGTTTGAAGTCTTATTTTTGCCAGTATTTTTCAAAACAAATCGATTTTTAAAGTATGGGAGCTCATTTTCAATTTTATGCGACAGAAGCGAAAATTGAAAATTTCATAAGGGGTACCTCTTAGTTCAAAAAATCGATTTTTAAAAATTTTTTTTAGAAATGGCTGAATTTTTGTTTGAAGTCTTATTTTTGCCAGAATTTTTCAAAACAAATCGATTTTTAAAGTATGGGAGCTCATTTTCAATTTTATGCGACAGAAGCGAAAATTGAAAATTTCATAAGGGGTACCTCTTAGTTCAAAAAATCGATTTTTAAAAATTTTTTTTAGAAATGGCTGAATTTTTGTTTGAAGTCTTATTTTTGCCAGTATTTTTCAAAACAAATCGATTTTTAAAGTATGGGAGCTCATTTTCAATTTTATGCGACAGAAGCGAAAATTGAAAATTTCATAAGGGGTACCTCTTACTTCAAAAAATCGATTTTTAAAATTTTTTTTTAGAAATGGCTGAATTTTTGTTTGAAGTCTTATTTTTGCCAGTATTTTTCAAAACAAATCGATTTTTAAAGTATGGGAGCTCATTTTCAATTTTATGCGACAGAAGCGAAAATTGAAAATTTCATAAGGGGTAACTCTTTGTTCAAAAAATCGATTTTAAAAAAATTTTTTTAGAAATGGCTGAATTTTTGTTTGAAGTCTTATTTTTGCCAGTATTTTTCAAAACAAATCGATTTTTAAAGTATGGGAGCTCATTTTCAATTTTATGCGACAGAAGCGAAAATTGAAAATTTCATAAGGGGTACCTCTTAGTTCAAAAAATCGATTTTTAAAAATTTTTTTTAGAAATGGCTGAATTTTTGTTTGAAGTCTTATTTTTGCCAGTATTTTTCAAAACAAATCGATTTTTAAAGTATGGGAGCTCATTTTCAATTTTATGCGACAGAAGCGAAAATTGAAAATTTCATAAGGGGTACCTCTTAGTTCAAAAAATCGATTTTTAAAAATTTTTTTTAGAAATGGCTGAATTTTTGTTTGAAGTCTTATTTTTGCCAGTATTTTTCAAAACAAATCGATTTTTAAAGTATGGGAGCTCATTTTCAATTTTATGCGACAGAAGCGAAAATTGAAAATTTCATAAGGGGTACCTCTTTGTTCAAAAAATCGATTTTTAAAATTTTTTTTTAGAAATGGCTGAATTTTTGTTTGAAGTCTTATTTTTGCCAGTATTTTTCAAAACAAATCGATTTTTAAAGTATGGGAGCTCATTTTCAATTTTATGCGACAGAAGCGAAAATTGAAAATTTCATAAGGGGTACCTCTTAGTTCAAAAAATCGATTTTAAAAAATTTTTTTTAGAAATGGCTAAATTTTTGTTTGAAGTCTTATTTTTGCCAGTATTTTTCAAAACAAATCGATTTTTAAAGTATGGGAGCTCATTTTCAATTTTATGCGACAGAAGCGAAAATTGAAAATTTCATAAGGGGTACCTCTTAGTTCAAAAAATCGATTTTTAAAAATTTTTTTTAGAAATGGCTAAATTTTTGTTTGAAGTCTTATTTTTGCCAGTATTTTTCAAAACAAATCGATTTTTAAAGTATGGGAGCTCATTTTCAATTTTATGCGACAGAAGCGAAAATTGAAAATTTCATAAGGGGTACCTCTTTGTTCAAAAAATCGATTTTTAAAAATTTTTTTTTGAAATGGCTGAATTTTTGTTTGAAGTCTTATTTTTGCCAGTATTTTTCAAAACAAATCGATTTTTAAAGTATGGGAGCTCATTTTCAATTTTATGCGACAGAAGCGAAAATTGAAAATTTCATAAGGGGTACCTCTTTGTTCAAAAAATCGATTTTTAAAAAATTTTTTTAGAAATGGCTGAATTTTTGTTTGAAGTCTTATTTTTGCCAGTATTTTTCAAAACAAATCGATTTTTAAAGTATGGGAGCTCATTTTTAATTTTATGCGACAGAAGCGAAAATTGAAAATTTCATAAGGGGTACCTCTTTGTTCAAAAAATCGATTTAAAAAAAAATTTTTTAGAAATGGCTGAATTTTTGTTTGAAGTCTTATTTTTGCCAGTATTTTTCAAAACATATCGATTTTTAAAGTATGGGAGCTCATTTTCAATTTTATGCGACAGAAGCGAAAATTGAAAATTTCATAAGGGGTACCTCTTTGTTCAAAAAATCGATTTAAAAAAAATTTTTTTTAGAAATGGCTGAATTTTTGTTTGAAGTCTTATTTTTGCCAGTATTTTTCAAAACAAATCGATTTTTAAAGTATGGGAGCTCATTTTCAATTTTATGCGACAGAAGCGAAAATTGAAAATTTCATAAGGGGTACCTCTTTGTTCAAAAAATCGATTTTTAAAAAATTTTTTTAGAAATGGCTGAATTTTTGTTTGAAGTCTTATTTTTGCCAGTATTTTTCAAAACAAATCGATTTTTAAAGTATGGGAGCTCATTTTCAATTTTATGCGACAGAAGCGAAAATTGAAAATTTCATAAGGGGTGCCTCTTTGTTCAAAAAATCGATTTAAAAAAAATTTTTTTAGAAATGGCTGAATTTTTGTTTGAAGTCTTATTTTTGCCAGTATTTTTCAAAACAAATCGATTTTTAAAGTATGGGAGCTCATTTTCAATTTTATGCGACAGAAGCGAAAATTGAAAATTTCATAAGGGGTACCTCTCTGTTCAAAAAATCGATTTTTAAAAAATTTTTTTAGAAATGGCTGAATTTTTGTTTGAAGTCTTATTTTTGCCAGTATTTTTCAAAACAAATCGATTTTTAAAGTATGGGAGCTCATTTTCAATTTTATGCGACAGAAGCGAAAATTGAAAATTTCATAAGGGGTACCTCTTAGTTCAAAAAATCGATTTTAAAAAAATTTTTTTAGAAATGACTGAATTTTTGTTTGAAGTCTTATTTTTGCCAGTATTTTTCAAAACAAATCGATTTTTAAAGTATGGGAGCTTATTTTAAATTTTATGCGACAGAAGCGAAAATTGAAAATTTCATAAGGGGTACGTACCTCTTTGTTAAAAAAATAGATTTTTAAAAATTTTTTTTAGAAATGGCTGAATTTTTGTTTGAAGTCTTATTTTTGCCAGTATTTTTCAAAACAAATCGATTTTTAAAGTATGGGAGCTCATTTTCAATTTTATGCGACAGAAGCGAAAATTGAAAATTTCATAAGGGGTACCTCTTTGTTCAAAAAATCGATTTTAAAAAAATTTTTTTAGAAATGACTGAATTTTTGTTTGAAGTCTTATTTTTGCCAGTATTTTTCAAAACAAATCGATTTTTAAAGTATGGGAGCTTATTTTAAATTTTATGCGACAGAAGCGAAAATTGAAAATTTCATAAGGGGTACGTACCTCTTTGTTAAAAAAATAGATTTTTAAAAATTTTTTTTAGAAATGGCTGAATTTTTGTTTGAAGTCTTATTTTTGCCAGTATTTTTCAAAACAAATCGATTTTTAAAGTATGGGAGCTCATTTTCAATTTTATGCGACAGAAGCGAAAATTGAAAATTTCATAAGGGGTACCTCTTTGTTCAAAAAATCGATTTTTAAAAAATTTTTTTAGAAATGGCTGAATTTTTGTTTGAAGTCTTATTTTTGCCAGTATTTTTCAAAACAAATCGATTTTTAAAGTATGGGAGCTCATTTTCAATTTTATGCGACAGAAGCGAAAATTGAAAATTTCATAAGGGGTACCTCTTTGTTCAAAAAATCGATTTTTAAAAAATTTTTTTTAGAAATGGCTGAATTTTTGTTTGAAGTCTTATTTTTGCCAGTATTTTTCAAAACAAATCGATTTTTAAAGTATGGGAGCTCATTTTCAATTTTATGCGACAGAAGCGAAAATTGAAAATTTCATAAGGGGTACGTACCTCTTTGTTCAAAAAATCGATTTTTAAAAAATTTTTTTTAGAAATGGCTGAATTTTTGTTTGAAGTCTTATTTTTGCCAGTATTTTTCAAAACAAATCGATTTTTAAAGTATGGGAGCTCATTTTCAATTTTATGCGACAGAAGCGAAAATTGAAAATTTCATAAGGGGTACCTCTTAGTTCAAAAAATCGATTTTAAAAAATTTTTTTTAGAAATGGCTGAATTTTTGTTTGAAGTCTTATTTTTGCCAGTATTTTTCAAAACAAATCGATTTTTAAAGTATGGGAGCTCATTTTCAATTTTATGCGACAGAAGCGAAAATTGAAAATTTCATAAGGGGTACCTCTTAGTTCAAAAAATCGATTTTTAAAAATTTTTTTTAGAAATGGCTGAATTTTTGTTTGAAGTCTTATTTTTGCCAGTATTTTTCAAAACAAATCGATTTTTAAAGTATGGGAGCTCATTTTCAATTTTATGCGACAGAAGCGAAAATTGAAAATTTCATAAGGGGTACCTCTTTGTTCAAAAAATCGATTTTAAAAAAATTTTTTTAGAAATGGCTGAATTTTTGTTTGAAGTCTTATTTTTGCCAGTATTTTTCAAAACAAATCGATTTTTAAAGTATGGGAGCTCATTTTCAATTTTATGCGACAGAAGCGAAAATTGAAAATTTCATAAGGGGTACCTCTTAGTTCAAAAAATCGATTTAAAAAAAAATTTTTTTAGAAATGGCTGAATTTTTGTTTGAAGTCTTATTTTTGCCAGTATTTTTCAAAACAAATCGATTTTTAAAGTATGGGAGCTTATTTTCAATTTTATGCGACAGAAGCGAAAATTGAAAATTGCATAAGGGGTACGTACCTCTTTGTTAAAAAAATAGATTTAAAAAAAATTTTTTTAGAAATGGCTGAATTTTTGTTTGAAGTCTTATTTTTGCCAGTATTTTTCAAAACAAATCGATTTTTAAAGTATGGGAGCTCATTCTCAATTTTATGCGACAGAAGCGAAAATTGAAAATTTCATAAGGGGTACCTCTTTGTTCAAAAAATCGATTTTAAAAAATTTTTTTTAGAAATGGCTGAATTTTTGTTTGAAGTCTTATTTTTGCCAGTATTTTTCAAAACAAATCGATTTTTAAAGTATGGGAGCTCATTTTCAATTTTATGCGACAGAAGCGAAAATTGAAAATTTCATAAGGGGTACCTCTTTGTTCAAAAAATCGATTTTAAAAAAATTTTTTTTAGAAATGGCTGAATTTTTGTTTGAAGTCTTATTTTTGCCAGTATTTTTCAAAACAAATCGATTTTTAAAGTATGGGAGCTCATTTTCAATTTTATGCGACAGAAGCGAAAATTGAAAATTTCATAAGGGGTACCTCTTTGTTCAAAAAATCGATTTAAAAAAAATTTTTTTAGAAATGGCTGAATTTTTGTTTGAAGTCTTATTTTTGCCAGTATTTTTCAAAACAAATCGATTTTTAAAGTATGGGAGCTCATTTTCAATTTTATGCGACAGAAGCGAAAATTGAAAATTTCATAAGGGGTACCTCTTTGTTCAAAAAATCGATTTTAAAAAAATTTTTTTAGAAATGGCTGAATTTTTGTTTGAAGTCTTATTTTTGCCAGTATTTTTCAAAACAAATCGATTTTTAAAGTATGGGAGCTTATTTTCAATTTTATGCGACAGAAG
Source organism: Linnaemya vulpina (assembly GCA_963675445.1). NCBI lineage: Eukaryota > Metazoa > Arthropoda > Insecta > Diptera > Tachinidae > Linnaemya > Linnaemya vulpina. Next base: position 14,595,965 of record OY776280.1, on the reverse strand, counting down.
CGAAAATTGAAAATTTCATAAGGGGTACGTACCTCTTTGTTAAAAAAATAGATTTTTAAAAAATTTTTTTAGAAATGGCTGAATTTTTGTTTGAAGTCTTATTTTTGCCAGTATTTTTCAAAACAAATCGATTTTTAAAGTATGGGAGCTCATTTTCAATTTTATGCGACAGAAGCGAAAATTGAAAATTTCATAAGGGGTACCTCTTAGTTCAAAAAATCGATTTTTAAAAATTTTTTTTAGAAATGGCTGAATTTTTGTTTGAAGTCTTATTTTTGCCAGTATTTTTCAAAACAAATCGATTTTTAAAGTATGGGAGCTCATTTTCAATTTTATGCGACAGAAGCGAAAATTGAAAATTTCATAAGGGGTACCTCTTTGTTCAAAAAATCGATTTTAAAAATTTTTTTTTAGAAATGGCTGAATTTTTGTTTGAAGTCTTATTTTTGCCAGTATTTTTCAAAACAAATCGATTTTTAAAGTATGGGAGCTCATTTTCAATTTTATGCGACAGAAGCGAAAATTGAAAATTTCATAAGGGGTACCTCTTAGTTCAAAAAATCGATTTTAAAAAAAATTTTTTTAGAAATGGCTGAATTTTTGTTTGAAGTCTTATTTTTGCCAGTATTTTTCAAAACAAATCGATTTTTAAAGTATGGGAGCTTATTTTCAATTTTATGCGACAGAAGCGAAAATTGAAAATTGCATAAGGGGTACGTACCTCTTTGTTAAAAAAATAGATTTTAAAAAAATTTTTTTAGAAATGGCTGAATTTTTGTTTGAAGTCTTATTTTTGCCAGTATTTTTCAAAACAAATCGATTTTTAAAGTATGGGAGCTCATTCTCAATTTTATGCGACAGAAGCGAAAATTGAAAATTTCATAAGGGGTACCTCTTAGTTCAAAAAATCGATTTAAAAAAATTTTTTTTAGAAATGGCTGAATTTTTGTTTGAAGTCTTATTTTTGCCAGTATTTTTCAAAACAAATCGATTTTTAAAGTATGGGAGCTCATTTTCAATTTTATGCGACAGAAGCGAAAATTGAAAATTTCATAAGGGGTACCTCTTTGTTCAAAAAATCGATTTTAAAAAAATTTTTTTTAGAAATGGCTGAATTTTTGTTTGAAGTCTTATTTTTGCCAGTATTTTTCAAAACAAATCGATTTTTAAAGTATGGGAGCTCATTTTCAATTTTATGCGACAGAAGCGAAAATTGAAAATTTCATAAGGGGTACCTCTTTGTTCAAAAAATCGATTTAAAAAAAATTTTTTTAGAAATGGCTGAATTTTTGTTTGAAGTCTTATTTTTGCCAGTATTTTTCAAAACAAATCGATTTTTAAAGTATGGGAGCTCATTTTCAATTTTATGCGACAGAAGCGAAAATTGAAAATTTCATAAGGGGTACCTCTTTGTTCAAAAAATCGATTTTAAAAAAATTTTTTTAGAAATGGCTGAATTTTTGTTTGAAGTCTTATTTTTGCCAGTATTTTTCAAAACAAATCGATTTTTAAAGTATGGGAGCTTATTTTCAATTTTATGCGACAGAAGCGAAAATTGAAAATTTCATAAGGGGTACGTACCTCTTTGTTAAAAAAATAGATTTTTAAAAAATTTTTTTAGAAATGGCTGAATTTTTGTTTGAAGTCTTATTTTTGCCAGTATTTTTCAAAACAAATCGATTTTTAAAGTATGGGAGCTCATTTTCAATTTTATGCGACAGAAGCGAAAATTGAAAATTTCATAAGGGGTACCTCTTTGTTCAAAAAATCGATTTTTAAAAAATTTTTTTAGAAATGGCTGAATTTTTGTTTGAAGTCTTATTTTTGCCAGTATTTTTCAAAACAAATAGATTTTTAAAGTATGGGAGCTCATTTTCAATTTTATGCGACAGAAGCGAAAATTGAAAATTTCATAAGGGGTACCTCTTTGTTCAAAAAATCGATTTTTAAAAAATTTTTTTAGAAATGGCTGAATTTTTGTTTAAAGTCTTATTTTTGCCAGTATTTTTCAAAACAAATCGATTTTTAAAGTATGGGAGCTCATTTTCAATTTTATGCGACAGAAGCGAAAATTGAAAATTTCATAAGGGGTACCTCTTTGTTCAAAAAATCGATTTTTAAAAATTTTTTTTTAGAAATGGCTGAATTTTTGTTTGAAGTCTTATTTTTGCCAGTATTTTTCAAAACAAATCGATTTTTAAAGTATGGGAGCTCATTTTCAATTTTATGCGACAGAAGCGAAAATTGAAAATTTCATAAGGGGTACCTCTTTGTTCAAAAAATCGATTTAAAAAAAATTTTTTTTAGAAATGGCTGAATTTTTGTTTGAAGTCTTATTTTTGCCAGTATTTTTCAAAACAAATCGATTTTTAAAGTATGGGAGCTCATTTTCAATTTTATGCGACAGAAGCGAAAATTGAAAATTTCATAAGGGGTACCTCTTTGTTCAAAAAATCGATTTTTAAAAAATTTTTTTAGAAATGGCTGAATTTTTGTTTGAAGTCTTATTTTTGCCAGTATTTTTCAAAACAAATCGATTTTTAAAGTATGGGAGCTCATTTTCAATTTTATGCGACAGAAGCGAAAATTGAAAATTTCATAAGGGGTACCTCTTTGTTCAAAAAATCGATTTAAAAAAAATTTTTTTAGAAATGGCTGAATTTTTGTTTGAAGTCTTATTTTTGCCAGTATTTTTCAAAACAAATCGATTTTTAAAGTATGGGAGCTCATTTTCAATTTTATGCGACAGAAGCGAAAATTGAAAATTTCATAAGGGGTACCTCTTTGTTCAAAAAATCGATTTTTAAAAAATTTTTTTAGAAATGGCTGAATTTTTGTTTGAAGTCTTATTTTTGCCAGTATTTTTCAAAACAAATCGATTTTTAAAGTATGGGAGCTCATTTTCAATTTTATGCGACAGAAGCGAAAATTGAAAATTTCATAAGGGGTACCTCTTTGTTCAAAAAATCGATTTAAAAAAAATTTTTTTAGAAATGGCTGAATTTTTGTTTGAAGTCTTATTTTTGCCAGTATTTTTCAAAACAAATCGATTTTTAAAGTATGGGAGCTCATTTTCAATTTTATGCGACAGAAGCGAAAATTGAAAATTTCATAAGGGGTACCTCTTTGTTCAAAAAATCGATTTTTAAAAAATTTTTTTAGAAATGGCTGAATTTTTGTTTGAAGTCTTATTTTTGCCAGTATTTTTCAAAACAAATCGATTTTTAAAGTATGGGAGCTCATTTTCAATTTTATGCGACAGAAGCGAAAATTGAAAATTTCATAAGGGGTACCTCTTTGTTCAAAAAATCGATTTAAAAAAAATTTTTTTAGAAATGGCTGAATTTTTGTTTGAAGTCTTATTTTTGCCAGTATTTTTCAAAACAAATCGATTTTTAAAGTATGGGAGCTCATTTTCAATTTTATGCGACAGAAGCGAAAATTGAAAATTTCATAAGGGGTACCTCTTTGTTCAAAAAATCGATTTTTAAAAAATTTTTTTAGAAATGGCTGAATTTTTGTTTGAAGTCTTATTTTTGCCAGTATTTTTCAAAACAAATCGATTTTTAAAGTATGGGAGCTCATTTTCAATTTTATGCGACAGAAGCGAAAATTGAAAATTTCATAAGGGGTACCTCTTTGTTCAAAAAATCGATTTTTAAAAAATTTTTTTTAGAAATGGCTGAATTTTTGTTTGAAGTCTTATTTTTGCCAGTATTTTTCAAAACAAATCGATTTTTAAAGTATGGGAGCTCATTTTCAATTTTATGCGACAGAAGCGAAAATTGAAAATTTCATAAGGGGTACCTCTTTGTTCAAAAAATCGATTTTTAAAAATTTTTTTTAGAAATGGCTGAATTTTTGTTTGAAGTCTTATTTTTGCCAGTATTTTTCAAAACAAATCGATTTTTAAAGTATGGGAGCTCATTTTCAATTTTATGCGACAGAAGCGAAAATTGAAAATTTCATAAGGGGTACCTCTTTGTTCAAAAAATCGATTTTTAAAAAATTTTTTTTAGAAATGGCTGAATTTTTGTTTGAAGTCTTATTTTTGCCAGTATTTTTCAAAACAAATCGATTTTTAAAGTATGGGAGCTCATTTTCAATTTTATGCGACAGAAGCGAAAATTGAAAATTTCATAAGGGGTACCTCTTTGTTCAAAAAATCGATTTAAAAAAAATTTTTTTAGAAATGGCTGAATTTTTGTTTGAAGTCTTATTTTTGCCAGTATTTTTCAAAACAAATCGATTTTTAAAGTATGGGAGCTCATTTTCAATTTTATGCGACAGAAGCGAAAATTGAAAATTTCATAAGGGGTACCTCTTTGTTCAAAAAATCGATTTTAAAAAAATTTTTTTAGAAATGGCTGAATTTTTGTTTGAAGTCTTATTTTTGCCAGTATTTTTCAAAACAAATCGATTTTTAAAGTATGGGAGCTCATTTTCAATTTTATGCGACAGAAGCGAAAATTGAAAATTTCATAAGGGGTACCTCTTAGTTCAAAAAATCGATTTAAAAAAAAATTTTTTTAGAAATGGCTGAATTTTTGTTTGAAGTCTTATTTTTGCCAGTATTTTTCAAAACAAATCGATTTTTAAAGTATGGGAGCTTATTTTATATTTTATGCGACAGAAGCGAAAATTGAAAATTTCATAAGGGGTACGTACCTCTTTGTTAAAAAAATAGATTTTTAAAAAATTTTTTTAGAAATGGCTGAATTTTTGTTTGAAGTCTTATTTTTGCCAGTATTTTTCAAAACAAATCGATTTTTAAAGTATGGGAGCTCATTCTCAATTTTATGCGACAGAAGCGAAAATTGAAAATTTCATAAGGGGTACCTCTTTGTTCAAAAAATCGATTTTAAAAAATTTTTTTTAGAAATGGCTGAATTTTTGTTTGAAGTCTTATTTTTGCCAGTATTTTTCAAAACAAATCGATTTTTAAAGTATGGGAGCTCATTTTCAATTTTATGCGACAGAAGCGAAAATTGAAAATTTCATAAGGGGTACCTCTTTGTTCAAAAAATCGATTTTAAAAAAAATTTTTTTAGAAATGGCTGAATTTTTGTTTGAAGTCTTATTTTTGCCAGTATTTTTCAAAACAAATCGATTTTTAAAGTATGGGAGCTCATTTTCAATTTTATGCGACAGAAGCGAAAATTGAAAATTTCATAAGGGGTACCTCTTTGTTCAAAAAATCGATTTTTAAAAATTTTTTTTAGAAATGGCTGAATTTTTGTTTGAAGTCTTATTTTTGCCAGTATTTTTCAAAACAAATCGATTTTTAAAGTATGGGAGCTCATTTTCAATTTTATGCGACAGAAGCGAAAATTGAAAATTTCATAAGGGGTACCTCTTTGTTCAAAAAATCGATTTTTAAAAAATTTTTTTAGAAATGGCTGAATTTTTGTTTGAAGTCTTATTTTTGCCAGTATTTTTCAAAACAAATCGATTTTTAAAGTATGGGAGCTCATTTTCAATTTTATGCGACAGAAGCGAAAATTGAAAATTTCATAAGGGGTACCTCTTTGTTCAAAAAATCGATTTAAAAAAAATTTTTTTAGAAATGGCTGAATTTTTGTTTGAAGTCTTATTTTTGCCAGTATTTTTCAAAACAAATCGATTTTTAAAGTATGGGAGCTCATTTTCAATTTTATGCGACAGAAGCGAAAATTGAAAATTTCATAAGGGGTACCTCTTAGTTCAAAAAAACGATTTTTAAAATTTTTTTTTAGAAATGGCTAAATTTTTGTTTGAAGTCTTATTTTTGCCAGTATTTTTCAAAACAAATCGATTTTTAAAGTATGGGAGCTCATTTTCAATTTTATGCGACAGAAGCGAAAATTGAAAATTTCATAAGGGGTACCTCTTTGTTCAAAAAATCGATTTTTAAAAAATTTTTTTAGAAATGGCTGAATTTTTGTTTGAAGTCTTATTTTTGCCAGTATTTTTCAAAACAAATCGATTTTTAAAGTATGGGAGCTCATTTTCAATTTTATGCGACAGAAGCGAAAATTGAAAATTTCATAAGGGGTACCTCTTAGTTCAAAAAATCGATTTTAAAAAATTTTTTTTAGAAATGGCTGAATTTTTGTTTGAAGTCTTACTTTTGCCAGTATTTTTCAAAACAAATCGATTTTTAAAGTATGGGAGCTTATTTTCAATTTTATGCGACAGAAGCGAAAATTGAAAATTTCATAAGGGGTACGTACCTCTTTGTTAAAAAAATAGATTTTTAAAAAATTTTTTAGAAATGGCTGAATTTTTGTTTGAAGTCTTATTTTTGCCAGTATTTTTCAAAACAAATCGATTTTTAAAGTATGGGAGCTCATTTTCAATTTTATGCGACAGAAGCGAAAATTGAAAATTTCATAAGCGGTACCTCTTTGTTCAAAAAATCGATTTTTAAAAAATTTTTTTAGAAATGGCTGAATTTTTGTTTAAAGTCTTATTTTTGCCAGTATTTTTCCAAACAAATCGATTTTTAAAGTATGGGAGCTCATTTTCAATTTTATGCGACAGAAGCGAAAATTGAAAATTTCATAAGGAATACCTCTTTGTTCAAAAAATCGATTTTAAGAAATTTTTTTTTAGAAATGGCTGAATTTTTGTTTGAAGTCTTATTTTTGCCAGTATTTTTCAAAACAAATCGATTTTTAAAGTATGGGAGCTCATTTTCAATTTTATGCGACAGAAGCGAAAATTGAAAATTTCATAAGGGGTACCTCTTTGTTCAAAAAATCGATTTTTATAAAATTTTTTTAGAAATGGCTGAATTTTTGTTTAAAGTCTTATTTTTGCCAGTATTTTTCAAAACAAATCGATTTTTAAAGTATGGGAGCTCATTCTCAATTTTATGCGACAAAAGCGAAAATTGAAAATTTCATAAGGGGTACCTCTTTGTTCAAAAAATCGATTTTAAAAAATTTTTTTTAGAAATGGCTGAATTTTTGTTTGAAGTCTTATTTTTGCCAGTATTTTTCAAAACAAATCGATTTTTAAAGTATGGGAGCTTATTTTCAATTTTATGCGACAGAAGCGAAAATTGAAAATTTCATAAGGGGTACGTACCTCTTTGTTAAAAAAATAGATTTTTAAAAAATTTTTTTAGAAATGGCTGAATTTTTGTTTGAAGTCTTATTTTTGCCAGTATTTTTCAAAACAAATCGATTTTTAAAGTATGGGAGCTCATTCTCAATTTTATGCGACAGAAGCGAAAATTGAAAATTTCATAAGGGGTACCTCTTTGTTCAAAAAATCGATTTTAAAAAATTTTTTTTAGAAATGGCTGAATTTTTGTTTGAAGTCTTATTTTTGCCAGTATTTTTCAAAACAAATCGATTTTTAAAGTATGGGAGCTCATTTTCAATTTTATGCGACAGAAGCGAAAATTGAAAATTTCATAAGGGGTACCTCTTTGTTCAAAAAATCGATTTTAAAAAATTTTTTTTTAGAAATGGCTGAATTTTTGTTTGAAGTCTTATTTTTGCCAGTATTTTTCAAAACAAATCGATTTTTAAAGTATGGGAGCTCATTTTCAATTTTATGCGACAGAAGCGAAAATTGAAAATTTCATAAGGGGTACCTCTTTGTTCAAAAAATCGATTTTTAAAAATTTTTTTTAGAAATGGCTGAATTTTTGTTTGAAGTCTTATTTTTGCCAGTATTTTTCAAAACAAATCGATTTTTAAAGTATGGGAGCTCATTTTCAATTTTATGCGACAGAAGCGAAAATTGAAAATTTCATAAGGGGTACCTCTTTGTTCAAAAAATCGATTTTTAAAAATTTTTTTTAGAAATGGCTGAATTTTTGTTTGAAGTCTTATTTTTGCCAGTATTTTTCAAAACAAATCGATTTTTAAAGTATGGGAGCTCATTTTCAATTTTATGCGACAGAAGCGAAAATTGAAAATTTCATAAGGGGTACCTCTTTGTTCAAAAAATCGATTTAAAAAAAATTTTTTTAGAAATGGCTGAATTTTTGTTTGAAGTCTTATTTTTGCCAGTATTTTTCAAAACAAATCGATTTTTAAGGTATGGGAGCTCATTCTCAATTTTATGCGACAGAAGCGAAAATTAAAAATTTCATAAGGGGTACCTCTTTGTTCAAAAAATCGATTTTAAAAATTTTTTTTTAGAAATGGCTGAATTTTTGTTTGAAGTCTTATTTTTGCCAGTATTTTTCAAAACAAATCGATTTTTAAAGTATGGGAGCTCATTTTCAATTTTATGCGACAGAAGCGAAAATTGAAAATTTCATAAGGGGTACCTCTTTGTTCAAAAAATCGATTTTTAAAAAATTTTTTTAGAAATGGCTGAATTTTTGTTTGAAGTCTTATTTTTGCCAGTATTTTTCAAAACAAATCGATTTTTAAAGTATGGGAGTTCATTTTCAATTTTATGCGACAGAAGCGAAAATTGAAAATTTCATAAGGGGTACCTCTTAGTTCAAAAAATCGATTTTAAAAAAATTTTTTTAGAAATGGCTGAATTTTTGTTTGAAGTCTTATTTTTGCCAGTATTTTTCAAAACAAATCGATTTTTAAAGTATGGGAGCTTATTTTCAATTTTATGCGACAGAAGCGAAAATTGAAAATTTCATAAGGGGTACGTACCTCTTTGTTAAAAAAATAGATTTTTAAAAAATTTTTTAGAAATGGCTGAATTTTTGTTTGAAGTCTTATTTTTGCCAGTATTTTTCAAAACAAATCGATTTTTAAAGTATGGGAGCTCATTTTCAATTTTATGCGACAGAAGCGAAAATTGAAAATTTCATAAGGGGTACCTCTTTGTTCAAAAAATCGATTTTTAAAAAATTTTTTTAGAAATGGCTGAATTTTTGTTTAAAGTCTTATTTTTGCCAGTATTTTTCCAAACAAATCGATTTTTAAAGTATGGGAGCTCATTTTCAATTTTATGCGACAGAAGCGAAAATTGAAAATTTCATAAGGAATACCTCTTTGTTCAAAAAATCGATTTTAAGAAATTTTTTTTTAGAAATGGCTGAATTTTTGTTTGAAGTCTTATTTTTGCCAGTATTTTTCAAAACAAATCGATTTTTAAGGTATGGGAGCTCATTTTCAATTTTATGCGACAGAAGCGAAAATTGAAAATTTCATAAGGGGTACCTCTTTGTTCAAAAAATCGATTTTTATAAAATTTTTTTAGAAATGGCTGAATTTTTGTTTAAAGTCTTATTTTTGCCAGTATTTTTCAAAACAAATCGATTTTTAAAGTATGGGAGCTCATTCTCAATTTTATGCGACAGAAGCGAAAATTGAAAATTTCATAAGGGGTACCTCTTTGTTCAAAAAATCGATTTTAAAAAATTTTTTTTAGAAATGGCTGAATTTTTGTTTGAAGTCTTATTTTTGCCAGTATTTTTCAAAACAAATCGATTTTTAAAGTATGGGAGCTCATTTTCAATTTTATGCGACAGAAGCGAAAATTGAAAATTTCATAAGGGGTACCTCTTAGTTCAAAAAATCGATTTTTAAAAATTTTTTTTAGAAATGGCTGAATTTTTGTTTGAAGTCTTATTTTTGCCAGTATTTTTCAAAACAAATCGATTTTTAAAGTATGGGAGCTCATTTTCAATTTTATGCGACAGAAGCGAAAATTGAAAATTTCATAAGGGGTACCTCTTTGTTCAAAAAATCTATTTTTAAAAATTTTTTTTAGAAATGGCTGAATTTTTGTTTGAAGTCTTACTTTTGCCAGTATTTTTCAAAATAAATCGATTTTTAAAGTATGGGAGCTCATTTTCAATTTTATGCGACAGAAGCGAAAATTGAAAATTTCATAAGGGGTACCTCTTTGTTCAAAAAATCGATTTTTAAAAAATTTTTTTAGAAATGGCTGAATTTTTGTTTGAAGTCTTATTTTTGCCAGTATTTTTCAAAACAAATCGATTTTTAAAGTATGGGAGCTCATTTTCAATTTTATGCGACAGAAGCGAAAATCGATTTTTAGAAATTTTTTTTAGAAATGGCTGAATTTTTGTTTGAAGTCTTATTTTTGCCAGTATTTTTCAAAACAAATCGATTTTTAAAGTATGGGAGCTCATTTTCAATTTTATGCGACAGAAGCGAAAATTGAAAATTTCATAAGGGGTAACTCTTAGTTCAAAAAATCGATTTTTAAAAATTTTTTTTAGAAATGGCTGAATTTTTGTTTGAAGTCTTATTTTTGCCAGTATTTTTCAAAACAAATCGATTTTTAAAGTATGGGAGCTCATTTTCAATTTTATGCGACAGAAGCGAAAATTGAAAATTTCATAAGGGGTAACTCTTTGTTCAAAAAATCGATTTTTAAAAATTTTTTTAGAAATGGCTGAATTTTTGTTTGAAGTCTTATTTTTGCCAGTATTTTTCAAAACAAATCGATTTTTAAAGTATGGGAGCTCATTTTCAATTTTATGCGACAGAAGCGAAAATTGAAAATTTCATAAGGGGTACCTCTTTGTTCAAAAAATCGATTTTTAAAAAATTTTTTTAGAAATGGCTGAATTTTTGTTTGAAGTCTTATTTTTGCCAGTATTTTTCAAAACAAATCGATTTTTAAAGTATGGGAGCTCATTCTCAATTTTATGCGACAGAAGCGAAAATTGAAAATTTCATTTTTATATGTTCAAAAAATCGATTTTAAAAAATTTTTTTTTAGAAATGGCTGAATTTTTGTTTGAAGTCTTATTTTTGCCAGTATTTTTCAAAACAAATCGATTTTTAAAGTATGGGAGCTCATTTTCAATTTTATGCGACAGAAGCGAAAATTGAAAATTTCATAAGGGGTACCTCTTAGTTCAAAAAATCGATTTTTAAAAATTTTTTTTAGAAATGGCTGAATTTTTGTTTGAAGTCTTATTTTTGCCAGTATTTTTCAAAACAAATCGATTTTTAAAGTATGGGAGCTCATTTTCAATTTTATGCGACAGAAGCGAAAATTGAAAATTTCATAAGGGGTAACTCTTTGTTCAAAAAATCGATTTTTAAAAAATTTTTTTAGAAATGGCTGAATTTTTGTTTGAAGTCTTATTTTTGCCAGTATTTTTCAAAACAAATCGATTTTTAAAGTATGGGAGCTCATTTTCAATTTTATGCGACAGAAGCGAAAATTGAAAATTTCATAAGGGGTACCTCTTTGTTCAAAAAATCGATTTTTAAAAATTTTTTTAGAAATGGCTGAATTTTTGTTTGAAGTCTTATTTTTGCCAGTATTTTTCAAAACAAATCGATTTTTAAAGTATGGGAGCTCATTCTCAATTTTATGCGACAGAAGCGAAAATTGAAAATTTCATTTTTATATGTTAAAAAAATCGATTTAAAAAAATTTTTTTTTAGAAATGGCTGAATTTTTGTTTGAAGTCTTATTTTTGCCAGTATTTTTCAAAACAAATCGATTTTTAAAGTATGGGAGCTCATTTTCAATTTTATGCGACAGAAGCGAAAATTGAAAATTTCATAAGGGGTACCTCTTTGTTCAAAAAATCGATTTTTAAAATTTTTTTTTAGAAATGGCTGAATTTTTGTTTGAAGTCTTATTTTTGCCAGTATTTTTCAAAACAAATCGATTTTTAAAGTATGGGAGCTCATTTTCAATTTTATGCGACAGAAGCGAAAATTGAAAATTTCATAAGGGGTACCTCTTAGTTCAAAAAATCGATTTTTAAAAATTTTTTTTTGAAATGGCTGAATTTTTGTTTGAAGTCTTATTTTTGCCAGTATTTTTCAAAACAAATCGATTTTTAAAGTATGGGAGCTCATTTTCAATTTTATGCGACAGAAGCGAAAATTGAAAATTTCATAAGGGGTACCTCTTTGTTCAAAAAATCGATTTTTAAAATTTTTTTTTAGAAATGGCTGAATTTTTGTTTGAAGTCTTATTTTTGCCAGTATTTTTCAAAACAAATCGATTTTTAAAGTATGGGAGCTCATTTTCAATTTTATGCGACAGAAGCGAAAATTGAAAATTTCATAAGGGGTACCTCTTTGTTCAAAAAATCGATTTTTGAAAAATTTTTTTAGAAATGGCTGAATTTTTGTTTGAAGTCTTATTTATGCCAGTATTTTTCAAAACAAATCGATTTTTAAAGTATGGGAGCTCATTTTCAATTTTATGCGACAGAAGCGAAAATTGAAAATTTCATAAGGGGTACCTCTTAGTTCAAAAAATCGATTTTAAAAATTTTTTTTTAGAAATGGCTGAATTTTTGTTTGAAGTCTTATTTTTGCCAGTATTTTTCAAAACAAATCGATTTTTAAAGTATGGGAGCTCATTTTCAATTTTATGCGACAGAAGCGAAAATTGAAAATTTCATAAGGGGTACCTCTTTGTTCAAAAAATCGATTTTAAAAAAATTTTTTTTAGAAATTGCTGAATTTTTGTTTGAAGTCTTATTTTTGCCAGTATTTTTCAAAACAAATCGATTTTTAAAGTATGGGAGCTCATTTTCAATTTTATGCCACAGAAGCGAAAATTGAAAATTTCATAAGGGGTACCTCTTAGTTCAAAAAATCGATTTTTAAAAAATTTTTTTAGAAATGGCTGAATTTTTGTTTGAAGTCTTATTTTTGCCAGTATTTTTCAAAACAAATCGATTTTTAAAGTATGGGAGCTCATTTTCAATTTCATGCGACAGAAGCGAAAATTGAAAATTTCATAAGGGGTACCTCTTTGTTCAAAAAATCGATTTTTGAAAAATTTTTTTAGAAATGGCTGAATTTTTGTTTGAAGTCTTATTTTTGCCAGTATTTTTCAAAACAAATCGATTTTTAAAGTATGGGAGCTCATTTTCAATTTTATGCGACAGAAGCGAAAATTGAAAATTTCATAAGGGGTACCTCTTAGTTCAAAAAATCGATTTTTAAAAATTTTTTTTAGAAATGGCTGAATTTTTGTTTGAAGTCTTATTTTTGCCAGTATTTTTCAAAACAAATCGATTTTTAAAGTATGGGAGCTCATTTTCAATTTTATGCGACAGAAGCGAAAATTGAAAATTTCATAAGGGGTACCTCTTTGTTCAAAAAATCGATTTTTAAAATTTTTTTTTAGAAATGGCTGAATTTTTGTTTGAAGTCTTATTTTTGCCAGTATTTTTCAAAACAAATCGATTTTTAAAGTATGGGAGCTCATTTTCAATTTTATGCGACAGAAGCGAAAATTGAAAATTTCATAAGGGGTACCTCTTAGTTCAAAAAATCGATTTTAAAAAATTTTTTTTAGAAATGGCTGAATTTTTGTTTGAAGTCTTATTTTTGCCAGTATTTTTCAAAACAAATCGATTTTTAAAGTATGGGAGCTCATTTTCAATTTTATGCGACAGAAGCGAAAATTGAAAATTTCATAAGGGGTACCTCTTTGTTCAAAAAATCGATTTTTCAAATTTTTTTTTAGAAATGGCTGAATTTTTGTTTGAAGTCTTATTTTTGCCAGTATTTTTCAAAACAAATCGATTTTTAAAGTATGGGAGCTCATTTTCAATTTTATGCGACAGAAGCGAAAATTGAAAATTTCATAAGGGGTACCTCTTAGTTCAAAAAATCGATTTTTAAAAATTTTTTTTAGAAATGGCTGAATTTTTGTTTGAAGTCTTATTTTTGCCAGTATTTTTCAAAACAAATCGATTTTTAAAGTATGGGAGCTCATTTTCAATTTTATGCGACAGAAGCGAAAATTGAAAATTTCATAAGGGGTACCTCTTAGTTCAAAAAATCGATTTTTAAAATTTTTTTTTAGAAATGGCTGAATTTTTGTTTGAAGTCTTATTTTTGCCAGTATTTTTCAAAACAAATCGATTTTTAAAGTATGGGAGCTCATTTTCAATTTTATGCGACAGAAGCGAAAATTGAAAATTTCATAAGGGGTACCTCTTTGTTCAAAAAATCGATTTTTGAAAAATTTTTTTAGAAATGGCTGAATTTTTGTTTGAAGTCTTATTTTTGCCAGTATTTTTCAAAACAAATCGATTTTTAAAGTATGGGAGCTCATTTTCAATTTTATGCGACAGAAGCGAAAATTGAAAATTTCATAAGGGGTACCTCTTAGTTCAAAAAATCGATTTTAAAAATTTTTTTTTAGAAATGGCTGAATTTTTGTTTGAAGTCTTATTTTTGCCAGTATTTTTCAAAACAAATCGATTTTTAAAGTATGGGAGCTCATTTTCAATTTTATGCGACAGAAGCGAAAATTGAAAATTTCATAAGGGGTACCTCTTTGTTCAAAAAATCGATTTTAAAAAAATTTTTTTTAGAAATTGCTGAATTTTTGTTTGAAGTCTTATTTTTGCCAGTATTTTTCAAAACAAATCGATTTTTAAAGTATGGGAGCTCATTTTCAATTTTATGCCACAGAAGCGAAAATTGAAAATTTCATAAGGGGTACCTCTTAGTTCAAAAAATCGATTTTTAAAAAATTTTTTTAGAAATGGCTGAATTTTTGTTTGAAGTCTTATTTTTGCCAGTATTTTTCAAAACAAATCGATTTTTAAAGTATGGGAGCTCATTTTCAATTTCATGCGACAGAAGCGAAAATTGAAAATTTCATAAGGGGTACCTCTTTGTTCAAAAAATCGATTTTTGAAAAATTTTTTTAGAAATGGCTGAATTTTTGTTTGAAGTCTTATTTTTGCCAGTATTTTTCAAAACAAATCGATTTTTAAAGTATGGGAGCTCATTTTCAATTTTATGCGACAGAAGCGAAAATTGAAAATTTCATAAGGGGTACCTCTTTGTTCAAAAAATCGATTTTTAAAATTTTTTTTTAGAAATGGCTGAATTTTTGTTTGAAGTCTTATTTTTGCCAGTATTTTTCAAAACAAATCGATTTTTAAAGTATGGGAGCTCATTTTCAATTTTATGCGACAGCAGCGAAAATTGAAAATTTCATAAGGGGTACCTCTTAGTTCAAAAAATCGATTTTTAAAAATTTTTTTTAGAAATGGCTGAATTTTTGTTTGAAGTCTTATTTTTGCCAGTATTTTTCAAAACAAATCGATTTTTAAAGTATGGGAGCTCATTTTCAATTTTATGCGACAGAAGCGAAAATTGAAAATTTCATAAGGGGTACCTCTTAGTTCAAAAAATCGATTTTTAAAAATTTTTTTTAGAAATGGCTGAATTTTTGTTTGAAGTCTTATTTTTGCCAGTATTTTTCAAAACAAATCGATTTTTAAAGTATGGGAGCTCATTTTCAATTTTATGCGACAGAAGCGAAAATTGAAAATTTCATAAGGGGTACCTCTTAGTTCAAAAAATCGATTTTTAAAAATTTTTTTTAGAAATGGCTCAATTTTTGTTTGAAGTCTTATTTTTGCCAGTATTTTTCAAAACAAATCGATTTTTAAAGTATGGGAGCTCATTTTCAATTTTATGCGACAGAAGCGAAAATTGAAAATTTCATAAGGGGTACCTCTTTGTTCAAAAAATCGATTTTTGAAAAATTTTTTTAGAAATGGCTGAATTTTTGTTTGAAGTCTTATTTTTGCCAGTATTTTTCAAAACAAATCGATTTTTAAAGTATGGGAGCTCATTTTCAATTTTATGCGACAGAAGCGAAAATTGAAAATTTCATAAGGGGTACCTCTTTGTTAAAAAAATCGATTTTTGAAAAAATTTTTTAGAAATGGCTGAATTTTTGTTTGAAGTCTTATTTTTGCCAGTATTTTTCAAAACAAATCGATTTTTAAAGTATGGGAGCTCATTTTCAATTTTATGCGACAGAAGCGAAAATTGAAAATTTCATAAGGGGTACCTCTTTGTTAAAAAAATCGATTTTTGAAAAAATTTTTTAGAAATGGCTGAATTTTTGTTTGAAGTCTTATTTTTGCCAGTATTTTTCAAAACAAATCGATTTTTAAAGTATGGGAGCTCATTTTCAATTTTATGCGACAGAAGCGAAAATTGAAAATTTCATAAGGGGTACATCTTTGTTCAAAAAATCGATTTTTAAAATTTTTTTTTAGAAATGGCTGAATTTTTGTTTGAAGTCTTATTTTTGCCAGTATTTTTCAAAACAAATCGATTTTTAAAGTATGGGAGCTCATTTTCAATTTTATGCGACAGAAGCGAAAATTGAAAATTTCATAAGGGGTACCTCTTTGTTCAAAAAATCGATTTTTAAAAATTTTTTTTAGAAATGGCTGAATTTTTGTTTGAAGTCTTATTTTTGCCAGTATTTTTCAAAACAAATCGATTTTTAAAGTATGGGAGCTCATTTTCAATTTTATGCGACAGAAGCGAAAATTGAAAATTTCATAAGGGGTACCTCTTAGTTCAAAAAATCGATTTTTAAAAATTTTTTTTAGAAATGGCTGAATTTTTGTTTGAAGTCTTATTTTTGCCAGTATTTTTCAAAACAAATCGATTTTTAAAGTATGGGAGCTCATTCTCAATTTTATGCGACAGAAGCGAAAATTGAAAATTTCATAAGGGGTACGTACCTCTTTGTTCAAAAAATCGATTTAAAAAAATTTTTTTTTAAAAATGGCTGAATTTTTGTGTGAAGTCTTATTTTTGCCAGTATTTTTCAAAACAAATCGATTTTTAAAGTATGGGAGCTCATTTTCAATTTTATGCGACAGAAGCGAAAATTGAAAATTTCATAAGGGGTACCTCTTAGTTCAAAAAATCGATTTTTAAAAATTTTTTTTAGAAATGGCTGAATTTTTGTTTGAAGTCTTATTTTTGCCAGTATTTTTCAAAACAAATCGATTTTTAAAGTATGGGAGCTCATTTTCAATTTTATGCGACAGAAGCGAAAATTGAAAATTTCATAAGGGGTACCTCTTTGCTCAAAAAATCGATTTTAAAAAATTTTTTTTAGAAATGGCTGAATTTTTGTTTGAAGTCTTACTTTTGCCAGTATTTTTCAAAACAAATCGATTTTTAAAGTATGGGAGCTCATTTTCAATTTTATGCGACAGAAGCGAAAATTGAAAATTTCATAAGGGGTACCTCTTTGTTCAAAAAATCGATTTTTAAAATTTTTTTTTAGAAATGGCTGAATTTTTGTTTGAAGTCTTATTTTTGCCAGTATTTTTCAAAACAAATCGATTTTTAAAGTATGGGAGCTCATTTTCAATTTTATATGACAGAAGCGAAAATTGAAAATTTCATAAGGGGTACCTCTTTGTTCAAAAAATCGATTTTAAAAAATTTTTTTTAGAAATGGCTGAATTTTTGTTTGAAGTCTTATTCTTGCCAGTATTTTTCAAAACAAATCGATTTTTAAAGTATGGGAGCTCATTTTCAATTTTATATGACAGAAGCGAAAATTGAAAATTTCATAAGGGGTACCTCTTTGTTCAAAAAATCGACTTTTAAAATTTTTTTTTGAGAAATGGCTGAATTTTTGTTTGAAGTCTTATTTTTGCCAGTATTTTTCAAAACAAATCGATTTTTAAAGTATGGGAGCTCATTTTCAATTTTATGACAGAAGCGAAAATTGAAAATTTCATAAGGCGTACCTCTTTGTTAAAAAAATCTATTTAAAAAAATTTTTTTTAGAAATGGCTGAATTTTTGTTTGAAGTCTTATTTTTGCCAGTATTTTTCAAAACAAATCGATTTTTAAAGTATGGGAGCTCATTTTCAATTTCATATGACAGAAGCGAAAATTGAAAATTTCATAAGGGGTACCCCTCTTTGTTCAAAAAATCGATTTAAAAAAAATTTTTTAGAAATGGCTGAATTTTTGTTTGAAGTCTTATTTTTGCCAGTATTTTTCAAAACAAATCAATTTTTAAAGTACGGGAGCTCATTTTCAATTTTATATGACAGAAGTGAAAATTGAAAATTTCATAAGGGGTACCCCTCTTTGTTCAAAAAATCGATTTAAAAAAAAATTTTTTAGAAATGGCTGAATTTTTGTTTGAAGTCTTATTTTTGCCAGTATTTTTTAAAACAAATAGATTTTTAAAGTATGGGAGCTCATTCTCAATTTTATGCGACAGAAGCGAAAATTGAAAATTTCATAAGGGGTACCCCTCTTTGTTCAAAAAATGGATTTAAAAAAAAATTTTTTTGAAATGGCTGAATTTTTGTTTGAAGTCTTATTTTTGCCAGTATTTTTCAAAACAAATCGATTTTTAAAGTATGGGAGCTCATTTTCAATTTTATATGACAGAAGCGAAAATTGAAAATTTCATAAGGGGTACGTACCTCTTTGTTCAAAAAATCTATTTAAAATTTTTTTTTTTTTAGAAATGGCTGAATTTTTGTTTGAAGTCTTATTTTTGCCAGTATTTTTCAAAACGAATCGATTTTTAAAGTATGGGAGCTTATTTTCAATTTTATATGACAGAAGCGAAAATTGAAAATTTCATAAGGGTTACGTACCTCTTTGTTTAAAAAATCGATTTTTTTAATTTTTTTAGAAACACGTAAATTTTTGTCAGCAGCCTTCTTTTTTCCTGTATTTTTCAAAATTAAACATTTTAAAAAGTAAAAATGCTTGATTTTTAATTTTTAGAAAAATTGCAAATATCGAAAATTTCATAAAGGGTACGTACCTCTTTGTTCATAAGATAGATTTTTTTTAATTTTCTTAGAAGCGCTTAAATTTTTGTCAGCAGCCGTCTTTTTGCCAGTATTTTCCAAAATGAAACATTTTTAAAAGTAAAAATGCTTGATTTTTAATTTTTAGAAAAATTGCAAATATCGAAAATTTCATAAAGGGTACGTACCTCTTTGTTCATAAGATAGATTTTTTTTAATTTTCTTAGAAGCGCTTAAATTTTTGTCAGCAGCCGTCTTTTTGCCAGTATTTTCCAAAATGAAACATTTTTAAAAGTAAAAATGCTTATAGTCCCGAGTAATATATTTTTTAAGTTTAAAGGTAGTTGTAAATGTTAAAGTTTTCGTAATTCATACGTTAACATTTCAATAAATACAGCTTTGATATATAACTCAATATACCGCGCAAGGTAAATTTTTTAAATTGAATTCTCTAACCCTGAGAATTGCTTAACAGCTGTTGGAATCAAACAAATTGCTTTAACTGATATGGGGGTTTTGTTATTGCAATATAATATTTATCTCCAAGTATTCGTAGCTTGATAATTGTATAATTTACTATAGTTATTAAAGCTACATTGCACGCACACAAAAAATTTAATGGCGGCCACACGTTCTTTACTGCTACTCTCTTCCTCACGAGTTCATGGTTATGGTTATTTGGAACATGCTAAGGAGGAAATATTGAAATTTTTCAACAAGTAAGCAATAAGTAATAAGTCATTAGAAGATAATGTTTTTTTTACTTTGCTGCAGAAAGAATGTTACAAAAATACTTTTTGTGCCTTATGCAATGCCTGACCATGACGCATACACAAAAGTAGTTAGTGAGGCTTTAGCTCCTTGGGGTTATACAATTGAGGGCATCCACACGAAAGATGATCCAGTTGATGCTATAAATTCTGCGCAAGCGTTATTTGTAGGCGGTGGCAATACTTTTGTTTTATTAAAAACTCTTTACGAATTAAATGTGATCGAGGCGATAAGAACGGTAACGTTAAACTACGGCACTCCATATATGGGTAGTAGTGCAGGTACTAATGTTGCTACACGTTCAATAAATACCACAAACGACATGCCTGTAGCTTATCCTCCTACATTTGATGCATTAAATTTAATTCCATTTAATATAAATCCACATTATTTGGAAACAGACTCAAATGCGGAACATAAGGGAGAAACTAGGGATCAACGATTGGAAGAATTTTTATTTTATCATAAGCGACCAGTATTAGGTTTACGGGAGGGTACCGCACTTCTTGTAGAAAGTGATAAATTGACTTTAGTGGGTGATAGAATGGCAAAGTTATTTCGACCGTAAGTATTTCAACAGAGTCTATTAACTGTCATTTTTATTGAAATTATTAAACTCCTGTTTATCTGCGTAGTACCAATGCATTATTTTTATTTTCTTTTAGTCAACACGATCCAGTCGAATTTGAACCCAATTCAGATTTAAGCTTTTTATTAAATGAGATTTAGAATTTTTAAAAGCATTTATGAATATTTTAATCAGAAATAAAATAAAATTTTATTTTTTATGCATATTTCCACTATTTGTAATTAAATATTTATCAAACAAGTAATTTCCCAAATCGCATTCTGATCGTTTAAGTTGAGTTATTAAATCACCCAACTGTTTGATAGCATCAACTTGTTCCTGAAGAAAATTGGCCTCAATAAAATCACACATATTTGGATCATTACTTTTGGAGGCAATATTGTGAGCTTCCAACAAAGCCTATGTCAATTAAAACAAAAATTATATTCTAATTTAAAATGCTTCACAAGATAAAATGTAAGGATATGTTGAACTTTTTAAGTAGGTATGTAAGTGGATACACGTGTAAGTATGAACACATTTAGTGAGAGTAATATGTTCCGACACTCGCACGATTGTGAAATCGCATGCGAGATAAAAATCACAAAACTTGTTCTGAGACTCACGGTTTTTGCTTGCGATTTGCCATATTAAATATTACTGTTTATTTTATTAAAATCTCTTATGTGGAAGGAAACAATGTCCAAGCAAAAATAAATAATTTTGAAATGTAGTTATATAAAAAAATATTTGGGAGTGCGTTGCTAGTTTTGATACAAATAAAAACAGAAAACCCGTCGGCATCTTTGTATCAATATTTTGCAAATTTATTTGCAAGGTATTTTCGCTACAAATACATGATAAAAACAATTAAATTCATTTATTCATCATTTTAAGATTTCTTTTTTCAGTTTTGTTTAAATTAAAAAGTTCAAATCAGTTCAGTATACTCTTTCGGTTAGAACTCGCCAAAAGTTTTGCTAAGTTACAATCGCAAATTTTATACGGAATGCGAATGTCAGAGCATAGCCGCTGGTTTGTCTTTTAAATGCAGGATTTTGGGTTTGATTTTTAAACTCACCTGATTTACTTCCTTTTCCATTTTCAGTGCTTCCATAATTGCATCCTTAATTGATCCTATTTCAATTTTCGGCGCATCCAACGATTCTATTCTTATAATTCCACCTCTTTTATTCATATACTCCATAAACATTTCAGCATGTTTACGTTCTTCATGGCTTGCATCATTTAAAAATTTAAATATTCCTGGTTCTGCTACATCACTGCGATTGAAATGAAAAGCCTAGAACAATTAATCGTTTTTCATAATTAGCTATAGAAGTGAATAAATTGTTAAATTCAATTCTACCATTGCTAAATAGTTATGGCAGGCTTGCAGTTCCATATTTATTTGTTTGTTTATTGCTTCCTCGCATTCCTTTCCAAAATTTTCCCTAACTAATAGACACAAAATACGTTTAAAATTAAGCTGAACAAGGGATTTCATATTTATTTTGTTAATTCATTCAAACTTAAACACACAAAAATATAACAGAAGTTGAAAATCGGAATAACTGACAGAGAACATATAGAACGACATGATATAATATTATCATGACACACACGAAGGAACATTAGTAGAAACATGTTCGATACATGGTATAATCAAAATTCCTCATATCATTATATAACATCAGTACGAAAATAGCGCTGGATAGTTCGGATTTCGCTATCGATATTGACTGATTGTTTGTACTTGTGTTTAACTAATTTTTTATCCGGCAACAGTTCCTTGTTGTTTAATAATTTAAAAAAAAATAGCCTTATATAGTTTAAATAAGAGCTGTGTATTTAGGTTCGTAAAAGATCAGGTGGCAGTTTTTGAGAATATGTGGTGGTGTCAGTTACATTATCGTTTAAGTAGCACATCTTATAACAACTACAATTCAACTATAGAGGTATATATCGTTCTCCTAATACTAGGAAAAACCCTTAGTATTTTCTACGACAAGCCTTAAAATAGTTTGAAGCCATCGATAGTATCGATATTACTATCGATGTTATTCCAGCGTCATACAATAAATTATGATCGAATTTTATTGAGAACATAAATAAATTGTAGAATTTATTTAACAAGATTTTAGAATTTGTACTGTTTTCATACTTTGTAATTTTAGTGCTTAAGCTTAATTGAATTTAACTATTTATGATTCTACATGACGAAATTTATAAAGCAAAATAATAATTACACAAGATAATTTAAAATTAACGCTCACGCTATATTGTTATACAAATAGTTTAGACGAATTTTAAACTTACAACACTGAGATCACATGCATAAAGTAAGATAATTTATATTTTGAATTTTAAATAAGATCGCTTGGCGACAATTGAGATTCGCCTTCGGCTAAATACATGCGCATGGCTTTGAAAAGCAAAGCAATACCCATATATTTCTTTTCTTTCATAGTCCACATTTTTGAAGGCCCGTAATAATCACCTCGTTTACAATTTGTTAAATGTTGCAAACCTAGTGCATCTATAATGGAAGCTTCACGTGTATACGCGTCAATAGGCAAAATGTTATGAAACACATGAAGGCAAACCACTCCATTTCCATTTCCCCAAATATTTAAAATACGATTAATTTTTTTACTATTTGAGTTGTTTTGGGGTGGGGATTTGAAAATTTCAAGATTTAAAGGTTGCCTTTTAACTGGTAATCATTAAACAACAAATTTTATTGTTTTTATTATTGAAGAGGAAGAATTAAAAAGTAACTTACTTGATATCATTTTGCCCTGTTTATCACAGTTTTCCATAAGCTCTTTATTGTGGAGTGGAGAATGTTTTTTCATGGCATCGTACAAATGAGAATATGGTCGTGCAGTTTTTCCTTTGCCCACATAAAAAATAGATGGTAAAAATCGTCGCCAAATATCAAATTCGTTTAGGAACTAAAATTTTTGAAATATAGTTTTAAATAAAGATTCTCAGCTTATAAATATGTTGATACCAACCGCACTTTCTCCAGCTAAGTTACACGATATGCGGGGATCAATTAACATATAAATAAAACTTTGTTTTAAATGTCCTTCACGCATTTTTTTTTTGTTCGTATTGCCTTCAAAATACTCCATAGATTGAACGTCATATTTCATATAGTCTTTTATACGTTGAAAGTCTTCTTCAGATCTGAAAGTTCTCTGTAGTTCCACGGAAAATTCTTTAAATAGAAAAGTATTTATGATAAGGTAATTTCAAATATTATTTTAATTACTTTTATCAGTCTTCAGTTTTTGCTTTGATTTTGTGAAACATCTTAATAAATTTGAATTTTGAAATCTTATTTTAATAAAAGAATTTAGAAAAAACATTTCAAAATTAAAAACTTGATAACTTTGACATTATTTAGAAAATTTTGAATACTTAATTACAATTAAATTTAAGGGGATCTCACATATTTGAATCAGAATAATTTTATGCCTGAGTCCCGGTTCTGTGGCGGAATGAAATAATACAATGCTGCCTTCTTTTTTTCACAAAAAAAATAAAAAATAAAAATAAAACAACAACACCAGTTTTTGAACTTCACAATTGGTAAGAATAATAATAGAAAAATTACTCATTAATTGAACTTTTAAAATAAAAACTCGTATCACACGTATCACGTCTTACAGAATTGCTGCGCTGAAGTGTATTCCTTGATGCCGCTGATCGAATCTAAATATTATAAATATATCTGTTTTTATTAATTAATAGAAGGAAATTATTTCCTGATGAAGCTAACCAATGGTTAGCGAAATATCGAATATTAATATAAAAAAACCTCAAAACTCAAACATATCTATTAATTATTAAAAGAACAATGGTTAACAAATTACATACATGAATCATAAATCTTTTTTTTATACATAGTGCTTTCTCTATCACTTACGTTTTCAGGAAACGACACTTCTCTAAAGCAAAGAAAACTATCAAGTGGGCATTGGGAATAAAAATCATATGATGGTAAGCAAGAGCTGGCTATTTTTCGCTTACAAATCTGTTTTCCGGTGGGCCGCAATTTTTGCTTTGAAATATTTTTTCAACCAAGAAATATAGGCAGTGTCCTCGACACTAAATATGTGCACTATTTCTTCATAATTGTAGTATATTTTCAAAGACTATAAGTGCATGGTAAAACCACATGCTTTAGTGATTATTTTAATCTGCTTTTACAGAGAAAACTCACTTTAGTGACAATTTTAAAATACTTTTACAGAAAAAGCTTACTTTAGTGATAATTTTAATATATGAAAATGTTTCGCGCTTGATATACATATGTATTACTACAACACAGAATAACAGAAATCATACGACTGTCACTTTTACTTAAAAATGTTGACTAATACCATAACCACTTTGATAGTGTCTAAACCCCTTAGTCCCGCTTTACACGCTTGAACTTATGCTGCCCAAGTTCAATAAACTCCGTACCGCAACTCTGTTTCGAACCGAAATAAAAGTATATAACTATTTTCTTATTTTTCATAGAAGCAGCAAAAGCTCAAGTAGATGAACCGGGACTTAGCATTTGTGGGATGTTAATTATGAAAAGAAATCAACTTTAAATTTGAAGCTATGGAAAAATGAAATCAAAATTGCCTTGAAATTTTAATAATTGATTTCAAATTGTTTCATAATTTATTCTTTATATTTTATAGTACTTTAAACTATTATTTTATGTATTTTTGAGAATCCTAAAATTTTAAATTAAAAATACAACGAAAAACATGTCATTAGTAACGGGAAAAGATATATTAAATGTATTATTTGAGTTGAAAAATCCCGCAAATTTAAACGAAATTGTTGATCGTTTACATGCAAGTAATGAAGGTAGCAAGACCGCACTATTAAAAGAAACAGAAGTCATTCTGAATGCTGGTGTACGTTTCGGCTTTATTATGGAAGAGGATAACCAATATCGAGCTGAATATATGTTTCCACCTGACCAGCGTATTCAACCAAGAGATGTAGATGAAAAAAATAAAAAACCTAGTAAACAATTTTATCCCAAAACGGCAGTCTCAAGTGATGAGGATGATCTTAATGAACATGAGGACGATTGCGGTCCAAGATTAAGTAGAAGAAGACGATCTCGAAGTCGCAGTATTAAACGACGAGTTAGCCGGCGGCGAAGAAGACATGGTTGATTTGTTTTATTGCGTGTAAATGTGAAATCTATGTATTGTTTGACTTTCGAATTAAATATAAATTGTATGTCCCTATTGCGGTTCACTTGAAAAAACATTTTGTTAAATGATAAAAATATCCACTTCATACATATGTGTGAGGGACACGAACAAATTAATAATCATTCGTATTGTGACTTCGCAGTGCAAAACGCGTAGGATCTAAATTTGTATTGAAATTTTAATAGTTATCGGATGCTGTAATATGACCTCTGGAATTTTTAGCTCAATATTCACATTTGACATTTTGCTCAGATACCTTCAATACGGAAGATTTTTTAAGATTTTTTTTTGTTGGTATGTATATACGTATGTCAACTTCTTAGCTGCTCGTTGCAAAACTATTACGTTTAGAAATCTTCTTTACGAGTCGCACACTTACCGTTCAGTAAGCAATTTAGAGTTTGATGATCCTAGAATAGCCTGTCATATTAGTACCTTGATTTTTGTTATTTTCATGAGTATGAGTTTCTTATTTTTAAGACTGGGGAGCCATAAAAAGCGTATTTCGTTAGTAGAAATTACGAAAAATTTTCAAAAATATTCTATATTTTTTGCAAAAGTAAATTTTCATAATGAAATAAAACAAAATTTTACAATTTTGACTACTACTATTCAAGAAATTGACTATAACAAACATATCATAACTTTTAACGTTTCGTGTCTAAATCGTTTTTCATCAGCTATCTTAATCAATTTATTTATGCAAACGATTATTTTGCTTAAAACAAATACTTCAAGGTTTTTTCTAATTCCAAGACACCTTTTCTGGTACTATTGTGTTTTTAAAAGCACATTTGATTTCAAATTACATTTTATCTGTGCTATTTGAAATAACAAGAAATACTACAGCATTCGATATAGGCAGAAATATCAATTTAAAATTTAATTTGTATCAAAATTTCTATCGATATGGAATGTGGTAATTTGGACTCTATTTACTCAATGTTGTTATTTCACAACGGTAAGCTATGCCAAAAAAATTTTCAAATCACTTTATTTTTTCAATCATTCTAAATAAAAAATTACTTCAATAATTATTACTTTTTTTGCAATTGGTTATTTTATTTACAGCCAATGCTTCAAAATTAAGAAAACTCCAAGACACCTTTTCTACTAAAAATATATATATATTTGCTTTGTACTTTCTAATTTGAAGAGCAATTGAAAATCTCACACACAAATACAAAACGGATGTGATTTACAGGACACCAGAAAACTGGAGCGTTTCCAAAAGCATATGTTATGTCAAATGACATATTTTTTTAGAACAGGTGAGCGCTTTATCATCTATTGTTTTTAGTTTATTGTAAAATTTATTTTCAACTTTTTAGTTTGATTCACTGTTTTGGTTTTTAAAGTACATGCATACATATATTTACAAAAAAATTTTGTTGTTAACATATAAACTATTTGACATACTGTCATTGTACTATTATAATATGAAATTTATTTGTTGAGTGAAATTTATTTGTTGAGTGGATAAATTTCATATTAAATTTTTTTATAAATTTGTATTTTGAGATATAAAAGTACTTTATCAACACCTTAATGCAAACAAGCATTAACCGCTATGAAACATTTATGTATTATAAAACTAAGACAGCAGTATTTAATAGCAAAATCTACTGTTTTCCAACAAAAAGAAACAATAATCAAGTAACTAATTGAAAAAAATACTTACTACAGTTTTGTTTTTGACTTTCAGATAGTTCCTGAATGTTTCTAGTGCTCCGTTTGTACTTAATCAGCCTTTTAATATATAACCTTTTGGTAGTTTTTGTTATGGGTCCAGGAGGTTCACCAAATGCTGTTAGTTCAGCTCTTAAAGTATCAGTTTCATATTCCAGAGGTACTGTTATATTTGTAGATTGACTAGTCATTGTAGTATCTAGTTCTTGACCAAGTGTTTTTGGTGTACTTTATGATCAAATTAAAAGTAACAAAAATAGGAAGTTGGATTAGTTAACATTCACCCTTCATAGAAAAGATATATGTACATTTATATATCGTTAGCAAATCCAAAACTACGTAGCTAGCAAAATATAATTATGATGTATATCCACTTATGAGCTGATTATTATTTTGATGTAGTGATATTTCGTCAATTTTAGTCAACTTTAATCAAGTTTTATTTGATTTTTCTTTGAAGAAGTGCATACAAACGAGGTATCTTCAAGCAATCAAGTAAACCTTAATTTGTTCCAAAAAATATTTATTTATAAATTAATATTTTGTTCCTTTAAAGTAGTCCTCCTCAGATATAATACACTCTTGTCAGCTTTTTTTAAAACTCTGGAAGCATTTCTGATATCTACACTTCCTAACACGTCCTTAGGCTCTCCGTAACTTGGGGTTTACATCCTCAATCGTTGAAGAACACAGCCCTTTCAATGTCATAACTATACTCCATGATTCGTCTCTAGTTATGACCTCTTTGAGCATACCTGTTCGATTTTAAACTGCTTTTTAACTGTATTTATTCTAATACAGTACAACTACTGTCAACATATGAAGTGCTTTTGAATACGTAGTTTTGCATGTCAGTTAACGGTATACATAAATTGTTGCAAAACACATAACAAGCAAAAAACTAGTGTAAATGATATTAATATATATATATATATATATATATATATATATATATATATTTATGTATGTATATATACATAAAGACATAGTTAAAGTACCTATGATATAAGAATTAAAAAAAATGTTTGAAATAAATATCTAAGGGCGAATTCTTAGCCTTAAGATGAACGATTAAATTTAGTGCAAACAGCATTTTTAAGTAAAAATACATATAATAAATTAGATTTTTAGCTTTCCTGTTCTGAAAATTACATTTCATCAATCCAATTTGAAATCAAAAGAAAGATGTTCTGTGTACACAATTTTCTGTTATAAAACTTTTAGCTTCGTCAGCAATCTTAATCACTTTGCAGTTTTTTTCTACTTTTCTGCGTTGAATGACATAAAAAATTACTTCCATAAATTACTCATTGTGCTTTTTTCCAATATTGTGTTCCATTTCTTAATTGTAATATTTTCATTTTCTCATTTGAGGAACAAAACAATCAAAATAAAAAGACCTGAGTTTGCGGCAATTGAAAAGCTTAACTTTTGGCAATAAAAAATTTAATTTTCAGAAATTGAAGTAGCTAATTATGAACTAAATCTATCAGCTCAGTCCTAAAAACTCGCCCTAAGGATAACAGAAAACTACTATGAACTTTTATCGAGCTGTTAGCATAAATAAACCACATAAAACAAAATATATAAAAACTTACCAGCTGCTCGTTATTTTTGCCTGTTTGTTGCCAATATTGCTCAGAAGTTTGGTTTCATAAAATACTAATCCATTCTCATCATCTGTATGCACATAAGCCTCAGTCATTTGTAAAATATATTGGTTATTTTTGGGTGAACGTATAAGATTTGTACAAGTATTTTGACCTGGTAAATTTTGGTTACCGTTGGAAAATGCAGCAGTATTTTCAGGAACAGTTTGATAACTACTTTCTAAATCAGTATTTCTTTGGGGAGATGCGTCAGATATTTTACGATGATCTGATTCAAGAATTTCTTCTTTTGCTTCCATTATTGTACGCATTAATTGACTCAAACTTATGTGACACTTTGGAGAAGTGTTTTTCTCGCCGGATTTTGTGGAGACAGGCAACACTTTTAATGTTTGACTTGCAACACTATCAACATCAATGTTTGGATGTTCTTTTGGTACTGTTTCATTTGAAATTTCTCTTAGTTCTATATTTGTAAAATTCAAATGATCATTTTCAATAACTTGATCTATCATTTCTACAATATCGTCAAAATGTTTTATTACGGATTTACGGGATCGGGATTTCTGCACTTTTTCTCGCCAAGATTCGATTAAAGAGGGCTTTGATTTTTCACAAGAAGCCGTACGATAACTTAATTCCTGTAGATTTTCTTTAGTTAATGAAAATATATTAACCGATTCTATTTTACATGGAGGCGACGAGTTCACATTCTGCATTGAAATTGATGAAATATTTTCAGCAGACTTGTTGATCAGAGCAAAACTACTTTCCTTAGTGTGCCCTACTTGCAAGTCGGGAAATTTCGGCTGAGGTTTATGTCTTCTATGGGTGATATTTATGTAGTATGGGGAGGTGACATCATAATTGTAATTAATGCGATTTGGTGTAAACTTGCTATTGGTGACATTACCAGAAGAATCGTTTAGAGGATTGGCTACTTTTATGATATTTTTATTTTTTGCCATGTTGTAATCGTCGTTTATGTTTAATGCACGATTTGGTGTGGAAGAAATGGTTCTTTTGTTATTTAAAAATCTATGTTGTAATGAGTCTTCAAATCTAGATTCTGTTATTATTGCGGATTCGGCAGATTTTTTCTTTTCATATTTTTTAAGAAAAATATGATCTTTCATTATTTGCAGCACTTCAAAATTACATTCTTCGATAGCATATATAGCAGGTGTTTTTCGATCATTGTCATATACATCCAAATCAGCACCATGTTGCTATAAGTATTATTCCATATATTATATTGTGTTTAATTGGAATACATAGATACGTACCTATTATTATATAATTTCTAATATGTTGATGTAAAGAATAAACAACACCTATTACTATATTACTACGTCAGTTTAACTCTTATGGGCTTGACAAAACAAACACCTCTATTCCGGTTCAAGGAAGTGCTTGGATTTCACTGTTAATTTCATATAAGAGCTTTGAATGTATTTTACCGGTGTCAGTAAAAACTTGTTTACAACAACCAAAACAGATTTCAAAAATTGAATCAAATAACGAAATAAAGCCCAACTAAAAACGTTCTTCTATTTGTAATATGTATACATATTTATAGCATGTATGTAAGTTTTATATCGTACTTTACTTCGCTGATTATATCTGCTGTCACAAGTATTCAAAACTTTATTGTGTAGTACCGTCGACATATTTTCTCCCTATCGATATTTCGAGGGTAGATTAAAAATATTTAGCGTCTGGAAATTCCAAGAGAGATACAACTGGACTACACTAAGATTCCTGTGCGACACTTAATTTCCTTCGGACAATGTTATAAATGGTAGATCTTCAACTACCTTGCGAAAAATTACAAACAGCCATATGATTGATGCAACAACATCCACTATAGAAATGAGGCGCGAATAAAATACAATTCTTTTTCTAACAGAGCGACAAAAGCAGACAGATTTCCCCACTTTATGGCCAAAAGTTAACAGAAAACCCAGGAATAAACAACACCTTGGACACCTGTACTTCGGCCAAGCCTACTCACAAAGCGTAAGAAGAGACAACAGCAATAATAGCAACGGAGAAAGGGAAGCACAGAACAACAAAGTCGAAACAAATTAACGACGAAGTTGTGAAATCTAAAAAACGGATGAGAACTCCCTATGTGAAATCAATGCAAACGAATGCCTTACAGTTAGAACGAATTTATGTTAGAGTTTTAATATGACAATTTATGCATACGTACCAATAATAAACGCACAATATTTTCTCTCCCGTACATGGCAGCTACGTGCAGCGGAGTCATGTTGTCTTCGCTTCGACAATTCGGATCACCTGGAAATAATTATCTTTTTATATAACAAATTAATGAACATCTTAAAGTTTTACCTCCCATATTTAAAAAACGTTTTGCAACATCTGTAGCCAACTGTTCATTTTGCATACCACAAACGTAATGAAGTGGGGCAATTCCTCGGTCTAGAGGTACATATGACGGATCAATAGCTTTATTATTACGTCCAAGTATGAAGTTAATATCACTATCCGAAAGAAGATAATAATTTTATATAGTAATTTATTTATACATGCCTACATTAACAAATGTGTAACTTATTAATGTGCTGGGAAAATATGAAAACACCGAATTATTTGAATATATATGTAGATATGTACATCCATACATATGTTGCTATTATATACGTATGTTAAAACTCTTATCTTACCTTTCATTTTCATCTTCCAGTGCGTCTAACAATATCAATGATAAATAATTCGTTCTTCGATCCATTTGTAACAATGATATTTTAGCATATTTTTAAATTTATATCATTCGGTATTTTAGTATTTCAACTGCGCGTCCTTCTTATTTGTTCTGTTTTGATTTGTTTTTTGCAGCTTTGCAAGTATGTCATGCAGCGATATTTGCATGCAGATGGCGCTATACATTTTAAGCACCATAATGCGCTACCAGATCACTGCATAGTTTCATTTATTCCTAATTGGCTGCTACTATTACAATACTACTGTATACATGGCTCCAGAAGACACTTAAGCCGAGAACAAAACACGGTATTTTGTGACATCGCTTTTGTGTTTCGGATTCGGGACTTTAGCTTGTAGTTATCATCTCTCTGCTATGGATATGCTTAAGAGCTTGCGCATATACAAATATGAGCACACTACGGCATTTTGTGTCATCACAGTTCTAGTATCATTTAAACATTTGCAGTTTGGAAGGTAATGTCACATCATGATATATACTAAAAATAAAAAGATTGTCACTGGTATAAACTTGTATTTGAAGAACAAGTGCCCCTTACATGGATGTAATATCTACATATATTACGTAAAAAGAAAAGAGATAACTTCTCTATTCTAAAAATTTGAGCTCAGAAGAACTTTGGCATCAAAGTTTATTTGATTAAAATTAATTAACATATATATATTTTTACAATACAACAACTCAAAATAAGTTCAGCCGAAAATATTTGACTGTGATTCGTGCTATTGCAAGCACAATTTATGGTGTGTGCCAGTGAAAACATTTGTCATGTTCGTATGGCATATCATTACAAAGCATTTCGTTCCAAACTGTAACATATTTATATACATATATATATGTATGTATAAAAATGTACGATATGCCCATAATTCTAGGGTTAACCCAGATTCGAAATTTTCGTTTTAAAATCTCAATTAGTTTCAACTTTTGTGATTGATTGATTTTTTGTATCTCCTGTAAGCTTGAAACTATGTTGTTTTGTATTTCAGGTGACTATATGCACTTCACAGACGCGTTTATATGGACATTCTAAAAATTTTCAATTGTGTATGAAAGTTATTCAAAGAAGCGGTTTACTCTCGGTTATATATATGTATGTAGATACGTGGTACATTTTTTATTTACTAATATGTATATATGTAAATATGTATGTATATATAACTACATATGTAAATAATTTTTATTTATTTAAAAAAGTCACTAATGGTATTTTGTAAACAATATAATTAAACTTATTTAAATTTAACAAATTTGTCTGTAGTAATATTAATAGCCAGCCAAAGGTTGCGATATTGCTTTACTTTCAATAACACTTTTGTAATAACGTGCTGAATATTTGGCAATACGTTCCTTACCATCACTCGACATGTTCACATAATACAGTCCAAACTTTTCTCTAAAACAAATACATATATATGTATGTAATAAAATGTGTTGAAAAAACACTTTCCAGCACGCGAAGTTTTTAAATTAAGAAGAGCGAATACACAAATACTTACGTATAACCCCTTTGCCATTCAAAATTATCGATTAAACTCCAATGCGTATAGCGTGTTACGTTGCAACCCATATTAATTGCATTTAAAACAGCCTGTAAATGAGCCTACATACACGTACATACATACATATGTATATATTAGTGATAGCATATAAAATTTTTAAATATAAATGGATATATATATATATATATATATATATATATATATATATGTATATATATACACACACACACACACATATATATATATATATATATATATATATTATATATATATATGTATTTCATTAGCTATTTTATATACTATTGAAATCGCCGGGTTAATAAGCGGAGGTTCTCAGTTTTGAAGGCAATGCCACAAAACGAAGTACGCAAACTATTGTGTTTACGTGTGATGTCATTAAAAACCATATCGTGTTTTCGGGTATAGCATGTACTGGGACTTACACCTGCAATACATTGTGCCGGAGCTATGAAATCGTTGCAAAACAAGCCCACATTTTGGAGCCGACTTAATGTCCTTATAAATGTATTTACGTATGTTTGTTTACCTTTAGATATTCAACTCGATCTGTGTCATTTAACTGGCCGTCATCGGACCATCCATTTTCGGTTATAATAACTTCAATATTATAATAATTGTTTTTAATCCAACTGAAATTTTGAATTCAATTATTATCTCTAATTGTTATTAGTATACATTTTTATTTACTTTAGTAAGCCTTGAAGTCCCTCGGGAACACAGTACAGCCAATTGGATTTTGCCCTTTTCCATTTTGAATCTACTTGATATTTTAACCGTGAATCATACTGAATTGAAGGAATTTTTCCCTGCGGTGGATTAGATTCTTCCACGTATCGTGATGAATAATAATTTAGGCCTAGAAAATCTGCAGAATGTTTAACAATTTCTCGTTCACGTGTAGATAAATTTCTTAAACGAGACCACGATCTTCCTTCCTTTTTGCTATTCTTTGCAACATCCTCTAAGATAATATTTGGGTAACTACCATTTTCACCGAATATGGGATAACCCAACAAACCCAACTTGAATAGATAAGATTGCAAATTATATTTATATTAAACTTTTATCTAAATATGTCGTAATATTAACTATAATACTCTCACCGAATATTGCATGGCACGATCTAAGATCGCAGTGTTGTTCATCTTTGAAAAATAAAATCTTGCGCTTAAGGTTATTCCAATTTTTCCATTTTGCTTTTCGTAAAAGTTTTGTTTATATAAACGATATACTTCTGCATGCGCTTTAAGCGTTGTATCCAAGCACATATAATCAGCCACGCCATGATCATGACCCATGGGTGGGTAGTTACCATCACCATAACCAGGAATACAATAGTCATAAGGCTCATTGAAAGTTATCCATACCTTGACGCGATCCCCATAAGATTCAAACAATAATTTGGCGTAATTGGTAAAATATTGAATCAGTAAAAGATTGGTAAATCCTCCATAAAGATTGAGAGATTCTGGCAGGTCATAATGAAACATAGTAACTACTGGCTCAATTCCGTTTTCTAATAACTTATCAATAACGTTGTTATAATAGTCAATACCCTTTTGGTTTTTCGTGGATATATCACCATTGGGCAGTATGCGAGACCATGATATAGAAAATCGATAAAATTCAGCCTTAAAAGATATGTTATATTATCTACTGCATATGTATATGTATATATATATATATATATATATATATATATATATATATTTATAAGTATAAATATCTATATATATATATATATATATATATATATGTATATACATATATATATATATATATATATGTATATATATATATATATATATATATATATATATATATATACATATACATATATGTATATGTAAGTAATATGTTTGTGTATGTACTTTTAATTCCTTAAGAGCTTCTAGATCTTGATCAAATTTATTATAGGAATCTGCTGCTACATCTCCAGTCGAATGATCATCGATCATTTCAGGATGTTGGTGGGTAAAAGTATCCCATATAGATGGACCACGGCCATCTTGATTCCAACCACCTTCAACCTGATAAGCCGCCGTTGAAACACCGAATTTAAAATGTGATGGAAAGTTTTTCCTGCCCCATGCATGGTTTAATGCGCATTCCTTTTTATCAAACTGATTTGTAACATATACTCTAACCGTTGTCAGCAGCAGTATTAAAATGAATCTGCGTTGAAATGTATTTAAAATAAATTTGTCATTATATATTAATAAAATTTTTTTAATGCATTTTATTTTATGTACATGAATATATGTTGCAACATATTATTTCTGACGCTGCGCGTTTCCAATACAAAATGATACTAATTTTATTTGTATTTATTATCTACACACTTGCCTCGATAGAAAATTAAATACTTCACTTACTGCTACTTGAACTAGTCTCAATAGTTTTTTATTCTTGATAATATTAATACTGATAAGACTATCAGTATTAATATTTTATTATTTTATTGTACAATATGTGGGACATAAAAAAACTTTTTATCAATAATGTACTGAAAGAAAATATTTTATTTTAGTTGTGAGATAACACCACTTCAAAATGTTTTATTTCAAGTTAAGCATTTATGCGCTGCCGAAAGGGAAAGCAGTAACAATATTTCTAAGTCCAAATTCTATAGTTACGTCGGTATAACAAATATTATTTTTACTGTGTTTGGAGGA
Source organism: Linnaemya vulpina (assembly GCA_963675445.1). Taxonomy (NCBI): domain Eukaryota; kingdom Metazoa; phylum Arthropoda; class Insecta; order Diptera; family Tachinidae; genus Linnaemya; species Linnaemya vulpina. The sequence goes on along the minus strand of OY776280.1, from coordinate 14,560,650 downwards.
AATCATAAAACCATTTTATTATTTAAGTAACTTTTTCTATAATTAATTAAATTTTATGGTAAAGAATGTGGTATTGTTTTACTTTCAATAACATTCTTATAATAACGTGCTGAATACTTGGGAATACGTTCTTTATCATCACTTGTCATGTTCACGTAATACAACCCATATTTATTACTGAAAATAAAAGAAAAACAAAACAGTTAAGTGGCGCTAAAATAACACTCTTAGACACGCAAAGTTTTAAGTTTAAGTGTAAATTATATCAACTTACGTATAACCTCGCTGCCATTCAAAGTTATCGATTAAACTCCAATGCGTATAGGCAGTCACGTTACAACCCGCATTGATGGCATTTAATACCGCTTGTAAATGTGCCTGTGGGGGCCACTCATATTATATGATTAGTTTGTCTAATGCGTGTATTTTTAAGTTTCACTATACATACAACTCCATGCAGATGTACGTATATACACACAAACGTTTGTAGTTTCATTAAACTGATCTAAAATTTGGACTCCATAAGGCTGCCGATATTCAATTGCTAAACAAAAAATTTTTGTTTTGAAACTCAAATTAATAGTTCAATATTCCTTTAATATTATGATTTTCCGTAAATATAATGCTATGCAAAATATTTACAAGCCTACCACTGCTCTGAATATCTTGCGATATAACAGAATAGTGTCAGCCTTTTACGGATAAAATTTTGTATACAAATTTCATATAAGAATAGTCAGTCGGTTGCATATGGTTTGATCTTTTATATTGTCCCCTTTTGATGAATTGAATATATACGGCCTTACGGAGATGGAGAACCCCTATACTCTTGGACCAGTGAGTGTAAATATGTACATAAGCATAGATGTATGTTTGTATGTACATGTTGCATTATAGTAATATCTCAAATATAAAAAAAAGAAGCGGTTTACTCTCGGTTATATATATGTATGTAGATACGTGGTACATTTTTTATTTACTAATATGTATATATGTAAATATGTATGTATATATAACTACATATGTAAATAATTTTTATTTATTTAAAAAAGTCACTAATGGTATTTTGTAAACAATATAATTAAACTTATTTAAATTTAACAAATTTGTCTGTAGTAATATTAATAGCCAGCCAAAGGTTGCGATATTGCTTTACTTTCAATAACACTTTTGTAATAACGTGCTGAATATTTGGCAATACGTTCCTTACCATCACTCGACATGTTCACATAATACAGTCCAAACTTTTCTCTAAAACAAATACATATATATGTATGTAATAAAATGTGTTGAAAAAACACTTTCCAGCACGAGAAGTTTTTAAATTAAGAAGACCGAATACACAAATACTTACGTATAACCCCTTTGCCATTCAAAATTATCGATTAAACTCCAATGCGTATAGCGTGTTACGTTGCAACCCATATTAATTGCATTTAAAACAGCCTGTAAATGAGCCTACATACACGTACATACATACATATGTATATATTAGTGATAGCATATAAAATTTTTAAATATAAATGGATATATATATATATATATATATATATATATATGTATATATATACACACACACACACACACACACATATATATATATATATATATATATATATTATATATATATATGTATTTCATTAGCTATTTTATATACTATTGAAATCGCCGGGTTAATAAGCGGAGGTTCTCAGTTTTGAAGGCAATGCCACAAAACGAAGTACGCAAACTATTGTGTTTACGTGTGATGTCATTAAAAACCATATCGTGTTTTCGGGTATAGCATGTACTGGGACTTACACCTGCAATACATTGTGCCGGAGCTATGAAATCGTTGCAAAACAAGCCCACATTTTGGAGCCGACTTAATGTCCTTATAAATGTATTTACGTATGTTTGTTTACCTTTAGATATTCAACTCGATCTGTGTCATTTAACTGGCCGTCATCGGACCATCCATTTTCGGTTATAATAACTTCAATATTATAATAATTGTTTTTAATCCAACTGAAATTTTGAATTCAATTATTATCTCTAATTGTTATTAGTATACATTTCTATTTACTTTAGTAAGCCTTGAAGTCCCTCGGGAACACAGTACAGCCAATTGGATTTTGCCCTTTTCCATTTTGAATCTACTTGATATTTTAACCGTGAATCATACTGAATTGAAGGAATTTTTCCCTGCGGTGGATTAGATTCTTCCACGTATCGTGATGAATAATAATTTAGGCCTAGAAAATCTGCAGAATGTTTAACAATTTCTCGTTCACGTGTAGATAAATTTCTTAAACGAGACCACGATCTTCCTTCCTTTTTGCTATTCTTTGCAACATCCTCTAAGATAATATTTGAGTAACTACCATTTTCACCGAATATGGGATAACCCAACAAACCCAACTTGAATAGATAAGATTGCAAATTATATTTATATTAAACTTTTATCTAAATATGTCGTAATATTAACTATAATACTCTCACCGAATATTGCATGGCACGATCTAAGATCGCAGTGTTGTTCATCTTTGAAAAATAAAATCTTGCGCTTAAGGTTATTCCAATTTTTCCATTTTGCTTTTCGTAAAAGTTTTGTTTATATAAACGATATACTTCTGCATGCGCTTTAAGCGTTGTATCCAAGCACATATAATCAGCCACGCCATGATCATGACCCATGGGTGGGTAGTTACCATCACCATAACCAGGAATACAATAGTCATAAGGCTCATTGAAAGTTATCCATACCTTGACGCGATCCCCATAAGATTCAAACAATAATTTGGCGTAATTGGTAAAATATTGAATCAGTAAAAGATTGGTAAATCCTCCATAAAGATTGAGAGATTCTGGCAGGTCATAATGAAACATAGTAACTACTGGCTCAATTCCGTTTTCTAATAACTTATCAATAACGTTGTTATAATAGTCAATACCCTTTTGGTTTTTCGTGGATATATCACCATTGGGCAGTATGCGAGACCATGATATAGAAAATCGATAAAATTCAGCCTTAAAAGATATGTTATATTATCTACTGCATATGTATATGTATATATATATATATATATATATATATATTTATAAGTATAAATATCTATATATATATATATATATATATATATATATATATATATATGTATATACATATATATATATATATATATATATATATATGTATATATATATATATATATATATATATATATATATATACATATACATATATGTATATGTATATGTAAGTAATATGTTTGTGTATGTACTTTTAATTCCTTAAGAGCTTCTAGATCTTGATCAAATTTATTATAGGAGTCTGCTGCTACATCTCCAGTCGAATGATCATCGATCATTTCAGGATGTTGGTGGGTAAAAGTATCCCATATAGATGGACCACGGCCATCTTGATTCCAACCACCTTCAACCTGATAAGCCGCCGTTGAAACACCGAATTTAAAATGTGATGGAAAGTTTTGCCTGCCCCATGCATGGTTTAATGCGCATTCCTTTTTATCAAACTGATTTGTAACATATACTCTAACCGTTGTCAGCAGCAGTATTAAAATGAATCTGCGTTGAAATGTATTTAAAATAAATTTGTCATTATATATTAATAAAATTTTTTTAATGCATTTTATTTTATGTACATGAATATATGTTGCAACATATTATTTCTGACGCTGCGCGTTTCCAATACAAAATGATACTAATTTTATTTGTATTTATTATCTACACACTTGCCTCGATAGAAAATTAAATACTTCACTTACTGCTACTTGAACTAGTCTCAATAGTTTTTTATTCTTGATAATATTAATACTGATAAGACTATCAGTATTAATATTTTATTATTTTATTGTACAATATGTGGGACATAAAAAAACTTTTTATCAATAATGTACTGAAAGAAAATATTTTATTTTAGTTGTGAGATAACACCACTTCAAAATGTTTTATTTCAAGTTAAGCATTTATGCGCTGCCGAAAGGGAAAGCAGTAACAATATTTCTAAGTCCAAATTCTATAGTTACGTCGGTATAACAAATATTATTTTTACTGTGTTTGGAGGAAATCATAAAACCATTTTATTATTTAAGTAACTTTTTCTATAATTAATTAAATTTTATGGTAAAGAATGTGGTATTGTTTTACTTTCAATAACATTCTTATAATAACGTGCTGAATACTTGGGAATACGTTCTTTATCATCACTTGTCATGTTCACGTAATACAACCCATATTTATTACTGAAAATAAAAGAAAAACAAAACAGTTAAGTGGCGCTAAAATAACACTCTTAGACACGCAAAGTTTTAAGTTTAAGTGTAAATTATATCAACTTACGTATAACCTCGCTGCCATTCAAAGTTATCGATTAAACTCCAATGCGTATAGGCAGTCACGTTACAACCCGCATTGATGCATTTAATACCGCTTGTAAATGTGCCTGTGGGGGCCACTCATATTATATGATTAGTTTGTCTAATGCGTGTATTTTTAAGTTTCACTATACATACAACTCCATGCAGATGTACGTATATACACACAAACGTTTGTAGTTTCATTAAACTGATCTAAAATTTGGACTCCATAAGGCTGCCGATATTCAATTGCTAAACAAAAAATTTTTGTTTTGAAACTCAAATTAATAGTTCAATATTCCTTTAATATTATGATTTTCCGTAAATATAATGCTATGCAAAATATTTACAAGCCTACCACTGCTCTGAATATCTTGCGATATAACAGAATAGTGTCAGCCTTTTACGGATAAAATTTTGTATACAAATTTCATATAAGAATAGTCAGTCGGTTGCATATGGTTTGATCTTTTATATTGTCCCCTTTTGATGAATTGAATATATACGGCCTTACGGAGATGGAGAACCCCTATACTCTTGGACCAGTGAGTGTAAATATGTACATAAGCATAGATGTATGTTTGTATGTACATGTTGCATTATAGTAATATCTCAAATATAAAAAAAAGAAGCGGTTTACTCTCGGTTATATATATGTATGTAGATACGTGGTACATTTTTTATTTACTAATATGTATATATGTAAATATGTATGTATATATAACTACATATGTAAATAATTTTTATTTATTTAAAAAAGTCACTAATGGTATTTTGTAAACAATATAATTAAACTTATTTAAATTTAACAAATTTGTCTGTAGTAATATTAATAGCCAGCCAAAGGTTGCGATATTGCTTTACTTTCAATAACACTTTTGTAATAACGTGCTGAATATTTGGCAATACGTTCCTTACCATCACTCGACATGTTCACATAATACAGTCCAAACTTTTCTCTAAAACAAATACATATATATGTATGTAATAAAATGTGTTGAAAAAACACTTTCCAGCACGAGAAGTTTTTAAATTAAGAAGACCGAATACACAAATACTTACGTATAACCCCTTTGCCATTCAAAATTATCGATTAAACTCCAATGCGTATAGCGTGTTACGTTGCAACCCATATTAATTGCATTTAAAACAGCCTGTAAATGAGCCTACATACACGTACATACATACATATGTATATATTAGTGATAGCATATAAAATTTTTAAATATAAATGGATATATATATATATATATATATATATATATATATATATGTATATATATACACACACACACACACACACATATATATATATATATATATATATATATATATATATTATATATATATATGTATTTCATTAGCTATTTTATATACTATTGAAATCGCCGGGTTAATAAGCGGAGGTTCTCAGTTTTGAAGGCAATGCCACAAAACGAAGTACGCAAACTATTGTGTTTACGTGTGATGTCATTAAAAACCATATCGTGTTTTCGGGTATAGCATGTACTGGGACTTACACCTGCAATACATTGTGCCGGAGCTATGAAATCGTTGCAAAACAAGCCCACATTTTGGAGCCGACTTAATGTCCTTATAAATGTATTTACGTATGTTTGTTTACCTTTAGATATTCAACTCGATCTGTGTCATTTAACTGGCCGTCATCGGACCATCCATTTTCGGTTATAATAACTTCAATATTATAATAATTGTTTTTAATCCAACTGAAATTTTGAATTCAATTATTATCTCTAATTGTTATTAGTATACATTTCTATTTACTTTAGTAAGCCTTGAAGTCCCTCGGGAACACAGTACAGCCAATTGGATTTTGCCCTTTTCCATTTTGAATCTACTTGATATTTTAACCGTGAATCATACTGAATTGAAGGAATTTTTCCCTGCGGTGGATTAGATTCTTCCACGTATCGTGATGAATAATAATTTAGGCCTAGAAAATCTGCAGAATGTTTAACAATTTCTCGTTCACGTGTAGATAAATTTCTTAAACGAGACCACGATCTTCCTTCCTTTTTGCTATTCTTTGCAACATCCTCTAAGATAATATTTGGGTAACTACCATTTTCACCGAATATGGGATAACCCAACAAACCCAACTTGAATAGATAAGATTGCAAATTATATTTATATTAAACTTTTATCTAAATATGTCGTAATATTAACTATAATACTCTCACCGAATATTGCATGGCACGATCTAAGATCGCAGTGTTGTTCATCTTTGAAAAATAAAATCTTGCGCTTAAGGTTATTCCAATTTTTCCATTTTGCTTTTCGTAAAAGTTTTGTTTATATAAACGATATACTTCTGCATGCGCTTTAAGCGTTGTATCCAAGCACATATAATCAGCCACGCCATGATCATGACCCATGGGTGGGTAGTTACCATCACCATAACCAGGAATACAATAGTCATAAGGCTCATTGAAAGTTATCCATACCTTGACGCGATCCCCATAAGATTCAAACAATAATTTGGCGTAATTGGTAAAATATTGAATCAGTAAAAGATTGGTAAATCCTCCATAAAGATTGAGAGATTCTGGCAGGTCATAATGAAACATAGTAACTACTGGCTCAATTCCGTTTTCTAATAACTTATCAATAACGTTGTTATAATAGTCAATACCCTTTTGGTTTTTCGTGGATATATCACCATTGGGCAGTATGCGAGACCATGATATAGAAAATCGATAAAATTCAGCCTTAAAAGATATGTTATATTATCTACTGCATATGTATATGTATATATATATATATATATATATATATATATATATATATATATTTATAAGTATAAATATCTATATATATATATATATATATATATATATATATATGTATATACATATATATATATATATATATATGTATATATATATATATATATATATATATATATATACATATACATATATGTATATGTAAGTAATATGTTTGTGTATGTACTTTTAATTCCTTAAGAGCTTCTAGATCTTGATCAAATTTATTATAGGAATCTGCTGCTACATCTCCAGTCGAATGATCATCGATCATTTCAGGATGTTGGTGGGTAAAAGTATCCCATATAGATGGACCACGGCCATCTTGATTCCAACCACCTTCAACCTGATAAGCCGCCGTTGAAACACCGAATTTAAAATGTGATGGAAAGTTTTTCCTGCCCCATGCATGGTTTAATGCGCATTCCTTTTTATCAAACTGATTTGTAACATATACTCTAACCGTTGTCAGCAGCAGTATTAAAATGAATCTGCGTTGAAATGTATTTAAAATAAATTTGTCATTATATATTAATAAAATTTTTTTAATGCATTTTATTTTATGTACATGAATATATGTTGCAACATATTATTTCTGACGCTGCGCGTTTCCAATACAAAATGATACTAATTTTATTTGTATTTATTATCTACACACTTGCCTCGATAGAAAATTAAATACTTCACTTACTGCTACTTGAACTAGTCTCAATAGTTTTTTATTCTTGATAATATTAATACTGATAAGACTATCAGTATTAATATTTTATTATTTTATTGTACAATATGTGGGACATAAAAAAACTTTTTATCAATAATGTACTGAAAGAAAATATTTTATTTTAGTTGTGAGATAACACCACTTCAAAATGTTTTATTTCAAGTTAAGCATTTATGCGCTGCCGAAAGGGAAAGCAGTAACAATATTTCTAAGTCCAAATTCTATAGTTACGTCGGTATAACAAATATTATTTTTACTGTGTTTGGAGGAAATCATAAAACCATTTTATTATTTAAGTAACTTTTTCTATAATTAATTAAATTTTATGGTAAAGAATGTGGTATTGTTTTACTTTCAATAACATTCTTATAATAACGTGCTGAATACTTGGGAATACGTTCTTTATCATCACTTGTCATGTTCACGTAATACAACCCATATTTATTACTGAAAATAAAAGAAAAACAAAACAGTTAAGTGGCGCTAAAATAACACTCTTAGACACGCAAAGTTTTAAGTTTAAGTGTAAATTATATCAACTTACGTATAACCTCGCTGCCATTCAAAGTTATCGATTAAACTCCAATGCGTATAGGCAGTCACGTTACAACCCGCATTGATGGCATTTAATACCGCTTGTAAATGTGCCTGTGGGGGCCACTCATATTATATGATTAGTTTGTCTAATGCGTGTATTTTTAAGTTTCACTATACATACAACTCCATGCAGATGTACGTATATACACACAAACGTTTGTAGTTTCATTAAACTGATCTAAAATTTGGACTCCATAAGGCTGCCGATATTCAATTGCTAAACAAAAAATTTTTGTTTTGAAACTCAAATTAATAGTTCAATATTCCTTTAATATTATGATTTTCCGTAAATATAATGCTATGCAAAATATTTACAAGCCTACCACTGCTCTGAATATCTTGCGATATAACAGAATAGTGTCAGCCTTTTACGGATAAAATTTTGTATACAAATTTCATATAAGAATAGTCAGTCGGTTGCATATGGTTTGATCTTTTATATTGTCCCCTTTTGATGAATTGAATATATACGGCCTTACGGAGATGGAGAACCCCTATACTCTTGGACCAGTGAGTGTAAATATGTACATAAGCATAGATGTATGTTTGTATGTACATGTTGCATTATAGTAATATCTCAAATATAAAAAAAAAGAAGCGGTTTACTCTCGGTTATATATATGTATGTAGATACGTGGTACATTTTTTATTTACTAATATGTATATATGTAAATATGTATGTATATATAACTACATATGTAAATAATTTTTATTTATTTAAAAAAGTCACTAATGGTATTTTGTAAACAATATAATTAAACTTATTTAAATTTAACAAATTTGTCTGTAGTAATATTAATAGCCAGCCAAAGGTTGCGATATTGCTTTACTTTCAATAACACTTTTGTAATAACGTGCTGAATATTTGGCAATACGTTCCTTACCATCACTCGACATGTTCACATAATACAGTCCAAACTTTTCTCTAAAACAAATACATATATATGTATGTAATAAAATGTGTTGAAAAAACACTTTCCAGCACGAGAAGTTTTTAAATTAAGAAGACCGAATACACAAATACTTACGTATAACCCCTTTGCCATTCAAAATTATCGATTAAACTCCAATGCGTATAGCGTGTTACGTTGCAACCCATATTAATTGCATTTAAAACAGCCTGTAAATGAGCCTACATACACGTACATACATACATATGTATATATTAGTGATAGCATATAAAATTTTTAAATATAAATGGATATATATATATATATATATATATATATATATATATGTATATATATACACACACACACACACACACACATATATATATATATATATATATATATATATATATATTATATATATATATGTATTTCATTAGCTATTTTATATACTATTGAAATCGCCGGGTTAATAAGCGGAGGTTCTCAGTTTTGAAGGCAATGCCACAAAACGAAGTACGCAAACTATTGTGTTTACGTGTGATGTCATTAAAAACCATATCGTGTTTTCGGGTATAGCATGTACTGGGACTTACACCTGCAATACATTGTGCCGGAGCTATGAAATCGTTGCAAAACAAGCCCACATTTTGGAGCCGACTTAATGTCCTTATAAATGTATTTACGTATGTTTGTTTACCTTTAGATATTCAACTCGATCTGTGTCATTTAACTGGCCGTCATCGGACCATCCATTTTCGGTTATAATAACTTCAATATTATAATAATTGTTTTTAATCCAACTGAAATTTTGAATTCAATTATTATCTCTAATTGTTATTAGTATACATTTCTATTTACTTTAGTAAGCCTTGAAGTCCCTCGGGAACACAGTACAGCCAATTGGATTTTGCCCTTTTCCATTTTGAATCTACTTGATATTTTAACCGTGAATCATACTGAATTGAAGGAATTTTTCCCTGCGGTGGATTAGATTCTTCCACGTATCGTGATGAATAATAATTTAGGCCTAGAAAATCTGCAGAATGTTTAACAATTTCTCGTTCACGTGTAGATAAATTTCTTAAACGAGACCACGATCTTCCTTCCTTTTTGCTATTCTTTGCAACATCCTCTAAGATAATATTTGAGTAACTACCATTTTCACCGAATATGGGATAACCCAACAAACCCAACTTGAATAGATAAGATTGCAAATTATATTTATATTAAACTTTTATCTAAATATGTCGTAATATTAACTATAATACTCTCACCGAATATTGCATGGCACGATCTAAGATCGCAGTGTTGTTCATCTTTGAAAAATAAAATCTTGCGCTTAAGGTTATTCCAATTTTTCCATTTTGCTTTTCGTAAAAGTTTTGTTTATATAAACGATATACTTCTGCATGCGCTTTAAGCGTTGTATCCAAGCACATATAATCAGCCACGCCATGATCATGACCCATGGGTGGGTAGTTACCATCACCATAACCAGGAATACAATAGTCATAAGGCTCATTGAAAGTTATCCATACCTTGACGCGATCCCCATAAGATTCAAACAATAATTTGGCGTAATTGGTAAAATATTGAATCAGTAAAAGATTGGTAAATCCTCCATAAAGATTGAGAGATTCTGGCAGGTCATAATGAAACATAGTAACTACTGGCTCAATTCCGTTTTCTAATAACTTATCAATAACGTTGTTATAATAGTCAATACCCTTTTGGTTTTTCGTGGATATATCACCATTGGGCAGTATGCGAGACCATGATATAGAAAATCGATAAAATTCAGCCTTAAAAGATATGTTATATTATCTACTGCATATGTATATGTATATATATATATATATATATATATATTTATAAGTATAAATATCTATATATATATATATATATATATATATATATGTATATACATATATATATATATATATATATATATGTATATATATATATATATATATATATATATATACATATACATATATGTATATGTATATGTAAGTAATATGTTTGTGTATGTACTTTTAATTCCTTAAGAGCTTCTAGATCTTGATCAAATTTATTATAGGAGTCTGCTGCTACATCTCCAGTCGAATGATCATCGATCATTTCAGGATGTTGGTGGGTAAAAGTATCCCATATAGATGGACCACGGCCATCTTGATTCCAACCACCTTCAACCTGATAAGCCGCCGTTGAAACACCGAATTTAAAATGTGATGGAAAGTTTTGCCTGCCCCATGCATGGTTTAATGCGCATTCCTTTTTATCAAACTGATTTGTAACATATACTCTAACCGTTGTCAGCAGCAGTATTAAAATGAATCTGCGTTGAAATGTATTTAAAATAAATTTGTCATTATATATTAATAAAATTTTTTTAATGCATTTTATTTTATGTACATGAATATATGTTGCAACATATTATTTCTGACGCTGCGCGTTTCCAATACAAAATGATACTAATTTTATTTGTATTTATTATCTACACACTTGCCTCGATAGAAAATTAAATACTTCACTTACTGCTACTTGAACTAGTCTCAATAGTTTTTTATTCTTGATAATATTAATACTGATAAGACTATCAGTATTAATATTTTATTATTTTATTGTACAATATGTGGGACATAAAAAAACTTTTTATCAATAATGTACTGAAAGAAAATATTTTATTTTAGTTGTGAGATAACACCACTTCAAAATGTTTTATTTCAAGTTAAGCATTTATGCGCTGCCGAAAGGGAAAGCAGTAACAATATTTCTAAGTCCAAATTCTATAGTTACGTCGGTATAACAAATATTATTTTTACTGTGTTTGGAGGAAATCATAAAACCATTTTATTATTTAAGTAACTTTTTCTATAATTAATTAAATTTTATGGTAAAGAATGTGGTATTGTTTTACTTTCAATAACATTCTTATAATAACGTGCTGAATACTTGGGAATACGTTCTTTATCATCACTTGTCATGTTCACGTAATACAACCCATATTTATTACTGAAAATAAAAGAAAAACAAAACAGTTAAGTGGCGCTAAAATAACACTCTTAGACACGCAAAGTTTTAAGTTTAAGTGTAAATTATATCAACTTACGTATAACCTCGCTGCCATTCAAAGTTATCGATTAAACTCCAATGCGTATAGGCAGTCACGTTACAACCCGCATTGATGGCATTTAATACCGCTTGTAAATGTGCCTGTGGGGGCCACTCATATTATATGATTAGTTTGTCTAATGCGTGTATTTTTAAGTTTCACTATACATACAACTCCATGCAGATGTACGTATATACACACAAACGTTTGTAGTTTCATTAAACTGATCTAAAATTTGGACTCCATAAGGCTGCCGATATTCAATTGCTAAACAAAAAATTTTTGTTTTGAAACTCAAATTAATAGTTCAATATTCCTTTAATATTATGATTTTCCGTAAATATAATGCTATGCAAAATATTTACAAGCCTACCACTGCTCTGAATATCTTGCGATATAACAGAATAGTGTCAGCCTTTTACGGATAAAATTTTGTATACAAATTTCATATAAGAATAGTCAGTCGGTTGCATATGGTTTGATCTTTTATATTGTCCCCTTTTGATGAATTGAATATATACGGCCTTACGGAGATGGAGAACCCCTATACTCTTGGACCAGTGAGTGTAAATATGTACATAAGCATAGATGTATGTTTGTATGTACATGTTGCATTATAGTAATATCTCAAATATAAAAAAAAGAAGCGGTTTACTCTCGGTTATATATATGTATGTAGATACGTGGTACATTTTTTATTTACTAATATGTATATATGTAAATATGTATGTATATATAACTACATATGTAAATAATTTTTATTTATTTAAAAAAGTCACTAATGGTATTTTGTAAACAATATAATTAAACTTATTTAAATTTAACAAATTTGTCTGTAGTAATATTAATAGCCAGCCAAAGGTTGCGATATTGCTTTACTTTCAATAACACTTTTGTAATAACGTGCTGAATATTTGGCAATACGTTCCTTACCATCACTCGACATGTTCACATAATACAGTCCAAGCTTTTCTCTAAAACAAATACATATATATGTATGTAATAAAATGTGTTGAAAAAACACTTTCCAGCACGAGAAGTTTTTAAATTAAGAAGACCGAATACACAAATACTTACGTATAACCCCTTTGCCATTCAAAATTATCGATTAAACTCCAATGCGTATAGCGTGTTACGTTGCAACCCATATTAATTGCATTTAAAACAGCCTGTAAATGAGCCTACATACACGTACATACATACATATGTATATATTAGTGATAGCATATAAAATTTTTAAATATAAATGGATATATATATATATATATATATATATATATATATATATGTATATATATACACACACACACACACACACATATATATATATATATATATATATATATATATATATATATATTATATATATATATGTATTTCATTAGCTATTTTATATACTATTGAAATCGCCGGGTTAATAAGCGGAGGTTCTCAGTTTTGAAGGCAATGCCACAAAACGAAGTACGCAAACTATTGTGTTTACGTGTGATGTCATTAAAAACCATATCGTGTTTTCGGGTATAGCATGTACTGGGACTTACACCTGCAATACATTGTGCCGGAGCTATGAAATCGTTGCAAAACAAGCCCACATTTTGGAGCCGACTTAATGTCCTTATAAATGTATTTACGTATGTTTGTTTACCTTTAGATATTCAACTCGATCTGTGTCATTTAACTGGCCGTCATCGGACCATCCATTTTCGGTTATAATAACTTCAATATTATAATAATTGTTTTTAATCCAACTGAAATTTTGAATTCAATTATTATCTCTAATTGTTATTAGTATACATTTCTATTTACTTTAGTAAGCCTTGAAGTCCCTCGGGAACACAGTACAGCCAATTGGATTTTGCCCTTTTCCATTTTGAATCTACTTGATATTTTAACCGTGAATCATACTGAATTGAAGGAATTTTTCCCTGCGGTGGATTAGATTCTTCCACGTATCGTGATGAATAATAATTTAGGCCTAGAAAATCTGCAGAATGTTTAACAATTTCTCGTTCACGTGTAGATAAATTTCTTAAACGAGACCACGATCTTCCTTCCTTTTTGCTATTCTTTGCAACATCCTCTAAGATAATATTTGGGTAACTACCATTTTCACCGAATATGGGATAACCCAACAAACCCAACTTGAATAGATAAGATTGCAAATTATATTTATATTAAACTTTTATCTAAATATGTCGTAATATTAACTATAATACTCTCACCGAATATTGCATGGCACGATCTAAGATCGCAGTGTTGTTCATCTTTGAAAAATAAAATCTTGCGCTTAAGGTTATTCCAATTTTTCCATTTTGCTTTTCGTAAAAGTTTTGTTTATATAAACGATATACTTCTGCATGCGCTTTAAGCGTTGTATCCAAGCACATATAATCAGCCACGCCATGATCATGACCCATGGGTGGGTAGTTACCATCACCATAACCAGGAATACAATAGTCATAAGGCTCATTGAAAGTTATCCATACCTTGACGCGATCCCCATAAGATTCAAACAATAATTTGGCGTAATTGGTAAAATATTGAATCAGTAAAAGATTGGTAAATCCTCCATAAAGATTGAGAGATTCTGGCAGGTCATAATGAAACATAGTAACTACTGGCTCAATTCCGTTTTCTAATAACTTATCAATAACGTTGTTATAATAGTCAATACCCTTTTGGTTTTTCGTGGATATATCACCATTGGGCAGTATGCGAGACCATGATATAGAAAATCGATAAAATTCAGCCTTAAAAGATATGTTATATTATCTACTGCATATGTATATGTATATATATATATATATATATATATATATATATATATATATTTATAAGTATAAATATCTATATATATATATATATATATATATATATATGTATATACATATATATATATATATATATATATGTATATATATATATATATATATATATATATATATATATACATATACATATATGTATATGTATATGTAAGTAATATGTTTGTGTATGTACTTTTAATTCCTTAAGAGCTTCTAGATCTTGATCAAATTTATTATAGGAATCTGCTGCTACATCTCCAGTCGAATGATCATCGATCATTTCAGGATGTTGGTGGGTAAAAGTATCCCATATAGATGGACCACGGCCATCTTGATTCCAACCACCTTCAACCTGATAAGCCGCCGTTGAAACACCGAATTTAAAATGTGATGGAAAGTTTTTCCTGCCCCATGCATGGTTTAATGCGCATTCCTTTTTATCAAACTGATTTGTAACATATACTCTAACCGTTGTCAGCAGCAGTATTAAAATGAATCTGCGTTGAAATGTATTTAAAATAAATTTGTCATTATATATTAATAAAATTTTTTTAATGCATTTTATTTTATGTACATGAATATATGTTGCAACATATTATTTCTGACGCTGCGCGTTTCCAATACAAAATGATACTAATTTTATTTGTATTTATTATCTACACACTTGCCTCGATAGAAAATTAAATACTTCACTTACTGCTACTTGAACTAGTCTCAATAGTTTTTTATTCTTGATAATATTAATACTGATAGTCTTATTTTATTGTACAATATGTGGGACATAAAAAAACTTTTTATCAATAATGTACTGAAAGAAAATATTTTATTTTAGTTGTGAGATAACACCACTTCAAAATGTTTTATTTCAAGTTAAGCATTTATGCGCTGCCGAAAGGGAAAGCAGTAACAATATTTCTAAGTCCAAATTCTATAGTTACGTCGGTATAACAAATATTATTTTTACTGTGTTTGGAGGAAATCATAAAACCATTTTATTATTTAAGTAACTTTTTCTATAATTAATTAAATTTTATGGTAAAGAATGTGGTATTGTTTTACTTTCAATAACATTCTTATAATAACGTGCTGAATACTTGGGAATACGTTCTTTATCATCACTTGTCATGTTCACGTAATACAACCCATATTTATTACTGAAAATAAAAGAAAAACAAAACAGTTAAGTGGCGCTAAAATAACACTCTTAGACACGCAAAGTTTTAAGTTTAAGTGTAAATTATATCAACTTACGTATAACCTCGCTGCCATTCAAAGTTATCGATTAAACTCCAATGCGTATAGGCAGTCACGTTACAACCCGCATTGATGGCATTTAATACCGCTTGTAAATGTGCCTGTGGGGGCCACTCATATTATATGATTAGTTTGTCTAATGCGTGTATTTTTAAGTTTCACTATACATACAACTCCATGCAGATGTACGTATATACACACAAACGTTTGTAGTTTCATTAAACTGATCTAAAATTTGGACTCCATAAGGCTGCCGATATTCAATTGCTAAACAAAAAATTTTTGTTTTGAAACTCAAATTAATAGTTCAATATTCCTTTAATATTATGATTTTCCGTAAATATAATGCTATGCAAAATATTTACAAGCCTACCACTGCTCTGAATATCTTGCGATATAACAGAATAGTGTCAGCCTTTTACGGATAAAATTTTGTATACAAATTTCATATAAGAATAGTCAGTCGGTTGCATATGGTTTGATCTTTTATATTGTCCCCTTTTGATGAATTGAATATATACGGCCTTACGGAGATGGAGAACCCCTATACTCTTGGACCAGTGAGTGTAAATATGTACATAAGCATAGATGTATGTTTGTATGTACATGTTGCATTATAGTAATATCTCAAATATAAAAACGATTAAACTATTCAAAATGTTACATGTTTCGTTTGAGATGTAATCCTGAAAAATGTTTTTTTAAGTAAATAAAGACTTTTTCTCTGAGCAACTTCAAAATAATTTTAGTTTTTTGAGACATGACCACGCTACTCGTATATACATATAATGTGAAGTACCTGAATGAAGTCAACTCGATCTGTATCATTTAATTGGCCGTCGTCAGGCCAACCATTTTCCGTTACAATAACTTCAATATTATCATAATTTTTTTTAATCCATCTATAATTTTGAATGTATGTAAATAAAGATTTCATTCGTGTCCTTATCAAGCAACTTACTTTAATAAGCCCTCCAGTCCCTCGGGAACACAATACATCCAAAATACGTTACCCTTCCTCCATTTTTCATCAACATCATATTTTAAACGTGAATCGTACTGGAATGAAGGAATTTCACCCTCAGGTGGATATGCTTCTTCTACATATCGTGATGTATAATAATTTATGCCTAGAAAGTCTGCAGAATATTTGATAATTCTTCTTTCACGTGCCGATAAGCTTTGTAGGCGAGACCAAGCTCTTCCTTCTTCTTTGCTATTTCTGGCAATGTCGTCCAACATAACTTTTGGATAATTACCACTTTGGCCGAAAATAGGATAGGACAAAAAGCCGAACTGAAATTGTTATTAACATTAAAACTAGCCTTTAGGAATACAGATCGTTGGGTTGAATGGAAATGTGCTTTGAATTTTTCTGGACGAATGGGTACCTCGGAAAAAAATGTTTTTTAGTTCCGTTCCATTCTAAAGGGCTTTCCAAAGAATTGAGTGAGTGATTGCACTGATTTAAAGGAATTCTTAAACTTAAATGGAGCATTGATTCGTGTAGAATATATAAGCGAGTTTCAAGAAAGTTGAAAGTCGAATAAAGAGATGTGGTTGGTTTACGACTATTTACTTAACAACTTATTTTCATACACCCTCTATATTTAGATGACTATTTTCATTTTCTCAGAAACTTTCAAAGAATATTTAATATAGGAGTTGTGTAAAAACGCTCCGATTTTTATATTATACGATGACATACGTCATGTAAGTATTCCAAGGATAGTCGAACTGCATATCTGAATTACATAATTCAGCTTGTTGTTTTGGAAACTGATATTTTAAGTAAATCCATGTACGAAATTGTCATTCAAAGCTACAATGGAACTCGTAGCTAAAGGATCTTAGATCAAAAATATTTCAAGAAATATCTTGAGAGCTCTGAATCTGTGACATACAAGAAAACTCGTTCACTCCATATGGTAAAAAGTTTGAAATGGATTTTATGCCGTTTATATGTATGCAAAATGTTATATAAGTATATTATATATGGATAAGGCTATAACATTGTTACCGAATACTGGAGAGCACGTTCTATGATCGTGGAATTATTCGTCTTAGAAAAATAGTATCGTGTGTTCAACGATAGTCCGATCTTTCCTTTTTGCCTATCGAAAAACTCTTGCCTATATAAGCGATATACTTCAGCATGTGCTTTCAGTGTAGTATCCATGCAAACATAGTCAGCAACACCGTGATCACGACCCATTGGTGGATAGTTTCCATCGCCATAGCCGGGAATACAATAGTCATAAGGCTCATTAAAAGTAATCCATGTTTTCACACGATCCCCGAAAGTTTCAAACAATAACTTGGCATAATTGGCATAATATTTCACCATTAAAAGGTTCGTAAAGCCACCGTAGAGGTTAAGTGCCTCCGGTAAATCATAATGAAAAATTGTAACCACTGGTTCTATACCGTTTTCTAATAACTTGTCAATCACCATATTGTAATAATCAATACCTTTCTGATTTTTAGAGGTTATATCACCAGTAGGCAGTATGCGAGGCCATGATATAGAAAATCGATAAAAATTAACCTTAATAAAGAAAAAGTTTTTGTTTTTAACATGATAAAACATTAAAAAGTTAGTTGTACTTTCAATTCCTTCAGGGCTTCCAAGTCTTTGTCAAATTTATGATATGAATCTGCTGTTACATCGGCATTAGACTGATCATCAATTAGCTCTGGATGTTGATGGATAAACGTATCCCAAATGGATGGACCACGGCCATCTTCATTCCAAGCACCTTCAATTTGGTAGGCCGATGTTGAAACACCAAATTTAAAATGCGACGGAAAATATTTACTACCCGGTTTATGCCCCAGCGAGCATGTTGATGTATCATTACGACTGACAATGTTATATGCACTGCCTAATGTCAGCAATGATGTTAAAAAAAAACTGTTTTAAAACAAATTGGTTATTATAAATTCACAATTTTTTTATTTTTGACTAAAGTTTTCTTATATGTTATATGTACATATATCGATTGCATGTTTTTTTCACTTTTTTGCAAACTCTTTTTGTTTGTCAATTATTTACCTCAATATTAGAATTTTATTTGTAAGCATTTTAGTTTTAGTTCCTCCACTCTTTAAATCAAAATGAAACTATTCTATACATTTTATGGGTACATATACCTCTAACTTTAATAAATCAGTTGAACTCAAGTGTCAGTGATTATTATCGGTTTTTTGATTATTTTAATAAAAATGACGGGGGAAGCTACGATAGCCAGTCAAACATATGTAAGTATAATATATACATATAACCTATGACGATAAGACAACGGACACTATTTCTGTCTTCAAATTAATATATAGAAAATATATTCAAAAAATGTGATGCACAATGGGTGATTTTGAAAAATAAAATTGAAATAAATATTAAATAACTCTACCTCTTACAAGTATATAGAGTAACTATTCGGAAAATTCTAATTATGAAAAAATTAATGCAAAAAAAAAAAAAACGGTAAGACTTTGCTATAGATTGAGCTACATATGTTTTTTTTCAAGTTTATTTATTACTAAAAACTATACCTATACTTAAAATTCGCACGAATTTTAAATTTTCGCACAAATTACACTAAAAACTATAGTTTCAAAAGTTTTCGCCATAAAATAAAACTATTACTGTAGTTTACTTTACTTTAAGTTTTGTGAAAGTATAGGTATAGTTTTTAGTTTAAATTGTCAGAAAATTTAAAATTCGCGCGAAGGTCAGTTTTTACAATAATTAAAAAATAATAAATGTATATTTTAAGTCCCCAAAAGTCGTTGCTGCTTTTAAATAAGAATTTATAATATTGGGGCGTTAGTTCATTTCACTTTGGGGCATTAGTTCATATTTTTGGGGCCTTAGTTAATCAAAATTTGGGGTGTTACTTCATTTCTGCTTTGGGGCCTTAGTTCATGCCGCCTAAAAATATCGATTCTTTATATATATTTATTGAGCTAATCAATATTGGAATTCTTAAAAGCAAAACTAATTCTTGCACATATAACCGATTATTTCTTGAGCTTTTGATGTTCATAGATGTATTTCAAATACCTAAATTTGGCAGTTACTTATAATTGATCACAAAGTTGAAATAACTTTGCTCCGAAAGGTATGTTGTATGCCGGGTTTTAACCAAAAACCGTGAATAATTCTTAATGCGCACTAATCATCGCACATTACAGTTTAAGAGCATATTTAATATAGTTTATACACTTGTTGCATTAATTCGTCATACAAGCGTAACTAGCTCCTTCACAATACACCTTTTAAAAAATTGTTATATGGAAACTTTCTAGACAACTCCACGCATCTTAATTAACGAAATAACGTTTTTTACGTTATCATCTACAAAATTATATAGCGAGACCAATAGTTTTTTGAATTTGTCTACTTTCATCTATATATTTATCAAACTATTAAGAATTCTAACGGAGATAACGACAGCAATAGTGGTGCTTACGTACGTGCCTAATTGCGTTTAAGGAAAATAATTTATTTGCAAACGAGATAATAATTTTTTATATAATCGTATGCCAAGTGAACAACTAGATCATATAATGGTTTGAAGATTCCACCGTTTTAGGACCAATTGCAAATATACTAAAATCGGTAATAAGTTATGAAATTGATTGAAAATAGATAAAAAGCAATATTCTAAATATATTAGGATCATATTTCTTATAGAAATTCTAAGCTCAGTATGTAAAAAAAAACGATATCGCTCCATAGCATTTTGTGCTATCGCAAGCAAACACAATGGTGTCTACTAGTAACAACGATTGCCACATTCCTATATTTCGCTGTGTGTTTTTTCCTTTTCATATCTATTTTATAGAGTATTATTAAATATTAGGTAGAAAATAACATAAATACTCGTTTAAAAGTAAAAAAAAACTTTAACGCCCTTGACGTTCCAACTACACATAAAGAAAACATACATTTAGAGTTGTTCACAAACATGCCTGCAACGGAAATGTGCGAGGGGTATAATGCAGTTAATGTCATATAGTGGTGTTTCCAATGGATATATTCCAGCCCTTTTCCGTTAAACAAAATTTTTAAATTTGGAATTAGTTGGCATTTACCTAAGTCGCTTACATTTTTTTTGAACGGTAGCAAGTTTCAGAACCTTAGGACAATATTTACAAAACAGTCTGGTCATCTTATTGTTTCAATCACAATTGCTTTAATGTAAACAAGCCAACAGCTGATGTATCAAAGTTGAAAACAAATTTTGTTTTATTTATTGAAAATATGTTTTCTATGCCCAAAACGCGTTTAATAAATTCAAAAATTTCCCAATTTTATAAACTTAAAGAAATTGAGCAGATTAAAAATGTCTCGGCATTTTTCCAAGGCTGTGGTTCATTCAATTCAATAAAAATTGTGGAGTATTTGTGGCCAAATTCGAGAAGTGATGAAGTTTTCAAAGGTATGTAAAGGAATGTGGCACATTGTATATGTTGTTTAAGCTTTGATTTAGAAAACAATTAAGTTTGGAAGCGTGGCTATGGTAATACTATAGGCAGAATATGTAAGTATGTACATATGTATATACATAGTATATGGATGGTTTGTAATATCTCAATAATAGTACGCATATACAATGTGTACTTAACTCATTATGCTTCCGAATTAGCGAATTACCGAAGGCGATAATCTTAACTAATTTAAGCATTTGGATAGAATATAACATACCATTAAGTTTAATGTAACATTTAACTCGTTAGCCTTTCTAAAACAAACTCAACTTTATTTCAGATCTAGAAAACCACAAATATGAGGAATATTTAATGTGCTACAACAAATTGCTTCCTATTTTTCACTATACTGTGAACATAGTCAACGATAACAAAAATGCTTTTAATAACTTCAAACTACAATGGATGGGTAAAAACGTAAATTCATATATGGATATGCGAAACAGCTACAACAATAGCAAGACAGGAACATTCGAACACGCTTTAATCCTAACTTCTTTACTGGCAAATGGAATGACTGATGTGTACCTGAGTGAAACTCAAGGAAAATATGCTCCACATTTATTGAAGGATTTAATAAATTCTGTAGAAATTATTAAAGTCTTTGGCTTGGAAATGGTAGGTTGACTTTAAAAATAAAACCAACAATTTTTCAATAATTTATTTTTTTAGACAATCCTTTTAAAAATTATCATGGGCTCACCAAACTCAATAAATCTGCGTAATATTGTGTGGCATGGTTTTCCGAAACCCGAAGAAATTCCGAATTATTACGTGAATGTTTTATTAATATCTATACACTCCTTAGGATGCATTTTAGAAACAAGGAAAATACGAATCAATAATAGAAGTCAGATAACAAGTTTCAATGAACATATAAAAGTGATTGAACAGAACTTTCATTTAAAACCTTTAAAGTTGGCGTATTTGCAAAAAAAGCTTGCAGCAGTGGATAACGACTTTAAATTATATTGGGAACAGTTGTTGGTGTACTATGAATTGGAAAAATATAAAGAATTTATTATACTTGCACTACCACAAATTGAACTTTTATTGAGATTACACTACGGCGCAGTTAATAATTGTGATATATCTGCAAAACTGGATGAATATTATATAACAATCGATACAATATTTAAGTCTAATGTATCATCAAGAGGAGATGAAGTTAACGAAATTTCAAATAAGTTATTACATTTTGAAAGCATAAACTTCGAAGGGTGTTTTCATTTATTATACGATATGTTTTTGTCTCCAAATGGTTGCCGTTTAAGAGACAAAGTTAGTCATGGTGAAGTTTATCTAGAAGCTTTAAATAATTCGAAACTCTGTTCGCTGGTCTTTCATGTATTCGTTGTGTTATTATATCCAGAGGAATGTAAAACATTTGATAATTATGAAAGTAAATTGCATTTAAATTCCTTAGCAAAATTTAATGCAATAAAAAGTTGTGAAAAGCTAAATAGATTTTACGAAACTCACCTCGAGAATAGCCAAGAGTTGTGTCCTAAATCGTTAATGATTCATTCAAGAATTTCGATATTTCAACGACCTAAAAAAGAAGCAGAATTTATGTTATTAATAAGTAAAATCGCAGAAAATATGTACAAAACTATTGTTAACTATGAGGAGTCTATTGAAATGCGCCAATCATTATTGGTTCAGCGGGAACTTCATTCAAAGAGACGGAAAACTTTGGAAAACCTCCAAATTGCCTTGCCAAATATATTTAAGACTTTGTGTTTAATTTTATCGTCAATTAGTAAAATATTTACGTTGCTTCAAAAGGATTATTTATATGTTTTGGAAAATGAACACAATTATAACAGAACTTTAAGGTAAACAATTTGGTGGAGTAATAATGGCTTAGTTTAAAACATATTTTCTTCCAGATTTCTAAAGCGTTGCTTAACAATAAGTGAAAATATGCTGAAATATTCGCACTCTGAAAGTAATGAGTGGATTCAATCACTTAAATTATGTCGCAAATATGATGAGGTTTATAAAAAACTTTATTTATACGATGACTAAATAACGATATTAAACTTGAACAAGGTAATTTTTTAACGCTCCTTTGGTTGGTGCTGAAGCAATTTTTTTTTGTGATAAAACATAAATTTGTTAGTCATACATTAAAACTCCTAAAGTACGGAAGTTAACTCTTTTGTTTTTAAAACGTGAAAAATATTTTACACAAAAAAAGCAAGTTTACTTATTTTATTATTAGAGCCAGTAAAAATTTGCACTCTTTGACGGAAAATATGCAATCTTTGACGGAGCAAAAAATATTTAAACTCTTGTTCTATACAAGCAAACATGTTTATAAACTTTAAAAAGTTTTAATTGTGTCAGTATTTAACATTAAATTACTTTCATCAACTTTTGCCAAAACAATAGTTTGTAGGCTTTGTTTTAAAAGTTATTTTTTTGTTTGTTACTTTTTCAAAAATGACAAACTTACTAAAAGCAATGTTTTACTTGTAGCTGACAGCCGCAAAAAGGTCAAAGAGCCGTAAATCCGGTATTGTAATTAAAAAAATTTAATATTTAAAATACAATTTAGTTTATAAAATGCAAAGCAGTACACGAAATGTTTTTAGATCCAAAAAAAGAAAAAAAAAACTAATTTAAAAGTAGATTAATTGTTATACCACAATAAGCTATTTGGCTTTAGAGACATATGTTTGTGCATGTACGTATGTAAATATTATGTGATAATTTAAAAAACATGTAAATAGGCTATTTAAATCTATAAATCTTAATTGGAAATAAGTTAGCTTTCCAGTATTTTTTTAATAGCTGTGATAAATTGCAAATTATTTTAACAATTTGATAACGTCACAAAGTTAATGAATAATTTTTGTGAAATTTTATTTTTGGCATATTGTACATTTTTTTTATTAAAAATAAAATTTCTTTATTGGTGGTTAAGCAATATCTATATTCATCGGTGCTTTATGAAATCATCAGTAGACTTCAATATGGATTATATTTTACATTTTGCCTCATAAAAACTTTCATTCTTATCTGGGTGATTTCTTATGTTACAAAAGGTTTAGAGAAATAAAATAGATTTATAATTATATATATATATATATATATATATATATATATATATATTTATATATATAATTACTTGTTGAGTTTCGTTTGTATAAGTTTCATCATAGCCTACTACGCTTATTATAATGTAATGCCAATGTAATGCATATGGATACTTTCCTCAGAACGGCAGCAAAAGCTCGACGACGAGGTAAAAAATAAAATTTCTACAACAAATGCCTTTAGTCTTACTTTCGAAATTCTTACTTAGTTAAAAAATTTATAAATATATGTATCTCAGCAATAAGACAAAACCTTTAAAAAAATCTAAATGATTTTGTAGATTATTAATCACATTATTACTAAGTATGGCGTAACAAGTTATCATATTAATTTTAGTTTAACAAAAATATTTTATTTCTAAAAACATAAAACTATTCAAATATGTTTTGTTTTTAAGATTCGTTGAATACCATATCAATAGTTCTGTCTTTGTTTTCAATTGCCAACTTCCCTTGACCATAACTCACAGATTTTGGTAAAAATAAAGCTTAAAAAAAAATAATACTAAACACAATAGATGCCTTTTGAGGTGAGGCTCTTGGTTTTATTTGACAACATTTTTCCCACCATCGTAATTGGTGTTCCAAAAGGCAAGTGGAAATACACCACAAAACCTATACACCAATAAAGCGCATCAAAAAAGGGCTGATCATGCACAAACTCCAACTGTCGGTTGATCTACACCCCAAAAACACGTACAAAAACTAACACATCTGTACTCGTGTAACACAATATACAACTAAAAAGCATAATTATTCAGGCAGATTGTAAATTGTCATGGCAAACAAGAATGTGTACAGTAAATTAAAAAGTTACTTATGCCAATATACATACATACATATATATATATATATATATATATATATATATATATAGGTATGTACAATGTACATACATATTTCAAACATGCAGCAGAGGGGAAAAGATACGTTTGGTGGAAAAACATTTGTATCCAGCGCTTCAGTGATTTTTCAAACAAAACCCTAAAATAACACCGTCATTACTTTTGTTGTTATATTTGATGTACTTGCACATAGTTTAAATAAAATTTAGTTTCAACTGCACCTTGTGTGCTTAATTCATGGATTTCCAATTCATCGTTTAGGGTTCGTTGTCATTTACCGCACACAACGACATTCAGCCAGAAAGAGTTCTGTACTTTACATTCAAAATTGTATTCCCATATATAGGAGTTGTTGTCACACATGTGATCATGATGTATCTAAACTAAGTTTGCGGTGTTTTTTTATGCTGCTTGAATTTGGCTTTTGCTGTTTTATTCTTCTAGATAGATTGCTGCTGATTATTTATAACGACACAAATTTATAATTTCATTATTTTATTTTTTGTGCATTTTTATCCATTGTTTTGATCTCATCGAAATAACAATAGCCAAACATTGATTCCCAGTTTAGTTTTAAGTAGCAAATTTTTATTTAAAACCAGTTGAATTTAAACATCCGATACTAGCGGTTGTGAAAGCGCGTAAATAGTTTGAATAAATAATAAATATAATATTGTGCTTTTGGTGAGTTGTGAGGAAGGATAGTGAAAAGGATATCTAGATCCATTTAACAAAAAATGTTTTTCTTTAAATATTGTAACTTTATTTAAATAACTTACCAGCAATAAAAATTCTTATAGATAACAAATGAAAAACAAATGTGGAAAAAATATTTTTGAACTCTTTTTACTCGAATTTCGTCAGCTGGACATGAACTTTATTATTATAACATAATTTGGTGTGAAATTTGCTTGTTATACATGAGCATGGAAATAAATTTCTATATTAGAAAATGGAAACCTTAATAATTAATCGACCTTTAACCCGAAGATAATCGTCTCGTTACAGAAAAATACCTTTTAACTTCAATGTATCTTAAGTTTATAATTCTTTTAACGCCAAACGCATTAAGAATATTTATATGCTTGTAGTTTGAGCCGGGTCAGAGGCATACATATGTATGCATGTATGTGTACGTATGATGGCAACTGATCGTGTTTAACCATAACTTATTTAATGTTTAAAGTTAGCCAGGGCTTGCATAAAAACTTCCTGCATTGTAGTGACAATAACAAATCAAAAGATAAAATAATATTTGAAACGGAAACTCTTCAGCGGACCTCTAATAAATTTAATATAATCTAAAAAGTGCCAGTTCATAGAGAGTATCGTTTTTCAAGTGAACAGAATGGAAAAATTAGAAGGATGAAAGTGAAAAATTCAAATAGTAGTTCACTGTGGATAATAAAGGATCTACTGCTAACTTACGTTGCCTTTTACGTAATCCTACATGATAAATATTGAATCACAAATTGGACAGAATGGTTAAACACGTTTAATTTTCGGTTGAAATTCTGTATGATTGGAAGCCCCAAAAAGCCTTTGCAAAATACACAAAAGATTTCCTAAAAAGGTGAGGCCGAAAAAGGACACTCAACTAACGGCTACTTGTCGACGAATTGATGCAACGGAGAAACCTTATTTTTTTTTTGTAAAAAAGCAGGCAAAAGTTAATAATTTTTGGAAAATGAAATGCATATATGAATTTATATGTGTGTGTGTGTGTGTATAATAACATTTGATTTATTCTATCACATGGACTGCTGTATATAAGTTATTAATCGACTGATAATAATCTGTCACTAAAACTTATAATGTATTTCGATTCATAAAGAAAATCATATGTCTTCGTTATGTTTAACGTATCTTTGGAAAATGTTTCCATCTATTCCCTTAAAATATTTATTAACATCGTCTGTCAACGCAATACATTTTAGCTCGTGAGCGCGCTTCGAAGAAACCAAAACTCAGTGAAATCGGCTTACATCTTTATATATGTACATGAAATAAGAGAATAATTAAATAACAATACTGATCACACGTACATGAGCATCTCTGCAGTTGAATCCTACTTTCAGAACTTTCCAAAATATTAACTGGGCTAGTAACTCACACCAGGTTGACAAGTAAAAAGTTGATTTATATAATTTTTGTTGCTGAAATTTTAATAAACTTCAAGGATTTTTCGTTAACAGTTGAATATACCATTTTCGTCGTATGTTAAACTTTTAACAGCAACCAACTTCAAAGAATGTATAAATTTCGTAATCTGATTTCCTGTGTAGCTAAAAATCAATGAAACGATATATTTTGCATCAAAAATAAAGTTGTTATTAATTGATTTCAAAAATTAAAATACTGTTTCTGATTAATGCGTTTTGGAACTGACGAGATCGTGCATTAGTTTGAGCAGTAAATACATTCGTACACTTACATATACATACATACATACGTATATTACAAATGTAAACATTTTTTATTTACATAATTGCAGAATTCATTCAATATCAAAATGATTTGCTGTCGCAAATGGTTAGCAACGCCTTCAACCATAGTTGTGTTGTTGTGCTGTATAAGTCAAACTACGGTTGCCCTACAAATACCTCAAGATGTGGAAATTCTTGAAGGTTATGAGTTTGATGAGTCCCCAGAGTATTACGCTACCGATGCCAATTACTATGAGGCACGCAGTATGTCGAATGGATTAAATAAGGCCATAAGAAACAGAAGATCAACATTAGAATATGATCAAGCCAAGGAGGGATTAATAACCAAAACCAATTTTAATGAAAACTACGTGGAAAGCGAGCGCATTGAATTGCACCAACCTTCTGCTGTAAACAAACAAGGACAACAGGAGTTGAAAGCGGAAGCTAGAAATGGTGATGTTGGAACAGAAGGCGAAATTGATGAGACATTACCAAAAGCCGAAAAACAAATAATGGATCCCGATTACGATTACTATTCACAGAGGCACATAAATGCTGATCACTTAATGAACGATGATGATACTGTGGCTGAGGCTAGCTCTGGCTATGCCACTAGAGCCAGACAAGCCAGAGTTAATTTTATTACTCAACCACGAAAGGAAAACGAAACACCAAAGGAGCTGTCCGAACCCAGAGTTACAAAAGTAGCAACTTCTGTAGTGAAACCGGTTTATGATCAAAAGTATAGCGCTATATCTCCCTCGTATAGTTATGAAATGTATCCATCACGTTCTTATGATCCATACTTAAGACGTTATGACAGGTTAGTAAAAAAATTATAAAATAATTTCACAAAAAATTTTGAGATACATATCACTAACTTACTTAAAAATGTCATAACACAAAAAAACTTGTTAGCCAGAAAATTAGTTTAAAGTTTATATATTACATTTAATTTAATAGAAATGGAAAGTTATTTTTGTTATCAAGAGTTGAGTATGAATATGAAATTTTTATACAATATAAAGATTAATTTTGCATCATTGCCAAAATGAAAATTTTTTAGTTATGACGTTGTTTTAGTAAATGAGCGATATGTATTGAAGTAGTCAACATTATTTTGAAAAAATTCTTCCAAATTCGGTGTTTTCAGTTGATATTGAATTATTTATACGTTTGAAATTTTTACAAAATCTGACTGTAAATCAAATTAACATTATTATCAAATCTGTCGTTTGTTATAACTTAAAGGCGAAATTTTCTTCAACTGAATTTCTTCAGAAATTATTTTAACTTTCAATGGATCCATTTCTGAAAGTTTTTAATAAAAAAGAAATATTCTAGCAATTTTAAGATACAATTTTAGTAACTGATTATCCAATTTTCCTTTTCAATTGAACCTCATCAATTAAATTGATAATGTAAATGTTTAGTTGATTCTATAAGGATTCGATAGTTTTTACCAGATTATTGTGAAATATTGTATATTTCTTTAGCCGATTCGACAGCCGTAGTAAAGATTGATATTTTTATATTTTTTCTGAACTTGTATCAAATGCTATTCAGTATATGATGTATCTAATTACATGTATTTTTTCCAGATATGACGAACAATACTTGCGCTATGACCCATACAATTATGAAGATCATTTCTTATATCGTCGTCATTACGATCCATATGATAGCTACAGCCCGCGTGTGCCTCAATATCCTGAACCGTATTACAACTATCCTGATCGTCGCTACGATATACCTGAACCTAGAGAATATTTGCCTTTGTATAATAATGAAATTTATGAAAAATCTGCCTATGCTCCTGTTAGCTACGCCGATCCATATCCAGCATCTTCAAAATATCCCATCGATTATGCAGCGCCTTCAAAATATCCCATAGACTATACACGTAGTAACAAACGT
Source organism: Linnaemya vulpina (assembly GCA_963675445.1). Taxonomy (NCBI): domain Eukaryota; kingdom Metazoa; phylum Arthropoda; class Insecta; order Diptera; family Tachinidae; genus Linnaemya; species Linnaemya vulpina. Next base: position 14,530,328 of record OY776280.1, on the reverse strand, counting down.
ATTGCTTATTATGCACATTTGCCGGAAATTATCAGAACGCCTTATGATTACGCGGCAAACTCCTATAACCTCGATAAAAGATATGATAGTCTGCTGACACCAACGAAAACTCTGCCAAGCTCGTATAAAATTGATAAGACCGGAACACCGGCAACATTAAAAAATAATCTCAATGCCAATACCGATCCTTATGATTATATGAAGCGTGATAAAAAGGATCGTGCTACACCGAAACCAATTAAAGCCAATAGTAACAGTGGTCGACAGTTATAATTATTTGGATTTTGATAACAAAGAATAGAAGAAAAGAAAGCACAATTAGTTCTAAGTTCTTATGATTGTTATACCTAAAACAACAAACCGTATTTACTCAAATTAGTTGTGTATTATTTATCAATTTTTTTTTTATTTAGCTGACTTATTATTTCGTATGAATTAAATAAAACCATAAACATTCAATATTTATGTACACAAAATTAATTTAATGTATAGAATTGCCACTGAAGTTATATATTATTGACTACAATTAAATTTATCCAGGCAACATTTCGGGGAAATATTTAAAAATTTCAATATGTACGAAGAAAATGTTAGGCAAACAATTTCACAATTTTACAAAACTAATGAAAATCTCTCGTACGTTCTTTGATTTGCTAAGTCTAGTACAGATTCCCCCTAAGAATTGAATATAAAAACTAAAAATTTAAATTGTTCGGTTTCTTAAACACCATTCCGTTTCCTAACTTCTACCCTTTCATTATTCGAAATTTTACAAACTGTTCAAAATTGTGTAATCCTGGCTGCCCAAAGATATGTTTTTAATTCATTCATTCATTAATTTCACTTAAATTATCAAAAGATAATAAAAATGCAGACGGTAGCAGTAAAGAATATGATATGATGACACAGTTTGACATGAAATCAAAAGCAAATAAAACAAACAAGTTAAAAGGATCTGAATTGTGTGTGTTTTTTTAAAGGTCACATAAGCAAACAAACATACAAAAATTAAATTAAAAGCAAATCATTTCCTCTTCATTGAATATAACGGTAATTTAAATAAATGCAAGTATAATTTTTGAAGGACGAGAGAAAAAGCTGAAAAATAAAGAAATAAGGAATCATATTTAATGTGAGCAAATACTCACACAGACACAAAAACACACCAGCAGCAACAAAAACAACATCAAATGATTCCGGTCAATTTGAATAGTAAAACAAACCAAACCAGCAAAGATTGAACATTAAGCATCCTGGCAGCAGGAGAGTAATCTCACTCCTCTAGGCACAAATTAACAAATTTTTTATTAAATTTTCATTTTGTTCTGGTTTTCTGTTGAAAATATAGTCATGTGTATGTGTGTGTGTGTGTGTGTGAGCATGCATGAGGCTATATGTAATGAGTTGAAAGCAATATGCAGCGTCACATCCGCTGTAAGTAACGGAAATATGTTTAATCTTGCGTTAATAAAATGATGACGAGTTCAGAGGCGGTGTTACATGCAGACTTTCACCACAATTAGTCCAGTTCGAACCAGTTTTCCCTTTGTAATATTTTTGTTTTGCTACTTTTTTCTTCATTTATTCGTAATGGCCAAGTGATTGAGAGTTCTGCAATGGTTATTGCTATTGTTATTACACTTTGTCTGCTGCATTGGTTCATGTGTCAAACAATATCACAATTTAACAATAAATTTCATGGAATATGTGCATATAAATTAGGGCGGCCCTCTAAGAGATGTTCTTATACATCGAACAAAATTTTGGAAGTGGCTTTAATCTACTGATGTCGTTTCTATTAAGCTGTTATCTTAAGAACCACGTCGATTTCTTGCCGATATTTATCAAATTGCTCAATGCTTTGAAATAAATTTTTGTTACTCAGTCGCCGTTTACGATTTGAAAACTGTGGCTACTGCCGTATTTAAAATATTTTTTTAATTTTTTTTTGATACACAACATTTTGTTTTCAATAGTTACAAATTCCTTGATAGATTTTATAAATATTGATAGAAATCTTTATCACTTGGTCTTAATATATCTTTTAATAAGCAGAAAAATTCAGATTGAGAACACGCTTTTGAAAATCTTTTAATTTTCATTGACAGACTTGTATAAGATAAGAAACTGATTATTACAATGACATAACTATAATCTATAACTTGGAATGTATAGGAAAAATATATAATTGATTCTAACCATGATCGGTAGATCATAGAAATCTGATATTTCTAGCAAAGACAAACACCCTTTCAGTTTAGTGGTTATGTGTGCTTCATTGGGTCTCATTTTGAACGTTTTTGGTTATATTCGTATTTTTTCATACAAAAGTACGGTCACACTTTGCAAACATTTGACCGAAAAATCGTAACCCCTAATCACTAAAGAAATATATTTTGATTTAACTACATGATTCTTAACTGAAATAGTTTCAAACATAACTAATAATCAGTGGCGTAGAATACGAGGTTATTGGAAACTGTTTACCTCAATATACATTTGTCTGAGTTAAATTTTTTTTCGTTAGTATTTAGTGGTTACGCTTTTTTAGGCAAATATTTGCCCCAATGTGATCATACCTTCACATGCATGTATTTGCTTACATGTATATTGTTCAGCTTTGCTTGATGCACCATCATGTTGGTCTGGTTAATTTTAAATTCATTAAAATTGACTTTTAAAGAAACAGCAAATTAAATTTTGATTTTTAAATGAAACAGCAGAGCATGAAGAAGTAGCATTATTCGTATGTTAGAAAATATTTCAATAAAAAATCGTTTTATTTTATAAATAAAATGTTTGTGCGATATTTATTCTTGGACTTTTTCTGTCACAAAGTTTTTCTCAGGAATGCATAGAAATAGGATGAACAATTTAAATATATGGCCTGTTTGTATAAACCACGTCACGCAAGTCAAATATATCTGTAAATTCTTTAACAAATACTTTGAAACAAATAACTCTGTTTCAGAATTACATTTAGTCCATTTCACGGCTAACATTATCGGCCTCGTGTCAAGGAAAATCGTGCTGATATGAAGCACATCAACAAGGCAAATAGATATGCGCAAGAAGAAGAAGCTAAGCGTTTATGCGTTAATTGAATCGAAAACTAATTTTACATTCTGACACTCTTTTCAAATTTGTTGTCTCAAATAAATATCACTTTTCTTGGATAAATACCTTCCGAAATTTAAAAGTTAACAACGCAAGTTATAAAGCACGAGAGCCCTGATTTTATTATATAATCCTGAAATCAATTCCTTTAATTATATATGTATGTATATCACAATTTTTAAACTAAATTCATTATTGTCTTGAAAATACATGGAGTCAAAATGTGTTTATATTTATATTGATTTTTGTAGATATTTGAAAATCAAAAACTTTTCAAATTTACTCTTATTTAATATCTAAAAAGTTATTGATCAGATTGTAAAATTAATTTTAATTTAAATGAAGATTCTTAATTTTCTTTTTATGGAAAAATAAATTATTATTATGCTGGTAACTATTTTCAGAATTATTTATGCTTTATTTTATTTTTATCTTAAAAGCTAATGAAATACAATACTAAACACGCAACATATATTTTATGAACCTGTTTCATTGTGCTAATTTTGGTTCCATTGCTGTACTTGGAAATATGTACACATCGCTTGTATTTAAAGTTTTTTGTTATCAAAAATCAAATGAATAGCTAGAAGAGTTAAAAAAAAAAATTAACAAAACAAAACAAACGCTGCCAATGGCCTGTGCGAAAATTTTTTTGAAAATACAAGTACAAACAATATTTCAACAGTTTTATTCCAGTGTCGGCGAAATGAATTTATATACAAAATAAATTTATTTTCTATTTGTTTTGTCAGCAGCCAATTTGCATAGTTCACTTGCCAATAGCCCACCCAGGCCCACAGTAAGTTGTGAGAATGTTATGTACGCATGGGAAGTGGTCACAGGCAAAGCAGTCCATTTAAGTCCTTATCACCGACTTTGTTTGTAATTTGTGTAAACCGACACACAAGTAAACAATTGTTTTTAAACATAAACAAGAAGCAAAAACAAAAAATATGTCAGAAAAAAAACAAAACATTTTAACATCAAAGGAATTTTCGAAATTCTTAATTAAATTTACAATTAAAATTGCAAGCGTTTCACCAAACTACTGTTTTTATACTGCTTGTCTTAACGGTATATTACCATTTCCTGTTTGCTCATCCTTTTCTTCTGAGAGGGACTCTTAGATACTTGTTAACTGCTAAGAAAGAATACGTAAATCGTCCAACGTTTTGCTTAAGAAATTGTTTCCTTTTTTTCTTACAGTTATTGTAACGAATTATAGTAACAAAAAGGGATTCTGGTAAAACTTTGTTAATTTGTCCAAACTGTTTTCGTTTCAAATAATGTTTTTCTGGTTCCTTAAATTTTTGCCTGAAAACATGTACGAGTATATGTGTGTATGTATGTGTGCATCATGTGTATGTATGTATGGATTTACATCACATGCTCAAATTAGAGCTTCTTTAGCACAAATAGGGATATATCTGTAAGACTTGGGATTGATATGGCCACTGATGCTGTTTCCTTGCAAAAAGTGTAACTTTCAAAAGTATGAGTTGACTCTCTTTAGAGGATCAAATGCAATTTGTAAATATGTACGATGTTTGTTCAAAATATAAGATGAATTTTCAAAATTCGAGGGCTACGTACATTCCCAGTTAATTTAGAATGCTTAGTTGCATTGCTAGAGTCATAAAAGTTTCCGTGGAAACTTGACACAAGTCTTGAGTAAAAATGTTGACTACTATGATTGTAGTCCTTTAGTTGGAAAAATGTTTGCAAGTGGTAGGAGCTATTCAAATGAGGTGGACGAATGACGACCCACAGTGGCTGAAATAAAAACGAAAGGTAACTGGTATGGAGCTTCTGAATTACTAAATGTATTTTTATAAAATTTTAAATTGTTCTCTTGAAGTCTTTAGTTGCACCACGAGCGGATCAAGAGTTGCTGAAAGTTGTCTACCTCGGGTATAATTTTTGTACATATTGACCGATTTGTAAAATTTTAGCCGCATTAACTTAGGAGACATTTCACTTTAATATAAAAATATTTAATTCTTTTAGCTTGATGTTCTTATTTTCTTGATCGTATCTTTTGCTAAGCCTCTGATTTTGACTTTCAGCATGACATTAAATGGCTGCTAAAATTGTAAGTAAATACATGGGACAAAGCTTTGGTATATCTTTAGCTGTTAACCATATCCTTCTTCATTACTTTGGAAGTTCCATACTTATTATCGCCTTTTTTTAAATTTACATCACTGAGCGGCACTTGTCCTGGACGTTCTAGTAAATCAGCAACCGATAAATTTGTAGAGTATAAAAAAATTGTAATTGAAAAATCGTGTGATTACTATAAGATTAGTTGCTTAGGATGTGGGCGTATCGGCTGGCTCTTGCCATGTTAGCTTTTTTTCAGAAACTTCGGACATAAAGCGTTTGGCAGCAACGTTGTTAAGAAATTGATGATCGTAGTTCTTCAGCCAAAGTATTCCATAGACTTGGCCTCCTGTGGCTTCTTACTTTCTCAGAATTGAAGCGATCTATGAAAGAATGACGTTCTTCGACGATTGAGGAGATGAAAATCGAATACTGGAATTTTATATCAGAACTACATCGAACATTAGAAAAAAAACTGGCTTAGGTGTAAGTAGTTTTGAAAAGCACGAATTATAAATTGATGAATAAATAAATATTTTTTAAAGAAATATAATTCAGGAAACTTTTTGAACAGACCTATTATAACAACATTATATACAATTCTAGTCAATTGACATAATTAAAAAACTCGGTGATAGGTTCTGCACCTAATCTGTATGTAGTTGTCCTGTTATGATGTCCTTAGTACCACTCCTATGGTTTTATACGAATCGGTAACAGAACCACCCTAGAGTAGCTTGTTAAAAACAATAAACATATTTTCAATATTACGCTGATGAAGGAATTACTTAAGCACTTTTATTTTAGTTTAGTGATATGTCCTTTTTTCACCAGTCATTAGACGCAGACATATTTTGTGCCACTCCCATTTCCACCCGCCATAGCACAGGTACTTTTAAGATAACTGGTACAAAATATCCCGGAGGATGGTTACATTAGAAATAACTTATATATCTTGAAGGTGGAATGAAATGTTAGTTCAAGAGATCCAGTGAAATATGGATTTCAAATCAGTGCTTGTTTTGCAAATCCATTGAATCTTGAACTTGACTTTGAATTGGTATTTCAAAGATGCTGTGAAAGTTTCCAGTATATATGTACTTCAGATCAATGTTTGAAAGCTTCTAAATTCAACGTTTATACAGATTTCAAGACTCAGCTTAACGTCAGCTATCCTACGAAAATATCAGATTCAAAAGAATGCTGCAGCGAAATCTATACAGAGATATATTTCCTGTGTGATTCTTTAAATAATAGCTTTTGCAGAATTGCAAGTAGTGTAAAATACCATCCTGAAAATAGTCTTCCGTCTCACCAAAAAAAAAAAAAAACACACTGGCAGAGATAAAACCTGAGACAAACAATTGTAAATTCGCGAGTATTAAATTAACCCCTAGAGAATAGAATTCCTTAAATATGTAAAGTATGCAAAACATTTGCTTTTCATTTGTAGAATAATTGCAAGTATACAATATGAATAAATCCACACACACACACCTACACAAACACATACAGTTAAATACAGAAGTAAGTAAGTTTAACAGTAAATAAATGCCATAACTTTATAACTGTTAAACACAATAAAAAATGTCCTTCTTGCAAGAATATTCAGGCAACTTTCATTCTCGTTCTGTTTGAACATTTAATTGTCAAAGAAAAATATGAATGAATTGACTGTCTTGAAATGAGAAAACGAGCAGAGAACAAAGCAATTTGTATTTTACATAAGAAATTGCTTGTAAAGGAATTAGAGGAGTAGGAAGTAAAAAGAAGATGAGGAGTGAGTTAAGGAAGATTTAGAAATTTCAACAGTTATTTAAAACACAATACAAGGGAATATTTTCTTGTAGGAAGTCTTGTATTGCTGTTGCTTCTCCAACGTTTATTTTTCAAATCATAGAGCCAAGAACAAATTTCAGTTTGTGCTTAAAGACAACGAATAAACGTTTGCACAGGGAGTTTGAAAGTTATTGTTGTTTAAGACAAAACAAAAGTTTTTGATTAAAATTCAAATATTAATATTAAAACGCAAGAAAGCAACAAGTTATTAAATTTATGTTGTATTTATTGGAAAGGTGGTGGGAAAGCCTGTCTGTGATGTAGAATAAAACGGTTTAATTTCTGCAGTAGATAATTTCAAAATATTTAAAGTTTTTAAAGCAAAAAAAAATTGATTTGAATGAAACTAAGCAGAAGCCCTTAGGTTTGTATTAACAATTTTCCTATTAATTACAATTTGGCACAACATCTACTCACATACGAAAAGGTTAAGTTGTTTTTTTTTCATCATCCATCTTGTGTCCAGCTTGAAACCACCAACTCAATCAATTTTCGAGTTTGCTCAAAATTCTCTATTTTTCCTTGTCTAGTGTGCCTTTTTCATGGTTTTTGCGTGTCAAATTGCAATTGTCCTTCATATAAGTGTTTGTGTATTTCTGTGCTAGACAAATTCTATCTAAAGTTGTTAATTATTCTTTTAACGCTTTAAATTAATTAATAGTAGTACAAAAATTCTCATGAACATTTGCTAAAACGTAGTGTCTGTTGAACAATCCTGTAATTATCGCCCTTTTTATTTTCAATTTGGTGTCGAAGGGCATGAGCGGAAAGAATTTGTGAAATAAATGTCCTCTCTTAATTATGTGTCCATCTGATGTCCATTTACAGGTTCCCATCGTCGTGTATACGCAATTACATATGTGTCATCTATATCCATCAGAGTTTCGTTGTTAATTTCGTATTAAATTAATGGCTGCATGATGAAATTTTCCAATTAATTTCTGTGCTGTTTCTTTTGAGGAAAAAATAAACTCGATATTTATATCAGGACATTTTTCATAGAGAATACGCAGAGGAAAGTTTGTAAAGAGAATTATGTGGATGTGTAAATCAGTCCAATAAAGAACTTTTTTCTTTGTTTATAAACTGCAGCAGTAGTAAATGCCCGATGAACCGGAACTAGTTAACACTGCGTAGCTGAATAAAAAAAGTTATTTATACTCTACTAAATGCTGGGTCACAAGGAATGTTTTGAAGAACACTAAAAAATGTTATACAACTGAGACAACTTGATGAAATTGAAATTAAACTTTAAGAAAGATAATCAATTGGATGATTCAATTTGTGATCATGAAGTTTTTTTTTAATATTAATAAGAAAATATGGTATGACTTCTAGGAGCAACTACTTGCAATTTGGTTTGTTATTTCAAAATGCAGTCGGCTGATATTTTGAGCTGACCAACTCTTTTTCGGCAGAGTATTTCGCCTATTTGAAATTCTTGCAAACTTCGTTATACAAAAGATTTTTTTTTTTATATTTCAACTGTATATTAATAGAGACTGTTTACAAATTTGACAACATTTTGCTACTTTTTATATATAACGCGGTATAAATTTTTCTGTGCCATGAGTCCTTTAGATATAATTTATTCCGATATAAGATTTCTTGCAATAGTTAATAAATGAACTATTTGACATAGTGTCATTGTACTGTTATAATATGAAATTTATTTATAATAAATTTCATATTATAACAGTACAATGACAGTATGTCAAATAGTTCATTTATTAACAATTAAATTGAGATTTTATCTTTCATTTGCCTTATAAATACTTTCAAAGGATTTCTAATTGTATAAAGGTGTAGAAAAATAAAATAGATTCATATCGAATAAAATTTGTTTGTTGGGTTTTGGTTTGTATAAGTTTCATAGCCTACTACACTTATTATAATGTGATTTTTTGAAATCATTTGTCAATTTTTATAGTTAATTTATTAACATAATTCTCAGATGGTTTATAAAAGTCTTTTAATAAGTTGAGAAGTTTGAAACTTTTCAAAACTGTGGTTGAAGTCTACTGACGATTTGGTAAAAAGCGCCAATGAAATGCATATAAACATTGCTTAACCACCCAACAAATACATTTCATATTATTTCTTGCAATATTTTTATTCTTATACTTAATATCCTTTTTATAGTATTAAAAGTAAGCATTATTTTTAAACCTCGATAGTGAGGGAATGGTATGAAAGTTTCCACAATTTCTAATTCATTTTCAAACAACACTAATTCTATATGTTAAATTTTCCTGTCATTAGGTTAATTTTTAGTTTTCTATAATAATTCAATAAAATTAATATAAAATAATATATCAAACTTAAGCCTTTGATATGCTTTAGTCAGTTTCTACTCTATTGATATTCGTTGCAGTGTGTCTTGCATTAAATAAATAAACATTTTATAGGTGGCAAAATTATGCCATAAAACACATTCATTATTAATATAATTAACACCCTCTTACAGTCAGTTTAAATAATTAATTATTCCCACCAGTAACATTGTAAATGCAACACATGATTAAATATTTGCCAGCAATATGTAACAAACAAATGCAGCAAATTAAAATACATGCGTTTCTAGTTAACATATAAATTCCAATTGAACTGAGCGAATGTCGTATTCATATCGTTTGCAGCTATTTCAAGTATTTACAAATCGACTGTCTGTATGTGCGATGAACTGTTTGTTCTGTTGTTTAAATATGCTGTTGTTGTATGGTTGTGTATGAGTGGATTCACAAAAATCTTATCGTAATTATAAACAGCAACTGCTGGTCTGCTAAAGTTAACAAGTTTCGTTTATGCAATTTCCTTTTATTATAGTTATTTAAATGGGCCTAAGCAAGTTTCTTTATAATTGCTTAATAGTTGTTGTAGTTTATAATTACAAAGGAAAAAACTAAACGTTGTATTTATTACAACTATATAATATATCAACATTTTTAGTACACTTTCATGTGATATAATTTATATAACGAGTGATTTTTTTGCTATTATCTTTTTGGCAACACTAGTTTTGACAGCTCGCGCACGTTTTGTATCTTGTGTCACTGTCAAACATCTTCAGTTTGGTCTATAATTTAATCATGAATCGTCTTACAGACGAACAACGCTTGCAAATTATTGAATTTTATTACCAAAATGCGTGCTCTGTTAAGAAAGTTCATCGCGCGCTTCTTCCATTTTATGGTCAGTTTAATCGACCTACTGAGGCTTCTATTCGGGCTATTGTAAAAAAATTTCGCACCAAATTTACATTGTTGGATATTAAACCACCAACACGCTTACGTAGAGTGCGAACTGAAGAAAATATTGCAGCCGTATCGGCCAGTGTTGGTGATGACCGTGAATTATCGATTCGGCGCCGTTCGCAGCAATTGGGCCTCTGTTACTCCACTACGTGGAAAATTTTGCGGAAGGATTTGGGTGTGTAGCCTTATAAGATACAGCTGGTGCAAGAATTGAAGCCAAACGACCTACCACAACCCCAAATATTTGGTGAATGGGCTCTTGAAAAGTTAAATGAAGATCCACTTTTTTATCGAAGAATTGTGTTCAGCGACGAGGCTCATTTCTGGTCGAATGGATACGTGAACAAGCAAAACTGCCGTATTTGGAGTGAAGAGCAGCCAGAAGCATTGCAAGAGCTACCAATGCATCCACAAAAAACAACCGTTTGGTGCGGATTATGGGCTGACGGCATCATTGGGCCGTATTTCTTCAAAGATGATGCGAATCACAACGTTACTGTGAATGGTGAGCGCTACCGTGCGATGATAACAAACTTTTTTTTGCCCAAAATGGAAGAGCTTGACTTGCATGACATGTGGTTTCAACAAGACGGTGCCACATGCCACACAGCACGCGAAACAATGGACCAATTGAGAGGCGAGTTCGGTGAACAGTTTATTTCACGCTTGGGACCAGTCAATTGGCCGCCCAGATCGTGCGATTTAACGCCTCTAGACTATTTTTTGTGGGGCTATGTTAAGGCTAATGTCTATAGCGACAAGCCCGCTTCGATTGACGCACTGGAAGCCAACATTGCCAACATTATTCATGAGATACCGGCCGAAATGTTGGAAAGAGTATGCCAAAATTGGACTAAGCGGATGGACCATTTGAGGCGCAGCCGCGGCCAACATTTGCATGAAATAGTCTTCAAACATTAAATTATATCGACCCAACTATCAATCCAAATAAATATTTCATGCATTTTTCTCAATTTTGTGTGTTTTCTTTTTTTTTAATTTCCGATAGTTCTTATAAAATCACCCATTATATACATGTCAGATTATGATATCGAAAATTCCATAACTCCTGATCATAAAATATATGATTAATTTTTAACAGAGTCAGTATTCTAGGTTAGTTAAAATACATCATAACACTTTGCTCCATTTGCGTTCACAATAAAACTTGTCTGTTGGGGTTTGCGATAATTTTATGTAATTCCCAATTGGTTTCGGAAAGTTTGTGCATAACCGAAGAGGTTCTAGAATTTTTTGGCGGTGACAATGAAATGTATTTATAATTTCTTTTTTTTTTTGCTGGTGACAATGAAATGTATTAATAAATTAAATGAAACAATATTATATGAAAATCCATACCAACAAATTTTATTTTTGTTTTATGAGGATGAGAACAGCAAAGCGCAACGAGTACAGCCATTAAATATATATTCTTAAATTTATTTTATTTCGTATATATTATGGCATATAATAAATTGAATGTGATTCGATTTGTAAGCCTGCAAGTGTATTTGAAATAGAAGTATCCAAGTGCAAGAGAAAACATTCAAAAGGATTAAACTGATCAAAACGAAAATGCTTCTAAGTCTTAAATTCTTATTTTATTTCTGAATTGACTTGATATTCAATTAAATTGTTGCTTAATCATGTTGGATTGATATAAGCTGTTCTTAAATAATTTAATGCTTGTAGACAATTGCCAAATGATTATATTTTCACTTAAAATACTTGTTTGCTAAGGCTATTAAAATTAAATCGGTGATGGATGTTCTGAAAGTCGAATCGGTTTAAGACGACCCGACTTTGACAGATTAAATCTGCTAATAGAAATATTTTACAAATACAGTGCAATCTATTTTACTTTTTAAGCAAATTAAGCAGACATAAAAAAATTGTTAAAACAATTTGCTGTCTCGTCACTTGTCTCTTCCGAAGTACATGTTTCATATGAAAAACACAATAACTTTAGATGCCACATAAATTCTTTCACAATGTGTCGGATATATCATGACATAATATTTATTTAGCCTTCCTTGTCACTTTCCCTTTACATGTACGTCCTTATACTACAGCAGCATAGATAAGAACATGTTTGCTGCTTTTCGACATCTTTGATAATGTAACATTTATCATAAACCTTAATAATCCCTGGTAGACGTTACAATCATAAATTTACTTTGCTGTTTGCTTAATTTTTTTCTTTCATTGTGTTGCTTAAACGCGTCTTTTTCTGCTCAATTTATACGCATTTCGTTATACGCTGTTTTTCTTTGGGGAGCTTCCGTTTCCGTTTAAGAATTATTAAGACACCAGTTTTGATGACAACATGAAAGATGATATATTTAACACACACTTTCATTACATGTTCTTTCAAGGACTAAGGAAGATATAAAATAATTTGTTTGCCAGACACACATACGCATACGCATATTTTCATGACACAGCGTGCGTCTTAATATATGTTCGCTGTTGTTTTGGGGTTGAGAGTGTGTCATGTGTGAAAAGCCCAGCAAACATTTTGATTTATTTCAACTTTAATCTTAATCTAGTCCAATTAAACTTATTTGCAAATGAAGTCAAAAATCAGTATGCATGTCTGTTGAAAAATTTCTTAATATATTTAACTTTACTTAAGCTTTCAGAGACTAGTAGTTTAAACAATTTTATACATGAAAATTATATGAACAAATATTAAAAAATCAACATTTATTTGAAGCTCAGTGTGTAACTAAACCTTTCTCATAATATAATAGCTTTTCATATGTGCATATAAAATTACTGTCACTATGTTTGTTGGGATATACGATTTAAGAATACCAGTCAGTGAAACATTTCTTACATAATGTGTAAAATTAAATTTAGCAAATTGGGAGTAAAGTATTTTTCAAAACGAAATCTTTTTGGCTTCATATTTTGGAGTTTATAGGCGAATAGCAAACGATAGCGGTCAATAAGATAATAAATCCAAAAGAGATTGACTTGCGCCTCAGCGGAAGTTAAAGCTACTATATTTTTGTGTGAGGCCTAGCATGACAATATTTCTAATATATAACAATTTCAATATTTTTCGTACTTATTACGATGCACCTGTTTTATATATATAATTTGCCTTTACGTCAGCTTTTGTGCTAAGTTTTGCAACTCAGTGTAATTTAGTTATTGCAATTAACAATATTTTTTTGATACGATATATTTTATTTGCAAAATTTACAAGGTTTACCAGGCTACTTTATTAACAAGCGGTCCTCACCGCTAATTTAATTTGTGTGTGTGTGTTACAACACCACTATGAGATTGAGGGCACAATTAAGTATTTAAATTCAAATCATTTCTAATGATACACATTTCATGCATAGTCCTTGGATTTGAGTCCATGTTCGCAATGTTAATTAAATAAATATTTAATGATGATGAAAGTGTAGTGGTTTTCGAAATCAGCTGTGCTGCTCTGCTTTGTAAGTTTAATATACTATAAAACTGATATTGACTTTTTCTTGTGCTTTGAAATATTTGTCACGTCTTTTTGAATAAAAAAACCTTTCTTCAAACAATTGGCCTATTAAATTAAATTTAATAAAAAACCTATTTTATTGAAGTGATGTAAATATTATTTGTCCCAAATTATATTATGGATTGTAAAATTTATTAAAAGCCTACTTTTTATATTTAAGTGATGTTACTTTTTTTCTATAAACTATCGCGTGAGTTAAACGTCATATATAAATAAAACAATCATAAATTCTAATACAATTATTGAATCCGATTTCAAGCACAAAGTATTTCCAAATATATTCGCCCATATTATGAATGACGACGTCGACGTCACATCAACGCGACAGCAGAAAATTTTCACTTGTCATTTAATTGGCGACAGTAATTAATTATTATTAGAAGCCTTTTGGTATTCTCTAAGGCGTGTAATATTAATAAAACTTTTCATTTAATTGACGACAGTAATTAATTATTATCAGGAGCCTTTTGGTATTCTCTAAGGCGTGTAATATTAATAAAACATGTTACCAGAAGTCAATTTCTGTCGACCAAGACTAGACAAGTGACAATTTTTTGTGTGTTGGTGTGACGTCGACGTCGTCATTCATAATAGAGACGCTTTCCATGAAGACTAAGTGCAGCAACAAGGAATTTTATGATTTATGTTCCACGAAATTTATTATTTGTAGACAGGCAAATGACAGATCTTTAATGAATAAATAATAAATCAGAGTTTCAGACACTGTTCAATTGAGTTTGATATTGATCTACAACTCAAAAACTAAGCCTTATCTAATAACTGCCCTGCTGTTGATTTTACAAAATTTCTTCTATCTTGAGTGCGACATGTTCACACTTATTTATAAATAAATGAATTAAGCTGTCATCGCAATATATTCAGAGATTTTCCCAAGCAAGACTTTTTTAATTTGGTAAATATTAGTGAGAGGATATACAAGGCATAGGCAAATTAAAAAAAAAAACTTTAAATTTTCATGTTAAACCATTTTATGAGTTTTTTGTCTTTGGAGTAAAACTTGTTGCTTCAATTAATTTGAAAATATAAATTTAATTAATAAATGTTTCCTAAGCTTAACAGAAAAACCAAAAAAGAAATATCGCATTTATTATATATGATTTGAAATTTCCCATTTCTGTAAGAGATCAAAGTTGGCATTCGCTCTAAGACATTATTTTACAGTGAACTTCCGGAACCACTCAATTTGATATTGTGAATTATGTTATTTAAGATAAAGGGGACCAGAAAAGGGTCCAGAAAATATTTTTAAGTTAAACTTATAATTTGGGAAATGTTGTTTAACACTTAAAATTTTAGTTTCAATATTGATTTTTTTTCCAAATTTTTTTAAAAGTTCAAAGTAAATATATAAGGGTTTCAAAAAAGGAAAGGTTTGAAAAAGGAAACGGCACGATTAAAATTTAAAAATAAAATACTTTTAAATTTTAATAGTGGGGATATGTAGAGTAAATTCCTAAAATTATTTAATAGCGTTTTCTTTTCTGGAAAACATGTAACATTTTTTTTTACTAATTTTGTAAATAGTGTAAGTTTAAAGGAGTTTTGAAATATATATTATTTTTCGTAAATGATGCTGGATTAATTTCTAATAAATTCTTTAAAAAGTGTAAAAGATGTTGCACTGTTTTCGAGAAAAGAAATCAGCTTAAGTTTCAATAAAGTTCATCAGGAATAGTATTCAGCCACAAAAACTAAGACAACAAAAAATTATTTTTGACAAACTGTGTAATTAATTTGATGTTAAATATTTAACTTTACACCAAATCAGCATTTTACATGAACTTAAATGAACGAAAATCTTAAAGAATTTAATTTCTAATTTTATCTATTGCATCAAGTATATAACCTTATTCCTACGTGGGGTTTCCCACTTCTCACTTTTACTCCATATACCTAAACTGCACATGCTCCACAAAAGCAGCGAGTTAATAGGATTTAAGAGAGATTGCATTTATATTAAGAGTACACGCTGGAGTAGTAGTGTAAGAGAAATGCGGAAACATACGCCAGGATATCAAAGCGAAGAAGATATTTAAAAAGCAAACCAAAACATAAAATAAATGATTTTTTTTTTCGCAAACAAAACCCAAATGTCCCCATGGATGAGAAGGTGCTCTTAGACAAACAATAACAAAGTAAAACCAACTGAACCTAATGCGACTTTGGTATTACGAAAATAAATAGTCTGGTGTCTCTTACGGTCGGTACTGGAATGGAAGGTTGTGGCTGTGGAGCTGGCCTCAAATGTTGTTGTACAATACAGGAAACATTGTTGTATTGAACAAATACTAATGCAAAATTTCAAAAAGTATACAAGAAGAAAAAAAAAACATCGTTTCGGTGACACTCCTACATTTCGTGTGCGCAGCAGTAATAATTGTATGAAAACAAGGACACTTTCTATTTTTTTCTTCTTCTTTCTGTTAAGTACATTTTAACTAGGGACAATGCCATGCATTCCAACTCTCAGCACTGAGTACATAAGAGTGTGTGACACAAACCAATAGTGTCCTTCTTAGTCAAGCATCCAAGTTGGGTCATTGTCGTGCTACTTATAAGCTTTAGCCAATAAAAATTCAAGAAATCTAATATTTGCTTTTTTATATACACATTTTTTTCTTTTGGGAGCAATTTTTTTTTTCTGGATTGAGTAAACTGCTGTGCATAAGAATATATACTTTTTTCGTTTGTCTTTTCCTATATTTGAGGTGTCCCTTTTATTTCGAATTTTTTATAACAACTTTTTATGGGGGTTTTTACGAGAACATTTCTTTGGCTTTTATGCATGTATGTGATATATTTTTATATTTTGTTAAGTAAATATCAATATGTCTGTAAATACTATATATATAGTAAATAAATGAAATAAATGTGTATGTGCACGTCAGGTGTGTTTTGACTTTAAACAAAATGGCGTTTGTTTTCTGTTGCCTATAAAAAGTTCTGTTTTTGCAGTGGCCAGAAAGGAGAAGATGATTTGAGGTTCTTTTATGTTGGTATTCAGTTATTTTATTGATTTTTCTTAGCAAATTTAAGGTGTTTATGAGTTATTCTGTTTTGTTAAAATTTTAGCAATTTAATGCTGGAGCAATTTCGTTTAATACATATTAAATTAAGCAGAGTAACTGAAAGGAAAATAAGTGTAAAGCCAAGTAAAAGTATTTTTAAGAATTTTCCTGAATATAATTAATATTTTTGGTTTACATATTATTTCAGCTCCCTGTTAATAATAGAGTTTTGTAAAAATATGATGCAAACATTGAAATTTATTATTTGAAAAGGATTATTTATATTCACAACAGCTGCTGTCTATTAATCTTAAATCGTGGATGTTCACACTTCTTAAATATTTTCCGAACAGAACGTAACCACTAAATGCTGATGAAAAATATTTTGAGTCTCATGGGTGTTTAATATATAAAAATATGTTATCGTAAGCTTTTTAACTCAATAGAAATTTGTTTGAATTAGAAGGGTTTTTCTTAGCAGTTACGCTCTTTTCACCAAATATTTGACAAGTGTGAATGTACTTTCACACTTACATATATAAGTTCATATATTTATTGTTACTGTAAATTTGGGCAACATATTTCTTCGTGATTCATAAAAATTTTAGTCTTTTGGTCATGTGTTCCCGTCCAAACTAATTTGGTTTTAATAATGAAATTAATATTTTTGGAAATTGTCGATCAATAGCAAGTTTTTTAATACTCTAAAGTTAAAAATAGGGTTACCAAACGCTTTGGAGAAGTAACGGTAAAGGTATCAGCTTGCAGAATATGCAAATAAAATAATATACCTTATGTGAATTCACTACATCGAGCATTAATAACAACGAAGTGGCATTCACTGATCCATAATAAAAACGATTTGATTCTGATCATATACAAAATGTATTGAAAGTTGCGAAAGGTTCCCCGTAATATATTGAATCGCCAACATTCTTTTGGGTTATGTTCGCTTGTTTGTTATGACTACGATGTTAATCAATTTGATATTTATATTATATTTCTTTTCCATATTCTACTAATTATCCTTAAAAAGGAATATAAAACAGGAATAAAAACCTGTTCTTTTTCGTGCTGCTTGAATCAAAGGAAACTTCGTTTCTAAAGAAAAGACGATATTGAAATATAAATGTTGATACCTCTTAAAGACTTAAATGACTAAATACCAAAACATTACAATCATTTAAACGGTATTAAGGATATTTAAGCTGTTCTATAAATTGTATGGCCTAATTACATCACCCTCTTGCTTAACCAACTCAAGAGGGCATAAATGGAGGAAATAAATGTTGCCTTAAGCCAACAGTTGTAAGGAAACACGCGGTCTCATCTCAAAGTTATATTAATCATATGACAAGTGCACAAAGTAGCTGGAAAATATAAAGAGAATATCAAAGTTCTCCGCGACTAATTACAGTTGACATGTGGTGCCAAAACCAAGAAAAAACATAAAACTGACTGCCATGAATGGTTAAAAAAGTCTTAAATGGGTCTCTTAATGTCTTTAATTTTTTCTTCTTTTTTATAATATTCTGCTAAAAAAATATTGCATGATTTGAGGGTGTTTTATGCTTAAAAGTTTAAACATTTAGCCATGATAATAAAATTATACCGTCTTTGGAAAACACACAAACCGCACTGTAAATAATATTGTGTGAAACATGACACGGCACTTAATTTACAATTCATTTGGTGCTTTTTTCCAACGGCTGATTCAGTTTCTTCTCCTTTTTTTTGCCTTCGCTGATTTTCAAGAACATTTGGCTTTAATTGTATGATGAGTTGACGTTTTTCCACTGCTTTGAACTGTAAGCTTTATACCTTTCCCTTGCCCTTGCCCTTCCTGTGGTTTGTTATAATTTCCCTGCTTAGGCGGTTTGATGGTCAGAAATCATTAAAAAGTTTTTTACAGGAACAATATGTTTCCTTTTGCATTTTTTCTGTTTAGGAACAATTATAATGATTTAATGATGTAATTTGTCAGTTACAATCTTCTTTAAATTATGCATAATCACTTATCTTGCAAGCTTATGACTAATTTTTGTATAAAAAATGGTTTCAGGGTGCCACTTTTATTTATTATTTCCAATCTCTATCAGACTTTGAGAAAGGATTTAGGCAAGGAAATTTTGAGTTGATAGATTAGAGGATTAGGCTAAATCGCACTGCAACAAATATTAGTATTTTGAAGGTTAGAGCTGAACAGTCAAGTCTACTGAACAGATTAAATACGGTAGATGAAAGCTCAGTTGATGACATCGCGTTATTATTATAAATATTACTCATACTCTCCGAGTCCAAATGAAAAGGGGTTCAAAAAGTTTCAACGAAAAGTAGAGAGATATATTATCACAAGATCCGTGTTATAGATTTTTTAATTAAAAAAAAATCAGGTCGAAAAGTATGAACAAGCAAATATGGTTGATACAACTCTTACATAATAATTTTGTGCATATAGGAGCAAATGTCAACAACAACAACGATTTTAACTTGGAGAAGAAGTGAAGAGTAAATCTTTCTTATGTGGCAATTGAGAAACAAGTTCCTATGCCTCTGGAAAAAAATAGCTCTATACAAATCCCTCATCCTACCCGTTCTATTATGTTATAAAGGATTAGTTATTGATGGCGGCATTGTCTAAGAGAAAAGCGCTTGGAAGGATATATGGTCTCACACATACCAATGAACAGCTGAACAATGACGTCGATATAGTTTCGGTTACGTATGGTGAATGGAAAATTATGCCTCAGCTCGAAAGGCATGCGAGTATGAATCAATCGGAAATAAGAGAGGAAAGGGCGTTTAAGTCTTTTTTGAAATGGCCAGGAACAACAAAATTTTTCAGAGCTTGAAATCCCCAATTGGCACCAGAAAGCAGCAGACAAAAATTGGTGGTTTTCTATTAAACTTTATGCTGAAGACGATTCTCGGCTGCTATAGAAACTTAGAGGACTATTAGAGCCCAGCAAACGTTGTGGTGCCTGTTATCGACCCGTTTATCATAAATTATTCTACATAAAGTTAAGAAGCAATCAAATAATGCTTTTGGCTGTTCGATATTGTGATCAATAAGCTGATAATCAATCAGGGAGTTTAAAGTAATGAAAATTTTAAAGTAGTTTCTTTTGAAAAAATTAATTAATAATTACAATGAGAATAACAATTTGACACTAACAATATCATATGTACACAGTGTAAATATATAAATTAATAAAATTAATTAATGAAATAAATTGCAAAATCAAATATATATCAGATTTTACAATTTATTGTTAATATTCTGACTTTCTTTATAACTATTATAACATCAAAAGAAATAATATCACATAATTGGTTAGAAAAGTAAATTATAAGTCTTTTAAAATCGATCGAGTACGATCGAGGTGAATTTAGCACTTTTCTTATACGGAAGGTGTTGTCAAATCCTGTACATAAATATCAGTGCTTATATTTTTGAATATATTATTTTTATAAATTAATTATACTTCTGATATACCCACAATTCCTGAGGCACTTCTCGCCAGCCGCAGATAATCTTTTTAAGAGCTCATTAGGATCTAGGACGGATTGTAAAATCCATCGAACGAGATTTGACATCACTGCCGGCAAAATTATGGACGAGGCTAGATAAAAATTTCAATACATACATTTCTTTAATCGAATACCTCCTAAATTATTTTCTGACTTTATCTTTCAGAATGAAGAATCTGCATCTCCATTATACGCTTTTGTTTAGCTTCACTTGTATGTTTGGTTGGATCTAAATATGTTTTTGTATAGTGCTACCACGCGTATACTTAATTAAGCAAAAATGTTACTCATACATCAGATTATACTCGTAGAAGGTTGACGGTGTGTTTCATGTTCTTATCTTTTCATAATGTGTAAGTATTTTTACACGATTTTTAAAGAAGTCGATTTAAAGAGTGAAAAGTTAATTTCAAACTAACCTTCAAACAATAATAAACCAAAATACAAACATGTGAAATGTGAAAAGAAAACGTGTGCCCGACGCATTTTGTACGATAATAATGGTATTTTGGTTGTTTTTTTTTTTAAGTTTATTTTAAAGTTTATTTTTAACTTTTTAGTTCGATATTCTTAAAGAGCGTATTATTAAATTTTTTTTTATCAAATAAAAACTATGGATTTGGCATAGGATTATATTTGTAGTAACCTTGA
Organism: Linnaemya vulpina; assembly: GCA_963675445.1. Lineage (NCBI taxonomy): Eukaryota > Metazoa > Arthropoda > Insecta > Diptera > Tachinidae > Linnaemya > Linnaemya vulpina. The sequence goes on along the minus strand of OY776280.1, from coordinate 14,509,293 downwards.
GTAGAATCGCGTTAAAATTTATAGCTCCAGTACCCTTGCCATTAAAACTCAATATGAAATTTTACCCGTATACAAACTGCAAAGTTATTAAATTTTTTTTAAAGCCCTTCATTATGCATTATCATTTTGTTGATTATATATGACTTTTTGTTGATGAATTTTCAATAAATGTCAGTAAATACACTGTTCTCGAATCAGAAACTATGGTGTTGTACGAGTAACACGGTGTGTACGCCGAATTCAAGTACACTGATTTCATTGGTTCTGACTGTTACTTTCGTTTAAAAACCCATGATGAAAATGTTATGGTTAAAAATTGTTTTATATTTTCATTTTCAAAGCTTCCTTTTTTTATAAAAATTATAGAAAATGATCTATTCAAATGTATTCGTAATACAGTGTTCCTAAAATTAATTTATTTCCATTTATTCTTACCATTTCGCCTTTTTTTATTTGTGGTCTCAAGTGATGAGATATTATGTATTTGTAAATTTAAAACTACTTGCACTGTGATCTTTTTTTAAACGAAATTTAAGAAAATCATCGAGTTTTATGTATTTACACAATAAATCTGTTTTATCTGTTTAGTCACGTTATTTCAAGGATGTTATGAATGATTAATTTAGATCCGTTGAAGCTTAAAGTTATACACACATGTACACACAATCGTATACATATAACTTTATCCCAATTCCATAAATGAACTTCATATTCAGTCCACAGCCTTCCTAACATATTTCACAACATTTGGCTTTAATGCGAACTTTGCTGATTTTCACAACAGAATGGCAAATTAATTTTGAGCATTAAAAATTTAAATTAAATTTTTATTGCTGTTTGTTTTGACAATAATATAAATATGTTTGTTTTAGAATATATAACCCATATTCTACATTCATGTGTTGTGTACATGTGCAGATATACAACCATTAAAAAATCTTTCATCGGCTAAGAAGAAAACAATTCTCCTGTAAGAACAGCAATAAAGAATATTTATTTAAGATGCGAAAATTATACAAACGATTCACAAAGTCATACATTTAATATACATACATTCTTATACGTACTTAACACACTTTTACGTACATGTGTGTGTGCCCGTTCAGGTTTAGTTTATAAAATGAATTTACGTGCAAATTGTTTTACGCAAGTTCTCTATATAAATTCACATTCCCCCGCAGTTACAAATGAAAATCTAGTAGCGCGAAAACTCTTTTCCCCATTCTTAAAATATCTGGCATTAAAAACCAGATGTCAGACGCATAAAAAAAAAGATTCACATTAAAAGAAATTATATGACAGTTAAAAAACAATATTTTGACATAAAGTAATAAAAGAAAGTTGGTATCTGGTGAAAATACTACCCCAAACCTTCCAGAATCGCAGAAAAACGTTTGTCACATTAACATTTATGACTGTCATAAACACGATTTTTATTATTTTTATGATAATTTTCTTTGCATTACGCTACGTTACGTGGCCGTTGTTACCTTAAGTTATTCATTTTTATTTATTTACATTTTTTGTTGCAAAATTTAAGAAATTGGAAGTTTTGTTTCTCGTTTATTAGTTGTATTCTTTTATCGTTGTAGAGTTTGCGAAAAAAATTATATAAAGTGAATGAAAATAAAAGAAATTTTATTGAAAACTTGTATTTGTTGTCAGTTGAATTATAAGAGTTTAAACCGAACTCTTGGTAGGCTAAGGAAATAAATATGTTCTTAAATTTGGAGAAGTTTCATAAGTGCAGGGTATTCCGACTATAGTCAGATTCTTATTTAAACTGTATGTATGTAGGATTTATTAAAATAATATTCACATATTAGCACTTGGCAATGGGACTGCGTATTGTTTAAAATAATATCTATTATCAGTTAATGGTTTAAATGTTTCGCTTATTTCCTTATAAATATATATATTTTTGGCTTTTCTTTTAGAAGGATACTAAAATTAAGAAAAAACAATTAAAATTGCATGAGCCAACCGACTTCAATGACTCTTCATTAAAATTTTTTGATATGCTGGGGCGTCTAGAACAATTCCCGTTATTTACATCTTCTCGATATTCAGAAAAACCGGCATAGATTATTTTTAGCGTCAAATAAGTTATAACTTTTATTAGCATCAATTCGTATCTTAACACATTTTCATAGAATTATTTTAGATTAAACAAAAACCTTTTTTCGACAGTTTTCTTTATGTCTTAGAGATGATTTTCCCAGTTTTAAAAAATATTTGTTATAATTTTTTTCTACTTTAAGAGGACCTGTAATACAAATTAATTTATAACTGTGTTTCAGAAAAAGAAAAAATTTTTTATTTATTTATTTAAATTTTTATGTGACTGTGTGGCACAGTGTTTCAGTACTGTTTTAATGTTTAAATCATTATCACAATTGTTAAAAACATGTTGCATATTGATCTTGCAACTCAACATGTCCATCATCATCATACAATTGCTGTGAAAAACATAAAGAATTTTATGAAATTCAACAAAGAGTTTCCTGTAAAAGACTTTTGAAAAGCACTTTTACAGGGGGGCTTATTGGCATTTCATTATGCAACAGAACAGCAGTACAATTTATTATCGGTACTAAGTAGTTGGATAAAACTAATATTCCAGATGCCAGAGATGAGAGTTCTCTAAGTATGTTTACGATGAATATCAATATGAATGAAATAGCAAAATCAATTTAAAAATTGTAAACTTTTCCTACTCAAAAAGGAAATATGAAAAAAATTAAAGATTCTGTTTTACGTACGTACTTGTACCAGTACATTATTGCAATTGAATTTTCCTTAGTCGGTTTCTATTAAAAGATTTTTGCATTTTTCCTGATTTTATTATGATATTTAAGCAAATGAAATATTTCTTTGAACAATTTTGCTTTAAAGTTGAAAATAATCAGGAAGACAAAAACATTTCAAGCATAAAAGTAAAGAATAATTTAGAGATAATTGAAGTATTTAGAAATAAATTTGATTCAATGTTATGTTTTTGGTTACGTATTTTTTGTTCAGAGATTTTTAAGTATGCACACACTAACGACACAATATTGCAAAACGGATATAAGATATTTAGCTTTAATTCAATTTAAAGTTCCTTTACGATACAGAAAAACAACTTGCAGTGGTTAGTTAATTGAATCGATGTTATCTTTAATATTTTCATTAAGTTTACTTTCAAAAGAACTTCTTTAAGAACTTTGGTAACTGACATTATCATGTAAATAAAAATAAAAACATTCGCATCATCAATATAATTGACCAGAAGTGACTTGAGCCCAATTAAGCATGAACTATAATAAAGTTTTGGTGGTCAAACTGAAGTTGCAAAGCGAAGGCTATTTAATAAAATATTTACAAACGTCTAAGAACAGACAATAAAGTCCGGTGACATGTGAGAAAAGTCAATGCTTCCGTTTGCCAAAGAAATAAAGAAAAAAAGGAAAAACTTTTTGGCAAACAATTAAAAGAAAAACTTCTGGCCAAGAGATTCGTACTAGCAGTACTGGTATTATAAATATTTAGAAATCAACCAACCATTCATTCATCCACCCAACCAGTAACAGGAAAAAAATCCAAATTTGGCATGTCTTGGGTCTCCCCTCTTTGCCACAATGAATGGATTTTGTTTCAAGTTTCCTCAAATCCTTGTGTTTGTTGGTTTCTGTAGTTTCGTTTATTCCAACATTGTGGTGACCTCGGGGTGTTAAACTATGTGACTTTGCAATCTTAGTTCAACGAAGCGTATTAAGTGCAAAAACACAATCTCATACATCATAGAACGAGAGTACAAACAAAATAAAATTCCTGGTAATAAGAACAAGCATTTCTAGCAAGCGAAAATTTCTTCAGTTCAGTCCCAGAGATTTTAGATTCTTTTTTAGGATGTCTGCAAATACTTGAGTTTTATAAAACGAAATAAAGAATTCTATTTCATATTTAGGGTGTGGCATGCCAATCTTAAGAAAACTTCAAAATGCCAAAAGTTGTAATTGTGCTCGTAGAATTGTAAAATGTGATGAGTTTGTGACACAGCAGATTGTGCTTTTCTACGAGCATTAAATACTAAGAGAAACACATTAAGGCAGCAAGGACATTCCAGTCAGTTCCTGTTTAGGTTGATTGAGAATGTATGCATTGTCTGTGATTTGTAATAATTTTTGGTCTTATTTTGCAACTGACATTTAATTAACTGGATACAAGAGAACAGAATTGTGAAGGAGGAAGTGGAGGAGGAGTGGTTGGCTGATGGGGAAATAGTGTTTCGGTATTGTGTTAAGTATGAGTTGACATCTAAGTGACAGTCATTTTATTACAACAACGTAATGATGACTAATTTTGTTTTACTTTTCTTTCTTTTTTTTGCAAACTCGTAGTAGTAATTCTCTAAGGATTCCGTCGTTACGTTATTTGTAATGAGAAAGTTTAATTTCAACTAGTTATAAAAACCAAATGTCATACTAAAATAATTAATTACTTCAGAATAGAGATAAGTTTTAAGAAATCTAATAATTATGTATGATTGTAAAGCTTTAGTTTTATTAACTAACAGTTGTACTGAAGGGATACCCGACGCAAGAAGAGCTACTGTAAACAGTTAAAATTGTTGGGCATTGGACTTCCTAAATATTGTGGGTACGCAAAAGCGAATTGTGCGTTTAGTCTATAATACGGAGGAATTCCACAGCATACAAATAAGAAAAAATTTGCCCTCGCATCGCATTGCAGGGTAAATCCCCTGGTTAAGTTTGTATTTCACCGGAAATGCAGCAGATTAAATATATATTATTTTTTAGATAATATTGTTTAATATTTTTTATTCCAATTTTCGTATACGATTGGTGACTATTTCTAAATGGAAGGATTAGAGATCAAGGAATCCTTGTATAATATTGGAACAAATTTAGCTTTAAGTTGTATTGCAATAAACAATTTTAGATGTCTTGTGGAATATAACTTCTTAGTAAGAAACATTTTGTGGTATATTGTGATATAAGAAGGTAAATATATATGAATTTTGCAAATTGAAATTTGTAGATTTCCTGAAGTTTATGTGAGGAAGGTCTCGTGCTGGTGCTGTATTTCTTGTTTCATTTGTAAATAAAGAAACCTGAGCCCCAAAAGTGTTTGTACTATGGAGCCATAACCGCTGAAAAAGCTGCAGTGACATCCTCTTTGAAAATGGTTTTTTCTAAAATCTATTATTTAGGATAATTTGGACTAATTGTCAAGAAATGAAAGTCATTTCAAGTACAGTCATGGAATTAAGCAAAATAAGTTTCACCACTAAATCTTTAATATTTTTTTTTCAATTTCTTCGTAAAGACAAGGTATCGGTTAATCTAAAATTATCTTCTTCAAGTAAAGCAAAATTGTTGCAAGAAAATGCAAGGATATCAATGAAACAGTTAAAGAACAACTACTTAAAGACAATAATTTACCACTTTTGAATTTTTTAATATTAAATTCATAATATCAAGAATGCCCTAAAATATCTTAACCGCCACAAACAATCGTTGTCTTAAAAGGAATTTATTCAAACTATTAGTGTTACATATTACAGTCTTCTACAGTCTTACGTAGCCTTAATATTGGCTGTGTTTCTAGTGAACTTAAGGCTATTTATAAACATATTTCTCCTGTAACATTTACTTTTTGTTGCTCAAGCTTTGACGGTTAGGGAACGATAACTACTAAAAAAAACTCATTATCAATGGGCTCATTCCATGGAGAGAAAGTGCTTTGAAACTTTGATGACATGAGGAAGATCTTGTGGGTTAATAAATTTCATGATCTTCAGTGGGTTGACGGAGTTTTTCCTTTGGAGCAAGTTGCGGAAGTAAGTGTACTTCTCAGCCAATATTAAGATCTTTCATGTTTGCTCACTCTTCATTGATGTTATCAGTGCCTCGTTTTGTAACTGAAGTGAGAGCTTCTCGCATCGAAAAAATTGTTGTCACTCTGTGAACTACAGGAGTCAGAATATATTTCTTAATGCATTTATAATTTTGTTAGTTTTTTATAATAATCAACATATTATTCTATGGATAACCCTACAATAAAGAGCATGATAATAATTATTTAGTTTTTCGATGCGAGAACTTCTCACATCAGTTACAGAAACGAGGCACAGGTTCTCCCAATCTTTTTTTTTTTAAATTTCTACTCAATTCGTTTTGTTTTTGAATATTAATAATTTCGAATGACATAAAACCAATGCTAAACCATGTGCTGGCTCTTCTTCGGGCCACCACAGTTGGCGCTTTAGGAGCAAAGAATAATATTTAACAGGCACGAGCAAATTACTGGGCAGCCACGTGAATTACAGCACAGGAATTTTCAAATACTTGTTTCTCGCAATTCTTATTAAAATAAGCGGAATATGTGATAACTTAAACCCCTTGTGCTGCAAGATTAACAGGTACATATTTTAATAAGGATTATAATTGCTCCGCCTTAGCTCGGCGACGGAAATTGCACTTTGATCATTTATCACATAAATTTATTAGAGCTTCATCTAATAATTTCATGCATGTATTCGTATATTATTCGAGCAGATGACATTAAAAACTAGGCTCAAGGTCAAACCTGCGAATTCATATAACATTTTTGATGATATTAATAAAATCATAATTCAATTCTTAAAAGAAGTTTTAAGCTTCTTAAATAAAATATTATCAGCTTCACTGATATAATTATTTTCTTTGCTAAATGTCAGGGAAAAGGGATTTATTATTACTTCGCTAATAGGTGGGAGATATTCTTTTCATCAAAATGTTCGACTATAAATTATATTCTGTCACTCAATTAAACGTTAAATGCACTGAGAGATAGTAAAAGTTCCATTGCAGCGACTGATATTCAAATATGATCAACAAGCTTAAAAAAAATATTATTCCTCAAATGTAAATTCCACTGCATTGGATCAATATCAACTTTATAATGAAGTAAAAACAATTTTTATAAATATAGTCCTTAATAACAATTTATAAAAGAAATAAATTTTATTAATTTTTTCCAGTTATTCGCCAAAGTTATCGATTTAGTTTTACAACACACTTCTTTGAAAGCCAGTACGTGTCGAGTAGAAGGAGGTGCATATAATGCCCTGAATTGATTGAAATTCCGCACACCACATTCTATGGTATCACTTGTAATACACAAACACAAAGAGGGGAATTCCTTTAAAAACGCACGTGTTTATTTTGTTAAAATAAGTGGAAAAGTGTCTTTTTTCTATTTAGAAAAAAGAAAGTAGAAGAAAAAAGAATTTGATTTCCTTTTTTATAACTTTAAAGGTAAATTTCACATCAAATAAAAAAATATTTAATTCACTTAAAAACCAACAAAACACAAAGACACATTTCATTCATATCACACAAATTTCGAAAATCTTTAGAGGCATGAATGGAAACATGATTCTCTCAAGCGTATTCTAAGCCAATTTAAAGTTCAAGAAACAGACGTGGAGAAAAAGGCAACGCATACCAAGTAAATCCTGGTTAAGAAGTGCCAAAGTTTTAGGGTTTGGCAGAAGTACAACATTTGATTTGGAAAATTTGTTGTGAATAAAAAAAAAATGAAATATTTACTTAAGGAATTAAAATACATTTGTGGCAACGATATACATCCGAATACAAAATCTTTTCCTTTATTGCCGTTTGTTTTCTGTTTGTTTAACAGTGTCAGAATGTAAGAAGTTTTCCAAGGATTTTTGAAATATTTTTGTTTAAAATTTCAGTGGTGCGTGTGCAAGTGTGCGTGGGCTGGTGTGTATTTGCCAACACAATACATGTGTGGTTTTCAATTTATTGTTGGGTTTTTAATGTCGAGACGTTTCATTTCTTTGGGGGTTTTGTTTGCATGAAAAGGAGTTTTCTCCTAAGGAGTTTGCATTTGGAAAACTGTTTAGAAAAAGGTTAAAGCCACTCGCATCTTCAGGCAAGATTGTCATTATGTTCATGTTGATTTAAGTAGTTTCTATTCTTTTGTAAGAATTACGGTAATAATAATTATCGTTTAATTTTATTGACATACATGTTTTATAAAAGTGTTCGGTTTGTATTATGTATGAGGGAGTTCATTATTGTATAGTTAATATGTGATTTAAGGGCATAGTCGGCGTTTTGTGTTCTTATTGTTTTAAGATTTTGTAAATCTTTTTGTACACACATACTTGCAAGAAAACCCTTGATAATTGGCTTTTGGCAGGCTACCATGTTGTAAGAGTTTTGGAAAAGTTTTCATCTATTAAAGACTTTAAAGGAATTTCTTAATTAACAGTTAAGGCCGTACAATAGGAAACAGGGTTAAATAATTAGCATCCAGCAAAATACATACACACATTTCAAAACTTCGTTTGTTACAGGTAAAATTAAAAGAAAAAACTTGCATTGAATAAACATTTGCTTGAAAACCTTTAGAATATTTAGCAAACATGAACAATTGAGCAGTTTTCCACTTGAATTAAATTTCCCTGGAGGGTTTAAAACAACAGAAAAATGAAAGCGAAAACGCACAAATTAATATGTCAAGCCACTGTATGAAAAAGAGTTAAAAGCTGAACATTCTCATTATATTCAGGGTTAAACGAAACATATTTTTGTACAAGTTTGTGTTAACAAACTGTTTTCATAACGTCTCTGCCTAATTAAGCAACATTTTTTGCTTTCTTTTTTATTTTTTCAGTTCCTGATTGGGACCAGGCAGGGGTGGAAAGTTTCAATTATTTTCGTATCACAGAAAGTTTTTAAATCGTGATTTCTTAAGCAAAAATACTGTTTATTGATATCGCTTCTATTTGCCGGGGATTTACCAGTGAACCGCACTACGCACAACAGGAACGATTCCTTCTTTGGGCGCACAGACCGTATGAGTAATGAACTCCGTGAGAAATGGAAAATATCAAATGGAGTATTTATAAGCACTACTCCATATATCGTCCTGAGTTTTCTAGTTCCAGTATAATGCACGCATGAGTAGGAATCATTATCAGTTGCCGGTCCTAATTAAAAATAAAGTACAAAATCTTAATTGTGTTTGGCTAACAACACAGACAAGTCTTAAGTTAGAAAGACCATATTCATTTGAATAACTATAGATTTACCCACTTATTCATAAAATTTATGAGGGTCTAACAACAGCGTAATAAAGCAAAATTTCATAAATAAGGTGGTTAGTTAAAAAATGCAGAAAGTGATATTTGAAAATCACTTTCTGCATTGAAAATCCGCGTGATCCAGCCTGAATTTAACATGCATTAATAACTCACTACGTGACCATCAAATCAGTCAGTGATGTGCCATGGCTATACTTCCATCCCTGGAATAAGTATTTCATACGCTTTTAACAATAAGAGCGAGAAAAATTAATCAGGATATAAGACAGGAAGCAATATTTTGTGTTTCATTTAATCCTGTCTCTCATTGGGGACAATATATATATTTTTTTCATGCAGCTGCTGTTTGTCTTGAGGGCCTGATATTAAATTAATGAAAATTATGTTTTATATTCCGCTTACAAACTTTGGCCGCTACCAAAGACACATCAGCAAGAAGAGTTAAACGGATGGTGTTAATAGAGCAGTACATAACGTATTATGAAAATGTCCTTTGCTTTCGCTTTCCGTTACTGTGAGTACTGAAAAACGTTGTTGAGAATATAATTAAAATTTTCCATCTACAAAAAGTTTTTTAATTACCAATAGAATATTTTTTGTTGCTGCTTTCAGTACAACAACAAAAAGTGAAAGAGTAATAAGCAATTAAACATTTTAAGGTAAAAGTTATTTAATATTTATGAAATTTTTTTTTGGTGTTGTATTAAAGTCGGAAAAGAGTTTTTAGAAGAAGAAATATTTGCACTGCTTTAAATAGAGATATTTTCATTTCTAGAAGACTATGGCACATAATCAGATGTTGAAGGAGTTTTCAAAGTCGTGTTAAATCTAAAAATGCTAAAATAATCAACTAATATTTTTGATTCAGTTTAATGTTATCAAAAATTGTGCTACATTTTTTTTTACTTTCTACCCCGGAAATAGATCTCCTCCTTAATATATATAAATTAAAAATATATGGCACTTACCTTGAAAAGGATTCAGTAAAACTCTGAAATAAATAAAAAAAATTTTATATTAGTGAAAACCAAAATTTCTACTATATAAAAACAACTGATAAAAATATATCAAAAATTACAATTTCCCTTCCAGTGTTGGGAAATTTAAATTTTTCTTTAATACATAAACTTAAACAAAAGGTAAATGACGTTTTTTTTCTTTTTTGGTAACTAAGACTTATTTAATAATTTAGGAAGAACAAATTTGATATTAATATATAAAAAAATTTTTCTAAATCGGGAAATCGAAAGTTTTTTTTGTAGTATATAAAAGTGACCAAAATGGATACAAATTTGAAGTTTTTCTTAAATAAAATTTGGCAAAAAGCAAAAAAAAAATTAAAAATTGATTCCACGGATGGGATATTTTGATATTTTATACATAAAAATAACCAAAAAGATAACTGACGTCGTTTTTTTTTACTAATTAAAACTAATTCAAGAAAAAGAAAATTTATTAAATATAAATAATAGTTTCTATTCCAGGGTTGGATGAATGCAATATTTTATAGAACTAAATGACTGAAATGGTTAGTTTTTTCATGCCTCGTTAAAAGTTTCCTTCATAAAAAAAAAACAAAAAAATATTAAATTTTCGCTTCCAGGGATGGGAAGTTTGTTTATTTTTTATACATTTAGGCAAAAAGCGAACTAACGTCGTTTTTTTTACTAATTAATACCATTAAAGTTTCGTTTCCAGGGTGGGAATTTTTTTTCATTTATAAAAGTAACCAAAAACTATTTTTTAACTATTTTATAACTTAGGAAGAACAAAATTGGTAATAATAATAATATATGTAACGCCAGACGTACGTTGGTATAGGGTATATAAGATTCGGCACAGCCGAATATAGCACTTTTAATTGTTTAATTCTTACTTTTTTTTTACTTTATACTGACTTTTTATATTGTTACCTTAAAAAATTACGAATGTTTTCATTTCAGTGTACGTAAAATTACATACAACGTATACGTCATACAGATTTCTGCTTTTAAGGGTATGTAAAGTATACGCGTTTCACAGAAGTTGCAGGTACTATAATTATCAATAAGATATTTATAAATGTTATAACGGAACTACAAATTTATAAACAGCACCATTCCTCAATAAAAATCTTCTTTAAGCGCATTCTAAATAAAAAACCATTAAATATTTTAAATTCATAAATATATTCCAGCCGAGACTAAAGAACGTGTTTGTATGTGTACTTACTTAAATATGCATGTATTTACATTTATTAAAAATGTTTCCCCCAATTTAAATATGACAATTGTTGCAAATTGTTTTATATGTCAACTTCCGACACCTTTTGGCATTACAAAATATAATTCCGAAAATGTTCATATTGTTGTCTTTTAACATCTTCTCACAAATATGACAATTTGCCAAAAACCCCGAAAAAGTCATTGACACAATAAAATGTCAAGGATGTGTGCCTGCTAAACTGGTATGTCTTGCACCATAACGAAATGTTTGAGTACATGTGACATTTGTTTTTATGATCCTTGTTTCCTTTATTTTCCTCAATGGTTATTATTGTTGGTGCGAAATTACTTTTCCTTCTTGCTAAAGGGAGGCGGTTAATGCCAAAAGACAATTTTTTCAATCATGTAAACGTTTAAGGATTAAATAAAAAAAAAAAATATGAAAATTATTTTTTCATGTGTTTAAATGCCTTTTGGTGGTGTTTTTATTTCCTGTTCGTTCATTCATGGATCCGCATTCTGTCTATTTTTTATTGTTATGTCTGTGGGTTTGCTAGTGTGTGTTTATGTTCATATGAGTATGCATGTGTATGCGAACGTTATCTTTTCAATGAGTAGCTTAATGGATGTTAAGCTGATGTTAAATGTATTTTTGTGGGTTAAATATTGTTTTTTACCTACTCAAGTTTTATACAGTCTTTTATTTTGTGGGTGTTGTTAAGTCCTTAAATTCCCTTACATATTCTTATGATAGTTATGTCTGTCAGTCTGTCGATTTGTATTGCAAAAGGAAACATATTTAACAATTGCTAAACGCTAATGTTCGTTTTTGTTGTTGTTGCTGTATTATTCCATTGTTGTTATTGTGTGCGGTTTTTTCCGCAAGTTTTGTATTTTTGCATTTTTTTGTGGTCTTTTGCCTGTTCAAATACTTTTATGTATTTTTTGCCCACCGGCCACTTTCCTTAGACGGTTTAATTTGATGGGAAAAATAACATTTTTATTGTAAAACAATACGAATCATTGTAGCTGCCGTTGAATCAACCACAATCAGGAAAAAAAAAGAGTTAAAAAGGTTAGAATAAATTCCTTTGTAGCAGCAGTTAAAGGGATACGTTTATGAAAAAGCAAGAGGATGTGAATATAAAATTAGTCTTTTCGTCAATTTGTTCAATAATTCATAGTTCCCAGTGTGTTTATATGTTGGCTTAGACTTGGAATGGAAGATACGGGGAAACATTTTATACAAGTTTGTTTTGGGATTTTAGAAATTGCTTTATAGCCGAAAAGTTTACTATTTATAAATAACTTAACGAGTTACAATACATTTTGATGACAACACAATTATGTCTTTCTAAATTACAAACACTTTTCGGAAAATTAGCCCATCAAAATTAAAAGTTATTAAATTCGTTTTGAACACGTAGACTTATTTACAATCAAATTGCAATTCTAATATATTTAAGCATAAAGTCTCTTATGCTGATTTCTTTTCTCGAAAAGAGTGCAACATTTTTTACACTTTTCAATAGAAAATGGCAACATTTTGTGAATTAAAAATGAGAAATTTATTTATTGTTTTAAAACTTTTGCAAACCGCCGCTTTTATGGAAAGAAGTGAAAAAATTTTGCACTTTTTCTAGAAGACGCCATTAATTTTAAAAAATAATTTGTTTTTTCAGTATTTCGTGTGACTTCTTGAGGAAATTAATTTCCTTAAGTTAAAAAATATTAGAGAATATTATTGATTAAAAAGAGGTAAAAAACCCAGAAGAATTGTATTTAATACGCTAAAAAATTCTTACAATTAACTTTTTTATCCAACATCATAAAATACTATCTCATAAAACTGTGTGGGCTTTTATACCGCATTGTCAAGGCCATTTTCCCCTTCAATGTAAGTCAACAAGTGACACAAATATTATTGAGCTTCAAATTATTATATTTTTACATAAACACTTTCATATTTAGGAGCATCCATCTATTTATGTTGCCATCAAATTCCTGTTATTAAACCATAAAGCACACAGTTAATCAATTGACACAATGTTATCGATCAAAATCTGGCAAAATGAACAACAAAATTTATGGTCTATAGGGAAATAAAAACAAGGCCAAAAGAGAAACACAACATTTTCATAATCACTCGTATTTATGTATGAATGCAGTTAGCTGATGAATAACTTAATGAAGGTACGAAACTCAGACACTTGGAGTAGTGGGACATGTGCGACAAACCCATCGTAAATTCATAAATGAATAGTGAGAGTGGCTAAAGTCAAGTGTTGGTCATAAATATAACGAGAGACACATGTCCCAATAAGCAGCCAACATTTAGTTATCACGAAAACTTTTTCAAGGGAAAGATAGTTGTGCCACAAATATGTGATATGGAAATTTGTGGTTAAACGAGTAGCTAAGGGTGGATTTTTTCTCTTCTTCTTCTTCTTCCATTTTTATAGAAGTCAGTGTGGTATTGATATACATATCGCACACTAAATGGTTAAGAGTCACAACTCAAGGTATAAAAGATTTTTGGATATATGATTTCTTATGAAAGATTAATTTTGATTGCATCCAAGACATTATTTTAGTTGTGAAACTAAAAGCTTATTGTAGGAAATAATTTTCTACTTTCTAAATACCTTTTTTATTTTGAGTTGCGACTGTTTATGATTTAGCGTGCGATATGTAAGCAAAATAGCATATTCATATAAATATTTAATATTTACGTGCGTTGTTATTTTCGTTATTGATCCATTAAAGTAGACATAAATATTTTTGGACACACACTCCCATATTTATTGGCAAAATATAAATGAATATACGTGGTAGGGCGTACATGTCCATCTGTATTCACTTTTTAAATTTTTTTCTACATGATGCACTTTGATCAATGGTTCTTTGCGGTTCAGTTAGACCTGCTTCTTAAATGTACATCTGGGGAATTTATGAAAACTTGCTAAACTTAATGTGACGTGAAGTTATACCATTTGAGAAGTCACATTCAGCATTTTATATACAATATCGTATCAATGATAATACTTTTTAAGAGATTTAATAAACTGCCGTCGTATATTTTATATTTACACAGCCCGAATTATGAAATTACATTGTTACAGTAAATGGAAAGTGAAAATGATAAACAAAATTGTTGTTGTTGTTATTGTTTTTGTTGTTGCAAACAGCTGATAGTGAAAGTCTCATGAGCTTTCGGTGTGTTTGTTTGTAGCAACATTTCCCAGTTGTACTTTGCTTCCAACCGCCCTCAAACACGTTCATTCACATACAAGAAATCAGGAGTCATAAATCTTTATTGAACTTGTCATTATTTATTACGACTTTTTTCCTTTCGGCCAAAATCGCTGAGGAGTGAGTTCTTTATTAAATATGAAAAGTAATTTTCTGGACACTATAGAAACTTGTGCTTCAAAGGAGTCTTATGTCTCCAACTATTGTAAATATAATTTCTTAAAATATATATTAGCGAGAGTTGCCAGCAGTGGAAGTAGCTTACAACTGATTTGTAATGCAGTTTATGCATAAAATAAAAGCACAACTCTTGACTAAGAACTTCTCAATGCACTCTGCTGTGAATTGGTTACCTCCTGTTTACAGGCTTGTTTTCATTTTAACGTATCCGATATAGAAAAGTTACTCATTATGTTTAAGAGTTCGTATCCAAATAGAAATATAAGTGGCAATTGAAGACTGGAATGTGCTTAATAACAAGAATGGTAATATCAGTTCTTGTTCTCAAATTAAAGCTGTTTTAGTCTCTTAATTAACACCCTACAGGAAAGAGTAGTTGTCATGGCAACTCTTAATACTTGCAAGCCATTCCCTCTCTACACTTGTGCCGCAAATCACTAACGGTCAATTTTGCTTAACTCTTATCACTTGTAATCAAGCAAATAGCAAGAAAAATAATAATAGAAGGAGGCCAAAATACAAATATTCCACTGAATTAAAACATCGAAAAAAAATGAAGAATTGCTTGTTTTATTTAAGCCGTAAATCACAACTGATACGTGTAATGACACACAACACAAGTGCCATAATTTCTCTTGCACAGCCAACACAATATATAGAGATAGATATCCTTTTTTTTGGATCGACCATACATACACACATGCAGTAGTTGTCATAAATATTAAATGAACTTATCATAAATTACATACAGATTTTTGTTGGCTGCTTGTGTTGGGCATACAAAAAAAAAACTTTATCATTTCATTTGGTTTAAGTTTGTTAATTATTTATGTGTTGTGATGCCAGAGATAACTTAGTTTTCTCTTTTTGCCCAGCTACAGAGAACTTAAACAGCTTTTACACTTAAAAAAAATCCAGTAATCAAAGTAGACATTGTCAAAAACTACAGGAAGGCTTGATTCAACAAAAGATGTGCAGAGAATTAAATTGAAATTTAATTGTTGGCTTGATGTTAAGAGCCAAAAAAAAACACCATGATAAATATTGGAAGACACAAAGTCACAATCAACATCAATTTAATCAGATAATCTATTTTCGAAAACTTCTGCAGTTCCATAATCAGTACTAAACCCAACCACATGAGAAGCACTGACAGCATTCCAAACAGTACTGTCAAGTGACCATACGTGGTCATTTTAATATGCCATTCCCATAAACATGACGAGGCTAAGAGTGGAATCGAGTCCACTTCGTAGTCGGTGCTTCAACATCGCTGAAGTAGAACAGCAACCACAAGCCAACTCTTATTAAAATATTTATCAATTGAAATTGTGTTCCAAGTGATTGTAAAATAATTCTATATAATATATAGTATTAATTCTATAGTATATATATATATATATATATATATATATATATATTATAATTCTGTATAATATATATTATGCAACTTGAGTTTTAGAGTACACCTCTATTTTTCTTCAATTCCACTTAATAACTCTATTAGCAAGAAATAAAAACCAAACTATAATAAATGTCAAACTTCAGTAGTTTACGACTTTTAACAAAAACGCCTTTTCCTTTTGTTATGTCAAGTTGTCGTCTGTACATCTCCATCAGTTTTCCATTGCAAGAAAATTAAAGACAATTCAGATTAGAACTCTTAACAATTCACAACTGCCTGTAATTAAACGCGGACTTGTAAAAAGTACATAAATCTTATGTTCTCAAAAGGATATATGTAGGACATAAAAACAACAGTCGTTATGTTCACTTTGTTTTGGCAATTAAAGGTAACACCTCAACACATTTGGACATGTATTATTGTAAAAGCAACAAATAAATGGAACAAAAGAGGAAAAAAAACAACAACATAAAAAGGACATTAGCCAGGACATATAGCAAAGCAGTAAAGAAAAACGTTGTAAAATATTGAGTTTCATTTACAGTTAAACATTTAATAGACCAACGACACTGGAAGTATGAATTACTTTTAACAATCGATTTTCATTAATAGCCCAAGTATTCGTATTCATTCCAAATTCCGTTTCCTCTCCTTTTAATTTATATTTTCCTTTAACGTGCGTGTGGATGTCCCTTGCTTCTTCTTTGTTTTTCTATTTTGTTCATGGGGCGTACGTAATTACTACATGCCATTCCTTCTCCTATTTTTTTCCTACTCTAAAGGTAATGGAAATTCCTTCAACTAAATGTGTCCCCTAAGAAGAAATTTGTCAATCTGTAAAAGTGCGTGTGTATATGATTAGGATGTGAATTTGTGTCCGTGTAGGACAGTGGCAAAGTTTTGCTAGTTTGCTATTTAACTCCATGCAATAATTACAAATTGGCGTGTTTGAATGTGAGCTGGTAAGTGTGTGGGTGTGTTAGAAGGATGCTGCCCAAGGATAAATGTGCTCGTATGATGATAGTTAAGAAATAACATGGAAAGTATTTATGTGTCCTGTGTAAATTATGTGTTTCTTGTTAAGGATGTATTACTTGCTACTTTGTTATATATTTTAGTGAAGTAAGACGGGACTAAAGGAGTTGCCAAGTATTTAAAAATCTTGGAAACAATTTTTTTTTTAAAGCCTGTAAAATTTGTTATTGATACGAAATGAAAGTTCGACTTTTTAAATTTTGTTATAAATATATTACATTTTATGGGATAAAATATTCATAAAAACTCATTTCACTCCAGACAATGGCAACTCCTGTTCCACATTTTCGTTATATTTTAACAATAATTAGCCAACAAACACAAAACAAAAAGGTAGTCCAATAGTTCATTCTAACAGGCAGTAAGACATTAGAGTGACTATGAAACCAAACGTCGTTAATAAATCCTTAAGGAATGTCAAAACATTATACTCTCATATATATATAAATAGACCCCCATAATTTCAGTTGTGTGGACTCACTTGCTTATCAAGTGTTGAATGTCCTCTTGTTTTATTAGTCTTGTTGCCAGCAAAGATTTATACATAAAAAGCTTCTGTCTCATTAATCTTGGACAAGAATAATAAACCAAACAAAAGCAATTAAACGTGCAGCATGTAATTTTGTTTCTGCCGCCTACTTTATTTCCCAGGACTTAAGCACAGAATTTTGCGGTCGTAAAGCTATTGTGATCTAATATATAAAAGTTTGTTGGAAAAAGTTTCATTTGCTTACTTAATGTTTTTTTTTTGCATTTGGATAATAAAAATTTTGTTAATAAAAAAAAGTTCTCTATTAATGGTCACTGTTAATTGATCCCTTTTGTGCTGTTACAAATACAATAAAATGCAAAATCATTGAACACAGAAATGAATTCGGTATTGAAAAGACATGATGAGTTTAAATCTATAAACTTTTGTTATATTTGCTGAATACATTTTTTGTGAATATAAAAATTTGGTTTTTTAAGTTGATATCTCAAATTATATGGATACATGTCGACGGTCGTGAGTGAAAAGGGCCTAACAGTATGAGCCAGAATATATTTTATACTTTCAATCGATTTTTATAATAATGAAATATTATTCCTTGAATCCCACAACGATAAATAGCATGACAATCATATTTATTAACTTTTTCTATGCGAGAAGTTCACTGATCCGTTACAGAAGTGAGACTCAGGTGTCTTCAAAAAATAAAGTGAATTTTTCAATTCAGGGGTTTTTGCTAGTTCTTATGCGCATTTCACTAGGGCTAATGCAGATCATCAGAGAACTTTTACCCAACATTTCTTAGAATAAGTGATAAGCTTAAAAAGATATCAAAGTCATAACAAGAACTCACTGATCATTTTTCCTTTTTTATTTTCTTACGTTTTTATTCTACAATTGGTTGGCCTTTTTCCTACTCTAATTGTAGTTGTAAGAGTTGTTTTAGCGGGCACTCGCATTTTTAGGAATTATAGTTTTAATACTCTTTAATTTATATTTTCGTGCTGATTCCTTTTTCCCAAATATTATATTAAAAATTCAATAAATATTTGATGCCAGAAGTTCTCTGATCGGTTATAGAAGCGATGTGCAGGTGTCTTCAAGAAATTAAGTGAATTTAGTTTTGCTCTAAAAATTTTAATTATTCATCAATTTCTATTTTGTGTCCTTCCAGGTATTTTTCTCCTATCAAATACACTTGTGAAGGCGTTTTTCCAATACTCCAAGCAGTTCTAATGTTCCCTTTTTTATCTCCTATATCAACTATATCTTTTATTATATCCTCAGTCGTCGCAAAATACGGGTTTTTCGTGGGTATTTTGATACCCTTCACAAAAAAGTGAGAGGTATGAATAGGTTTGTTATTCCGTGTGTAATTTCTTCGATATTCATATGGAATCCCATAAAGTATATATATTCTGGATTCTTATTTATAGCGATGTCTTTCCGATCGTGTGTCTGTACGTGAAATCGGTTTTCCTAAGCACACAGAAGAGCTACAGACTTCGTTGTTGGACTGATGGATTGGAATGAACTTAAATAGAGTGATATGGAAAAATCCGACATACGGTTTCAGAGCTGGGAAGCCTACGCCTATTTCTCGACGCAAAATTAATACCAAAAACCAATAATTTTTGTTTGTTTATTTGTAAATTGAAACTATTTTATGCTTTGTCAAGCCTCAATTGTATATTAAAAACTGAAAATACAAATTTTTTTCCAGGGATGGGAAATTAAGTTTTTTTTTAGCACATTCAGTCTTTTGTAGTGCATTCAATAACTAAAATGTTTAAAAATTTTAAGTTTTTCTTAGTTGAAACCGCGTTATACATCATGAACATTTGAATAGATAAAAAAAATTAAAATTTCGTTTTCAGGGGTGGCAAATTGATTTATTTATTTATTTTTCATTCATAAAAGTAACCAAAAAGGCAACTGATATTTTTTTTTTTTTTGCTAATTTAAGCTATTTGATAAATTTTTAAAAACAAAATGGGTACTTAAAAATATATGTAACCCCAGACGTCCGTTGGTGAAGGGTATTAAGATTCGGCACAGCCAAATATCGCACTTTTAATAATAAAATTCACTTTATTTTTAAACAGACCCCGGATATATTTGAGTGCATGTATCTATACTTCACCGATTTAGTTTGTTCCTACACGATGTGCATATAAATGATTTACGACTTCAGTATTCTGAATGCATCATAGAAAATGCAAACAGCTCTATTGGAAAAAAATTTCAAAATTAAATTGATTTTGGCTGTCAAGCGAACAATATTTTGGTTTCCAAAAATTCTTTTATTTATAGTTTGACGTTTTCCGTTTTGAAAGCAAGAGCGTTACCGGACTTCAGAACAATTTGCGAAATAATTGAACAGTGCTGCCAACTACTTAAATTTAAACTGACCTGACACATCATTATTAATTTTCATAATTTATTTAATTAAATTACTATTTAGTTTATTTATCAAAAATATGTGTGTGACTATAAGAATTAACCGAATTGCATTCACCTGCTACTGTACTGCCAAATTGTAAAAGTAACACGGCTCGTTTAGAAAGTTATTTCATGTGATAGATTTCTTTTTACAAAACAATTGCTCGCAGTGGGCAGTCATTGCAGAACATATTCTGAATTGTTCCAGTTTGGAACAAAATTGTTTTTCCTTGCCATATAAAAAAGTTTTTCCGACAATAAACAACAAGGATTTTAACATAAAACTCATGCTTTGTAGTGTAGTTGTTTCTTCTGGACTTTGAAAAACAATTTGAAGTCTTAATTTCATCCAGGAAGGCAAAATGAAAAGAGATTACAACGCCGGCTCATGCATTGATTGATCAAGAAATAACCGCGGTGTTGGCTGTGTAGCGCAGGGATAGTTGAAAGAGAGGGTTTATTAACTGATTATAAAACTTTTTTTTAGCATCGTTTATGTTTTTTTATATATCTCTGAAGAAGCTTCAAATTTACTGTATAACAAATTGTATAATTAGCTTTAAAAATCAGAGAATAAAAATCATAATAAATATCTTAGAGAAAGTTTCATCCTGTGAACATTAAACATAGTCTTTTGAAGCGTCCTATAAGATCTGCTAAGTGCACAATCTCCAGAAAGTCCTACAGAAACCAAAGCACGTTTATCTAATTCTTGATATATAAACAATTGGTGTGTGAAACATTTATAGAAACTAAATTTCAATTTAAGCAGTTGATGAAACGCATTCATAAGCTCGTAGTTGTATGTGACACATAATAAAATAGCACTTAATTGTAAATAAACCCAAATGAACATTGAATACGAAAGAAGCATGACTGAAGAAACAAAAGACATAATAGGTTTTCTCAGGCCAGGGTCATTAATGCTGACACGCCATCAAAATTGAAAAAGAACAAAATAAAAGTTTCATCAGAAATGATTTTTCTTTAAGCCCACAATATTAAAGAGTAAAATTCGTACGTAATTTACACGGCCAATAAGAGGAAACACTTCAAGTCATACATCAAGCGATGATAGACGTTGGGGAAGGGGTAAATGCCAACAGACAGGCTTTCAGAAGGTCTGACAATGACTGAATAACAAGAAGGAAAAAAAAGCAATTAAGAACATGAAAGGAAGCTTAACAATAAACACAAGCATGTGACATGAACTGTTTATCAGTTGGCAAACACCTTCTGCGTACGTCGTACCCATACAAACACACACACACACAATAAACGCATGTCAGTATTTAAAAGATAACAATTCTTCGATAATGATGTGATTGTTTCAATATCGATCAATACCACCAGAGTCCTTTACAGCCCGAATTTGGCAAAAAAATAAAAACAACATTAAATCGCTTGTGTTGAAGGGAAATGAATAAGAAAATTGTCCTCTTCTTATGGGAGAAAGACATGCAATTAAAGATTTTTTTGTATTAGACAGCAAATGAACCATCAACAGCTGGCTGTAAATTTCCTATTCTTTTTCACATCTTCTTTTATTTTATTTCATTTTCCCTTGCATCAGGATTAATTAAGCGTTTTGGGGCCGCATATGGTTGTTAAAGTTTTTCTTTTTCATCTTGAAGTTTTCGTATTCTTTATACTTTATTTAGTTTTGTATATATGTATGTGTGCGTGTGTGAATGTTTAAAGTGTATAAGTATATATGCGTATTAACATTCACATACACGTACAAGTGCCTGCCATGCAACATCATGTGAATTTTAATGGCGTTTTTTATTTCGATTTCTTACATTTGGACGTGCAAATGAGAGGGATGGTGGTCATGATTCCAAAGTTATTTTCTTTTTTAATTGCAATTTGAAATCTATGATTGTACAACGTGTTAATTTTACTATTAATGGGATGTGGCACGTTCTTGGAATTTTATTCAATATATTGTTTTATCTTTTATATTAAATTTATATGTAGGTCCTGACCCTTAATGTTACAGCATAAAATTATGTAGCACAATTGCATATGAAACAAATTATTTTTTTTATTAATTATTATATATAATTTCTTGCTATTCAAGTGAATAAAAATACTTCCCAATTTTTTTCTAATTAACTCTGACATCATTGCGGGACATTCAAAAATAGTCTACACGACATGAAAAATTAACAAAAAACCTTTTCTTTTCCCATTTTCCAGATCTTCATTGTTCGATTTCACAACTACACACATATAAAAGTATGTAATTTTTGAGGCGAATTTTTAATATTTCAATCTTTTCCCACGGAGTCATTTATAATTTCACACACCTGAATGCCATTAGTTTGGGTATCTGCGTTGGAGTAGTTGGCGTGTGGGCGAAAGCTCATTGAAATCCTAGTAGTTATATTGAAACTTAATACATAGTGTTTTTTAGAGTGAGTTGGCATCACATGCTTTGCTTGAGCACCAATTTAACAGCTGATGGTAACATGTGCCTCGTTTCTGTAACTGATGTGAGTTCTGATGAGTTCTCACATCAAAAAACTAAATAATTATGGTTGTCATGCTTTTCATTGTAGGGTTATCCATAGAAATATATATTTATTATTATACAAACCCAACAAAATTTTAAATGCATTAAGAAATATATTCTGATTCATCCTTTGTTTCACAGAGTGACGACAATTTTTTCGATGCGAGAAGTTCTCTCTTCAGTTACAGAAACGAGACACTTTTACTTAATTTGCTTGGAAATTTAATTATAAATCGGCTTATACTAGAGTGACGCGTGCAAACTGTTCTTAATCAAAATAATTGTTCTATTCGTCTAACTCATTCATTCAAAATCTCAGTTTCCGATGAAGTCCATTTCTGGTTGAAATAAGCAGAGCTTTCGTGTTTGGTGGAGTCAGTCTTGAACGGTATAGAAAGATGATACGATATTTTTTGTACCTCAATTACGTGGCATTAATTTTGCTAATTAGTGGTTCCAACAGGACGAAGCCACATTCCACACAGAGGGGGCTACAATTGACTAACTTAAAAAAACTTTTGATGAATAAACAATTGCACGTAATGGCCCAATTAATTGATCGATCGGAATATTTTCTTCGGGGCTATGTTGAGTATACGTCGATAAATCACAAGCTATTTAACACCTGGAAATCCACATTCGAAAAATTATCCTACAAAATGCGGCCGCAAACCTGGAAATCAACATTCGAGGAGTTATCCTACGAAATGCGGCCGCAAATGCTGGGAAAAGTTGTTGAAAACTGGTGTTCCAGATTGCACCTTCTATCAGCAGTGGCGGAAGTCATATTCAAATATTAATTTCTAAAAATCTAAAAATCTAAACTTGTGTCACTCTAAAAAAAATCAATTTTTTAATGACAATATTTTCAAAATAAAAATCTGTGAGTTTGTAATTTTATAATTATAAAATTAGCTTGTCAGATGATTATTTAGCTTTTTTCCAACGGCCGCTTTAGCTTGCATTGTTTTCCTCCTGCCAGGAATGTTTCAAACAATCAAACAAACAATCGCCTTGAGGGTTAAATATGTCAATGTTTAGAAGTAAAGAATGTGAGATATTTTTCTTAATATACTTTTATTGCTTTCAAATCACTATTTTTTATATACTCAAAAGTGTATTTTCAATTATATCTATCTTTATGAGTTGAACCACAAATCAGCAGTGGATTATCATAAAAATGAAAGCATTTATATATCCAAAGATTGTGAGAAAACTAAAAACTAAAAACTTCTTAATAAAAAATATGTGTGCCTGTATGTGTGCAAAACAATTCACTAAAAATCACTTAACACAATGATTATCATTACAAAGTATTCAATGCGATAAAAGTAAATACACTGACAAGCAGGTCTATAAAAATAAAAACGTACAATCAAATAAAGAAAAAAACTTCTTAAAGAGTAGATTAAACAGAAAATACTTGTAAGTGAGTACACAAATTCACATACAACTCATGTGGCAAAATTTGAACCCATACGTTTGTAAAGGTGTATTTTCCTCTATGAAAAAAGAAATGGAGCCAAAGCTGAAGAGCACAAGCAACTGCAAACATACATACACACATACGTACATACATACATTCAAACAAGTAAATATACAATCTTATAATAATACTGCCTTTTGTAGACAAGTACAAACAGGTCTTAAAAAAATATTGCAACAATAAAGGACTCGATGTTGAGTGGTACAAGAAGAACCCTCTTAAAAGTTCAATGAATACTTTAATACACAAATACTTTCTTGGCATCATACTTATACACATACATGCACACATGCACACACACATGAATACATGTTTTTGTTAGTGTGTTTATATATATATTTATTTTGTTTATTACCTTATGGCAAATTGTACGTGAAATGTTTTTACAAGTTACTTAACGGAAGGATTATCGTTTATAAGTTGGGAAATAAACTGTTAAAGAGGGAAAGAGTCTTTAACTTGCCACGACTTATTCTTAAGTAAAGCAATTTTCGATTATATGGAAGATCAATACTCTCAAAAGAGCTCTGAAAATTGCATTCATTATATATTTTAGTATAAAACAAGTCTTTAACATAATTTAAAATTGAGTTTTGATGGTTACTGGAATATATACTTTTCGTCTATTTTTTAATTAACAACATTTATTTCCAGTGTTAATGAGAATTCGAAATTACTACAAATAAGAATTTATTTTGAAATTGGGGGACTGTGAACGGGGGCCTTAATAACAATATGATAAAAAATTAGAAACTTTCTTGTAAATATTTTTGTATATCCCATCTTAGGAAAATTAAAGATTTTTTGTTGAAAATATTAAATTTCCCACAAAAAACAATTTCCAAACCACTGAAAAATTATTTTTTCCACACGAATTTTTTCCTAATCGTTTTATTAAAACACAACACCATCTCCGTTCTTACTTTCACTGAGCTCCAACTTGAATACTTCCATAAGTGACTTTTGTAAAAGATTATCTTGAATTTAGTGTCAAATTGTTTTCAAGTCGCTTGAAAATAATAACATGAAGGAATTTTTCAAATATCCCCACCAAAACACTTGACCGTTACGTCAAATGTTGCCCATTATCCCCAATAAAACAAACAGCATTTGCCACTCCACTGTGTGCCATCCATGCGTTTGTTCATTTCGTTATTTAAAGATAATGTCATGTACTCTTTGACATTAACATTGTGGTGGTGCGTAATGCGTGACACTTCAGTCGTTGATGGACGTTAATGTTTTTTATTATTAAGTTTATTTTCGGATGCTTTGCAGCAACTACTTGTTATTTGATTTTTTGCTGGTTTTTTTTTTGGCAAATATTATCTTTAACGTTGCTTGCAAACAGGGGGAGTGATGAAAAATGATCATACGTCAAATGTTTTCAAGTCGGCCTGATAGGGGATGGCCGTAAGTTGAATAAGTGTCTACAATGTTTAGTTTGGTATGAGCCGTTTTTTATTGATAATTTGTTGGACATTTGTAATTGTTGTTGCAGTGTGTGGGGAATCAGATGTCCTGCAAGATAAAACATACTATAATTGTTGGATAACAAGTTGATGATTAATTGATTTTATATGGACCAATTTTTATTTCTATCGCTAGCAGAACTGTTCGAAAGCTGTGAATATATTATTGGGGGGATTCACACTGTAGTCGTATAGTTGTAAGTCATAAAATCATAGCACGAAAAATATTTCTGGTGTGAACAAGCTAAGCTTAATATAACAGCTGCTGCCTTGATATGAGCTGAATACATATATATGGCGGTGGCTAATGGAAAAACTTTCAGTGGCTGCCAGTTACACGAGTTAAACGAGAAAAATTTTTTACTTGTATTTATTTAAATTTTGCGATTTAATTCTCTTCTTGTTATTGTTAATGGCTTTTTCTTTTCTGGAAAATATGTAACATCTTTGCACTTCTTTTCTAAAAAGTGGCAGTTCGAAGGAGTTTTAAAACAGACATATTTTACGTAGGCTTTGTTGGATTAATTCGACATAAATTCTTAATTTTCAAATGGCAGAATGTTGCCATTTTCTATTAAAAAAGTGTAAAAGATGTTGCACTCTTTTCTAGAAAAACATCAAAATAAGTTGTACAAATGTGATTTAATATGCAACAATAAAGTTTTAGCGGTTTTTATTAAATTAATCATATGAAAGTAACGGCGAAAAACATTGCTATCTCGCCTAAAGAGTTTCAAACTTTCAAATATGTAGAGCTATTTTATGACTATAGAAAATTATACCCAAAAGCGTGCTATTTTATTATGAATTTTTTGTATGCAGCACAACAACTCTTTCAAACTGGTCTAAAATATTGCAACCTTATGACAATATGACTAAACAGCACATTGTGTGAATACCCCATATATTCTTATTGTTTAAAATTAATTTTCTATCCAACTGCTTCCAAATTAATTTTGATTTGAAATAATATTAATAATATAAAGCTGCAGTTCCACATTTATGAACAACCTCTATTTCATTATTCATAGTTGTTGTAAAATGCTGGGTTATTCATAAGATATTCTTTTTGAAATGTTCACAAACAAAATTACAGCACGACATTCAAATTTATTAAATAAAAATTGAATTTCCTAAATCAATTTGCTATCAAACATCTCTCACATGCATGCAAATATAAAACAATAATTTGTAATTTATATTTCAATTTTCTGGTGAGAGAAAATATTTCAAATTTTAATTTAAAGTAGCTATAAAAATAGAAAATAAGATATAAAAATATGCAAAATATATAAGAACAATAAACATTGAAAAGAATTTGTAATGAAATAGAACAAAATGGAAAGCTGACCACAAGACCTCCTACTCTCTACTCATATGCGAAAATTGTACACATATTCCTTTTCCAAAAGGATATATACAAGGAAAATTAACACTTACCAGTACTGTACATAAAATATTCACATGCTGGTGCAATACGTTTGACCAGTTGTAAAAAATAGAAAAAAAAAAAAATAAATACGTACCGTTCATATCAATTCTATTGTTACCAGAATAAGAAACAATTTCAAATTCATATTTGAAAAGTTACGATGCCCCAGGGATAAAAAATACAACAACAATGACCTGTTATAAGAAAGACAGAGTAACTCGGAAAGTTCTATGCATCCACGACGAATTTTATATACCCTCTATTCTCATATAAAAAGAATAAAAAATGTCTTGAGAATTGTTTTTGGAAAAGATTTGCATGAATTAATACTTTGACTTATTGGCTTGAGCATGCAGCGTTTGATCAATTCTCTTAATTATAATGATCAATTAATCGATTATATATTAATGAAAATTACAGAGTGCGAAAGCAAATATATATTTGAAATGCAACTCTGTGAAATTTCAAACCGTATAACAAACCTACCCATGCCGTACCATTTCCGCCTGTAGTGCAGCTAAACGAAAAGTCTGAAAAGTATAACAAAACATAAAACAATTCGATGGTCCTTTACACACATGAATCTAAAATTTGCTATCCAATCCCAAAAAATAATATGTGCCACCAAACGACTAACACACCACCTACCCCCACATGAGCCATTTGTTGGAATATCGTTACTTGGCTTGACCAGTAACCAGAAATATATTGATGTTATTAGAAATTATATGTATTTTTAGAAAAAAAAAATATTGCACACAGATACAAACACCAGAAGACAACACAATTGCGTTCAGCATTCGCAAATACTTCCAAAGGCAAAAACAATTTCAGGAGTTCGCTAATTTTGAATAGGAGCCAACTATAATATTTTTTTAGGCGCAATAGAACTTTAAACTGAAAAATAGAATAGATTTTCAGACATATACTTCTATTGAGCTTATCGTAGTAAACTCAATTTTCCATATAAAATTTTAATTAATTGTTTTTCAACACATATGAAATATTTTTTATATTGGATTATAATACAAATACAACTCTGTGAAAATATGTGTTTAGTGAGCAAAACACAACTCACTGATCAAAGTTAGATTTAGTACCTAAAATGTAGACAAATAAAAACATAAAAAATTGTGTGGCAAGTTGATTGATGTAGTTTTACAAAATTTCGAGAGCCTTGCTGATCGGATATATAATTTCGAAAAATTTCAAAATATATATCAGTTTTTAGTAACCTTTCGTTGACGATATCTCACGAACAGACCAAACGATCTTAGCCCCGTTTATGACGTGATTTTTTAATATCAGGAGTTGATTAGTTTGTTGAATCGACTTCTTAAGAGATGGAAAAGAAAATGCTTTCCTCCTATTTTTTTGAGTTAATCTACCGGTTGGAATCGGTTCAAATTCACAGGAAATCCAAGCTCATTAATACTCTTCAGAACGCTACTTATGTCGGCCTAATTCGGTGCTGCCGTTCAAAAGTTATAACCGGCTCACATGCTTACACACACACATACATACAGATATGCTGACGGGCTCTAACAATTACTCAGGGAAGCTTCCAAGAACCTCAGAAAGTGGAAATCTGATGGGAGCTCGATTTTTTCAAGACGGTTTTCAGATTTCGGAAATTTTATGTTTTCCTTCAGGAAGTTAAAATAAGGAAAAGAGTTGACCCTGAAGGTCATCTCTGAAATTTCCTGCTAGTTTTAACCTGTTCTATGCTTTTGAGCTTTTCGAACTCAAACATTATTTATAAGTTTTCAAATATTTTATAAACGGATGATATAATAAACGATTTACATATATATATATATATATATATATATATATATATATAAAGGATTTGCAAGTGACCACCGTTAGTTGATGTAGTTTTCGAGTCCAATGAAAGAATCGGAAACACTAATTGTTCAGATATATAATTTCAAATTTTCTTAAAATACCTTTTTAAAATTTTTCTTTATTCACGATGGACCTATTGATCGATTCTAACCTGGTTTACGATTTAAGTGTTTTTCAAGGTCAAGAGTTATTTAGTTTTGGAAACTGATCAGAGTTATTTCGAAAGAAAAATACCTCTGAAAAATAATATATATATTTCGCTGCTTTTTGAAAATTCTCAAAATCCACTGATCTAAATTGGTTCCATCTTATAATAAATTTATATTCACTTATATATATATATATATATATATATATATATATATAGACTTATTGACCTGCCCTCAAAAGTAGTTAGAGAAGCTTTCTAGGACAAAACGTCGAGAGCTGATGAGAGCTAAATTTTTTCAGAACGGGACAAAACCCGATTTTTTTAAATTTTCAATTTACCTAGAGGAAAGTTGAACATGTTTAGATTTAAGCTTAAGGTTCTCAGGACGACAAACAATTTGGATCTTTTTGTTGACATGTTATAATTGTTTTCACTTAATTTTGTTATAGTAGACAGAAAATAACTAAGTCAATTAAGTGATTATTGACTTAATTAAAAATTAATGCCTGAGCAGGGTATTGAAAGGATCATATCTCGAAATAAATATATCATCGAATTTTGATTTTAAGAAGTAGATAATTGCGGTAGCCATCTTTTTCAAATTACGTCTCTTGTACTCTTTTGAACAACGTTTCTATTAGAGACTTGTCTTCGTTGAGTTGTTGGGTTGTAATTGATTACGAAATATATTTCTTTTTCTAGCTGTAAAACATTTTAGCATATTTTTTGCCGACTTGGCACTTTTAATACTTTCTTCTTGCCATAGAATGATATATTAAAATTGGTAAACTTTGAATACAGTTTGTAAATAAAGTTTTGACATTAATTTGCCCTAAGAACTGTGGACAGATGTGCCACTGGACGGACCACGATTATGATTGAAGTGATTTAATTGAATTTAAGTCCCTTTTTATAAAACTCTTTATATCATATACGAGCATATAATTAAATATTTTAACCCATTCGAAATTCTACAAGAGTCCTTGTTGGGAACTGCTTTTCTCTTTGCCACATGCATGTCAGTGTCAATTTTTTTTAGTTTCTCTTTTTAACTTAAACATGTTTTGTATGCGAAACACATAATTACATCCTTGTTTTTCTTCCTGATTCTGCACTGGCTTTTACTACGAGCACATGCACCAGCAGCACAACCCAAAACCAGAAGGCTACTCTACACATTTCGAAAGTCAAGTACTGGTGCGATTCTAGAACTTATTGTTTTTCCCCAATCATTTCCCTATAAATTTTATTTTATGCTTATTTTATACAATTTTTGGTTTTTATTTTCGTTATAACATTTTTTGGCTAAGAAAAAAAAACTTTAAATTTATTTATCATTTAAGTTCCCAAGTATGAAATAAAATAGAATTAGTGGAAAAAATATCTATAAAATAGAAAAAGCAATAGAACAAAACGGAAATAAATCGGTATCGTTTATTGCTCAGCAACCACAAATATCAGCTGGGTTGGCTTCTACAGAAGTGTACGTGTTTGACCTTTTATTCGTCTTTTATTTTTTTTTTATTTTTTTCATATAAATATCATCATTAATTTCAGTTCCAATTTGATGCCGCAGTTGTTGTGGAATAGGATAAGTTATCATCAAGTTGTGCTCGAGTGAGAGGTCGCAAATAAATCGTGTTTTGATAAAAAAAAGTTTAACAGAATTCTTATACAGCGAAAACAAAATTTTTTACAGTGGGCTCGCATTTATAATATACTTGCGTATCTATGACAAGCAAAAATAGTTTATATATATAAATATTTATTTTGAAGGTAGGCGGCCTTGAGTCCACGATCAGTTGCCTTGGCTTTTTTATAGTAATTTTAAGGATTAATATTTGAATCTTAATAAATTTATGAAGTATCTAAGATATTTTCAATGAGGACTATAGTGGATTTTATTGCACTCCTTGAATGTTGTATTTTTGGGTATCCATATAGGAAAGCGAATATAAGTTCTCGAACTATAAGCGAAATTTTGTATTATATTTACGAGCTTAAAAAGGATATTTAAGTCTGGATAGCCTTATCTTTAATACCTGATATTTTTTCTTCTAAAGGTTTCCTCTATTCAATACAAAACCAGACAAGTTTCATTTTTATTTGAAATAACTTCGCTTCATTACACCCGCAAATTGGCTTAGAAAATCTAAAATGAAATACCCACCAGCCTTAATAATTTTTCTTTTATCGCTTCATTGCCGTAACGAACTCAATTTATTGAAATTTTTCTCATTCTATTCAATTTAATTTCGGTAGAGGAAGAATAATATGAGGCTGAAAAATGAAATAGTAACTATAAATTTTGTGGCATAACTAAGTCCCCTGTCAGGTCATAATTTGCTTATTATAAGCCCTGTTACATTTTCTCTTTACGTTTTATAGTTTTAAATTTGTCCAGTGCCTTTTTTGTTCCGTTTAATAAAAATATCTAATAATAATATTATTTTTCATGCACACCCATGAATACACCCACCCACCGAACCACCCACCACAACCAACCTTTAAAATAACACGTCTACCGTTTCAATTCGCCCGCCCAGTAGTCTGTTGACGTTGGTGCAATAATTTATGTCCTTT
The DNA here is from genome assembly GCA_963675445.1 of Linnaemya vulpina. NCBI lineage: Eukaryota > Metazoa > Arthropoda > Insecta > Diptera > Tachinidae > Linnaemya > Linnaemya vulpina. The sequence goes on along the minus strand of OY776280.1, from coordinate 14,477,671 downwards.
ATAATTTTCATATTTGTTTGTATTAAGCTTGGTCACCTTTTCTTCTTTGTTTTATTTTTTTTCTATCCCCCTGCTTCTTCTTCTTCTTTTTTACTTCTTTATTCCATTGTGGTTGATTTGCCAAGTGAAATATATATGAAAAAAAATATATTATAAAAAAGGCAACATTTTCCAAGGAGTACGAATTTTTAGTTCAAAGGGCAATTGTTTTACATTCCTTTTTCATGAAATTCCCATGGGAGTACTGCATTCACTTACCGCTTGCTATTTTAGCTGTTTTGCTGCCTATTAAAGGAGCATCGTTTTTTATTACACATTCAGTTTATTTAGTGTCTATGTTGTGTACGTCTGTCTGCCTGTCTGTAAGTCCGTCTGTCCGACTGTCTGTCTGCCTGTCTGTGCATTGCCCTTGGCATACAATTGTCATAATTTTGTGTTTCTTTGATATTTTAATGTTTTCATAATGAGATTTTCTTATTAAATTTTCTTCCACCGTAGAAAATTGTTTTAAATTGTATAATGACACAAATTGTTTTAAATTATTGTCGTTTATATCTGCAGGATCTCTTCACTTTCTGTTGGTATTAAAAAGGTTATATTAGCAGCAGGATATTGATAAATTTAAGTTTTAGAGTTTTGCATTTTATAACGCTGATTGGCGAGTCTATATGAAACAGAGGGCAGATCAAGTTTATATAACAATTTATGTGTCCCTGTTGCTGGGCAAAGTGGAGGTTAATTTTGAAGTGGGAAATGGAGTTACAAAAAATTTTTAAATTTTTTTGTAATTAATTTCTCTTATTCCCCAATTCCATGTGGCTCTTTCTTAGTATGGCGAGTTTTAATTACTCGGATTTAATTTTCGGATTTTAGTAAAATTCATTTTAGAATTGATTTAATTTGGGAAGTCATATTGAATAGGTTCACTAGGATTGTTAATTGTGGGAATTGATTATGAAACTCGGCTGATTTCGGAAACATCATTTCAAACTTAATTATTTGAGGCTTTTTCTAAAAAAAACTTGAATTTTTAACTTAAATAACTTAATATTAATTAAATGAATTTTTTACTCTCTGGAAAAGATGTTTTTAATATATAATATAAATAAAAATACAATTAGAAGATCGAAGACATGAAAAGAACATTGAAAAAGAATATGATTAAATACATCAAGCAACAATATTTTGTAACTTTTTCAATCATTTTTGAATATTCAGCAGAAACTCTCAACGATATAACCAAAACTTAAGATCAGAGTTCATTTGTTTTCTATATTTTACAATGAAATGAAGTTACTTTTGTTGTAATTTATATCTGATTCTAACTGTCTGCTAAGCGATCAACCCTTCGATCTATAGAACTAATAACATTTGAAACAAAAGCAAATTAAAAAACCGTGAATTATCTCTTAATACCTGCAACACGGATACTAAAACTTAACATCAAAACGAGTATAAATCCTACAGATCAAATGACACATAAATTGAAAAATTGTCTGTAATTTTTTTAAAGTTGTATTTCTTATTATTGTTTTATTGGAATATGTCGCTCATTTACTTTAATAGCGACAAAACCCCCAAAATTATGACTTGCTGTTAATGATGCAGAATTGACTCCATATCTTCCTTGTTATTTTATAAGAATTTCTTGAGAAGAATATTAACTTTTAAATTTCCGTTTTAAAATTAGGTTTTAAAAGTTATGCCACGATATAAATATATGTACATATTTGAAATAATTCTTAAAACTGGCCTAAAAACAATTTAAATTTTAAATAATTGTTAAGCAAAACGAGTTACTTCGAAATTTTTTTAATAGGTTAAATTGGCTAACAATTTTTCACGGTGGGATGTGGAACGACCATAAGTTGTTGTAAATTAAATTTGACTTAAAAATCCAATCGTTTTATTTTCAAAATAATTTGAAGAATATGTATCCTACTTTATTTCATTTCCCTTAGAATTTTCTCAGAACTTAACACGTTTTACTCTCACAATTCAGTTTAAAAATTAGCATCCTTTTCAGAAATAAAAAAGATAAGGAATTTTTAAAAAGGACTTTTTGGCCTTTTATATTTTTGTGTTGAAATTGAAAAATTTCAGTATACAAATTTATCCAATTAATTATATTATTGTCTTAGCATATTTTGAATACAAAAATAATATGGTAAAATGTGTAAAAACTGCCAGGTATAGGAGCAGATCAAACGGCTTTAAGCTCTCGTATGTATCACGACTTTAGGGCTATTAGAGCCAAATAAAGACAACATGCACTAAAATATCTCAATGCTACTACCAGAACTGCTGGGTATAGATATACCATCGTATATAATTTAACAAATGCATCAATAAACATGCACACTCTTACCACAATATACGAGAAATTTGAGAAAATATTTCTATTTTCCTCTTATGATTTTCTTTTTGGTAAAACTACTTGTTATACAATTTATAAGCGAAAGGTTGGACCATCAAATCATACGATTTGCAACCGACGCTCTTCTGTATAATTTCATGGACACAGTACGCACACATACACATTCATAACCATAAAAGGACAAAATTGATAATCAAAGACACTAAAAATGATACAATCGTAAATAAGAAATGAGTCGTAAAAATGGGTTAGAAAATATTAATATTTTATGGTTTTTATGTGATTTCATGTGCTGTAAATCGTATGTGAATATTTGAGCATGGGGACCAGGAAATGGCTATAAAGAACTGGAAGCAAAGGAGGCTGATCAACAATAAAACGGGGGAGGGAAGCCGAATAATATAAATAAAAATTATGATTATATATGTTGTATGCAAATGATGATTACAGTTTAACAAAATTTATACACTTTTATGATAAATAGCCCATTTATGGAGGAGTTATAAAAGCCCCCAAAAAGGAATTGTGTGTTTTACATTCATTTCTTAAATTCCTTTCCTGTTTAGTTTCAATCAAATAAATACATTTAATCTGCTTTACAATGTTATAAAAAGTCAGCCTGGGGTCACTACTTTTAAGTCCTTGAAACGGAATATTTTAATTTATAAAATTATTTACTTGAAATGTCGAAATAAAAAAAAGACGCGGTAACAGTAACTTGTCAAAGAATTTCTTTACAAAAATATTTATTTGATCTCCACTTGCAGTTGCTTTGAATGTTTTAATTTGTTAAGTTAAAAAGAAATCTTTTAAAAAAATTACTTTCTCACCCTCCAGCCAATTTGCCGCACACAAAAAATAAACCTACACATTCAAAGACATCATCACATGCCGCAGCACCACCAACTACAACAACTTTATACAATTATGTCAACTGGCTGTTGTGAAAAAAGGGCAATTTTCAAATTAGTTTGACATGCTTTTTAACGGTCATTCAAATCCAATAGAAAACTGTTAAATCAAACAACATAAAACATTTAACATGTTTGAAATTTCAATAAATGAAAAACTTTTTTACCACTTCTTTTTATGGCAGAGCATGGAAGAGAAAACGTGGATCGTTAACTTCCGCTATGACACACGCGGCATCCTTTTTTTCCCTTGGAATCTTGCGGCTTATCTCTTAATCTAACAAAAATTAATGTATTCCATAGAACACAAAACATACGTTTCAAACAAACATTCTTATAGCTGAAGAACGAGTACACAAATAAATATCTTTTGTAGACAATAAAAAAGCCACAAAACAATGCCGCATGTTTGTCAGAGTTGTTGCTATTTTTTTGTCCGACTTGTTTTATGTTGCAGAGTATGGCCACCGCCCTTTTACGGAACAGATGAGAAAATGTTGTAGATTGATAAAATTTTATCTTCGGCTATTATTTTCTTTTATATATTTCATATGACATGTTAATAATGAATTATGTTTGTCGTTGATTGTTTGTTTTAAAGTTTTGACTTTGTAACTTGTGATGGCAGGACTGCTCACTCAGTTGATTGCAGCTACAAGTTAGAAAAATATTGTTTCAAAAAAAGTTTAACTGGATATGTTGTAGCCACGTGCTGGGGCGTTTTAAAGAATTTTTCAATTTATTTTTATTAGTTCGAATTTAAAGTTGTTCTACGACGTTGATATGAAAATTATTTCAAAATTAATTTTTATAAAAATGCCTGCAACAATGCGAAAGCAAAGAGCAAGAATGAAGGCAAACGTTAAAATAAAAACAACAAAATAACGATGGAAGAAAAAGTTCAAATCCTTTTCTAAATGGTAGAGTGCTGAATACCTTCTCTGAAGTCGATTGAAGACAGTCTCATAGTTTAATAAATTTTCTTTAATATTTGAAGAGCTACCGCATTGAAAATAAAATTGGAAAATATAACTGCCACAAATATCCTACTTGGTCCGCTAACTGCTCATTGTCGAACTGACATGGGAGTTAAGTTTGCATCTCATCATTTCTTGCTTCTTATTCAGCCAGGTTTTCATAATAAAATTAGTACAAATCGAAGTTATTAACACGTTCAACTAAGACTCCTAACAAGTGGTATAGAATAAAATTACACATGACTGCTGATGATGGAAGTGTGGCGGTTTTCGAAAACAGCTGTTCTGTTCTGCTGTGTAAATTGAATATATAAAACTGATGTTTACTATCCTTTGTGGAATATTTATCATATCTTTCTGAATTAATAACATTTCTCGAACAATTAGCCTATAAAATTAAGTTTAATATAAAACAGATTCTCCATTCCCATTACATAATCAGGGAACACCCCCTAAGCCCTGTATCTTCCTATTTCCTTAATCACCAACGCCAACTCATTCACAAACTAATGGTTTTATAATTGCTTAATTACTTCATAGCAATTTCTTACAATTATTTATAATTTAATGCAAAATGTTCTATTAAAATTAAAGTGGCGTTTAAGCTTTCAAATGCGAAAAAAAAGTTAAATTTCTAGTACTCCCTAAATCTACAAAAGAGCAGCAACAATTTCTGTTGTAGCAACATTTAATTAGACGCACACAAACCAATTAATCAACTTTGCCCTTATCAGCTGCCTACATTTGAAATTGGAGAATGGGAAAGTTAAATAAAACTGTAACAACTTGTAAGAAACGTGGAAACATGCCCTCAATGCGTAAAGTGTCAATGTCAAAGCCAATTTTTAACGCTCCAGCTACAAAATATTCAACAAAAAAAAAAAAAAAACAACATCCAATTGGGGCTCAGAGTATAAGCACAACATAAATAAAATCTTGTTAACACGCCATTCATCACTTTTCAGTTGTAGAATTTTAGCGGATTTCAAAACGTGATGGCATGAAACAAAAACGGATTCTTTTCATTTTCATTTCCATTTTAATATTTTCATGTCCTTTGGAAAATGTTTTATTCGTTGTTGTTTTATATTTGGGTTTTGTCTTGCATTCGGTTGGTATTCAGTTTTTTTAAAATTGTTGTTTTTGTCCTTGTAACAAGAACTTAATTGAAATGGAGACAAATTGTTGTCATTAATTAAAAGTCTAAAGTTACTGGATAAGTAACTCAACTATTACATTGAAGAGGTACAAACCCCTTTTGGATTTTCTATTATGATAGAAAGTTTTATATTCGACAGAGCAGTTATGCTTTATTGTTTGCACGCTACAGTGGGCAGTAGGATTTCTTCTCGTGTTTGTTTTCTATAGATAAAAATAAATTTCTAATAGAAATAGGCTAAAAGCACTAGTAGAAAGTGACTTTTGATAATTCAAGGTGGCCTTGTATTTCCGAGGAGCTCAAAAATAAACTCGAAAACAATAAATTTGCCATAAAATAAAAGACCTCTAAAACCTTGTGAACAAGCTGACAGCTGCTGAAATAAATTAAGAACAAATATCTGATCATATCTCAGTTCAGGTGCAGGTAGAACAAAAATATTCTCTCCCTGCAAGATTCTGTTGGCCTGGTGTTTCACAAAAATAAATTGATTTTTTTCCAGAAACTAACAAAGATATTGAAAAATGAAATTCATTAAATGAAATTCAACAAGAAAGTGACCGGAAAATATTTCAAAATAAATTTTTCTTGACCATGCCTATTTTTAAAGGGTAAAAAGTGGGCGTTTATGTAAACTTACATCATCTTGATGGTCATATTATTTTTTTTTTAAATTATAAAATCATTTGTAAATCAAAAAAGATATTTTAATTCTTTTGAAAAAAATCATTAAAATATGTTCAACCGTTTCTAAGATATCAAAATAAGTGATTTATGATAATTTTCTTTTGATGCGAATTTTGAAAAGCTGTCTATAACTTAGAAGTTCTTTTTTTAAAGAAAAATTGATTTAATGTAAAACAAAGTCGCTACATATTTGCCTTAATGGGTTTTGCTATCACAGTATTTATTTTCATGTTGTAAAAGTTACCCCCTGGATGTTGGATAAGTAACATCCTTTTTCTTAACCCGTTTTATCGTCAAGCTTTATTCAGACCAAATTTGATATTGATTGCTGTGGCTTCTTGTTTTCCTTCTAGTATGAAATTAATATCAATTTGTTATTGTCAATTTTTATTGTGTGAAATGGTCCAGTTGTCTTATACAGTTTTGTTTCTATTTTTGTAAAGCTCAAGGCAATTGAAACAAATCGATAGTTGACAGAAGAAAGGATTTTTATATAGACAGGATTTTATGAAATCACTATAATTACCTTAAAAGTATAGTTATATATTATTACATATATTTACTTGGAGTTCAAACTTAAAACAGAACATTATCAATTTTTCTAACGAATAATTAATTTCCACTTACAGGGTAGAACAGAATTACGTTGTTTTCAAAAGTCGCTATATGCTATTATTATTTGCCGACCCTAGACAGCAACTTGCGATCAAGTCTATTGATCTGGAGTTTTAGATTAGATTTCTAGTATTTTTTAAACAAGAATTATATAACCAAAATATAATTTCAATCTCTTGATATATACTTTTAAAAATGTCTACTTGCCCATTTCTTTTAATTTCATCTTTAGCTCCGAATATTTACGTGCATATGACAGAAAATTCAATTATATTTAAGTGTGATTAATATCCTGCGCCACAATCCTGTGGTTGTTCAAATCACTTACTTAATATGCAAAACCTCTAACAGAATAAATAATTTAAAAATCATGTTTTTAACAGATTTTCTTTCAAAGTCAAACAAAACTACACAACAACATCAAGCATTTAAAGGCTATTAAATCTTAGCAGAGAGAAAAAAAATAATTTTAAAAACAAAGCAAACAAATTGCGATTTATGGTATTTTGTAACAAACACGAAAAACTTTTCTTTTACTAAAAACGAAAATGAAAAAAAAAAAACGTTTACCCGCCCCAAAAGGAAGGAAGGAAGGACGGACGATATGCAAGTTATGTCGTCGCTTTCTTATGACATTCTTGGCAAAGAAAATTACATAAAGGAAAAGGTCACACAAAAACAATTTCGGTAGGCTTGTTAACAAACAAAAGCAACAGCAAACAACATTTTCACTGAATTAAACCTGAAGAATAAGTATAACAACCCCGCCAGCTAAATATTTTACGTTCAAACATTCAGTTTTTTCAATCAATTAGGTTTCTTTAAAGTAAAAGAATCATCTTAAAAGGGAAGTTTTTAACGAAATACAATTACAGGCAGCCACTGCTAATATCCTTTGAGGCATTCTAATGTTTTGTGTTGGCGCTTGAAGGCTTCTGAGTTTTCTTTGCGCTCATCTTCAATGCAGAGTTGAAATTTTAAATGCTGATTTATGGCCTTTTTAATGTGGCCAAAAGTAAACGACATTTAATTATAAAAATGTTTTTAATGGCATTTTTACATTAACGCTGAATTTGTTAAGAAAAAAAACATTAAACAATTTTATGTATTTATTTGTCAGCATTGTTTTTGGTTGTTTTTGTTGTTGAAATTTTGCATTATATGTGTTGGGCTCTTTACTGTGGAAATTAAAGTATACTTTAAGGCCTGCTAAAATGTATTCCGCTCCACTGTGAATTTGAATACAGTTGTTGCTTGGAAGAATGTTATAACAAATCGACGTACTGTCTTCCTAAAGTGTTGGAAAATATATCCCACACGAAACCATAAAGTCACAATTCAAAGTCAAAAATTTGTTTGGATATATATTTTCTTATGCGCGCTCATCAACTGCAGTAGTTAGAAATCACTTATCATTGCTCTGTAGCATTCGCCAGGAGCATTTGCCCATAGCGTCCGATATGTAGTAAATACATTGAATTGGCTCAGCCACCTCTACTGATAGAACGCTCTTTGCCTGTCCTTAGCAGATTTTCAATGCATCGGATACGTAACCGTTTAAAGGAAATGCACTTCGTTGCCCGTGATAATTTTGGACTTAAATCAAAATTCATGTTATTGAAGCGAATTAACTCTGTGGTAATATCGTGTTCAGGCATACCCCTTAGTTGCATTTTTCTCAATTAAGGCCTTAATTGACCTCAATTTATCACACAACAAGTCAATTAGTAAATTGAGCAATTAGTAGTAAATTGTCTCACTAATTGCGTAAAACTGGAGTTGCAACCATGGTCATAAGTGTGTTTATTAAGAACTGTGTCAAAAAATTTACAAACAACATATAAACAACACAAACTGAATTTTCAACCAGACTGAATAAATAAATAAACAAAAACGAAATGGCTGTTGAAGAAGGCGGCCTTTGAGTTGCATTTTGTTGGAATAATGAAAGGTTCCTTTTTTCAAGCACTGATAATTTTTAATCCAAAATCGATCACAATGACTCCAAGAGCTCCATATTTCTATTATATGTAAGTAAAATTTCTTTTAAACCAAAATTTGCATCCATTTTTTTAAATTTACAAACACGAATATTCACTAAACAAATTAAAACAATGTGTTTTCAGCTGTCAAATGTTAACTGAGTCAACTAAGTTGAGTATGTGTGAGCACTAGATTTAATTGCGCAATTAAAATTAAACTGACTCGATTAAAAATACATGTCTGAACACAGTATAACACTACCGATGGAAATTCGAATAATATTTGCTATATTGCGCCCTTAGGAGTTTCCAATATAATATATGTTCAAGCAAATATATGCACAACTAGAATTATTATTCATGCTCAAGTTCAAGGCCGCTAATTTAATAATTATTTTTAATTTGTATTAAATAAAATTTTTTTTTCATTAAGAATGAAATATTTAGAATATTTATCATATTTATTATAATAGCGGAGGAGATCAGTACTAATTTCGTGGATGCTAAATATATTCAAAATATTCGGCTCTTAATAAATTAAATCGAATTTAATAAATAGTAAAAATAATTTTTAAATTCGCAGGCTATAATAATTCCAAGGAGGGCTCTGTATTCTGCTGATTTACTACATGACACTGATAATCGACATTGAAACAAATCGATAGCGGTTAACACAACCATGCGTTAATACATATCAGATATATTCGACATCATATACATGACTGAGTGCGGAGTTGGCCTCCGGATCTTACGCTTCATAGTCATGTGTGAACTATTTCAGTCAGCAACACCAAAGATTTTGACGAATAACTCGAAAATGCTTCTTTAAAAATTGAAACATGTTGGAAATTCGTCAAAAACAATTTAGACCAGTAGAAATAGATTCTTCTGAGATATCGGACGAACAGAAAGTGTCTTTTAAATCGTTTTTTCTTTTCAATATCAAAAATTTCTAACGACAACTGACAACGACGGCCTTAAACTTTCTTCTGCTCTCGACCTAAAACAGCAAACAAAAAGAGAACAAAAAACTCTTTTATTACTTGGTTTTCCGTTGTTTGCATTATGGTTAATTGTTATTGGCAAGAGGACTGACTGACTACACAACTTAAGCACTGAATACAATCTAGTACATTGTAAAATTTTAGCTTTTCTTCTCTTTGTTGACTAGTCATCTCATTTGTATTGTTACATCCTTATAATAGGAAGTAAGTAGATAAGCAAACAGTACATAAACTCCCAAATGTCCTGTTTTCGAACTTTTGACATTTCAGCAATTATGAAAACAGTTTCTTGTAGCCATTAAGTAAAACCCTTTTAGTCAAAGATGCATATCCATCCCTCTGCAGAAGCGAAAATGTTTTTGCAGGATGAATGAATTAATGTTTTTAGTGCACAATCCAGTAAAAATTTTTAATAATGAAGTATTTTGCTTGTTCTCTCTGTCGTCTATTGTGGGACTTAAGGAAGTTTACAACTCCAGCAAAAAGAAAAAAAGGGTTGCGAGAGTTCATAATTTTTTATGGAAAATTATAATTTTTAATGGCAAGAGGACAGTATTTATGAAGCCATAAATGTTTATGACTTTAAAATGTATTTTTTGCGCGCTTAAAAAAGAGAATTTTCCATTCTCTACTTTTAATATATTCGTTTTATTTAAATAGTTCAAAATATTGAAATATTTTGAAAAGACGCTACACTTCTTAAGAAAAAAAAATATGTATCAAGAAAAGAGTAACGTTATTAAGTGACTGACTGACTGACTGTCAGATTTATTATCGCCCATCTGAAACCACTACATTATATCAGCATTTTTCGTCCAATCTTATATTGATTTCTTTTCTAGAAAAAAATGTAACATTTTTTGCACTTTTTAATACAAAATGCCACCCTTCTGTCATTTAAAAATGGTTAATTTCTTAGAAGTTAATACAACATCACTAGCGAAAAATAATGTCTGTCTTAAAGCTCCTCTAAAGTGAAACTTTTTAGAAAAGAAGTGAAAAAATGTTCCATGTTTTTTTTTTCCACCCCCTTTTTTAATTTCGACTTACTTTTGCAAAAACTTGCTCAAAATATTTCAGATGAAGCCTTAAACATGTCAATGAAAACTTTGTACCAAAATTTGCACTAGATCCAGAAGATTTTGGAATCGAGTTGATCAAACTTCTAAGGCTTACAACGAAATTAAGCTGGACTTTAAGGACGTTGCATGTATTTATAAGAAAAGAAATTCACAGTGAAGCAGTGTCATTTTAAGTTGCAAACAACAAACGAAAGCTTTTTTATTTTCACATCATCTTAATTTAAAAAAAAAAAAAAAAACATTTCTTTGATGCAACTTTTTTTGTTGTTAATTATTTTTCTTTTGGAAAAAAGCGAACAGGGCTTATTGTGGGTGCTACGTTTACACGCTAACAAACGAGGAAACTGCAAAGTAGCATAAACTTCTTATGCTAATTAAAAAGTTTCCATTTTCAGCGTACACAAGTAGATTCAATTTTATATTTGAAAAAAAAAAATTGTTTCTAAAACAAATTTAATATTATAACGTTTTTTCCGCTGTTGCTTTATTCGCAAACCTTTTTACAATATAAAGGAGTTTTGTGTGTTTTATTATTACAGTTCTGCGTTTTTTTTCCAAAAGTCCTGGCAGTTTTGTACACTGTTGAACGTCAAGTATTCTGCAACCGATCGACACAAGTCATAAGTTTCGTACTTTAATAATATTTTTTGAAAAGCGCATTAAAACAGCTAGAAAAAAATAAAATAAACGAATACGAACAAAAATATTTTACAAGTTGAGCAAAGAGCAGTAAAATGAGAAGTGAAAAAAATCATCCATCCATTGTATAAACAAAACTTTAATAAGGTTCAATATGGCGTTAAAATTAGAACAGGGTGAATGGTCAAAGCAATACTTGAGCATGAGCAAAGTTATGAGTACAAAAATTATGCTAATAAAGATGTAGATGCAAATTATGTTTATGATGATGTTCATGTTGATGAGGTTGTCGATGGATGATAAAAAAAAAAAAAAAAGTTTATAGTTTGAAGTAAAGCAAATGCGAAACAACAAAATGCGAAACAAAGCTGGCACAAAAACCCATGTTATTGTTAAACAGCAAATAAAAAAAATTGTTTAAAATTTTTCTGTACCTATACGCCCACTTACAACGCCCTCTTTTCGTTCTTAACCAATATACACATCCACGCACTTATTTACTCAATAGACGTCTAATGGTATGTTTTGCATTAGTGCGGTCCTGAACATTTTGAGGAAAAAGCCTCCAACATATTTTTTACAACTGCTTTAATAATAAATTTTTTCTATCGAAAAATATCAAGAAAGTTCTCCTTTCAAGTTGGATATATAAAATATTTTTAGCCATTTTTTAAAATTAAATTTTTGTAATAACGGCTGCGTATGTTGGAGGTTACATATATAAAATACATGCTTTTGCGTTTTGAACATGAAGAGTTGGAATTTATATTAGAATCAGGTTTTGCAAACTACAAAACGTATTTGCTGTTAGTCAACAATGTCATGTTAAATACAGTGGGACAATTTTTTTGCTGTAGCGGTCAGGGTATTTTTTTCGCCCGACAGAACAAAAATTTTCGTCAGAAATTAATTGCAGTTATTTAATTTTTTATACTAGTACAGGAGTCATTGAGTTTATAAGAAACTAATTGGTTTATAGTAGAGAGTGTTTTTTAGTGTAACAACTTTGAGTTGGCATCACCGCTTTATTTGAGCAGCAATTTAATAGCTGATGACCACTTTTTGTTTAGTTTGCTTGGAAATTTAATTATCAGTCGACTTACAGTAGAGCGATGAATGCGATTTCTTGAAATTTTTAATCAAAATAATTATTCTATTCATCAAACTTCTCCATTCAAAATTTCAGTTTCCGATGAAGCCCATTTCTGCTTGAATAAGTACTTAAATAAGTAGAATTATCGCATTTGGATGGAGGTAGATCCACAATCTTTTGTCGAATCCCCACTGACATCCACAGAAAATTACTGTTTGGTGCGCTTAGTGGGATGGCAGAGTCCATTTGTTTTCAAGAATGATAGTGGTCAGAGTGTTACTGTCAATGCCGAACTGAATAGAAAAATAATTCGAAATTTTTTCGTACCTCAATTACGTGGCATTAATCATGCTGATGTGTGGTTCTAAAAGGATGGAGCCACATGCCACACAGCGAGCGCTACAATTTTCTTTACTCAAAGAAACTTTTGATGAAAAAATATTTTCACGTAATGACCCAATGAATTGGTCACCAAGATCGTTTGATTTAACCCCATTGGATTACTTTCTTTGGGGTTATGGTGAGTCACTTGTTTTCTTCGTTAAAACACAAACAATTGAATACCCTAAAATCAACTTTCGAGGAGTTATCCCGCGAAATGCTGCCGCAAATGCTGCGAAAAGTTGTTGCAAATCGATGTTTCAGATAGCGCCTTCTATGTGCAGGCTGTAGCGACCACATGGCAGAAATAATTTTTAAACTTTAATTTTATACAATTTTCTTTCAAATAAAGCCCGTTTCAGTATTACTAAAAACTGTATATCCTTGTTTTATTATGATTTAAACTTGTGTCACTCTATAAAAAACGCCCATTTTTAGCTTTCATTAAACTGTAGATATCTAATGTACACTCCGAAATCATCTTTCTATTTTTTATGGTACGAAGCTTATTTTTACTGAAAAGTAATTTTGCGTCAATTCAACTTTTGTTTGAAAAAGATTTGCTTAAAATTATTTCTGTTGTTAAAATCTAATCGCAATCATATACAAATTATGTGATATTTATACAAGAAACACTACTCCTTATTTATTTTGGTTCTAATCGGAATTTACATATCAACAGAGATTTTAATCTTGGTTATCCTAAAGGAGCAACTTTTGATGACTTCATTCAGAAGTGATTTTACTAAAGTTATCTTGAAATAATTGTATCCTTAATAATGTGTATGTCCAGCATATTTCTACACTCAAAACCACCTGATTCACCCCATAAATTTTCCATCTAAAAGAAAAAAAAAACAATTGTATTTTACATGCCCTGTGAGTTTGAATGTGTGGCAATTTATTTGCCGCCTCTTTTCTAGAATTCTCCAGCTCCATTTACAGAGATATTAATTTTTGTTTCTTCTGTTGAACTCATAAAATACCAAAAGTGTGCTGTGGATTTGTATAAAAAACGGGACATCGAGAAAAAAAAAAAAATAATGTTGATCATTAAAATTGTATGAACAGACTGACTGTTCAGGTATTTTTAACGTCTCTTATTGTTGTTTATCTTTAATGGAATTTGCATAATTTAAATCGTACGACTTAGCAAGTGTTACAAAGCTTTCATAAAATTAAAAAAAAAAAAAAAATATTATCCGCATATGATTTTTCTATTACAGTTTTTCTTGTTATAATAAAAACAGAAATGAAAAATATATAAATATGCTTTATGGTCAATGGTCTTGTCTAAGACAAAGAGATTTAAAGAAATGTATTCTAAGGTTGGTTTATATAAAACAAACTATTTCAAAGATATAATAGGATTGATATACCATCCATATTTATGCAAATTCAATTGGTCTACCTATATATCTTCATTTTGAGATATAAATACCGAACATTAGAAGTGTTTAAGAATTTTTTACAGATTTAATAAAACAATTTAATTAAACTTCTTTTAATTTTTGGAAAATTTTACAAAAAGCTGCATCAAATTACTGGTTCGACAGGCATCAGTGTTACATCGTTACAAAGAAATATTAAAGAAATCCTTCTTTACCACATCTGCACACGACGTGCACAGAAGTAGGAGTTTACTTTTAATCGCAGTTACTTGTGCTCATTTTACTTGGACCTTTTCCAACAAACGACATTAAGCACCTGCGCTTATGTCCAACATACTGCAGTAATGACGACCATCACCATCACATTTTTATGGTAAAAATTTTAATATTTAATTTTTCAGTGAAATATATTTTCGGTTTAATTTTTTCTTGCACCCAAAAGAAAAAAAATCACAAAATTAATATCATACGATCTGCTTTGTGTTGATTTTTATATATGAAAATTCCGAAATATGGTTGTTATTATTTCAGCAGTATTTTTATTACGATTATTCTCTTCATATATATTCTTGAAACAACAACAAAAAATAAGACAAGAAAAGCTAATTATTTTCTAATGTTTATGAAATTTTATATGTTAATCTTTTTTTTTGTTGTAGTTTTTAATAGTTTTTGTTATTAAATTATCTCGCACTCGTTTGTGCTGGCACATCGTATCACAAACAACATTTCAAATATAATCGCACAGACAATTTTTCATTTAAAATTTTTCTATTTTTATTGTTTTTTTTTATTTTTCATTATATTTTTTGTTATAATTTTTATTTTGTGTTAAATACAGGCGCCAATTGACACAGACCAGGTGGTTGGTTGTTATTGTCTATTTGGTTGGTGGGTCGACAAAGAGTTTCTAGCTGTTCGGTTTCCATACACGCTGCCAAACACTTTATTTTGTTTTAAAAAAATTTTGTTAAAAAAAGCTCATGTTTATAAATAGTCCACGATTAGTTGGATATTTTATATAGTCCAAAATAAATTGTACAAGTATTTATCATTTAACGAGTTTTTGTTAAATAATAAAAAAAAACCTAAGCGAATGAGCGTGTTCTCCAATAATATCTTTTAGGGGCAGGCAGCAAATGTTACCGCCTCCAAAAGCTTAAAAGAAGTTCATTGTCCATAATTTCAAAAATGAAATAAATTAAATAAATAGATTTTTTTGTCTTTCTTTAATTGAATTTTTACTCAGCATATATAGGGTATTTTTTATAGAGTGATACCACTTTGAGTTGGCATCACTGCTTTATTTGACCACCCATTTAACACCCGATGTTTAATTTTTGTTTAGTTTGCTTGGAAATTTTATTATAAATCAACTTACACCAGAGCAACGCGTGCAAATTGTGGAAATTTGTAATCGAAATAATGGTTCTGTTCGTTAAACGTATCGTACAATTCGTCCATTTAAAATTTTATTTTCCGATGAAGCCCATTTTTGGTTGAATGGGTACGTAAATAAACAGAATTGTCGCATTTGGAATGAGGAGAATTCACAAGCTTTTGTCGAAACCGCATTTACATCACTGTTTGGTGCGCTTTATGGGCTGGCGGAGTCACTAGCCCATATGTCTTCAAAAACGATGATGGTCAGAATGTTACTGTTAATCTTTTTTGTTTTTTGTGTAGTTTTTAATAGTTTTTGTTATTAAATTGTTTACTGTTTTTGAAAATTGCTGTTCCAGATTCCGCCTTGTACGCGCCAGCCGTGGCGGCCGCATGGCCGAAATCATATTTAAAAGTTAATGACGTAAGATTTTCTATCCAAAAAAGGCCGTTTCATTGAAATCAAAAGTACATTACTACGTTTTATTATGATTTAAATTTGTATCACTCTATAAAAAACACCCTACATATTGACTTTATACTATTGAGATTTTAAAATAGCGGTACTTTGAAGTTTTAGACACCCCTACATCCGCATGAAACACAACTGATTTTACCACCCACACGCTAAAATGTCGTTGCTCGGAACCGTTCCCCTTTAGTGTTTTTATATCTCTGTCGACATCTTCTTTGTAGGTGCGGATGGTATTTAATTAAATATTTCTTATTAATATAAGTAATAAAATAAAAGAATGTTTTCAATTGTTGCCGACTCCAATTTAAATTAACTTGGATCTCAGAAAATATTAAGATGAATTTGAATCTTAACTGCCCCACAATGCAAGAAATGACTGTCACTGTTCTTGTGGGTTATTTGTAAAAATACTCTCTGATAAAAATGGTGATACAAGAATGCACTCTTAATAAATGATAATGTTAGTCGCTGATAATACTGCAGCCTTGCGATCGTAACTTGATCAGGTCACTCAAATGCAGATCATACAAATTCGACCTACTCCATATTCTGGACTAAGTAGAGAAACGAGGTCACAAAGTGGTTAATGAGTCACTGTCAAGTAATTGATTACTTAATGCGGCAGCTTATTTAGATAAATTTTATAAATCTTTAAAATCATAGAAATCACAAGTTCACTCGTAAACAAACTCATCTAACAATGACTCATTTCTATTTTCTAATGAAATAAATGATTTGAACGTGTTCATCATAAATTTTTGTACAATCATTTACGATAAATTAAATGTCCTTTCTCTTGTAAAGAAAAGTCACACAAAAGTGGCGACATTTGGTGGCACATCATTCCGCTCAGCTCTACACCATTTACATGCTTCACTTAACAATCGAAGTTGTAATTAAAAGCACAAACAAAAGCAAAGAAGAGGGGAACGTTTAGATTTCCTAAACAAAATACCACCAGTGACATCAATCAATCATCGTGACGCGTCGTCATATGCCACTTACAACAAGAAACATGAGTTTTTCTTTTTTTCTTGGATACATTTTGGCTAAAGAAATTAAAAGATTTTTCGACATTTCGTTAGAAATTATTATTTTTATGATTTTCTGTTTATTCTTCTGCAAGTTATAACACCCTCGTGACAAGTTGTTTTTGCCAAGTATTTATGCATGTGTGTGAGTGAGTGAACGTGCTTTGTTTTGTATGTTCGGGCATAACAGACTAAACTTCCGTTTCCTGTTAATCCCAGTTTTCTTTAATTTTTTGTTATTTTCAAAAGTCAGTAATAAATGACGAGGTCATCAATAACGAATGAAAAAGAGTCCTTGTGAAAATTTGATTTTCACAAAACGGAATCTGTGGCATAAATTACTTTATTAAGTAAATACGCATACATATAAGTATTCGTAATACATACAAGGTGGAATATATACTCGTATCTATACATGAATACATGTATTAAATACCCAGCAAACAATTTCTTTCAAATTATATCGAGATGTCTGCTTAAGTAGTAGAAATGCTGCGCGAGGAGGATCAGGAAGCTTTATAAACACTTTCAGATGGTAGAGAATCTCTGTTTCTGGCAATATTTCCTGAAGATGTTAACAAGCTGTTGACGAAATATCGAATAAAAATTAGACCAAATATAATTTGATAAAAAACTACCATAAGATTGATTAATATTATTATATTTTCAAAATAATTAAGAGACTCTAGTACTAATTTTAAAGAAATGTTTGAAATTATTATTAGGAACATTTATATCCTTATACCATTTACTATTTGCATTTATGTCCGATAGAGACAATCAACACATTTCAAAGCTTTTACGACTATCTTTGAGGCTTTAGGCGAACGTTCTTCCGTACGAATTCTTAATGATATGAGCACTGCGTCAGTAACTCTCTGTGGTATGTGTTACGAGCATGATCAAATATTACTTGTTTGCGTAAACATGTTGGAGTAGTCTACGGACCACTTAAGCGAAGCCAAACAAAATAGAAATATTTCCTTTTGTAGTGATGAAAGTTTATGGTGTCGAATTGTCTTTATAGGATTTTCCGCAAGATCCATAGATCTTAAGACAATTTTGTTGATGGCCTTAATTACTTTGTCCCATTATGGCATGTGACTGCTTAAAGGACAGAACACCTGATAATGCAAAAACTGTTAAATGAAAATGCAAACTATGAACTTATTTAATTTTAGACAGATTAATCAGACGATTGAAGGTCCCAAAGTTATTTTTAAAATATGTGCTGGTCTTGAAAAACAAAGTTTTCTTCTTTGTATTAAACGGACAATATTAAACGGGATATTATTTTTGACTAGTCTTCTTGTCTAGACCATTTAGTTGATTAGTAGTTAAGTGTTATCTAAAGTCTGACCAAAATATGTTAACTGGGACACTCAGTAAGAACATTGCAAGTTTTTCTGTGCTTCCGTTGTCTTATAAACCAATCCTTGTTTTAGCATGTTGTCCTTTATTTACTCATCAATAGTTCGTGATAGAAAATCCATTTGTTTAATTAAAAATACATGACGTTGGAGTAACATATTTTTGAGCCGAAACACACAAGAGAAAAGCTTTGCAGACATTCTATTTTTCATGCACATCATAAGGAATGGTAAAATATCGGTGATTCTTGATTCAATTGAATATCAAAAACCATAAAACTGTAACTACGAAACGAAGCAACTGTAGATTATGAACTAAATCACACAATTTCAATTCGCTTTAAACTAAAAAATTCCTAAGTGTTCCAATTTATTATATAACTCCCTCACAAGTATAAAGAGTTCGTAAAATTTATTATAAAATTTTTGTGATCTGATTTATTGTCATTCCTTTTAAATGGCACCGTTCACTAAATAGTACACAGAAGTTCTTGACTTTTCTAATTTATCTATCTTTCGATTTTATTGTAGTTGGTGATATTTGATATGTTAAAAAAGTTCCTCAGGATAGAGACCATTGTTGAGCATTCTACGGACCACGCAATTACTGGAAGAAGTAAGAAGAGAGAACTTATAACCGTCATGTACACTACGAAGTACACTGTACTTCACCAATCAGTATTTTTTTTAGCTGTCGACTAGTGTAGTTTGTTTGCCATAAAAAAAATATATATAAGATTTTGGTACACAGAGCCACACTATCGCTTGTGATGGAATTCTTAATTGAAAGATGAAAAAATAGATTATTTTAATGCAAACAAGCGATTAATTTCTCTCGAATGCTTTTATTATATTATTTTTTTCTTTTTAAAAGAAACATAACTAACCTAAAATGAAATTAAATAAGTTATGGTTTTAATGAATAAATACGATTTCAATTATTTTCATAATAAAAGCACCTTTTGCTGCAAGACAATCCAAGTTGTTTCAAAAAAATTGTATATATTTTTAATATCTCATTACACGAGTTGCAACTAGAAATATAATATTTATTAAACATTGAAAAAGAAAAAACTCCGTTTGTTTGTAAATTAACAAACGATTGTTGAAGTTAATGAGTGTTTTAAGAGATCTTTAGCCATACAAAATCCATACTTTAAAGCCATTTTAATGTTAATAATCGTTTATGAATTAGGACGTTAAAGTTTAAGAACACATTCATTTTCATAGAACCTACACAAAATTCAATATATTTACCCTCAAAAGTTGGGAACGTCACAAGGTTAAGTAGAATATATATTAACACATTTTATAAAAACTAAATAAATAGCTTCCCGAACCTTTTTTTTTATAAAAAAGAAAACTTTTTGCATAAAAATATTATTAAGGCCTTATTAAAAAAAAAAAAAACATTTCATGCTTATAAGCTGCTTATGAGACCGATTTCGTATATATACTCGTATTTTGTGTTTATAAGCTGCTTATAACACGAATTTTCTAACAAAATTTGCTTTATAAACAGCTTTAAGAGCCAAACTATACTAAATTTGTTTCATAAGCAGTTTATAAGCATGATGTATTATTTACGAATAACACCCAAATTTATAAAAACCGAGTCACTTGAACGAAGCTTTACAGCCGGATGGAACGACATTAAAAGGTTTTTAATAAAAAGTAAATTTGCTTTCCAGTCCAAAGATATTGAAAAGAAATTCATGTTATTTTAAATGCTGTTCTAAGCAATTAAATTTTTTAAAATAAAAAAAAAATATATTATTCTTACTGAAACAAACTGATCAATTTGATAAAAAAAACATCAGATATACACTTTTCAATATACTCTTGAAAATTTCACAACATTCGTCATCTTTCAAATAACGATTAACTAATCCATTAATACATAATTTTTTGTCATCACTACCGGTGACAGATGGTTTTTAATAATTTTTAGTCTAATTGTGCCATTCAACATCCATTAGCAAATGATGTGACATCGTCTGGTATTGACAGTCCATGACAACTTTTTCAGTGTTTTCATTAAATACTAATTGTGTCGTTAATTAATTAAAGAAAAAACAATATTGTTTTAACATATTTGACACTTTTCTTTTGGCTAAAGCAGCACTAGATATTTTTGAGATGAAATTGTTCTGTTAGTCACAGAATACAAAATAGCCACTTTTTGTTGTTATTTAACTCGTTGGCAGTGAATAAATGAATGGCTGGCTTTTGATGAATTTAAAGTATTTTTGATTTTGTTGATTTAATTGCTTGTTCATAAATCCAATTGGAATTTGAAAAATTATAATATTTGCGCTACCCAACCATAGAGGGTGCTTTAAGCAAAATACCAGAGCGAAATTCTGATTGAAGAATTTTAAATCTTGCATATATATAATACGTATAAAAGATTTAAAAGATATATATTGCAATTATGGAATTTATGAATTCGTAGTTTCATTTATTTCGAATCTAAATGCTGTCCAGCATCAATTATGTTTTATTTTAATTATCACATTGCAAGTAACCAATTCACAAACTTAAATTAAAAACATTAAACTAAAATTTACTTGCACAATCAATACATGCAGTTAATCCTTGTTTTATGGACTAACTTCAGATACATTCATTTTTATTTATTTGACCATGTTCTGAGTGGTATTTATTCCTCAGAAAATATAAGTTATTTCTGAATTTATATTTTCTTCCCAGAAAAATAAAAGTTAATATCTCAGAAAATAAAAATTATTTCTTGATTTTTATCTATTCCTCAGAGAATAAAAGTTATTTCATAAACTATATTTTTCGGTCACAATATAAAAGTTACTTATTGAGTGTATTTTCCAATCAGACCATAAGAGTTATTCCTTGACTTTTATTTTTTCTCCAGAAAATAAAAGTTATTTCTTGATATTAATTTATTCATCAGAATAAATTTCTTTAGTTTTATGTTGCCATAATTGATTTTGATCGATGTAACATCGAATTTATCTCCATATCCTGTGCAAGAACTTTTATTTGAGACATAAATTATATACATTTTGTTACATTGTTTCAATTAAATTATAACTTGTTCCTCAGCAAATATCTAAAAATTAAGACATAATTATTATCTGCGAAATTAATAAAAATCTATAAACAATTTCTATGTTTTAAGTGAAAAATAAAACTCACGAAATAACTTTCATTTTCATAACAATCAAGCTATAACTTTTATTTTCTGATCGATAATTAAAAGTCGAGAAATAATGATTAAAATTTAATTTTTAAAATGAAACTTCTGACGGTTTCGGTCCTTGGAAAAAATTCCATGTTAACTCGGAATTAATATTGTCATTTAAAAAGTCTTATTATTATAAAAGGGGATTATGATTATTATTATTATTATTATTATTATTATTATTATTATTATTATTATTATTATTATTATTATTATTGTTATTATTATTATTATTATTATTATTATTATTATAATTATTATTATTATTTTTTATTATTAGGACCAACAATCAGGGTATAACGCCTACATATACAACTCATTGTGCCGGAACTAGAAAAATATTGCTGAGCTGACAGATAAAGATCAACGAGAAGATGAAGAATTGTTTGTATATATTTTCTTTTACTTTTTACTATGCCGGTGAATTTTCACTAAAGTAACGACGATAGAGGGCCTTCTGATATTTAGCACGTCAACCCCTGTCCATAATCTTCAGCGACCAGTGCGATGCCCTCGTTACCGAGACAAGCCGACAACAATTAACACAACCAGGCTCTTATGCAAATTAGAAAAAATCATTATTGAGTTTCCACTCAGATATCGCATTCTTGCGTGAAGTAATTCAGTTAACGGCTTTTAAGAAGGAGCGAGTATCTCGTTTTTTACCAAATAATCGTACGAGTGATTATGAATAAGATTATTGTCTGTCTTCTATGATGTTTTACCTTTAAATGAGTTCATGAAACTCAACTTCAGCGTTTAAGTGCGGATATATCATAATATCAGATATATTTCTTTTGATTATATGGGAAAATCGTTAGTAAAGAATATATAATACAGCTCAAACTAAGAAGTTTTTCAGACAACCAGAAAGAAAAATAGCACATAAAAAGGAATGCGAAATTCCCGTGTTACTTAGTTTAGTACCTAGTTTGGCCTTAATTTGATATCAGTATTCAAATGACTATTGGATTTTCCCAGCATTATTTTCATATACATATTCCAAACATGTTACATAATCTCTTGGATATAACCTTCCGACAAATCTAAAACAATTTTCGTGCTTAAAATGTGTCCTCTTTTCAAGGTTAATCAAACAAACTGTGGACAGATTACATTAAACCAGAATTACTATCGATATTTGCAGTAGAATAGCACCATTTCCTAAATGTTAAATAGCAACAACAAAAAAGCACAACAGCACCAAATCACCAAAAAAGCAACAAAAGAAAAAAAGCGCCAACAGTAAAACAAATATTGATGGCCAACAAAAAATTTGCTCATGTTTCTTTTGACACAATAACACAACAAGTAAAACAAACGTTTTCGAAATGAGAAACCATTTAACTTTTATTTGTTAAATGCACCGACTAACACGTCAACACATTCTTCTTTTCATCCACCAGTGATCGCACATCCGTCATAAACGTTTACGACAGTACGAAATATCACGCATTCAACAAGGCAACAGCAACGTTTTTCTTGCGTTTCTTATCTTGTCGATAAATACGAAAAATCACTTTACCAATAACGATTTTGCCTTCATTATGATGTTGGCACAGAAAATACGTTTCTAAATGACTTGCGTTGCAACAAAGAGAAGAAGAAAAAGAAAAGAATATATAAGAATTTGTTTACAGAGGATCAATGACAAAGAACTGAAATGAAAACAGCATTGATGAGGCCGCGTCACAACATCAAAATTGACAGGAACCAGCAAATGAGTATGCAGATATAAACAACAACAAAATTGTAAATATTAATTGCGCAAGAAAAGTGTGCTCACGCAAAAGGATTCCTGGAAAAATACGGCATCAACAGCGTTGCTCGTTCCAAAATACTATTTTGCAATAAAAGATCAAGAGAATTATAATGAAATTTAAAAAAAGAGTTCCAGTCTTTATTGATGGAGATAATGGTAAATGGACTTCGTGCATTTTCTCATTTTTAAATGTGTTTATTAATTAATAAAAACTCAAGATCAATTTGTTAAAGCAAGAATGGTTTCAAACTTTATATAGATTTCTGCTACAGTTTATGTTTTCCAACTCAAAAGTCTACAAGTCGGTTTTGATATATAAAAGTGCAAGAATCTGCAGTTTAAAATGTCCTTGAACATGGTTCTCATAAAAATTTGCTTGATAGTTTCGATTAAGCTGATACAATTAAATTCAAGTTCACATGCTGAGACATACTTTTGTGTGGGATCATCCCCAGAATCTTGCTCCTATGAAAAGGGCAATAAAAACGATCGTCTTATAAAAAAATAAAATTTGTGAGATCTGCAGAAGCTTTAAATATTTTATACGCATATTTTAGCCCAACAAGTTTTTGTCGGTAGTCTTACATCTCACAATTGATCTATTTCATATTTTGAATATGTTTTCCATATTTTGAAACTATCGATAGAGTCCCAGCAATAGCCGCTGAACATTATCGACAACGATAATATTAAAAAGACTGTTGCAACACTCATCTTCACCATCAACATAACGAAAATTCGCCAGCGAAGTAGAAATTCAAAATGGCTACAAAATACAATATCTTCTCATCTTTCTTAATTATCGGTCGATTATGCCAGAAGCAGAGAGGAGGGGATGGTGTTAATAGGACAGATGAAGAGAGAATAAAAGAGAGAATTCATTACAGCTATTTTTACTTTTATACTTCACATCGTAGTGAAGTTAATTGTTCGCCACGATCATGTCATTTGACTCTGTTAGACTTCAGTCTTATGCGATATATTTTATCTTAGATTAGCACTCGTGGGAGGAACCCAGCAAACGCAGATCATTGGCCAGAACTGGAGAGGAGGGGATAATGTTAAGAAAATAGGTGAATACAGATTCGAAGATAGAGAAGTTTTTAACGTTTTAATTCGCCCGTGAAGTTTTTACTACAAGTACCGATCAAGAAGGGTACATGACGGTAAAAATCGCTGTCGGTAATTTTCAGCGACCAGTGCTATGCCTTCGCCATTGAGGCAAGCCGACAACAATTAACAGAACTGTCTGGTAAGGAAGAGCATTAAACTTCGACAACATATTCATGACTGAGTTCAACTCGGTTTCTAGGCTTCGTAGTCTGGTGTTGACTACTTCAGCCAACAGTGCCCACATGTTTTAGTCGTTAAACGCTATTTCGCGGTTGTTTTAGTTTAATTCCATTCATAGTTTTAGTTATTTAGTCCACAATATTATTAACAGAGTTTCTTTATTAATTATTTCAGGAGATATGAAACATGTGAATGACAACGGTCCACATTATAACTGGTCCACAATATGTTCTTCCCCCGACTTTGAATTCAGTGTACAAAGTCAGCCGACATCTGTGAGAATAAATAAGTTTTCAAACTTTTTTGTCTCGCTACTCGCATGTTGCATGTGTGTATCCTCCTTCAATATGTCTGTCTGTATGTGTTTGTATTTTATATACGATTCTTTGGTATCAATTCATTTTCTATATTGTCTTTGGCGTCGACGTCGTTGTTGTTGTTATTATTGTTTTTGTAGTTTATATACTTGAGGGAACATTTTTACTCGTTTATCACACGTCTGTTTTAAGGTGTAACGAATCCATCAAAAACTAAAAATTTAATTAATTGTGTTGCGACTCTTCTGCTTTTGTTTGATCTCACTCTTCGCTGCTATCCCGGCTTATTATTGTCTTTAATGTAGATGAATGTGTTGTTTGTATGTTGATTACATGCTGCATGTGTTTTATTTTTTTTTTTTTCTGTTCTGTTTTTGTTTTTGTTCGTGTTGCATTTTATCAATTCTTGTTACACGATAGTTACACTTTCTTTGTTGCCTGTTTGTCCATCCATTGTGTAGATACCGAGTACAAAATCAAATATTAGCCGACATTACATGTTGTTTACATGGGGTTTGAGACTGCGCGATTACGCACGCCTTGAATTCTCCACTGCATGCACACATACTCACATTCTCGCCTCGCAACAATATCGAAAGCAATATTTCACTTTTATGGCTGGTCACTAACACCATCATTTATTTATGTGTGAGTGTTTATTCAATTCATTTTATACCTGTTAGCCGGCCTTTTGATACAAAATTTATTATAATAAAAAAAGAAAAAACAGCAAACAAATAACAAATTGTTGATAATATTTTTTTCCAGCCTCTGTTCAGAATCGATCATCAAGCATTTGCTGCTCCAACTCTGTGGTGATTTAATGTTGTGGGAAAATCTGGCGTTTCGTGAAAATTTGTGTTCCATGCTGATGGACATTAATTTTCTTGAGATTGCAGAGGACAAATCAACGTGAAAGTGTATCTATTTAAATGTTGATTGATTTGTATGTATTTATTAAATTTGAAAGCTAAAAAATAAAACCGCCTTCATGAAAGACTTCTAATTACAACTACCCACAATATTTGAATTAAATTTTTTTATATATTTTTTATAATTTTTTGTTCATATATTTCTTCTTCGTTACCCACTACTACTTGTTTCTACAACGATCGTTACCGCATGAAATATTAAATTTCCTACCAAGCGCACAGTGTCGCGGTAACACAGCAACCAAATAGCTCTCGTTGGTCCACAGACGAAATGATTCAATATCATCTCGTTTAAAAAATTCATTTTGAAATACGCCGAATAATTCTTATACCTTCGATTTGATTTACTCAGCTGTAGCTGCACTGTCTCCACAGTACCACAGATTAAAATTACGTCAAATAATTATTATACTTTCGATTTGACTGACTCCGGTGTAACTGCACTTTTTTCACTGTACCAAAGAGTCAAATTTCACAATTTCAGATCTTCATACACTAAAGCACTGCACAAGCACAAACTAACACAAGAAAACTGGTTGACTAGCATTCTCAGCAAAATCAAATGGAATATTTGTTTGAGTCCCGGTCTACATTTGCAATTTTTATTGCAGCAACTCTTAAGTTTACAGTGAGAAACAGCGAAAAAGCTATAGAAATGGTATATATTTCTATTTCATAATGTAGATCGGGTCTTACTATCTCATTACAAAACAAATACCAAGGAAAACAGCGTTCTGAACGAATATAAAACTCTAAATTTGAAACTTTTATAAAGGAAAATTCATACATTTCGATTTATTGAAGAAGAATTGACATATATTTTTTTGAGAAGATGTTGTATATTTAAAGTGTCTATTGAGATAAGACTATTAAAAAAGAATTAGAAAATATCGACTTACTAAGGAACAGGGGTATATTAACAGCAATTTAGTTATCCAGGAAAGACAGCACCACAGCAATACGAAGTTCTCGGATGTCACAATGTTCCCATCATCAGTAAGCGTTGCCACTATGGAGTGCGATGGCAAACTTGTATGTTCCTCTTTTCAATTGCGTAGTTATAATTGGCCGCCTACTTATTATGAACCCATAGAAATTTTAAAAGAAAATCGAAATTTACTTCAATAATAATTTTGAATTTTGTTTTTAGTAGCACCGTCAAGAACACAAAAGCCAAATTAAATTTAATAAACAACGAACACTATATTTACTATTTTTTGCATCGTCGAATCCAAAAAGCACTAAAATTGGTGCGAGCAGCACCGAATTGAGGACGCGTCAAAATGTTAAAGAAGAGAACAATCAGTGTTGAAGTGATATATCTATAAGTTTATCGTCAGTTCCTGCCTTACGGCCTAACATGGCGGTGCTCTCAACACCGTATGGAATCAATGCGTCCACCAACGCCCCCTATACGCAATAGATACGTATGAGTACAAATTCGAAACCATGTACTTGGACATGGCCCCCCTTAGCAAGGAGCGGAGCCTAAGTGTTGAAGTGATATGAAATTGTAACAGAATAAGAATCAAGTAGAACATCACAACAGAAATAGTACATTCAAAACATTCAAATAAGTTTTGTTTGCGATGTCAGTACGAAACAACAAACAAATTATTATGAATATGTTTTAGTACATTCTGAGCTTTTCCTATGATTTGCCGTTTCTTAACTTCATTGTCATATCTTAAATATTTTAATTCGATTTTCGATTTCTATTAAGCTGTTAGTAAATTTAAAACTTTAAAAGAGCAAAACAACTTTTCTTGAGTTATGACACTATTGAAACAAATGAGCGATATAAAGATATAATAGACTATGAAATGAATGGACTACTTGATTGCTAAAACGTATCTGACTACCCTCTCCACATATCAAAATATATCTTAAAGCTCATCTCCTACTACTCTTTTTGCCGTATTAAAACGACAAAGCCACTTAAGCTCATTCAACAAATAAATTAACGTAAAATCAACAATTTTAAATACTTAATAACGCAAATTAAGACAAGCCAAGATAAGATCTTTATTTAAAACAACTCAAGAAAAAGACAAATAATATCATAAAAAGGACAATAACAAACACTTTATACAGATGGAAAGAACAACTGCTGAAAAAATCAAGGCTCTAAGACATAATTTTTTATGAGGAAAAATTTTTATATGTAAAAAATGCCCTAAAGATTTTTAAGGCAAAGAACAGAATTACAAAAGCATTTATACATGCTTTCCCCCTTAACAAAAACAGAATCTTAACAAATTAGCCAAATTGAAAAAGTCTACAAAAGAAATTTCAATAAACCCAAGACGATACAAATCAAATAAAAAAAACTGAAAGAAATAAATATCTATATAAATGGCAAAAGGACATGCAACATAAAACTGAAGGAAAAAAAATCTAGATAATATTTTCGAAAGAAAAATTTAAAAAAGCTTCAATTGTTCTACAACAACAATCAACAGAAAAGAGAAACAAGACAATTGTGTAAAAAAATCCGCGATTGTAATCCGCAATTTTTACGGCTTTTACAAAAAAAAGTGCCTGCCACTACAAAGTATTAGAATATGAAAAGCGTATCAAATGGTGATGTCCTTGTTCCTGATAAATTAAAAAAAAAAGAACAACGGCAAACTGTTGAAATAATAAAAATCAAAAAAATTGCACAACAGACAGAAACAATATGCGTGTTAACACAACGTTAACAACAGCATCATCCCCACCATCAATATCTGGCTCTTCCTTGGCCTGGGTTGGGAGGGGGGTTTACTACCAGCTCTCAATGTTGTTTGCGTGATTTCTCCCCCTGGTTTGACAAGATGAAAACATGACCCCACTTGATTTTAATTTCAACTGATGGCATTTGTTGAATAGGCGCGATTGTTTCTTATTATTTTGCATATACAACAGATACTGTGAAAACGTTATTGTTGTTTGTTGTGTGTGTGTGTGTTTGTTTCATTTCACATTCAATATACACACGAGTACAATCGCGAGCTCAATCAAATTGTCATTGTGTTCATATCCTTTTCCAATCATTTTTATTCAGTTGTACGGCGGACGGAGTGCAGGAAGTCAATGTTTTTTTACTTCACTTTTACGGAAATTGAAATGGTTTCGTTATGACATTCGTTATGATATTTTTTTGCAGCAGCAGCTCTTGTTAGCTGATGACTTTATTGCAAAATAGAAGCTGTTGTGAAAATTCCAATGTATTGGCCTCAAGGCAGAAATGGGCAAACCTTGTGGCCAACTCTATTTTACGCTTTCATAATAAGTTCCATAATTTATAAAAAAACATTGGAGAAAACGCTATGGGGTTGTATCCATCTTGGAATTCAAAGTGCTCAGTACAAGAACTTTTACAATTTACTTAGCCGCTGAATTTTGAGTTACAGGTGCCACAGAAGGAGGGTGCCGCATTCTGTTCTTTAGGGCATGACGTGTTAAGCGCTGTCGGTAATTTTCAGCCTTTGTCATTGAGACTACCACAGATAGGATACGCCTGGCTGGGTGCAGAACTGAACTCAGGATTTCTGGTATCGTAGTCTTGTATTCACGTCTTCGGCCAACAGCACTTATATTAGATCCCTCAATATGAAATCAAATTTTTCTGTTCTGCATAGAGTATTAAAGATATAAGAACAGCTTTGACAAAAAGCAGCTCTTAAATTTATGTGGGTCTCTTAAATTTATTTGTGATATTCATTTTAGGTGGAGCTAAAGTTATAGCGAATCGACTAATATTATAATAGGAGGTGCTAGCAAGGTCGCTGGATGAAATGATACTCAACCCATCGACGGTATAAATTTCTTTATCCCACTACAAAGCTACCGATATGGCCTTGAAGTCAGGGGAACACTAAGTCTTACAGTGGTATGTACCAGCATAAATTTCTAGTACATCTGCAAGGAAGACTCCACAATAATCACTTGGAGCCTTTGAACATTTTGAGGAACCATTCGTTTAGCATGGCCTCCATAAATAAAGTGTCGGCTCCATGTGTGAACAATATGGGTGAAATTATTTCTTGGTTAAAGTCATGAAGATATAAGTTTTATAAGGGCTGAAGAATGGCCAGAGTGTTGTTGCTATTGTACAATTAATACCCAGTAGGCGTTCCTGCAATGTTGTATCCAAAAGAATGTCCTTTCTGCCAGCCGTTCAGAAAGATAAATCTGACTTAAGTTAAAAATTATCATGTTGTGTGAAAAAAGCTGGAGAAATCTGGTCTCATGTCCGTGATTTAAATCTCTTAAAGCTCATGTAACTGCCGCACAGGCCGCAGAGCTCTGCAAAAGTATTACTTTTTTTTTTACAAAAAACAAAATAAAAAATATTTTTGCTTTTGCAAAAAACGCGAGAATTTTTATGTTTATTTTTTATGATTTAAAAATTACTTTTCGCAAAACAAACAGGGGCAACTGGTTGAAGCACATGATGGTTATGGAAACGCGCTGCGATAATGTTATAAAAAAACGCGAGTTTTCCATTCAATTGGTGTATCATGTAGTTGTTGTTGTTGTTCGAGGAGATGATAAGGTTTTCACTGCTGTCTATGAAAAAAAAAACGAATTGAATTGAATATGTTTGTTGTATTGTAATCTGAATGTGTTACATGTGATATCGCACCCCTGCAACAACATGATACCCGGCTTAAGCTGGTATTTTTTACAACGAGATTTTTTTTTCTACTCCAACTTCTCGGCTATTTAAAATTGAAAATTATGAAATGTTGATTTTTTCATTATGTTTTGTAAACAGTGTAATTTTTTCCACTTTTCCTGGGGCATGCACACACTGCGTGTAGTTGTGTGGGTATTCATTTGTGTTTGTATCTGTTTTTTTGTTTGTCGTATTTAATGTTGCGTGTCTTTATGCTGATATTTTATTTATAACAACAACAACAAAAACTGTATCCTGTATTAATCGTTTTCCTGTTTTCTTTATTTTTCATTAACAGGACATACCAATTTAGTGTCCTTTGTAATGTTTACTAACGTGTTAAAAGCTCATGTTTTTTTTTTCCTTTCATATGAACGTTTACTTTTTTGTTCCAACATGTGAAATTTTTTTTTCGCAGTAGAGGGGAAGTTTCAATATTGAGATTATTTGTTCGGTTTAATATTTGTAGCGAGATGTCCTTTGAGTTATTATGTTGCATGTTATTTTTTTATTATTAATGTGTATGTTTGTGGCTTTTAGATGCCAACAGACATTTACAATTTATTGGAATTTTACATGATACAGGGTCATGATGGGGAGGCTTTAATAATGAGTTTTTAATACGCCTTTTCAGTGTATTTTATAATAATGTGAGCGAAATTATGACCGCCAAAAAATTTAATATTTTAAGAAAATTCGGAATGCTATTGATCTGTTTTGCAAAAATTGAGGGCTTATTAGATCTTGATGTCCAGAGTTTGTGGAAAGCTTTCCTGACTACTTCTGAGAGGGAGTCACCATGACCATAAAACGTTTGAAATTAATTTTTAAAAGCAGTTTTTACTTAAGATTGTTTATAAAATAGTTTTAAAAACGTTCCAAAAGATTCCATTGATTTGATCGAAGGAAAATAGCAGTCCCGTTTTAATACCAATGACAGTTAGACTAACAGTGTTAGTCACAATATTTACATAAGAGTTTAAATCGTCTAAATTGAAGATACCTGCCATAGCATTGATGACTAATTACATTGACCTTATTAAAATTGTTGATCAGTGCTACGGGTAAAATAAAATTTTAACCAATTTTTACTCCATCAAAAGCGTGTCATGGATCTTTTCTTTCAACCTGTTTAGCCAACCCTTCCGCTCCACTTTTTATAAACTTCTTTTTCAATTCCTAATCTACAGTCACCGCTAATTGCTGTCTCTCTAACATTAGTAGCTTTTTATAAAAATTCACTACTCATGAATCTTTCACTTTGTGTGTGTTTCCCAACAATTTAGTTAACAAATTATGTTTATTAAATATATAAAAATTAAGAGAAAGAAAAAAACCTGGTATAATAATAGTGTTTATCTAAAACATATTTGATGATGACGACGTCTACGGACACATTTTCCATACAACAATGATCTAATTTGCATAATTTTTGTCCCATAGACTTGAAACTTAAGAAACCAAATACGCTGGAAGAAGGGAAAACACAGGTCACACAAAAGTCGGCAATAATTTATCTACATCATGTCACAAAGAATTTCCCACCGCATATTAATTTTATTAACATAAAATACAATTATTATCACCACATTTTGTGTGGCATATTTTAGTAGCGACAGCAACCACTTAAAATTAGTAGACATGGATGAGTGACAGAGATGAAGAGTAAGAGAGAGAGAGAGAGAGAGAGAGAGACTTTTGCACATGTTTCTGTTTTAGATACTTTTATTTTGTTCGTTTTGTGTGTAAACTATCTTTCACTTTTAATAAAATCCAGATACTGGAGTTGGTGTGCCTGGTAGCTACGAGGATAATTGTTTTTCTTTTACTTATCGAGTGGTAAGAGAAAAGGCCTTTTTTGCAGAAATTTACTATCGAAGTAAGAATGAAAATGGGCTAAGGCAAATAATATATCTTGAAGTCTGTTTTCATCTGTCCACTCTGCCCAATGCGCTTCTTTCCAGTACCAGCACAATGCACTGCATGTGTAGGAACCATCCCCTGAGTGCTGGTCTCAATTAAAACAAAATCCATGTCAACCCTCGGCAATGTGCCATCTTCAGTATTATCTTTCTCAATAAACAGCCGAAACCCCCTTTCTTTCATATAAAATTTGATGTGAAAATGTGGAAAAATCGCTTCGTAGTCTAACAAACTCTGCCGGAGATATGAAACTAGAATAATATTGTTATTAATTTCCAACCAACACAACTACGCACGAATAGAGATCCGAAAACTACGATATCATATTCAAGACTAAGTACGGAACCGCACCAGGGATTTTGGGCAATATAGTCCTGTTCTATTCTTATCTAGAATCTGTTATATTTTATTAAGGCGAGCAGATGACTTTGTTATTATTTTATGTAGTTCTATTTCATCAAGGAAAATTTTGGCAGTTATTTAATGATTTATAAATAATTTTTACTTATTCCATATATATTTTAATATAATATTTCGTTCTCTCGAAACATATTTAAGCCTTGTTAGAACTCGGTCATTAGCCTTTTATCTAAAGATCTTTAAAAAAGCAATAGTGATTTTAAAAATATCATGTGTGAGCTGCAGAGCTCCGATAATGCAAAAAAAAAAAAAATATTTAACCAAATCGATATTTCAAACATTTTAATCAAGGAAGTTCTTAAGGCCGGCCCAGGATATGCTGCGAAAAGGAGTTTTTGATCGCTTGGGTTTTGTATAAACGACATTATGTGTGAGTATAGAATACGAGAATTAGAAAAACAGTAGTTTTTTTACTCTTTGATTTTCATTTTCGAGCTGATTTATTTTTTTCTTTGAATGATTGTGTTCCTTAAATTTTTCTTTATACTTGTCGATCCAACCCTCTTCATTGGTTTTTCGAAAATTGTAAGGAAACTTTAAAAAGTACTCTTAATCTTTTTTTGCTTCACAATGAAAGTACTGGCCCAAAAATCATATTAACAAAGTGAAATTTATATAGAACAAGTAAACAAATTTTCAAAAGGTAAAATTTTTTTTTATAAATATTAAACATTTCCACTAAAAAGGACACTCCAGGAAATTAATAAATCTGAACGTTTTTTTAATGCTTTTTACGAGCGGTTGTTATTACAAAAATATATGTTCTTTGCCATCTTCTCCGTGACTCCGAAGTCATGTTTTAATTAATTACCTGTGTCTGTAACAGATGTGAGAAATTCTCTCACCGAAAAACTCAATAATTATGGTTGACATGCTTTTTATTGTAGGATTGTCCATGGAATAACATAATTATTATTATAAAAAATTGAACAAAATTGAACAAAATTATGAATGCATTAAGAAATATATTCTGACTCATACTGTGTTTCACAGAGTGACGACAATTTCTTCGATGCGCGAAGTTCTTACTTCAGTTACAGAAAGGAGGCACTGGATGCTATTAATAATCGCTTCCTGGTAAGTCGAATATACACTTCTCCCATCATTACACAATGACCCTCGTACAAAATATTTTAATTAACTTTAATCCATTTTAATTTTATACATTCTTTGTTTTACATTTATTTTTCATGACGACAATTTTGTTTTTCATATTCTGAAGTGATCTTTTTTTATATTTTATTTTATATTTATGTGAAAATAATTTTCCATTAAGACGACCAAAGAGTTGCACAATTCATTCCAACCCCATTTGGCATTTGTTGCACAAGTATCCGTCAACAACATTTATCGTTGTTTTATGCTAATTTGTTGCTCTGTTTCAGTCATTAATAAACACACACACACGAATTTCTTTTAAGCAGTTTTTCCCCACTTTAATAATCATTTTTCGTGTCTTCATTTAAATTGCTCAAGTGTAACAGTTGGGTCAGTTTCACAAGTTATTATTTGTGTCGAGTTTCTGTATTGTCTGATACCATTTTTTGATAAGAATCTTCTCTGATCTGGTTATTGTGATGTAATAGTTCGTTTGGTATTTTATGACACTATACGCTTCTTGGTTTTAGCGTATAATGACATTTTTAACTTGAAATTTTGTTTTTTTTCGTGAACAGGAAGTCTCAAAATTTTTTAATTAGACAGGGAGGGACATCTTTGGCAAGCAGCGTAACAAAAGGTGAAAGTTATGAATGATGACTTAACAAACTGTCCAATTTAATTAATTAATTAAATACTTTTTCTTTCCCATTTCAATTTATTTTTTGTAAGCGGAGCTTGTAAAGCAAAGATCGTTGCACATACAAGACTATACAGATAAGAAATAAGCAAGAAACTGATATTTTCAAATTTACCATGAATTAACTTTTGTGTTAGTCATTTTAAAGTTATTTAAAACTTTGATTTAAACATAAATAAATTACTTCTGTTTAAAATACTCAAAAAACGATAGCTTTCTATGGATAATGTGTTTCCTAACAGACACTATAGCACAGACATATATAATACTGCTAACAAGAACTTTGCAACACCATGTGTTTCCTTATGACATTTAAGTGAGGCAGAGAAAGAGAATATAGAGAGAGAGAAACTAAAAACGCGAGAGTAGTGTAGTTACAATATCTTAAAAAAGCTTGAGCCAGGTTTGCATTAAAATATATCGAAATTGTTTAAGAACTCTTGAGTTT
This sequence comes from Linnaemya vulpina, assembly GCA_963675445.1. Taxonomy (NCBI): domain Eukaryota; kingdom Metazoa; phylum Arthropoda; class Insecta; order Diptera; family Tachinidae; genus Linnaemya; species Linnaemya vulpina. The sequence continues at coordinate 14,442,338 of OY776280.1, read as the reverse complement.
GCGTTGGATTATAATATATTATTTTGTTAATCGTTTCCAGCTCTGCAAGTTCATAGAAAATTTGTCATTGGCCCGTATGTCTTCAGAAGCGACAGTGGTCAGAATGTTGCTGTCACTTTTGAACGGTGTAGGAACATGATTCGAAACTTTCTGATATGTGGATCCAACAGGACGGAGCAACCTGCCACACAGCGGGCGCTGCAATTGATTTACTCAAAGAAACTCTTGATGAAAAATTAATTTCGCGTAACGGCTCAATTAGTTGGCCATCAAGATCGTGTGATTTAAGTTCATCGGATTGTTTTCTTTGGGGTTATGTTGAGTCACTTGTTTACTTTGTTAAGACACAAGCAATTGAATACCCTAAAATCTAAATTCGAGGAGTTATCCTACGAAATACGGGCGCAAGTACTGCGCAAAGTTGTTGTAAATGGTTGTTCCAGATTGTGCCTTCTACGTGTCAGTTGTGGCGGCCACATGACAGAAATTTACAAATTGGTTTCACAGAATATTCTTTCAAAGACAGCCCGTTTTATTGATACTAAAAATATATTCTGGTTTTATTATGTCACTCTATAAAACACATCCATTGACCCAAAAAACCGTAACCACTATTACAAAACATAAAGGTTCAGAGAATTATTTATTAAGTTAAACAGTTTCCAATCATATGGTGTTCTATGTCACTGACTTTTGGTTTTGTATAAAACTGGTTTACTTAAGAAACACGATAATAAATCAAAATACTTTTCTTTAATGTTTAGTGGTCACGCTTTTCAAAGTAAATTTCTGCTAAGTGTGATCGCACCTTATAATATATATAAATCTGTGCCTCGTTTCTGTAACTGAAATGAGAACTTCTCGCATCGAAAAAATTGCAGCCACTCTGTGAAACACAGGATGAGTCAGATTATATTTCTTAATGCATTTAAAATTTTTTTGTCTTTTATAATAATAAATATATTATTCTATGGATAACCCTACAATAAAGAGCATGACAACCATAATTATTTAGTTTTTCGATTCGAGAAATTCTCACTTTAGTTACAGAAACGAGGCACTGCTTTACTTAATAATTAATTATCTGAATCACAATAATTTTCATATGGATTTAGTGGTGGCCTTTATTTTTTCAAGTCAAGTGTGAACGTACTTTTCTAGGAAACAAGTTGCACATGGAGAAATTATCAGGTAAGAAGCTGAATTACACCGATTATCTGATAATTATACAACGTGCTTAACTATAAAAGAGTTTGAGTTCATAATTCTGAATTCATAGTTATATAATTTTTTAAATTGCATGAAAATCTTTTCAAAATATCGAGTGGATGAAAAATTTACGAGTGGATGAATTCACCGTCATATCGTTCTTCAAATTGCATGAACATCTTTCTAAAATATCAACTTCTAAGTGAATTGATAATTCGAAAATCTTAGACACATTGTTTGGCTAAAGGAGTGCTGTGCTGCAGCAATACAGAGGTGAGCTTTTTGAGAGGGAGTAGAAAATCACTCTCAATCATATTCAACTGCTTTATATATAACGAAATAATAAAGAAGCGCTTTTACTTTTGATCTAATCCTTCAAATACGAGGTCTATTAATCGGACATTTAGTGATATGATGGCCTCGCTTTTGATTAATGAATTATTTTCTTGAAAAATGAAAAAAAAATTAAGAAAATATTGGCGTCAGTGAAGCAACAGCCCAGTCTGAACTATTGTCCTAAAGAAATAATTACAAAACCGTAGAAGTAAAGGAAAGAAAACTATTGTCAAAAGTTAATAACAGTCATTATGACAACAACAGGCAGTGGACCAAAGAAGGACTTTAACAAAAGACTCAGTTCATTTTGTTTAATTTTTTTTTTATTTACTTATAAAGAATAGAAAAAAATTGACAGTTCGTCAAAAGATTTGAGAGAATTAAAAGGCAGTTGTGTGTTTGTTTCGTTTTCCTAATGCAGCACAAATAAAATGTCCCAGCAGAAAATTATAGGGTACAGGCCCAGTTTCCATTTGGACAAGAAAGAAAAAAAAAATTATGTGATTTTACAACAGCCCTGTCATTAGTGACACCAAGACTTTAAGGAGAGTTTCCTTTGTGTCGTTTTCTTTAATTCTTGCCAATGCCTGCCTCACAAACATCATACATCATTTTTGGTTGCATGTTCTTAACAATTCTTTAACACTTATGCTCTCACACACACACACGCACACGGACTCACATGCACATGCACATCACGTTCAAGTGTTATTAAAATTGTGTCATTTAACAAAACAACATGTGCATTTTGTTTAAGGTTTTTAATAACGATCCTCATTGTCATTCGGATTTAATTTCTCGTGTGTTTTAGTTCAGATATTGACTTTAAGATTATGCCGCCTTCTTTCAAGAGATTAATAATATGATTTCATTTTTCCTGTGCTGTTCGTGTTTTTCTTTTTTTCATTTTATTTATTTATTTTTTCCCTTCTTCAAGGGTGCTTCATATGTTGGACAAGATTTGTCATTTGCTGGAATGTTGTCCACAGAAAACCTTTACAAATATTATTTTTTACCTTTTTATCGGTAACTGCTGGCTGAACAGGTTGCACACGTATGTATGAATGGCACTTGTAGTTTGGCTTAAAAAGTCCTTTTTAAATCCTGTTTAGGTTGTTTTTCTTCGAGAACAACACACTTATGAGTCTTGGCTTTTATTCAATTGTTATGTTGTTGACTTAAATATACAAATTCTTGTGAATTTTTTCTGAAAAAAGAACAACTAAAATGTCGTGTTGTTTGGTAAAGGTGAATTTGGTGGCACATGAGCAGTGCACTGAGACAAAATATGTTGTTTTGTTGTTGGTGATGAGTTTTAAGGTATATTAAAATATTTTTAGAAGCACTTTTATAACCCAGCTTTTCCGCTTTTTCCTTCACAATTTTGTCATAAAACTTTTTAAATAAAATTTCCTAACTTATTTAAAGAATCTATTTAGCAAATGGTTTTAAGAAAAATTCACTACAGTACAGATGATTGAACTGTAGCGACTGCCGATAATGATGTTACTTGTAAGTTGGGTAATTAAATTGATGTTATTTTTCCCTTAAAATATTTAGCGTTTCTTTCATTATAAAGCCTTGCGTTTCAATCTTAATTGAATGTAATGCAACATTGTTTTTTTTTAGCATTTCTGATATCATATAGAAAACTTATATCTGAGAATTTTTCAATAAGTATGTTTTTATTTTTATTATTATTCAAAAGTATGTGAGATAAACCTTAAAGGTTGCAAATGATCGTCAATAAAGCCTTGGAAAAGAAGCATGGCTAGACTTAAGAGATTCATTAATATGAAAACAGCCCAATCAATATATTATAACAATAAATATATTATTAAAATGTATTAAAATAAAAAATATAAAATAAATGATATATAAAAACAAAACCATTTTGATATATTTTTAATGTTTTTATATAGACACAAGTTAAAGTCATAATAAAGCAAGGATATATATATTTAATATCAATGATACGGGCTTTACTTGAAAGAAAATTTTATGAAATTAATATTTAAATAAGATTTTTGTCATATTGCGGTCGAGTAGAATTCGCAATCTTGAACTCAAATTTTGAACAACTTTAAACAGCATTTGCGGCCGTACTTCGCCGATAACTCTTCGAATATTCTTTTCTAGTTGTTCAATTGTTTGAGGTTTATTGACGTAGACAAGTGGCTCAACATAAACCCAGAGAAAATAATCCAATCGGGTCAAATCTTGGTGGCCAACTAATTCAGTTATTTATTTATCAAACGCTTCTTTGAGTAAATCAATCGTAGCGCCCGCTATGTAGCCACACAATTGAGGTACGAAAAAATTTCGAATCATGTTCCTTTACCGTTCACCATTGACAGTAACAGTCCGACCATCATCCTTTTGAAGACCCATGAGCCACTGACTCTGCCAGCCTATAGAGCGTACCAACAAGTAATTTTTTGTGGATGTGATGGTGTTTCGGCATGAGCTTGTGGACTCTCCTCACCCCAAATACGACAATTCTGCTTATTTACGTACCCATTCAATCATAAACGGGCTTCATCGGAAACTGAAATTTTAAATGGATGAGTTTGAGGAGTAGAACAATTATTTTGATTAAAAATTTCAACAATTTGCACACTTTTCTCTTGTTTCAATCGGTTCATAATTAAATTTCTAATTAAACTAAACAAATAGCAACTGTCAGCTGTTAAATGGGTGCTCAAATAAAGACGTAGTGCCTACTCAAAGTTGTTATACTCTAAAAATAACGCTGTACATAGAAATTTCTTTACTAAATGAAAATTTCTTAATAGAAAAATCGCAGGATATTAAAAACTTCCAAACGCCTAATAATCTCATTCAACAGTTTCCTGTTATTTAAAATGCTGCTTGAATGATTATTTCTCTGCTACAATTTAGATAAACGTATTTACCGCCGGATATATATTAACATTTGAAAATACTTTCTGTTTTGCACAACTTATATTTTTAAATCTTTTTTATAGTGTAAATTACAACAACAGCAAACATCTGATTTTGACTTGATCAAGTGCGGTTGCCACTCATGAAATTGTCCGTTTAGTTTTTCCAACTCACTTTGCACTTCATGTGATTTGTTTCGCATGCTTTCAGTTGCCGTTTTGACTTTGTCTTTTTATATTTTCTTTTAATTTTCTTTTTTCCTACTGTCATAAATGCGTGTGACAACAAGTATTTTTTGTTGTTGTTTTACATCTCAAGTGTTGCTTTTGTTTTGGAATCATACGTGTCATCTTCCAGAATCTGGTGTTTTCGTGCTGTTATTTTTGGTTCGTTATTTGGTTTTCTGAGTGGGTTCATGAAGAGGCTATAAAATTTTGTGGTCTCACACATTTTCTTCGCTGTTTTTGTACTAAATGTTTATGTTTGTATTGAGATTTTCATTATATTCGACTATTTTGTTTGGATCATTTTGTTTTGATTGTCCTCTGCTAAGGAATTTCTTTCGTTTAAGTGCAAATTTCTAGTCGTCAACATTGAGTACATATTTGTATTGAACTCTTCGTTTGATCCTTTTGTTAGGTGTTAGATTTTTCTAATTGTTTTTTTAAGTGATTTTTAAAAAATTTTTATACATTCTTCAGCAACAATAGAAAATTTATGAAATACTGATACCACAGATTCTAAGTAGCCAAATAGTAAATATTAATTGAAACTCAGTTCATTTATGATAATAAGCAGTTATAGTGTTAAGCTAACATATTAGTGCGTATTATTTAAATGTTAATTTTATGAATCTCTTATACAGCATATTTTTTTTAGAGTGCAATTAATTTTTTCGACAGAACGATATGGAGTGACATCATGAGCCAGCATAGCTCGGTAAAAATAATTGTTTATCGTGACAAAATTATCAAATATTTGTGTACTACAATTATAATTTAAAGAAAATTATGTCAAAACTTATTATTAAGGAAGCTGAGGCCCAAAGTGTTTAACAATAGGTGCCTTCCTGGCCATCAATTCGGTTTTAAGAGGAGATCTATCAAGCAGACACACAGTCTTGTTATATAGATATAAATATTGTTATTTAACACTTCAATTCAAATTTTAATCGTACTGATTTCAAAAATATTACAACATATCAAAATTAATTTTAAAGGAGTTTCAGCTTATATGGGCTTTTTACGGGGCTAATTCACGTCATCTGGGAATGCAAAATCAAATGTTTGTGGTTCAAAATTTGGAGACTTTTTTTATAAGGATATCTAATAAGTCAAAATATAAAAGAAAATTTACTTCATGAGTCACAACTTGAGAGAAAATATTTGAGCTTATCTGAATCCTTCCAAAAATACTTACAGTTTTTATTTTCATAAGAGTTTGCTACTTCAAAAACCGACTGAAAAAATGTATCCAAAGTTCAGGTCGACTTTGCACACAAAAAAAAACAAGCAGTTGTTAAAATCCCGATAGTATAGAATCAGCCAAACTGAATACCCCACATTAAATCGCTCAGTCCTTAAAAAATATCGCTTGAGTTTTATATATTTTTGCATACTATCCTTTCAAAGATCCACTTTATTAAGTATTTTATTAAGTATTTGACGTCTATTTGTCTAGCAGGAGCGCTATTTTTAAAAAGGCAGCCGTCATATTTTTTTTTAATCCTAAGAAAACATCATGGAACCAATGACATGCTTTTGACATTCTCAATGGCATTTGCTTGATCCCTTTTTGTCTGTATATTTTACTTCCCGAAGGGGTGAACATTTTAAGCAAAGAAATACAATTATTGTTGCTGTTGTCATAGAATACTAATTATTGTTAACTGCAAAACGTCATTTGTTGTTGTTATGACGAAAATGATTTTAATGAAAAAGTAATTTTGGAAATTACCCTTGTAAAGCAAAGAAAACAACATGTGAAAGTCCTTGCAAACACACACATACACACTATTCGTGGCATATATATAATAACACGAACAACAAGTAAAGGGTAACATTTCACTGTCTATTGTGTTTGATCGTGTATTTAGTTTATATTTTGTCAAACACACAACCACGAGTATGGACTTATTATATGCACTGATATACGCACACATGCACAAATGCCTTAATATTAAATTTGATGTAAGAAGAACTTGCAGTAACATAAAAAATCCTGCTTTTTATTGAACAACTTAAAGCGGCTTCTTTGTTTTTGTTGTTGTTGTTTCACAGTGCTTGATGCTCTTGACGAGACCCATGATGAATGATGATGAGGTTGGTGGTGGTTATAACGACAATGATGGGAACATGCGCTCACATTTCATAATTCATAATCCTTATAGTTGTTATTGCCTCTACTAATTTTAATATTGATGCTGTCATTGTTGTTGTCTTTGTTATTAGTGAAATATGAGTCCTGTTGCTGAGATTCATATAGTTATTGTTGCTGTACTTTTTCATTAAAATTTCCCATTGACATATGAAGTTCTGGATAATGGCACCCTTTCGTTGGATGTACCTTCTAGTGTTTTTTGATTTTTTCTTCTTTTTTTTTAATTTTTAAATTTGTTGGTTGGTGGTTGTTCTACAATCACTCAAACGTACATTTTCATAAAAATCTTCCAGAGGAAATGCTTAAAAATAATGAAAAAAGAGAACTTTTCAATGACAACATTCATTATGCAAAAATTGTTTATAATGAGCAGCAGCAAACAACCACAATAGCAAACGCACAAATACACTCACTCTACATTCTCACTATACATTCTCACACGCACGCTGCTACTCGTATTAACAGTGATATAAGAGTTGGCTAAAGGACATCATTATTGTTATAGCGGAAACATCCATACATGCACACACCCCTGCAATTAATTCATGTTGAATTATGGACGAGTGTGGGTTTTTAATTACTTGCAAATGGAGGAATAAAATACTTAAAAAGGCCCCTTGAATATTTTAAAATATCATCCAACTTTTGTTTCTTGCCTTATCATTAGATAAGATGTTTTTTTTATAAAAATATATATTAAACAGAATTGTGTTTGACTTGAATATAGAAAAATCTTGCAAAATAATTCAATTTAAATAGAAATAACATTGATTAATATAAAGAGTTAACACTTTGAATACGAAGCTAAAGTTCGAGGACTTGATGTCGCACTCAGTCATGAATTTGCCAGCACTGTTGTCGCCCTGTTTAAATAACGACAGCGGAGAAATTTTTTCTGAAATCTAAAATCGAAATTCTTTTATATTTTACCAGCGTTTATTTTAAAATTATGAAAATACTTACAGGAAGTAAGAAAATCACTTTAATTTTAATTATGAGCTGATTCTTTTTTCCCAAAATCTTATAAAAAAATTCAAAGTGATCAATTGAGGAGTTTTAGCTGGTTCCAATGCGCATTTCCCTATGGCTAACGCAGATCATCAGGAAACCTTTACCCAACATTACTTAGAATAACTAAAAATATTTATTTCAAACTTCCACTTTAATAAGTGAGAAGCTTAAAAACAAACATCAAAGTCATAACAAGAACTCACTGATCACTTTTCCTTTTTTATTTTCTTATGTTTTATTCTTTTTTCCGACACAAAAAAATACTTTATTTTATATGAAACAATCAATTTAGTTTTAATGAAAATCATATGAATTCTGAAGGAAAAAATGCATATTTTCCTGTGCATTTTCTACACATTATCAGATCTTTGCAATATATAATTTGACAGCACTCACAGTGATCAATTTTTTGATGATGGTGTTGGCTATAGTAGTAAGCATAAGACTATGCGGCCTCAGGTCACGAGTTCGACTGCGAAAAAAATTTACCGGCGAAGTTAAATGTAAAAAACGCTACAAAAAATTCTCCATTTAGTGGTTCCTGATGATCTTCATTAGCCCATGTGAAATGTGTATAGGAAATGGCTGAAACACCTCAATTGATCGCTTTGAATTTTATAACAAAATTTTGGGAAAAAACCAAATGAGCACGTTATATAAATTAATGAAAATTATAACAATCTTTAAGCTGAAATATCGCTTTTGTGCTGCCGTTCAGATATTTCACACTTGAAAAGGAATGTCACATAAATAGATATACGATAATGAGAAACGTTTTTACAGAGTGGACGCTTTCGAAGGCACTAAACGCTCTAGTAGGATTAGAGTTATCAGTACGACTTGTGTTGCAAACATATTTCAATTTAAATTAAAATATTTTATAAAAATTTGCTTTCCGTCTGGAAGTTATCGGTATGTTTTGCAATAGTTTTGTTTTGCCAAATTCATATTAAAGCTGTTTGGCGCAAAAGGGCCCCATGAATCTGACTCAACTCCCTGTCATATCCTCATTCCCTTCATTATTCGCACTCGTCATTATTTTACACAACAACAAACGTAAAAAACAAAAAAAACTTAAGGATCATCCAGAGCTCAGCACCCAGTGGTACTTATAAAAAGTGGTGAATGTATAACGGATGAACGTCAAAGAGTTTTTTTTTACTAAAAAAAGGAAAGAGTAAATGTGTAGCCAAGACCTGAAAAGAAAGCGTTTTCTGTTTCATAAGTGTGTGTGTGTGTGTGTTAAAAACAGTAGTAGACATTTATCCTTTTGACATGTATAAACAAGTACTGTCTTTGTTTATGCAACACACACATCGAAGCACACAAGGACATGTTAGTATATAAAACATATTATGTACAAGAGTACATATTATTCTATATGCTTTTTTCATCATGTACAAAAATTTTTTATTTTAATTTTAATAAAAAGCAAACAATCAACAACTTGATGCAGAAAATGTTGGAAAAAATCATACTCAGGCTTTGTGATTTTAATATTTAGTTAAATCTCTTTTCTATTATACAAAAATATTAAAAATGGCAGTCAGTCAACCAGGCATCCTTTATCCTTGCGCTGAGATGTTTGCATGGCATTTCAGTTAAAGTGGCACAACGAACGTACAAGTATAAGCGAGAGTGTGTGTGTGTGAGTGTGTATTTTGTATATCCTTTGAGGATTTTGAGATTGCGTTGATGACGCTTTTATTTTATGCAAATTTACTTGTTGGCCTTTAAGTGTCCTGCCATATTTCATTATGATTTAATGTATTTCACTTTATTTCTGGCTGTGAAATTATTAAGGGTTGACGAATTATTATGATTATAATGATTTCAATTCTCATTTTTGTTAATGACGTCGTTCATAATTCGTTTTTGTTTTTTTTTTTCAATATTCTGTTTGTGTGCTGTTTCCCATGCGGCATTCGTACAAGCTTTCAGTTCGCCATTGATTTGTTTGAAGAGTTTTAATGTCTACATTTCAAAATACTTGAAATTAAAATCAAAAAACCATGACATTTCAAGTATTCTGTTATATTGTAATTTCGAATTTATTTTATTATTGTCAAGGGGAAGAGGAAGTTTGTTTATAAAAGGCCACCATTTTTATTTTTATTTCAATCAAAAATTATTTGGACAAATACTTTTTGCTGTAGCCGTCTAATTATTAAATTTTAGAGAATGTGGAATTAAGATAATGTTTTTGACTTTTTTAACTCCCACTGCATTCCATATTATTGACTAAACAATTAAATTAAATTTATTTGCCAGTATTTAGCCTTTTATCTGTTTTATTTATTTACAATAGGAGATTGAAGACTGAAGACTGTAAACGAAACGCATAAAAAATGATTTGAATATCTCAAAATGTCAAATTGTCTCTAGTCTTTAATATTGAAATAAAAAACTATCAACAAGCAGACAACAATTGAAAATACGCCAAGAATAGTTTTTTCTTTTTAATGACTGACTGAAATGAACTGGTTTCTTTGAAACCTCAACAGTTATAATGAACTAGACCACTCTTCCAATATCATTATCATTAGCTGGAATATATAAAAAAAAAACTTGTATGAATGTCCGAGAACGTTAATACTTGTTCTTGCTAATATTTAAAATTTCTATTACCAACTATTATCAGTATTATGCAGGTTGGTCTTATTCATATTTTAAAGTCGTAGACAAGCCTTTATTTCATACTCTGGCATTTTTGTACTGGTTTTAAATGACATTTCAAAGAGCGGTCAAGTAGATCAAGAAAGCAAACCAACGACCGCTAGATGAAGATTGAAATGCAACAGGAAAAAGTCGTTACAATTTGGTCACGAAATTTCGAAACCAAACAGATTATGCAGCCAACTAACCAGCCGGTGGCTCGGTCGGTTAATCAAATGAATCAAGGTTGCTAATTCATTTGTTGTTTCTAGTTCGAAATACATCATCATCATCATCATCGTCGTCGTCGTCGTTACCCTCAACAATAAAAGTAAACCCAAACAACTGCAACTGTCGTGCGTTAAGCTGTCATTTGTCCATGTTGTCCGATTGCATTCCAATAAAATTGTCATTCCATATGGGAGCAGACACGCCACCAAGATGGATTGATTCTTTATAATACACAGTCTATTAACAAGAGACACGAACAAACCCCAATCAAGATTTCAAAGATTTTGATGAGAGTTAAGAATGATGAAAACGATAAAGTCCACTTGGCGGCTGTAGCAACAATAATAACAATATCATGAGCAAGAGCAACAGCAACAGCCACATCTGACGATTAAATGTAAAAAAAATATCTTCCAGTTGGAGTTCGTTGGCTTGACGCCAAATTGTCGTCGCATGTTCTTATTCATTCATGATTTCATTTTCGTTAATACCCTACAATTTGAAATCAAGTAGGAGAGAGCACTGGATACACAAACATTCTAGTGAATGGTGAAAAGTAAGGAAAACTACGTGGTACTTAATTTAAAAATTGGGCTGGTGCTTCCATATCTGGTTCCATAACGAAAGGTTGTTAGAAATCTGTCATCTTTTTAAAACATGGAATCTATTTTCCTTTTACCATGTATTTTCCTCGGTATGGAATCACAATAGGTTTGATCCCGAACTCGACTTTGGCTTTTCATGTTCCCGTACTTTTGTGTTTTATATTTTATATTTCTGAGAGTAAATTTTTTAAATTTTCCTTTTACCGAACTCTACCCAAAAAAAAGTGGGATCAAATTAGTATCCACTGCGTGGTTACAAATTTATTAGAAATTCAGGGATTCTGAAGACTGATTAAGTGCTTCATATTGAACCTGACTAACCAAACAAACATGTTTTTGTTGTTTAACAACACAAAAACTATTATATTTTTTTCTTGTTTTATTAAAAAAAAATATATATAGACGGATAAAATATATATAGATTTGTAATTTTTATAAGATAAAATACAAAAAATTTTAAGAGACTCAAGAGCATGTCTGCAGGAAATGGTGTACTAATTGTCCTAAACGTACCCGTTCCCTGAGTGGTGAAAGTGGGAATGGTACAAAGAGTTCTTGAATCGTTAGAGGTAAAAAAAGACACAAAACTATTATTAAACTTATTACGAGAATCCTTCCCTTAGCGTAACATAAAATATTTTTATTATATTTTTGACAGGATACTCTAGGACATACCCGTCACGGGATTTTACGAAACCGTAACCAAGGACTGGAACCTGTTACTGACTCTCTTAATTGTGTAGATTGATCTGTTCCTATCACAGTCATGTAAAAGTTGTCGGTCTTTCGTAACTTGGACCGGTTGCTAGTCCCTGTGAATCAGCCACATTACGAGTCCTGTGACTGGTTCTTTTTCCTTAAGGGATACTAGAGAGTTATTGATATATATATATATATATATATATATATATATATATATATATATCCCAAATATATTCCAAATTCTCGGAAGTCATTATTTTCCCATCACCAGTGTTTGGCGAAACGACTTTATAAAAAAACTTTCCTTGTGAATATTAAATCCAAGAAGACTTGGTTCCATGTGATAGTAGGTCTTGATTAATTAAATTAAATTATTTTTCTTTTATAAATAATTTTGAATTTTGATTTTAGTGACGCCGTAAAAATCACCAAAATGAATTATAATAAGCAACGAGCATTAAATTAACTTCAAACATTTTCGCGTTGATGAATTGAACAAGCACCGAGTTGTTAACGCTGTTTTCTCATGTTCAGTTCTGACTTTTCCCGAGAGCAGCTCTTAACCAGTTTAGCTGCGACAGTAGCAGATTTTAGTCGTTTAAGCGTCAAACAAATTAATTAATAACTATTCATCGGTTTTTAACTACTTTTAATTTTTACTTGGATCAACGATTCAAAATTCTTTGCGGGATTCGGAAAAAAATACTTTGTTTATAGTTCAGCACTTTCTAAACGGGTAGTCCCAAAGTTGTAAAATACATTGAAGGATTCAAACAAAATTTTTCCTAATTAATTTATAAAAATATATTTATTTGATTGTTGAAATGATATGTTTTTCATACCACCCCCATTAAAGTCGATGTCTACCAACAAAACTATTCACTCAGTGTCATTTATTAGCCTCTACTAAATCTGGAGTCTGTCATCTGAATGTACGACAGCGTAATCACAACGTTTCCATGCAGGACAATTAAAATACAATAAAATCTTTTTCATTCTTCACAAACATTTATTACACACTGTAGTCTGACAATAAGTTTGTGATTTACAAAAGACTTTAAAGCGTGATTTAATACTTTCTTTGATTTTGTATGGAAATGTCTTTTGACGAAGTCAGCCAGTCTACAACTTAATGACTTTTAATTAAAATATGGTACTACGCTTTTTTCTCTCTTCCCTTTCTCTTTATTACAAAACAGCCTAAACGTGGCTTGTGGATTTTGATGTCGTCTCAAAGACATTGGGTTAGCCAGTATTAAAGCAGAAAACTTGTTAATGGCGGCCATGTGTGTTTTTGTAGCATCAGTCCGTGTTGGGCAATGAAATAACTAACGAAAAGAAAACTAAATTAACTTAAAAAAGCGGAAATCCACGAGTAGTTAATAGCGAAACGCAGCCAGTCAGTCATTCAATTTGAGCAGCCAGTCAGTCAGTCACTATTTAATGCATTCATGTTTAGATCATTTTTGTTTATGTCAAATTTATTTTTTCATTTCTAATCTCGTTTGCGTTGTTTGACTTTCTTTTATTGCCTCAATTAAAATTGAATTTTCATCAATTATTAGGATGGCTTGGACAAGTCTGAGTTTCATTTATTATAGTACAGATGGACCGTAAGATACTTTTGGCGAATTGATTTCTCTAAGTGCATAAAATTGAATCGTGCTAAGCAGTTCAAAATTAAAAAGTAAACTGGGAGGCACATATTTCCTTTAGCCGCACCGGTGCCTACACTTGCGATTGCCGGCACCGGAAATATATAATTCCCAGCGTAATTCTTTCATACCATCTACATAAAAATATCCTATAACTTATTTCATATACTTATACGACCTTATTTTTTAAAATTAATTTATTATGAATAAAAACATAATTTTTATATAAAAATAAAAAATAATAGACCTTTTGCTTAAATAAACCTAATAAATTAATATCATATAGAAGAATAAATTAAGGAACGAGGTGCAGCTTTTATGGAAAAAATTGTTGCCGTGACGGCATTTTAATAATCCCTGTCTTGCATCTCACAATTAACATCAGTCATGTTTTGAAAGGCAATTGAAAAATGTCGCAATATTTTGTAAAAATATTAATATAATTTAATTTGTAAAGTAAACTTTCAGAGCATCAGTGCACAGAAGCCAACGGGTTGATCTGACTGTATATCGGCGACGTTGTTAATCTGATTTTAGCACAAGACTCTCGAAAGGGAGTGCGCGATCAGTGGTCTGTCTGCATTTTAAAAACAATTGCCAACGAGTTTTGATGTTGATATAAAGAACAACAACAACTAATAATTGTTTTAATATAAAAAGAACTTATTTAGAGTGTTGACAACATAAGTTGTTTTATTTCGTTGTGCTTAAATTTACATTAAAATAATATATTTTTTAAGGAAAAATCCACAAATTTTTTGCTCCGATTTACGACTTATTTTATAGATTTAATTAAAAAAAAAACTTAAAAGTTGTTTATCTTAAAAACTACAATATATTTCTACATTTAATTTTATGCAGGCATAAAATAAATCGCAACTGAGTTTCTCACACATAAAAAACTATCCATGTTTGAGCTACTTATTTTCCAAAATAACAATTAAATAATTCCATTTTCAAATAAAAGGATCAACAATTAAAGCCTAATAAATATCCCAGAAATTGACAATAGAATAAAAGGCAACAATAAACAACAAGCGGTAAATGGACAAAAGATATAAGAAATATATCCACAAAAGTGTTTGTTGAACCAATTATAAGTTGACAGCAAGTGAATAGAAATCAAGGATATTTAAAATGGAAATTTGCATACTTTACAAACGGACTTAAGAAGTGTACAAACACAAAAAAGGACAATGAATCAAAGAGATCTGCAAGACACACTAAAACAAAACAAATTTGCCAGAGAAGCTAATCAAACTCTAAAATTGCATTGGCTAGAAAATAACAAAAAGGATAATAGTAAACCGGCGTTACGAATGGATAATTATGAAAATAGATCACCAGCTCTATAAAATAGAGTACCGACCGGCACAATGATTTCTCTAACAAACCTTAAGGAAAAGAAAGAACACCAGGGATTCTTGAAAAATAATCATCTGCTTGTTTGCTTAGCGCCATGCGCTTAAGCCTCGAACAATAAATATCTTTCGATCTAAACAAGGAAATGGCAAAATTTTTTGCCCAGCAGGATGATCCACAAAAGGACAATTTCAAACAAAAGCACATGTTTGAATTTAACGCCACCTGAAAAGCAAGAAATACAAAAAAAAGAAAAACACAACAAAACACAAATGCCACTCAGGCACTCAATAGCAGCAACAACATTTTGCTGCTTTTACGATCAGTTGATACTAACCAACAACGAAACTACACAAAAACAAAAGGACGTGTAATTAATTGGGAATAAGCCCTTCGAGTGAACAAGTGTTTTGTGAGTCTGTAATTGAATAATGATTGCAATTTTTCTATTCTTGTAAGATTGATTGTTGTCACTTGTCAATTTGTTTGTAGTAGCATTTCTTTCGAAGCCGGCAGATTGTTTCAAAGAATGCTGGTCATGTAGGAAAACAGGTAGCAAAGCAGTGGAAAGAAAATGCAGCTTCCAAATACATCTATTCTTCACAGCAGCAGTTGACAAACTACGCGTGTATGGAATATATATTTTCACATTTTCTTTTGGGACACTTTCGTATACATGCACCAACACATGCATACACAAATACGTATGAAAGTATGAGTGTACGTCAAACAAATGCTACTGTCCAATGTCTTTCAAACAATTCTTAGGAAAAATAGCCAAAGAAATTATTCACATAATAAAATTCTAATCGTATGAGCAGCCAAGTACATCTTGGAATCATGATTGAAAATATGCAATTTCATTGTTAATAAATCACTTACCGATAGATCCTTATGACTTGGTATCCTGCAAAAGAAATAAGATATATATATGAATTATATATTCGTTTTTAAATATAAATTATTTGTAAATATTTTAAATATCGCTCATAATAATCAATTTATTTCTCTGTTCACAGTGAATTGCATTTAAAATCGAAAAGAATTTCGATTAGGGAATCGAAATTTCAATATTGGAATTAACAAGTGCTCGTAATTTTTGTTAAGTTTATCCCAAAAATGGGCAAACAGGATGAAAACGAATTTGTTTATTGAGAAACTCAAAGTAGCGCCTTGTCATTATTTTGACGAAACGCATTCAAGAGGTCCAAGTTTTACGCCGAAAGTACTATGCAAAAGTTGTTTTAACTTTTGTAAAAACTTTTTGATATACATAAATTTATTGAGTGTCTTTTTCAAAAAGTACATTTTCATAACTATATCTTCTTAAATGAATCCGCTTAGAAAAAGCCTTTTCAAGGAACTTGTTTGTTAAATTAATACCCCTTCAATAGAGTACTTTCTCATCAAAGTTCCTTTTCAATAAAAGTACCTATTCAAAATAGTATTTTTTTAAAAAAGTACCTATTCAAAATAGAATATTTTAAAGGAAATATCTTTTAAAATTTTTACTTTTTATGATTATTAATATTTGAAAATATTAAGTTTTTGAAAATAGAAACTTTTATGACGAATAATATATCCTTAAAACAGTACTTTTCTTATAACTAATTAAATAGTTTCTTAAGTGAATCTACTTATAAAGTACCTTTTCAAAAAAGTAGTTTGTTAAAATACTACTGCTTCACAAAAAGTACTTTCTCGTAAAAATTCATTTAAAAAAAGTACCTATTCAGTATAGTACATTTTAAGGGTAATATATTTTATAATATTTTGCTTTAAAATAGTACTTTCTCGTAAAAATTTGTTTAAGCAAAGTACCTAATCAAAATACTACATTGTAAAAGAAATATCTTTTGAAATATGTACCTTTTATAAAAATTAATTTTTTTCAAAAGTACCTTTTGAAAACAGTAACATTTATGAAGGATAATACTTCTTAAAATAAGTACCTTTCTGATATAACTTTTTTAAAAGTAGTCCAAGTAGTTTTTCAAATGAATCTGCTTAGAAAGTACCTTTTCAAAAAAGTAGTTTGTTGGAATACTACCGCTTCAAAATAGTACTTTCTCGCAAAAATTTCTTTAAGAAAGTATCAATTCAAAATAGTATATTTTAACACAAATATCTTTTAAAATATGTACCTTTTAAAAAAATTAATTTTTTAAAATAAGTACTCTCTGAAAATAGCAGCTTTTATAAAGCTTATTTCTTTAAAAAAGTACTTTTCTGATAGAGCTCATTTTTTAAAAGAAGCCCAAGTGAATAATTTCTGAAATGAATCTGCTTGGAAAGTACCTTTTTCAAAAAAGTAGTTTGTAAAAGTACTATCGCTTCAAAAAATGTCTATGTCATAAAAACCCCTTTTCAAAAAAGTTCCTATTCAAAATAATATGTTAAAAAAATATCTTTTAAAATATGTACCTTTTATGAATATTAATTCTTGCAAAAAGTACTTTTTTAAAATAGCAGATTTTATGAAGAATAATATTTCTCTAAAAAAAGTACTGTTCTCATAGACCATCTTTTTTAAAAGAAGTCCAAGTAAATATTTTTTCTGAAAAGTACTTATTTGAAAGAGTAGTTTCGAAGAGTACCTTTTCGTATAGAACTTTTTAAGGAGTACTTTTTTAAAAACTTTTTATGCCGCAAAAACTGTTGCAAATGAACAGCAACTTTCTTAAAAATATTATTTCTCAAAAGCATTTCTACCATTTTTCGAAAAGTACTTCTATGAAACGAGTCTATCTAAAGGTGTACAATTTATTAGTTTTCAAGGTACCTCATTAAGTGCCAAAAATAAGTTATTAAAAGTAATAACTCAATAGTTTAAGAAATGTATGGAAATGAAAGCGATAAAAATATTCAGGTGCCGAAATTCATGTTCAAATTTTATTAAAATTTCGATCGTCATCGAATAAGGTGATTTGGCCCCAGTCTTTACCTCCTTTTAGTTTATAAAAGTTTATATACTCTTAAGTACCAAACACGTGTTGGCTTATTCTTAGCACAATTCCACCTCTGTGCCTTTTCTAATCAAAATTTCTAAAGTGCAACTCAGCATTCGGTATAAAAATTGAGTCAGTCAATACTTTCAGTACCTACTTCAAACACATGAAATTTCTTCAGTAAAAATATATATAAGAAACTTCTGATGGATACTAATTTTTTCCAAGCGGTTCTATGGTGTAATGGTCAGCACTCTGGACTTTGAATCCAGCGATCCGAGTTCAAATCTCGGTAGAACCTGGTTGATGTCCTCGTCCTGCTTTAGTTTTAGTTTTTATTAGTTTTCCTTAATTAAGGAATAGTTTAAATAATAAACTGTCGGTTAGTTTTTTATAAAAAGTTTATATCGCTTTTCCTTTATTTGTTCAGAAGATATTGATAATAGGAATTGTCATAAAGTTTTTTTATAGCAAAAGATGACCCCAAGCTTATCATTTCAATTATTTTAATAACAAACTTTTTAATTGAAAAAAGGACTTTCATAGTTCAATACCTTTTAATTATTTTATTTATATATAAAGACCATTAAAATATATATCAGCATTACTCTCTTAATAGTTTTTTGTACGATCATGTCAATTGTATTCATTCCATTCTAAAATGTTTTATTTCCAGAAACCATGAAACTAAACCTTCCAAGTGAATTTCCATTAATCAAACAGTTGGAGTTGTCTTAAAAGATTTTCGCAAACTCACAGGCATGATGTTTCAACGAGAGATAACCTAAGCGCCACTGTATTATATATTTAAATCTACAATAAAATGATTTAACATTATCTTCAGACACAAAATGTGTCAGCATATTATCCGAGAAAGAAAAACTAAATTTTCAACGCCTTATAGAAATTGGAGGAGAGCAGCAGAATTAATGAAAAAGGATGTTGGTAATTATTACCACAGTAGGTTAAACACACACACACACACACACTCTCACGCTTACTAACTTGGCTCTTACTGTCGCCCTTTCATGCTTGGCGGTATGCGTTTGTAGTTTGTTTTTCTGTCCCTATAAAGCGGCGTTTTTGGCTTTTGATATAGAGCCAAATTCAAGGGAATTTTCTTTTGTTTCTCACTTAATTCAAAGACAATTATGATGTGGCACAATAGCTCTTGATCAATGATTTTTTGGTTTTCTGTTTTTGTTTTTGTTTTACATGATGGCCACCTACGGTTTTTTAGTTTAACTAAACATGTTCTAATATGATTTATAACATTTTAAATCGACTGGATTAATTTACATTCAGCATCATGCATTTACAACACGATGAGGCAGCAAGTAAATACTCGTGTACTGTCGATGGCGTCCTATTTTCGAATGCACTACAAGTTTGTAATCGATCAATTGTTTAAAAACTAATTATTTTTATTTTTGTACAAATCACTCCAATTCTTCCAATTGTTAAGCAGAAGTACACACGTTTTTATATATTTTCAAACCTTTAAATTTGAAATTTTCTTGCATCATAATTTAGTTGTTGGTCGCTTTTGTTTTCTTATAAATTCAAGTCTATTGCACTTTTTGTCTTTTTGAAGGCAAAAAAAAAAAAAAACAACTAAATAAATGAAATAAAAAACATGCACTAAAATCATCCATGGGAATGCATTTTTACAAAAGAATCATAATTTCTCTAAAAATCGATTAATTATGGCATTTTGAATTTTTAAGACCCGAACAAATTTCCAGGCATCTTTTTACTTCGTGTTCTTTTTTTTTTGTTTTGTTTTTTGTTTGTTTGTTGTTTTGCTCCTTTCAATATGATTTTCATAAAATTAACACTGCATTTTTGATTTTCAGTGACCTCCCTGTCTCGCATGGCGCCAATATTTCAAACATCATTAATATTTATATCGGTTGAAAAGTTCCTTAATTCAGAACAACAAAAATTTCTAATAACTTAAAAGCTTCATTTAACTGTCTCCACTTTGTTACAGCAGCAGCATGAGAGCGCAGAGTACGAAAGTGTACAAAATGATGAATGTAATTTCAGTTTTATGAATCCGTCATTGTCAACCTAAAATTTGATTGTATTTTTCGGACAAACAATAACGTTGTTTATTCCAAACAACTCCCTACCAAAAACGGAATGACTGACTGACTGACTAACTAACAGAGTGGCATTCTAAAAGACCAACTGTTGCCTCGTTCAATCAATTGCCAGCCTTTTTTAAATTTTTTTCTTCTGCTTTATTCTCTCAGGGTTGACATATAAAAACAACAATAAGATTCTGTTTTTCTTTTTATACTTCAACTGGTTATTCAATCTTTGTTAAATGTCTGTTTGTCTGCCCGTCAAAAAGCGTCATAATGTTCATTTGTCGTTGCAGTAATAATGAGACGACGAGGCGAGGCTGCCTGCCATCAGGAATGAGGCATTTGATTGTCAAACGTTTTACTTGTTCTTTTTATAGTTAATAAAAAATAAATCATATTGTTAAAGTGTTTAATCAAATGCCATTTATTCCCCTTGACTTTTTTTCTGATGGCAGTGCACAACAAAATGTCATTTAATAGCACTTGACAGATGTCAGTTTAATTCTCGCACTTGTTCACTTTATTAAGGTGGCATTAGATTGATAGGATTTCTGGGGAGTAAAAGAGTTTATTTAAGTATTCACTCGAGCAGATTTATTGAAAGAAGTAGTATTTTGTCACTTTAAACTTAATTGGTTCGATTGATAACGGCGAGCGAACATCAGTTGGATTACCAGAAATCTGTATCATAAATGATAACTAGAAATTGTTAATTTTAAATGACATTAATTGTTTCGTTTATAAGTGATTTGGTGTCCTATTCATAAGCAATTTTTTACCTTTAGTAATCTCTTATTTTGAATTAAATAAAATGTTTAAGTAACCATTTATATTCAGGCCATCTATCGGAACGTATCGATTTGATTCAGTGCACGTATACTTTCGTATAATAAAGTTGGCAAAAATCGAGACGAATATCACACACAAATAACAAGTGGTAATAAATAAAAACGCTCATGAGTGCTTATGAAGAAAGTGCAGCGGCCTTCGAAAACTTTTGCTATGCTATGCAAGTTGAATATATAAAACTGTTTTTGGCTTTTTCGTTTGCTTTAGCGTATCTCTATTCAAGTCTTTCTGGATTAAATGCACTTTTCGAATGCTTGGCTTTTCAAAATTGAATTTTAAAATAAATAATTTTTCAAATATTAAACTATTTTGAAAACTTAAGGCGTTTATATCTAAATCGATGGGAAAGGCTTCTGATAATATTTAGTTTAATATTCTGCAAATTTTATTTACACTCTACAGTAAACAGATGGCGATTAATATAATAAGCAGTTTGATGAAGTCTATAAATCATAAGTATTCAAAATTTTTGTAACTAATTTGTATTTTAATAATATGATTAGTTTTATTAAGAGAGAATTATGTTACTCGTATTTTTCATATCTGGTGTATTTTTCAAATAGATCACATAAACACAACCAAGAGATTTTTGCTAAATGATTTTTTCATTATTTATTATTTCATTTCCTAAGAGATGTAGAATTAAGAAGTACCAACTGCAAAAATATTTATTGAAACCTCTTTAATTTGAATTTTGTGCTGGTTCTTTTTGCCTAAAATCTTACTAAAAAATTCAAAGTGATCAATTGAGGGGTTTTAGCTAGTTCACTGGGAATAATGCAGATCATCAGGGAACCTTTACCCAACATTTCTTAGAATAACTGAAGATATTTATTTCAAACTTCCACTTTAATAAGTGAGAAGTCTAAAATAAATATCAGAGTTAAAACAAGAACTGACTGACCATTTTTAGTTTTTGGATAGAAATTCAGTCAGCATGGCCCGATAGCTCTTGACATTTCCTATATAAAATTTGTCTTATATTCAGCTTATAAGCATTAAATGTTTTTTGTGAATACGGCCTAAATGAAATAAATGATATAAGAGCTTCATAACATGTTTTGTCGACAGAAATATATCGAATGTCACCGTGGACCAGGCGGATAGTGCACGATACATAAACAAAAAGCCCTTATTAAAGATATATTCGCTATTCGAATATCGTCTTATAAACAAAAAATATTAATATTGGCTGGCTTTTTTTTGACTCTAATCTTACAACTACAATTCAGAAGAAGCTTAAAAAAAGGAAGAGAATGATGACTAAAGACTTAACTCATTATAAAATTTTCTACGCATGTTGCTGAGAAAAAAATTTAAAATATTTTCTTGTGCTCAACCGCCCAAAATAGCCATCCCCGATTAAATGTTTAATTGCACTTTGAATTGTGTAAAAAACATGAGCGAAATCGAATGATAAGCGAAGAATCTCACATGATCTTTTAGAGAACTAAAAAGAAGAATCTAAATGATAACAACCACAATGAGTGACGACATTTTAGGTAGATGTATTCCACAGATAAAATATATTTAAAAAGAAGATCTGCCTCAAAACAGCGCAAATGCTGCTGCATACCCAAAAGGAGGCCTTTTGGCAACAACAACAACAAAAAAAACTATGCAAATGCAACTGAAGTAATTCCTCAAAGACTCGGAATTCGGATGACTACCACCACAAGCAGCAAGAGCAGAAGCTGTGCCAACTACAGCGACAGTTAAAAATAAAAAATGCAAATAAATCCACTCACTGTAATGCCTGATGGCGTTGCAGCACTCGCAGGAACTTCAAAACGATCTATTCGCTTAAGATGATGTTACAGCTTCGTCATCAGTTTAAAGCTCGCTGCAGCATTTGCATTTATTTGTTGCAGGCTCAGCATTTTAAGGTTTTCCTTCTTCTTTCTTCAACTTTATTTGGAGAGTATTTTTGGTGTCGAAAATAAGAGTTTATAGAACCGGCATGTTGGTGGTACGAAAATGTATTGTCTTATCACAACTAAAAATCTTGACAGCAATAGTGCAACATGAAAAACTACAGAGTGTCCAACATGGTAATGCCATCTCTTCAGTGTGTCTTCATATTGTACAGGGTGTTTTATTAAGGGAGCATAGTGGTTGGTACTTTATTATAGTTCATATTTGCGTTTATTTTTTTGGTAAATTTATTTAGAAAAATCGGAACAATTTGGGAAACATAAATGACATGCGTTGTGTTGCAGGTAAAGATTTAAGTTGTAGTAAACAATTTTTTCAAGACATTATTTTGTATTTAATGAAAAATGTTTGACTATTTTAACCAACATTGGTTACATATTTAAATTAGCATTTTATTTAAGAATTATTGATTTTATTTATTCAACATCAAAAGTGTTGAATTTTTGTTTTTCCTAAAACTTTATTTTTTCAAAAATAGATTTGAAATAACAAAATGATTTATTGAGGGGTTCCAACCCCTGGGACTAATGCAAGAGTAAAGTCCCAGTGGAATGCTCAAACCCCTCAATTGGTCCCTTTGTCATATTAAATTTATTTTTCAAAATAAAATAATTAAAAGAGTCCGAAATATTAAAATGAAAGAGCGAAATTCGGTATATTTTATTCGTCAGTGTATTCGAATAGAAAAAATATCGTAACATTTTCTACGAACAATTTTAATTTCATGACAAATTCAGCCATATCGCAGGGCTCTATTCCATACTGAAGTGGACTTCGTTCCTTGTTTCAGAAAGCTGGGAAAGAAAAAAACATTTTCGGAATAGTATATTTCACCCCCTGGAGGCAATTAGATAACGATATTATAAATTAATTTATTCGAAAAACTTTTTGGTATTTCGTGAATATCTGTTCCCAGTGGAATCGAACTCTGTGACAAGGCTGGTTGCTTCTGAACCCGATTTTAATATATTTTCGAGTATTTTTTGTTTGTTATTTGGACTTCTGCTAAACAGTGCCCAGGTTTTTAGACAAAAAACTACTGTTTTTTGCAGAATTTCAACTATTTTACGGACAACTTCCTTCATGACACAAAAATGTCATGACATGATCTATCCGATATGAAAAGCATTAGGACTA
Source organism: Linnaemya vulpina (assembly GCA_963675445.1). NCBI lineage: Eukaryota > Metazoa > Arthropoda > Insecta > Diptera > Tachinidae > Linnaemya > Linnaemya vulpina. The sequence goes on along the minus strand of OY776280.1, from coordinate 14,418,327 downwards.
TTCTACTAGTAATTCGACGAGTTTTCATTCCAATCCTCTTTGTTTAATATGATGAAGATTCCAGGACAAATATCGTCATCTCCATCTACACGACCTTTTTTGAGAATCGCATACAACTCTTTAATACTTTTCTGACTCGAGCAACCTTCTATGAACTTATCAACTTAAGAGTTCAAAACCAGTTGATAAGTTTTTTTTGCATAATCTTAACAACTTCGGAATGAACTTATCTGTTACACAGTTCATGCATAAAATTTTACATGAACTGCCCGATATGATGAAATCCTTAGCAACTAGTCTACTAATAATTCCACAACTTTCTGTTATAACTCACTTCACTAGGATAAGCAACGGTATTCACATCTGTACAACTTCTTTTTAATATCTTTATTAAACAAAATTTTATGAAAGTGGCGAAAAACTGACACTGTGAACACGAGAGTAGGTTCGAGAAGCCAATGGAATGTGAAAAATAATCTTATCTTTTGAGTACAAACGAGGTCTACATAAAGAAAAGTTTTCCTAGTACATGTTTATAGGAATTGTCGTTTTAACTCTTTAATTTTTATTTTCGTGCTGATTCTTTTTTCCCAAAATTTTATTAAAATTCTAAGTGATCAATTGAGGGGTTTTTGCTAGTTCGCATTTCACTGGGGCTAATGCAGATCATCAGGGAACCTTCACCCAACATTTCTTAAAATAACTAAAGATATTTATTTCAAACTTCCACTTTAATAGGTGAGAAGTCTAAAATAAATATCAGAGTCAGAACACGAACTCAGTGATCACTTTGGCTTTTTAAAGTTCTCTATTCCACAACTACCACAAAATAGTTGTCAAAAGCGTAGCAAAACTCCTTTGCATGTCATGGTCTAAACCGCAGTCCTACTGCACTGGAGGCAGTTATTGTCCTCCAGGTATTACCTAAGAGTCATTGCAACCATTCACAAGCAAGTAAATAAAAGATGTATTTAATATCTCCGCCTCCAAAAGACACACCCTACCAGTATTATTAAAGGTCTATATGTATTAGACCCACACAATCAAAGTCTCTTTTATGAGTTCAAAAAGAAACAAGCAAATAACGTGCTGCAAAGATTGCAAAGAAAATGCTTACCTGAGCGTAATAAAAATAAAAGAAAATTAATGAAAAAACAACTGCGAAATAAACTCTTTGATATCAAAAAGAGCAAATGTTTGCGTGGTTATGTTGGACAAAGTTTTATCACGTTATAACGCTTTTAAGTTACATTCGAACGTTCGTACATTCCTACACATACACACACACATACATACACACATATATGTGCATACATATGCACGTACTGCTCCTAGGCAAACGTTCTTTTTTCTTATAGTTTTACTTCTATTTTTTGCTAATGGGAAAATCTTGTCAGATCGCTTTGAAAAGCAAAGACAGTTAAGACTTATTTGTTTTTGCACAACAACAGAAACTCAAACACTCACACATATAAAATACCTGCGTACATATATTCACATACAACATATAAAAAATTTATGGTTTATGATATTTAGTTGGATATTAAATATCTGCCTGCCCGTAGTCTACAATTAACTGGCATATGAATTTAATAATAAATAATTTTGTCACCATTTATTCGCCATCACTATTGGCTCCATCGTCCGACAAAGAAATACCCGTTGAAAGGAAACAATAATTATGAGCTGCTCTAATAAATTGTCCCCGCATGTAATCAAGAATACGAAGCATTTGCTGGTTACTTGTGATTTGATCTTAAATTACAATATTGCGTGTTAATAATCTTCTGTGAGCGATAACTATGATTTATAATATTTTATGTGCAGCACAGACAAGAATTTTATTTTAGCATTCTTAGTGCGCCTTCAGTTACTTCAACACACACCCATTTTATCAGCATTAACGAATAAGACTCTTTTTGAGAGGAGAGACATTTCTTCTTGTCATTAGAATATATCTTATCTGAAGGTGTATAATTCATCAGAGCCGGCAGTCAGTCAGTCAGTCAGTCAGTCAGTTAGTCAGTCAGTTGGCCGGTAACGTGGTTAGTTCATGTGTTGTTGTGGATTGTTGCAAGAGTTGAAATTAGAAAGTAGCCTGAAGAATGACAGCGACTGTTGTCTTAAACTGCAAAAATATATGCGATTTTAATTTAGTTTTAGCCACACTTTATTTCATTCTCTTTCCATATTTTTTTCTAATGCTGTTCTCTAGCGAAAAGATACCGCAGCGCATTATAATAAGCACCTACTGATGGCAAGTTGGAGGACGACAGCAACTATGACGTGACTTTTGGCACTTTTTTCTTTTTTGCAAGATTTATTATAATTTTAAAGCTGTCAAAGGATAATTATTGCATACAATCTATGCTGGCAGATTTTCTTGCGATGGAAATGATGCCCAAGTTTTTATTTAACATTTCAATTAGCTGCCATATCGGAATACTTGAGAATTAATTTAGTTTTAATGCTTTTATGATTAAATGTTGCAGTTAATTAAAAGCTGAATCTAATAATTTCTTTGTTTGCTAGTGTGATTTGTAAAATATTGTATAAAAATTTTAGCTGAATTTTTCTAAATTGCTTTTAATTGTTTGTACGATTTTTATTCAAGCTCTTATAATAAATAATAAACAGTTCGATGCCAGCGACTTACAAATAAAAAGTTTAAAAAAGCTGTGGCTTATACTAACCCAATAATAGGTCAATAACAAATAGTATGCTCAATTGTACTTAAGGATATTCAAAACTAAAACATTTACTTAAGAAAATATGAAACAAGAAATGAGAAAATTAGGGCATGAAAGATATAATCAAACGGCAGCACGGGGACTCACCCAAAGTGTGTTGCCATTCGGTTTGGTACAGGTCTCATACCCTTTTTCCAATAAAATTGCAACAAATCGAAACTGTTATCACATTTAATTAAAGCCATTTAACGAGTGGTAGTAAATAAGAGTACACTTGAGTATTAATAATGACAGTGTAGCGGTTTTCGAAAACAACCGGGCTGCTCTATTGTACAAGTTGAATATATAAAACTGATTTTGAATTTCCCTTAGAATATTTGTCATATCCTTCTAAATTAAAAAAATTTTTCGCAAATTATTATTAAAAAAATATTATTATTAATTAAACTTAATTTAGCAATAAATAGTTCGATATATAATTTAATTATTTTTTATCTACAAACTTTCTGTTTCGTTGCAGCCTGCAGCTATTTATTAATTAATATGTTTGCTTCCCTTTCAACCATAATGATTGAATGTCATAAGACATCCGAACTCCACTAGACACCCCTTAAGGATCACACCTTAAAACATATTCAAAATATTACAGCATATTTTTCCATAATCATCATTTCATCATAATTTAAAATAAATAAAAATGATATATGACATGAATTCAATATAAAAAAAGTAGTGAGAGCCGGGCAAATACCATACAATTTACAAGAACCAGCAGTCGGCCGCAGTGTAGGATGTATGAATCAACACTTTTCGCAACAATAATATGAAAATATGAAGGCAGGCATGTGCACTCTTACATGCTCATCAAATTTTTAATAAAGATGTGCTTTTCTAATTTTCTTTTCACAAGTACGTAACTAACAAACAAACAAACGAATAATAAAAAAACAGCCTTCATTTTGAAAAGGACATCTTTATTAATATCATCTGCATAGAACTTGGAATGATTTAAGCAAAAAGAAAATATGTAAAATGAATAGAAACGTCGAAGCGTGCTTGTGATTAAAAGGACTCTCTGTGAAAAAATAATAAAAAAAAATTATAAAAAAAAAATTTATATAAAAACATATTCAATAGCCCAGTTGCTGCGAACCAGTTGCACGTGTTGTATTTTTCGATCCAGTTGTGAATTAAATAAAATTTATTCGGAAAATATTTTTGGATTTAAGAAACAGCGAAATACTTCTTGTATTTGAATTTTTGATTTATTGAATGAAAATTCAACAGAAAAATACTTTTTGCATCTCAATTCTCGATTTATTTAATGGCAGTTCAACTTCAAAAAGGAAGTTAGTTTTTGTTTTTCGATATTTTGCTCGAAACTTTTCGCAAGATCTAATCCTTTAGGAATAAAATTATCTTGTGTGGAGTGGTGTTTCAGGGTATATTTTAAAGAGATGGCAGAGAAACTGATCGGGAATAGTAGGCAGTGTTGTCAGCAGTTTGTGGTGTTTTTTTCGATTCATCGACGCAAAAAATTTTGAATTTGGTGCTCGTGCCGTTTCAAATAAATTTCGGTGCTTTTTTGGTCGTGGCGGTGGCACTAAATAACACAATAAAAAGAAATATCCAAGGCAGTGATAACCGTAGTAAATACACCCACGAGAACTGATGGCGGAAGCATAGTGATTTCCAAAAACTTCATTTTTATGTTGTGCGTTGTAGGTTGTTGTTGTTTTTGACAAGTTTTGCATACTTTCGCTTGTTACTTGATGTGTTGAACAGAATATTTAATGTTGTTTATTTTTCATATTTTCCAATTACCCTATTCTTCAACATCTCAAAGTTTTGTTACGTTTTATACCCTTCACCCAAAAAGTGAAAGGGTATTTATAGGTTTGCCTTTCCATGTGAAATTTCTCCGATATTAATATAGGGCCCCATAAGGTGTATATATGTTCTGGATTCTTATGAATAGCGATGACGATTGAGCGATGTCCGTCTGTCTTTACGTCAAATCGGGACTCCCCAGTCCCCGGTAGAGCTAGAGACTTCGTTTTTGAACTGGTGGATTAGAAATGAACTTAAATGGGGTGGTATTGAAATTAAGAAAAATCCAATTTATTTTTTTCCAGAGCTGGAAGGCTTGCACCCATTTCTCGACGCATAATTAATATCAAAAATCAATTATTTGTTTGTTTGTAAATTGAATCCATTTCATGCTTTGGGAAGTCTCAGTTGTCTATTAAAAGCTAAAAAAATTTAAAATAAAAATTTCCAGGGATGAAAAACTAAGTTTTTTCGCCACATTTAGTATTTTTTAGTACATTTAATAACTAAAATGTGTAAGAAATTCTAAGTTTTTCTTAAAATCGTGAAGATTTGCATTGGTAAAAATAAATAAATATAAAACATTACAATTTCGTTTCCAGAGGTGGGAAATTGATTTTATTTTCACTCATAGAAACAACCAAAAAGACAACTGACGTTGTTGTTGTTTTTATTTTACTAACTAAAACTATTTTATAAATAGAAAGAACAAAATTGGTACTGAAAATTATATGTAACGCCAGTTGGTGAAGGGTATATAAGATTCGGCACAGCCAAATAAGGCACTTTTACTTGTTTTAAATTTAAATTTTAAATCCATTTACTTTTCATGTATATGAGTTTTTTTTTTTTAATAATATAAAATTTTTTGAATTCATTGCATATTTGCTAAAATTACGCACGTTTTCTTCTTGGTCTTAGTGCTTTTTGACACTTAAATGTTGACGCTAGTGACTATCTTGAGCACCGTCGCTATATGGAGTGCGTTCCTTTATCCCATCATTACTATAATGGGATGTGCTGCAATGAAATCAAGGAACTTGTTATTGAACGCTATTGTGTTTTATGCTCAACAAGATGATTTTCATCTAGAGCGTATGCATTTGTGGTCTCTGTTCAAACAAATGTCACCTACACATTAAAAATATGACCGACACCTACACAAAAAATATATTCAAACGACAGCAGAAGGACTCAACAAAAGTGTATTTTCCCATAAAATTGGTAGGAAACTATTATCGCATTCAATTAAAGTCTCTCAATAAGTGGTAGTAAACAAAAATACGTGGGGTACTGATGATGACAGTGTAGCGGCTTTCCAAAACAACTGTGCTGCTCTACGCATTACAGAGAGAATTTGTTCTTTAAACAAACAGTCCGTATGTGGAACAAGCTACCAACAGATACTTCCTCCACTACTTACATCATCCCACTTTCAGCAACATGCATTACATATGGAAGGGCATCCCCTGAAGGATGGTCCTACTCATAAAAAAAAAATCCTTTAGATAGTATTTCGGAGTGAATGAAATGAATTCCTCGGCCGACTATTTCTCAATCGAATAGCATTTCTCCAGGGTATTTGACATGAGCATGAGAACATCGGACACATCTGCCCCATTCGAGATGACTCAATCATATTCCGTTTTATAAATTCGCATTTTATTGTAGCGCATCGTCATTGCAATTTTAATACTGCAGAGGCCGTGTGCTTGAAAAAAAAAACAAATAATCCACCAGCTTAAGATTAGTTAAGTTCTCATTTGTATCACAACACTCACCCTTTTCAGAACCAATGAGAATTCAGAAGGCTCGCTGTAGCCGTACTGTGGATAATGACATCCCTGTGATGAGCATAATGATGACGATAATGTTTGTTTTCCAGTTTTATTTGTATCTCATTGTTCTCATTGCGCCAATTGTGGATTACTTTTTCTGACGGTTTATATGGAACGTTTTTATAAGTTGTATTATTATGATTTCTTGATTGTCTGTAACGTGGGTGCGTTTGTACTGAAAACAACTGCGGAAATTTCAAAATAAGCATTTCGAGCATTTGCTGATATGAACACATCTTTTAATCCTCGTAACCTTTAATATATATATATATATATATATATATATATATATATATTTACTTTAAATAAAAGATCCTTTACAATCTGATGCAACTAATAACGAACTCTCTCACTCGGGGTTTTGTTCATGTGTTCCTTTTTTTTTGTTTTTGTATATACCAAACATGTCGACAAGTATTTACTTCCTTTGGATTCATTTGTGTTAGAAATACACACTCGTAGTTTTGCATCAAACGTCTTTATTAAACTCAAACTCTCCATTTCATCGTCTTTATTATGAGCACAAGACTTGTGTATTTCATAATTCATTTCTTTTGTAGTTTATGCGCCCTGATTTATTTATTTATTTTTCAAAATAAATATTTTTTCGGTGATTTTTCTTGCTTTTATTTTAATTTCTATAATTGTACCGACGTAACAATCTCCTTATCTGATCACCTATCAAATAGTTTCTTATTTTTATCACACACACATACATGTACATCTTTTTCGTTTAATTATATTTTGCAAAATATTATTACAACTATTTTTAATAAATTTTTTCTCTTGCTTGTGATAATTTAATCCCCGATGAGTTGCTGAAAACAATACCGAATATGAAAAGAATCTTCCTGTTACATTCGTTACAGGCATTGAGATAATTGTTTTGGAAAAATATTGTATTTCTTTAGTTTTATTATTTTCATATAGTTTTGGATACATTTCATATATATTTTTGGTGTACAAGTTTTAATGGAATCAACCGAAAATTGTGCAATTCTGCAATTCGTTTATATGCAGTACAAACATTGTTTATCTCTATTTAATAAGTCTGATAAAAATTATTAATTTCCGTTTATCTATTTCGAAATTAACAATTTTTATCAAAGCTTTAATACTGAATAAACAAACATTTAGGACTTTATTTTAATATACTTTTGATGGTGCTTGACAAATGGCTGCGCAAGTGCGATGTCACAACATGCCAAAGAGTATTCTAAAATTTAAAGTTTTTAAAACTAAATCAGTGACGAACTTTTTAGTGTTTTAAAGGTGCTAAGAATATGTATATTAATTTGTGTCATTGAAATTGAATCATTCCTTAATATTGATTTTCTTTCCAAAACCTTTAAATTTATTTAAAAAGGATAGTCCAAACAAAATGCACGATGTTAACTGTTAATTAAACAAAAAGTTCTCAAACAAGTATCTCATTAATTTTTGTTATGACAGCAGGACCTATGAGAATTATGTGAGAAAGAAAATGTCAGCCAAGTGCTCGCCATGGTTTCGGCGGCATCCCTCTATTTGATGGTCCATAATTTCCAAGACTCTGAGACATAATTGAGGTTCAATAAAGGTAACATACCAAATTATTTCATCTTTTAGCTTTTGAATTCTTCTTGGCACTTTTCCTTTTAGATATCCTCAAAGAAAGAAGTCCTACCCTACGGTGTCGAACCACATCAAGATCGCCAAGGCGTGTTATAACACGGCTATTGAATTTCCCACGCAAAAGAGCCATTATTTCGTGGGCTGTGTGGCAAATGACACCATCCTATTGGAGCCATATATCGTGCAGATCTATTTTCACAATTTTTGGTCACGAGATGTCTGTTGTCATCTCACGATAGCGAACACTATTCATGGTATCTACTTGGCCAACCGAATTTTCGATGAAGCACGGCCTGAGAATGCCAGAACGTCCAGCCCATGAACGGTTAAACTAGTGAACACAAGACTACGTGCCTTAGATCCTCAGCTCGGCTCAGCACGAATATGTTGTAGTAGTTTTATGCTCTGCATTAGTGCAAGACTGTGGTAGTTGCTATTGACTTGTCTCCATGACGAAGGCGTAGCATTGGTCTCTGAGCAATAAAGACTGTCTTGTCCCAAAAGAGCAGAATACAGAATCCTTCTTTACCGGTACCTGTAGCAAAATATACACTGGCTAAGTAATACGTAAAAAAAATTTTCTATCTTCTATCCTGTCCTCAATTTTGCTGATCTTAACTTTATCTCCCCCCCTTTCTAGGTCATCCTCTGAGAGATATTCCAAGATAAAAACTATATCTCATAAGACTGAAGTCTAACGGAGTCAAGTTGCGTGATCGTTACAGTCAATTAACGTCACTACGATGTGAGATAATACGGGCATTGAATTTCTCGAGGAAATGCGCCATTGAAGCCAAAAGTCGTCCAGATCCAAATTTACAACTCCTCGTCTCTAGAGGTCTATTATCATCTTACGATAGCAAACACCATTCTCGGTAACTGTTGGGGCGACCTAATTTTTGAGGAAATACAACCTGATTACGCCGTCATTTCAAGAAAGGGGCCAAACAGTCACTCTTTGGATGTGCAAAAATGTTTTACTACGAGAAACTTCTAAAGCATGTGCCCGTGGAAGAAGTTTATAATGCTAAGCTTAAGTTCAATTATGTTAAAAATTTGTACCCAGAAGAAACATGCACTTTCTTTTGAAACAGTGTTCAAAAACATGTTCGGCTGAACACCAGATATCTGTGATGTGGAACTTGTGTTATACGTACGTAGGGACAATTAATTTTAACATCATCTATTTTAATGGACAACTTCCTTGGGTTTTTATTAGTTATTGTAACATATTTAATGCAAACTTTTTTATACATAAATTTCAGTTTAAGTTCACTTGCAATAAAGCACATAAATCGGTACTAAAAAGCCAATAAGAAACTTTAATAACATTCTGAAATAGATTCGGCTGCATCTACAACTAAAACTTACATATAATCTATTTTATTTCTGAAAATCTCAACCCACCTTTAAGGCCTTTCACAGTGTGTGGTAGTGGTGTTTAGTGTTAAAGGAAAAGTTAAATTAAACTATCAACTAATTTGCATATGAACGACAAAAGAACAGAAGGAAAGAAAAAACAGAATAAGGGGTGGTGAACAAACAATGCGGCCATTAAAATCAAAGCCTTCACATACACAACACAATATAAAAAGGGGTTGTTAAGAAAAAAAGGAGTACCGAGCAGACTTGATGCATACGAACACCAAGGAAAACAATAAGGACATAAACTCATATACTCCATACAAATACATGTTTGAGTAATTATTTTAATAGTTGATAATAATGGGTATAATAATCATAACATCTATACAAACATAAATTTATATGTCCACATGTATTTATTAATGCATGTGTGTGTGTGTGTGAAAGAGTATGTGAGTGCTTGCAGAGGAAACTATAATGAAACCTACCCTAAGGACTTTTCTGTTAAAAGGAAGGAAGGAAGACAACACCTCTACATTCACAGACATATATTATCAAATATTGTTGTTGGTGGTTACATCACAACTTGCAAATGTATTTATGTATGTGTTTGTATGTATGTATGCACATTTAAATTTAGACTTTGATACGTGTGTATATGTGCCTGTGTACTTTTATATATCTCATATTTAATTATGTAAAATAGGAAAAATGTCAAGAATTATTTTTAACTGAAACATGATATGAAAAGTTTCTCCATGTTTTTTTTTATGTTTCAAAAAATTAATTAAAAATCATGGGGTAGTACCAATTAACAAACAAAGTGTTCAAGAACACTGAGAAAAATAACGTGCAGATTTGTGAAGAATATAAATATCTAAATTGAATGGGATATTTAAAATTTTATAGGCTGAAACTTGTGACAGAAATATATGTTTTAGGGAACCAAAAAAATCAAATCCACCTTCATATCAAATTTACACAGCAGAGAAGATTGGCGCTGTTTTCGAAAGCCGCTACATTTTCATCAGTATTTAGATATATATTTTTGTTTATACCAACATATCATAATCGTAGAAATTTTGGAAGCTCTCAATATGTTTCACTGGATTAATTAATTGGGGCTTTACATTAATTGGTTTCTAATTAGTAGGTTTTTAATTAATTATAACCTGATCTACAGAGTGCACAACCTATCAAAAGATAAGGATCTTTATTTTTATTTACGAGCCATTTGTAAGAGATTTTAATATTCCTTCTAATTGAGTTGGAAAGAATTATTAAAAATGTTAATGTCAATTTGATAAAAATAAATAATTCTAATTAAAGAGATTAAAAATAAAATATAAGAATTATATTTAACGAGAAGCTGTTGCTTCAGTTATAATATTTTTTAGCTCGGAAACAATGTCTGTCTTCTGTTCAAACTTTTCAAAACTGCAGCACAAACAAGACGTAACTTTTCGAAGGAGACAGCCTAAGAAGTCATGCACTCACATCCATAAAAGTAATTATTTTCTTATTAATTACAAATTGAATTATAAATCTCAGTAATTATTATTATTATTCAAGTTGAGGATCAAAACCGTGATTTAACAAATAATTTTTTTTATTTAAAAATAATATCAGAAGAAAAGATCAACACGGATTTTAGTTTAAACTCCTTTTAACTATTTATCTATTTCTTTTTTAAGGAAATATAATACAAAAATCCATTGTTCGCCTGTTTATTTTATAACTCAACTCACTTTAAGTTGTTACGATGTTCCCCGAAACTGATGTTTATTATTCCAAATATTCCATTTCATCTAGTGACTCTTTCGTGTGCTATCATATTCTTCATGTAAAATGAGAATTTTTATTGGCAGAAAAATTTGTTTGTCTAAAAATTGTCTGGCAATGAAATTGTAAAGTTTTCTTATCATCGTTTGAATTGACAATTTACCTTCTGTTTAAAAGTTTTTATTGTCAGTACACTGTCAGCACATCACACGTTCTTATAAAATTGTAGAATCTAACAGTTGTCTTCAGATACACTTAAAAAGATGGATATAACATACTGAATATAAAATATTATACACTCTCAATTATTTTTCCCGGTGTATTTTTGATATATAAAAAAGGTATTCTACTTAATAAAAATAATATATATCGGGTGATCCAAATACAAGCACCGTCTTAAAAATATTAGCAGAAAGGTCGTTTGTTCCATGAGCTGGATGACATGGTGCATCATTTTGGCAACACTAAAAATTATCGAAGTTTATATCCTCAATTTCCGACTGTAAAACGAACGTTATCATGATCAATTAGAACGTCAGAGCAGCAGCGTAACCAGCAGCACTTTCAAAAATAGTGGACCACAGACCCCACCTTTGAGACAACCGATAAAACGATGCAACTTTCTCTGGCAGACCACTAGCGGGTCTTTCCCACCCCACATCAGGACAATTTCTTCATTGACTTGGTCCCCATTATATACTTTATCCAACTTGAATATCATTTAATTTGTCAATTTATGCTAAAACTTTTAAGCGTCAAACAACCCGGATGTTATACTGACTGAATGTCAATATTTTAGCTGAAAATATTTTTTAGTTAAAAATATTATTTGACTTAAGACAATACTTGTATTTGGAGCACCCGTTGGATGATTTATTTCATTAATATTTTTTTAAGAAGCCAAACCAAGAAGATTTCCGTTTTAATTGGAAGGAATATTAATGCAATTAAGAAAACCATTTTCCTACCTTTCAATTTTTTAAAATTGAGATTCTTTAATGTACACACACTCACAATTTCCTAAGCGTCCTTATTCATAAGCAATTGCTAAAATTAATGTGTGCCTTAAAGTCGATTTTACTATACAAAATTCATACTTTAAATCAAGCATGGATATTTATTATTAAAGGTAGAAGAGGATTGCTTGCATATAAATATTTTTACATAAAAATAATTTTCTAAAGTAAAATTTGAGATAAAAATGCCCTTTAATTAAATTAAAAAAAGTTTGATTATATTAATTTATTGTGGAAATCTCTCTTAAAGCAGCCAAATGCCCCAAATGTGCTCCCAGGCTTTTATACGCAACCATTTCGTTCAACAAATTTGGTTACTCTAAGCGAAAACTTTTAATTTCATTCATATCACGTTACAAAGACAACAACTTCTCCATTCAAATTGCAAATATATTTCATAAATGTTCTATATCTTAAGGATATTGTTCTTTCTGATTTTAGATGCTGTTTTGTGAGTTATTAACTCTTTTCTCTTTTTGCTGCTGCTGCTGCTTCTGCGGTGGCAGTAAATAATATATATTATCTGTGCACACATACATACACATGGTTAACAATTTCTGCGTTCATTAAACCTTTTGTGTTTATGTTTCCTTAAACTTTGTCTATCTCCATGTCTACAAGAGCTTCTTTTTTTAATTTGGTTCATCATTTTTGGGAATGTTGCCATCGACTTTGTGTTGTTTTTAGTGCGGCTTAAACTTCCAACTCATTGTTAAAGATGTTACAATTCACAATTCAGTAGAATTTTTGGAAGATGTTGTTTGTTTAAGTCAGACAGAGTAGCGAAAGGTATGGAAGGCATTTAAATAATTTCCTTTTCGGCGCAAAAATTTCAATTGTAAATATTTTTTAATCATTTAACCCAATCCTTATGAAAGTGAAAGCGAACGATTTCGTTTTAAGAAGTCGTAAATATAAATTCAATATTTAAATTTAGGAAATAATTTTCGTTTTATTTGTAAGAAAAAATGTTTCGTTTACACAATTTTTCGTGAAATCTTAGCATTTGACATGTTAAACTGTTAAAGTATTTAATCACCGTAGAAATAAAAAAAATTGATTGACAAGTTTAGTTGGAACTCTAGTCCCTGCTATTGGTTCTATTAACTGTTCGCTGTATTCAAAACTTTAATGTGTATCTGTTTATTTCCTCTTTGTAAAATACTTGTCTATATAAAATTGTATAGTTTTTATTTATGATTACGTTAAACATATTAAGATGATTCATTAGTAATCGTTTTGTGAATGAAAACAATTATCAACTACAGTTGAACTTTTCAACAACGAACTTTGCCACAGCGAGTTTCTATTTTTCATAATACGCCTTTTTATATTTTAAAATAATCGCATGGCTTGAATTAATTGGTGCCTTTACCAGTAGATCTTCAAAAATTTTATTTCAAAAGTTTTCTGCTATAGAGAGATTTCTCTGTTGTTGTGACTTCCAACGAGATACTTTAATGATGCATTAAGCTTTTGTTAATATTTTTTTAAGTACTCATTAAATAAATTGCTACAAATCTAATTCAACAGTAGTCAATAACATATTTTTTATTGCTTTACTTTGTCAATCTTTATTAAACATTTAGTACAGTACAATGTGATCGATCAGACGTGATCACTACACTTTCATTGATATTAAAGCTGCGATCTTATATTAAGTAACGTAATAAGCAGATGGAGGGAAAACCCTGCTTTCTTGAACTGCGGATCAGAACTTTTTTATTTGGCTAACAATAGTTTTTTTCTTTAATTTACAATTACTTCGAGAAATAGACCGATCTGTTGTATTGTAAAATTATTTACTATATTCTCTTGTTAGTTATCGGGTGAATCGTAAAATGTCCATAGAAAAGCATCAGGAGTTTCCCAACTGAACCATGTTTTTCGTAAAACATCTGCACAATATTCAGGCCTTCTGTAGGTGTCCCAGTGTATTGATGATAAAACAATAAACTCAAGCGAATATGGAACAGGCAGACTATAGCTATTATAGTATGTTATTAATTGTCAACTTAAGGTTATATGCCGCCAAAAAAAAAAAAAAACAATGATTTGCTTATTTCCCATTACGAACTATGAGCTTTAAATGATCGTCACAGCAACAGCAAATTAAACGATGTTAGATATCTAATATAATATAATTATTATATTTATCATACTACTTAATGATATTTAATGTTATATAATTATATATTGGAATAATATTTAGATAAAAAGAAAGAAAAAATATGCAGTTTTATTTACTTGCATCGTCAGAGGAACTTAATGTGTGGGCACAGCGATCGTAAGTGAAATGGATAGAAATTCAAAATATCTGTGTGGCATGATAATGTTTCATGAAACTATAAATTTCAGTGCTATTTCACGTGGTTATATTTTTTACTTTTGTTAAAATTAAAACGGTTGTCTTGAAGAATTATCCATTTGACTGTATCTATTGAAGTTCAAATTAGAGGTAACAAATTATAACACTGTAGCCAAAAAAAAATCACTGCGCCTCGAACACTCTATTATATTATAATTGATGTAACCATAAACATAGAAATCAACAGCATTTTAAATAAATAACAAACAATGAATTGCAGCCGGCTAAAAATAGGTGGAAGTACAAGCATAAACATTCAGATGGTAGTGATATCTGAACTGTCGTTAGATAGTAGCGCAGCTCCAGTTCCACTACCAAATCATCTTCAATATAATTTCAAAATCCCTTCGACTGTAACAAACAAGTAATTTTTATCCGCAAGTTGTTTGAGGCAAAATTTTTTAAATTGTTCTACAAAAATATGTATAATTATTTAATTTTTATATTCGAGCTGATTCTTTTTTCCCAAAAGTTATATTAAAATTCAAAGTGATCAATTCTTTATTATAATTATAAAATTATTTATTTCTCGATTTCTAGTTTGCCCCAGTCAAAATAGTCCCACCTAAATATTACACACTCGTAGCAGTTCCGAAACATTTTGTTATATCCTTGAGCTCTCTCTGCGTGATTTGACTTTTAGCTTCTCAATCGTCAAAAAATGCTGTTCTTTCATGGATGTCGGCAATTTTGGAAAGAGGAAAAAGTCGTTAAAGATTAAAGTTGCTGTCTGAAACATGTCTATGGCATGTTTTGGCCACAGAACGAACTTCCCAGTTATAAAAAGGTACGAAACCAACTGCGTGGCATGAGTCAATCGATGTGTCGACATTGTCAACAACTTCTCAAATAGTTTTTCAACGAATTTCCATAAAAAGTTTCTTCACTTTGTTAATATTCTCATCGGTTGTTAATGTGATAGCAAGTCCAGGACAAGGACCATTATTCTCAATCTTCTTTCAAAAGCTTTTACCACTTGCAAGCTTTTAAATATACAATAACCGGCTAACAAATATTTTGAGCATTTCATTGAATTTTTTTAAAACAAATTGATTTGTAAAACGCATTAAACTTTTGTTAAATTTTCCATTCAACCATTAAAAACTAATAAAAACGTTTCAATTCAGGCAAGTCTTAACTGAGTTAAGCACTTCCGACTCTGACACTGTCTATTAGTTTTGAAAAAGTTTTTAAATTAGTACATATTTTGGGGAATTGTCGTTTTTTAAACTTTAATTTTAATTATGTGCTGATTCTTTTTTCCCAAAATCTTACTAAAAGTTCAACGCGATCAATTGAGGGGTTTTAGCTGGTTCCAATGCACATTTCACTGGGGCTAATGCAGATCATCAGGGAACCTTTACCCAACGTTTCTTAGAATAACTAAAGATATTTAATTCAAACTTGCACTTTAATAAGTGAGAAGTCTAATAGAAATTTCAAAGTCATAACAAGAACTCACTGATTACTTTTCGTTTTTTATTTTCTCACGTTTTGTTACCGTTTTTACTTGACGAACACGTAATCGAATCAAAATATGTTTCCTAAGTAGTTCATCTTTTTCGGGCAAATATTTGACAAGTGTAAACGTACCTTTATTCTTACAAGAACAACTAAATGCATGTAACAACTTAAGAAGCGCCAATTTATGGTTTTTAGGAAGCGATATTTAAAAACTGTTATTTTTTTTTGAGCAGACCTCGTATGTAAAACATTAAAGACCTACTCAAGAGTGTGAAACTATTAAGAAATGCTTGCTTGAGTGAAATATATTTTAATTTTATGTCTCACAGAAACAGTTCAAGCCATTCAATAAAAATCCCAACAACGACAATTAACGTCGATTCAAAAAATTTTCTATAAAAACTGAATGCGCACAAAGAAATTGCAACACATTTAATATTTTCTTCACGATGTCAACAACAAACCGGAAGTTTATTCTATTCTCAATAATAATTGCAGCCTTATTGTCACTTAATGACAGTTTTGAATTGCGTAAGTTAATTTTTCTCTCCCCATCAAAAAGCCATTATTTTTCCTATTTTCTAGCTTTTTTAAAAACCTGCACTTATGAGGATGAACAGTGTCACATACAACAGGTTGACAAGTTCTTCGAAATGTATGCCGATGGCATCGAGGAGTTGCATGTTCCCCCTTTTGATCCCATGTATTTGGGCAATATAACCATCAAAAGCAATCCGAATGAAAATTTCAATCTACAATTATATATGGAAAATGTCATACTGCACAAGTTTCCCAAAATTAAATGTTTGGGCATTAAAGGCTTCATCAATGATAATAAAAAATCAACTCGCATGATTTTGAAAATGTTTTCTCCCCAATTAATAATGAAAGCTCATTGTCGGATTAAAAGTAAACTGCTGCTTTTCGCTGTCGAAGGTGAAACGGATCTGAAGATCGATATTAAAAATGTCACCACAACAATGACGACCAAATGCTCGCCATATGAAAAAAATGGTCGCAGTTATTACAAGGCGGACGACGCGACATCCACTCTGAATATTGGCAGGTATTATTTGTGTAGTTTCACAAAATAAATTATTTTGAATAGTTTTTTTTAATGTATTGTTTGCCCACAGTCTTTCAACTTCTTTTGCAAATTCTACTCTGTTTAATGGCGAAGAAATATTCATGGAAACATTTGCCGATACCATCAACAACAATTGGGAGGTTTTACGTGAAGAGATGGAACCGCATATCAGCCATGCTGTGGCCCGTGTATCGCTTGAGACAATTAATAAAATTTTACCTACCATTCCCGATTATAAATTCTTCAAAGGCTTGGATTAGGTCACAAAGAGTTGGCAAAGAATCAGGAAAATAATATCAACCAACCTTTGATTGCCCGAGATCGATGAAAGCGAATAATTAACAGCTTTAAATGAGCAAAAGATCAAATTAATTTTTATTTTCCTTTTGTTAATCATGTAGACTTAACAATTACTTCGCTGCAATTAATAATTTCAAATTGCATGTAGTTTAGTTTTATCTATAAATATTTTTTTATAAATAAAGGGTGTGTTGTCAGGAACTGTTATGTGTTTTAAAATATGTCTGTGGGTGCAATCATTTTGGACAGTGTGCTATGGTAGATCTCATATCAAATATAATCGAAATAAATTTTGGGAATATTTTTTTTTTGTCTTGGACCAGTGCTCAGGTGATGACCCCTACCTGTGCAGTGTATTGTGGCAGAACTAGAAACAAAGAGGATGGAGTTAAGAGGACAGGTGAAGACAGATTAAAATATATAACTATTTGTAACTATATTTAATTTTTATTTTGTGAGGGAGTTTTTTGCTGCAGGTACCGACTGGATTCTTCTGTATTCTGCTCTTTTTAGTACACGACGGTATTAACCGCTGTCCTTATTGCCAAATGTCTTCAAAAACGATGACTGTCAGAATGTCACTATCAATTGTGAACTGTATAGAAACATGATTCGAAATTTTTTTTTTACCTCAATTACGTGGTATTAATCATGCTGATATGTGCTTGCAACAGGATGGAGCCACCTGGCACACAGTGGGCGCTACAATTGATTTACTCATAGAAACTTTAGATGAAAAACTAGTTTCTCGTAATGGCCCAATTAATAGGCCACCAAGATCATGTGATTTTACCCGATTGGATTATAGTCTTTGTTGTGATTTTAAGTCACTTGTCTATATCGATAAAGAATTGAACCCTGGAGATCAACATTCGAAGAGTTATCGGCGACATGCTGCAAAAACTTGTAGAAAATTAGTGTTCCAGTTTGCGTCTTCTACGCGCCCGCCGTAGCGGCCACATGGCAAAAATTATTATTCAACATTAATTTCATAAAATTTTCTTTCAAATAAAGCCCGCTTGATTGATATTAAAAATATATTTCCTAGTTTTATTATGATTTAAACTTGTGTCACTCTATAAAAAAAAAACACCCATTATATATTTTGTTTTGTTTTGTAGCACCATGTATTTTCTCGAACTTCTAGGGTTAATTATTGAGTAAAGAACTATTAGATTAGGCTCATGTTGAAACCCACGAATTTCCCAAAAATTTTTAATCCTCATTAATTTCATTATACCTGCAGATCGGATGAGCACGGAATTATCAACTCTTTAACCCACAGGAAAAAGCAAAGAGAAGATGTATCTTCAATAAACATATCAGAATTGTAAACACGAGTCTGACGTGTTACAAACATGATAGTAAACAATTCGATTGAAATACGATTGTGTAGCGACATAATACACAATTAAGCATGTCAACAACAAAAACATCTATTAAAAAATCAAGTTCATTGCGAATTGCTCTCGTATTAACAATTGACATTGAGGGTACACAGAAAAAATAATGTTGGTTTAATTACACGACAATTTATACAACTTTTAAAGTTCCACATATATAATATGATTTAAATATTATGATTTAAATATTATGACTTAATAACAAAAATAAAAATTATTAAATTTAATAGTGACAAGGTAATTGATCGGAAGCTGTTTTTAATACAGAAAGACATGATAAATACAAGTGAAAGTTCACATCAAATTTATATGTTAAACTTATACTGCAGAGCAAAACAGCGGTTTTCAAAAGCCGCTGCACTTTCATTATCAGTACTCATGTACATTTAAGGTTTTAATTCTCAACAAATTTCTCTAAGTAATAAAATAATCTCATGTAAATACAAGCTCAATGCAATCAATGAATGTTGTAACAATTAAAACTCACACGTTGTTTAACACAATTTCTTATAAAAACTAGACGCAAATAAAAAAATCACAACAAAATTAAGCTTTACTTCGAGATGTTGACGACAAACGTTCGATTTATTCTATTCGCACAGTTAATTGCAGTTCTATTGACACTCAATGACTGCTTTGAATTGCGTAAGTCGGCTAATTGTGGCAGAAAGAAACTCAACTTCAGATATATTTTATTTATATTTTTTTTAGCATTTTTGCAAACTTGCTCAATTGAAGATGAACAGTGTCACATACAACAGGTTGACAAGTTCTTTGAAATGTATGCCGATGGCATCGAGGAGTTGCATGTACCCACTTTCGATCCCATGCCCTTGGGCAATATAACCATCAAAGGCAATTCCAATGAAAATTTCAATCTACAATTATTTATGGAAAATGTCGTCCTGCATAAATTTCCCAAAGTTAAATGTTTAAGTGTAAAAGGATTCTCCAAGGATGTTACCAAGCCAATGCGTGTGGTGTTGACAATGTTTTCGCCTCGATTGATAATTAAAGCTCATTGTCGTGTCAAAGGTAAACTTCTACTGTTCACAGTGGCCGGTGAAACGGACTTGACGATTAATATTAAAAATGTTACCACGCGAATGGTGGCAAAGTGCGTGTCGTATGTAAAAGACGGCAAAACATATTTGAAAGTGGATAAACTCAAGCCAACGCTGGATATAACCAGGTATTTTATTTCGATCGTAGTGGCAGCTAATTTTCATTAACACAATTTTCATTTTAACAACAAGTCTTTCCACCTCTTTTGCCAATTCCACATTGTTTAATGGAGAGGAAATTTTTATGGAAACTTTTGCCGCCACCATCGATGAAAACTGGCAGGTTTTGCGTGATGAAATCGAACCCCATCTCAATGATAATGTGGCCGAATATGCAAAATCAGGGCTAAATAAAATTTTACCTACGATGCCATATGACAAATATTTCAAGACATCGCAGTAACTCATTTAAAAGTAACGACTGTATAATTATGAAATTAAAAGAGCGACAAAATAAAAATAAATATCTACTTTGAATGCAGGCAGGCTGCTGTTTTATCTTTTGTGATATTTAAAAACAATAAAAAGAAAAATCATTTTTAGTACAGGTAAAGCTGACTTTATGCCAGTTAAATTTTTAGCGGCAGGGATTCGATCTAAAGACATTATTGTCCTTTATATTACAAATTGTTTTCAGTTCTGAAACCGATTTGATATCTCTCGATAACGATCTGATACTATTAATAATAATTCAATAACAAGACAAGTTAACACTAAATCAAAACCCCAATTCAAACAAAAACATGATCATAACGAATTTAAGAAAAAAAGGAAAATATATAAAGAAAACAATTAGAGCCAAGTAAAACAATATCATAAATTTCCTAAAAACCACATAAAGGCGTTGACAGCCTGGACAAATCCGAATGACAGAAAAACAATTTAAATCCTCATGCTCAACTTGTCACAAGTGTGAGAGAGTTTTACACAAAAGAAATAAGTATCTGCTGGTTCATACTTAAGATAAGAAAGAATTAAATGATACAACTCGTCCAACAAAAGGACAACAAGAATGCGCACAAAAGGACAACGCTGTGACATGCGACTAATTAGATAACAATAAAATATGAAAAAGAAACAATTACAAAAATAAAAAGAAAAACACTATGAATCCGAAAGGCATAATATTGACAGGACAAAAACTAATGGTAAGGAAAATAATGGCATTAGAAATGAACCTGAAAAGAAATGAAAAAAGAGCATTTACACACCTACAAACAGGACACTTTAACGCATTTTGACAACAAGCACAGCAAGTCGGTGTAAAACCACACAATTGATAATTGAATTGAAAATAAAGGAAAACACTGCACGAGATGCTTTTCTTTTGAAAAAATATATATCCTTATTTCTATTCCAGGAATTTTAGGCTATAAGTATGAGGTCCTGTCTTAACACCAAATGTAGGAGGGATATCTTACCTTTTGTGTTAGGAGAAGGTGTCGGTTGCATAAAATTTATGGAATTTGTTGTAGTAGGCTTTCGCCATAAGAAGTTTCCTGAGAGTTGTTGTGTTTCTATTTTTAAGCAAAAACACCCACTGTTTTTACATCGACCTCATAATTGCCGTGTTGATATTGAACAATGATTTATAATTAGATTTGAATTATTTTTACCACAAAGTGTGAATATTGGAAAGCCATTTTTAGTTGTGCTTTAACAATGAGAAAACCAAATACGGCTGTTGGCGGAAGTAGTGACACACACCTACGATGCTGAGGTCGACTCTGCACTCAGTCATGAATACAGGGTGGAAGTAATAAGTAAAAATAGTGACTTAAATTTCCTATCTTGTAATCTGTTATCTTCTGACTTTTTAATATTGTCTCCCACTTCCAAATTCGGGTTCAATGCATTTCATTGGGGGTCATCCCCTGAGTGCTGAGAACACAAATAGGTCAAAGTCGTAGGCTTATTAGGCAAGACTGGATAAATAGACTATGATATCCAACGACTGCTAAAATTATATACGATGCAAGATGCGAGGTTTGCTCAAAATATTAGGTGAGTTTTTCAATTTCGTTGGATACACGCATTCGACATCGTATTTTATGTCGATGTACTCGTCTTGAGCAGTTTCAGCTATTCAATATGTTTCGTTTATTTTTAACAGTCATAAACGTTGAAGGTTTTGCTTGTGCTGCGAGATTGTCTGCTGTAAAAAAAGGATTACAGAATTTGCATTAAATTTTGTGTAAACAATTTAATGAAGTGCTCGAAAGCACGATTGTGCTCTCATTCAAACAAATTCGAAAGCATGTGAATGATGACGCTCACTGTGGACGCTCCGGAGCATCAGCAACAGGTGAATATGTTAAAAAAGTGTTTATGACTTTCCAATTTATATAGGAAATCTTCGAGCCACTATTAGAAAAATTACTAAAGATGTTGGTATTCAGAGACTTGGGACATGCAGCGTGTTCTTTTGGACATGCATGTTCTTGGGACATGCAGCAAAGTTCTTTTCAAAATTTTAGAAAAATATCGTTTTTATAGAAAAAAGCAGTTCAGCATTTTGCGATGATTAAAATCCGCACTGCTGAGAGAGCTCAAGGACATAACAAGGAGTGCACATGAGAGCTGCGTTAAGCCTTAGAAAAAAGCTGGCAAAGATGTATTAATCTGAAAGACACTCTTTTAAAGAGAATGAAATAGAAATTGATAAATAAATCAATATTTTTTAGAAAATTTTATATGGGTTTTATTTTTGTTACAGGCCTCGTATATAAGAGTATGTGGGCTAACTTTGTGTGATCCAATTTACTGCAGTGTTAGTTTACAGAGATCTTTTGGTATCACTTTTGATTTTACTAAATGGGATAAGTCGTCTTACTCTTCTCTTAATTAGGGCCGTCATTCGGTGGACAACATTGACAAGAAGGGTGCTTCTTAGTAAATTATTGTAACTATCGTTGTAAGTACTAGTCACTGATCAGTTCTATACCTTCACATTTACAGCCAAACAAGAGTTACCACGAAAATTCCATCTCATATAAACGCACAATCAAATCTTTCGCATTCTGTTTCGGAGTCTGCGTGACCACTTCAGCGAACAGCTTCTTGAGTGTTATAGCACGAGAAGAATACGAAGTGATGTCTTCTTGGAAAATAATCATAGTTATAAAGGATTATTCCAACTGCCCACTTCATACATGTTTTATAAAAAGACTGTCACGGGCGTATGAAACTCAGTGACAAGCCAAGGTGTCATCTAGATCCACGTGGTAAACGCCATTTAAGATTATTCCAAACCCAGACCCTTGACTTATTACCCATTAAGGTCAACCGCTACTATCCAATGTCTGAAATATTTATATATATATATATATATAGGAGGTAGGTTGGGTGAGAGCTAAAAAGAACACCCAAAGACCTCTATAGAGCCAACATCAATAGAAGGGTAAGCCCTCCTTTAGGGGTATATATCCGAAATGCGATGAATACTTGTACCCTGGTGTCACCGACATCGGTATGTCTCACACATGACATGCCTACTGGAGAGTAAAGCAAAAACGCCAGCCATTGAACACGATATTTCAAAAAGTAAATGTAAATACGTGATGGCAATATCATGTTTTGCGATCGTGTTCCCGTCTGTGCACGTGCGTTCTCACAGTGTCGTCAAGCGGACTACGTTATTTCCTCCTCAACAAAGATGGATAATTATGTGCGATTATGCACTGGATAAGATGGCAGCTGCTGAGAAATATCGGGTGCGGCCTGGTTAATTTTCTAACCAATCGTTTGTAGCAGTTTCTACAGGGTAGGCAAATTTAGGGTTAGGAATTGGCTATCAAAGGTTAGAATATCAAGAATTTTCTATAATTTTTTGACATCCATTTACGGCGTTTTCTTTTCTAGAAAATATGTAAAAAAGTGGCGGTTCGGAAAAGTTTTAAAACAGAAACTATTTTTCGTGAGGGATGTTGGATTCATTTCTAATCAATTCCTTATTTTGAAATGCCAAAATGTTTGCCATTTTCAGTTAAAAAGTGTAAAAAATGTTGCATTTTTTCTGGAAAAGAAATCGACATTAGTCAATAGTTGGGAAATTTCACCCACAAGACTCTGCACTCGTAAACAAAGAATTTTAAATGTAAAAATTTAATATGAAAATGTTGAAAATTTTAGGGTCCCACTTTGTAAAATTCGAACAGACTATCCCGGCTGCTCGTGAACACTCCATTTCCTAAGATTATGAAAGACACGCGGGATAAGGTCATTATGGCAAGTACCGCCTATAATTTTAAACTGTGTATATAAATAGAGCGTACTTTTTTTCCAAACTTACGCTCAATAATTATAATATTTTCAATAATAAATTTATATTTGGGACAACTCAGTTTAATGATTGCAGGTAACAACTCTTCAATGTGTATGTGTACTACAAACATATTTAGGAATGTCTGTTAACTTAATAAGAAATCCCAAAATTTACTCTCATTGTCTTAATAAACAAAGAAATTTGTTTATGACAAATTCCTTGAATGAAAGCTAAAAGGAAACCCAAATGGCTGAGCAGGTAAACAAGAAAATATGTGACATTCAAGACAGTCATAAAAGGAGTAACAAACAAACCGCCATCCCAAAGACATAAGGAATTATAAAGCAGACATTAAAACGATTTAAATAAAACTGATCTCATTTGAAAACTAGAGCACAGCAAACAATACAAAAGCAAACAAACGAAATGAAATAGATCAAATGAAATTTAACCCTTTCAGCTGGTGAAACACAAACTAAAACACACACACACGCTCACTTCCCAAAGGACACACTGAAAACGACAGAAAAACAACTCATAATGGCGTATACAATTCAAATATGGTGGGTTGTAAAATAATTAAAACTAAACGATAAGTTCACCAGGTACAGCAAATATTAGCTGCCATAAAATGTCCTCATAAATGACCTCTGAAAAATTTCCGGGACAATAAAATAGACCTGTAAAAGGATTATTTAAATGGCTTTGGAAAATAATTAGAGCAGATCCTGATAACAAACAAAAAAAAAATTTGGGCGACAAAATATTTTGTCCTCAATAAAACAAAATTTATTTTGTTAATAAGACTTAAAGGAAAACGAGGTCAAGCAATTGTTGGCCTTCTTTAAAATTTAAGCAACATTTCCAAATTGAATTTTGCTCTCCGTTTTGGTAGTCAAAAGGTCTGCCCAGGTAGTTTCACAGCGACTAACAAAATAATCCTGCAGATTGTTGTTTTAGTTTTTGTGTTGTTGCTTTTTAAGCAGCTGACATGCACGGACTTAGCCGGGATTAATAGACCACACAATAAGTTATTATCAATAGATCTTTTTAAGCCGGCTTAATATGTTTTTGTAATTTAATATTATCCAACTGATCAGTACAATTGCAATAACAACAAATAAATATCTTATGTAAGTTTGAGGTTTCTTATACAGCATTTGCAACAACACACGGATGGCACAAAACAATGAAATGAAATTTGATCAATCAACTAGACTATAATTCAAATATAGTTGGCATATAGTTAAAGATAAGTTGTAAAATTCATCAATATCTTAAATTATTTAATAAAAAATTATTATTTTTATTAAAACTTCTACTCCGAAAACACGTTGTCCAGTTACAGAGAGTTGATAATTTCTTTCAATTTATTAAGGCTGGACAAAAGCTTTTGAATAAAATATTAAACGAAGTCATTTGTTTAGTTTCAGTTATTAATTGAAACATATTTTAGACGAAATAGTTTTATAAATTGAAAAGAAAACCCAAAGCAAAATAAAAATTATAATACTTGAGCCCCAAAAAAATTATATGTGGCCTGTTCAAAAATAAAAGGAATATTGATATTTCTAAAAAAAGTATTTATTTATTTATTGATTTCTAGTGTGTTTCCTGCACAGTCCTTCCCCCAGATATAATACAATCGTGCCAGAATCTTTTTATTCCCCGAAGCAGTTCTGATACGTACTTTTTGGTATGTCCTTTAAGTCCCTCAACTGTACACTTTTTTCTCCTTTTTCGACAAGAAAAGTGTCAAGTTTGTTCAAACTACTTTCTCGCAAAAGTCAAGACATGAGAACTAAATCCTCAGCTAATTATTTCAAAATATATTTTCTTATTTTTCTTTTATTTTAACCGATACTTCCTCATAGTTTTTTAAATCATGACAACAAAAATTAATAATGATCGAATATTTGCAGTGCACACATATTCAATTC
Source organism: Linnaemya vulpina (assembly GCA_963675445.1). Classification (NCBI taxonomy): domain Eukaryota; kingdom Metazoa; phylum Arthropoda; class Insecta; order Diptera; family Tachinidae; genus Linnaemya; species Linnaemya vulpina. Next base: position 14,392,302 of record OY776280.1, on the reverse strand, counting down.
ACTATTTAAGTTTCAATGTTTTGCCTTTAACAAATCACAAGTTCAACAACTTAGTTAATAGTTCAAGCAAAAATAGTATATCAGCCTCAATATAAGCAACAACAACAACATCAAACAAAATAAAAACTATGAAAAATTACGCCAACGGCCGACGGCACATTTCGTCTGCGTTTGTACTAGAGAAACACTTTCATAAAGAAATCAAAAAACCCCCAAAAATAATTTACAGCTTTTGGTTGAAACAACAAAAGCGCAAAAGAAAACAACAGGAAAATCAATAAAATCGTTGGGAAAATATAAATTCAAGATAAAACAAAAATATGAAAAACTATGACTGGGGAATATGAACTGTTATTAAAAAAACGAGGCAGTAGAAATATTTGCTTTCCAAGTATGCGGCAGTTCATCTCTTTAAAAGGCCAATAAAGAAGAATATTCATTTATTATACACAGAAATTTATTTTCCAATTAAGTGGCAGGCAGCGTAGAATAACTACGAAGGGAAAAATTTAACAGACAACCTTGCAACCGTAAATACATGCATGAGAGGCATGTGTGTGTATGCAGGGAACCTGCAAATGTGTTTGTTATATATTTAAGTGTTTCCAACTCTTAAGCGCCCGGCTTAAATATTAAACCAAAGTTTTTTTAGGTTATTTTGAAAATTTAAATTGTGAAAACATTTTGGTGAAATCTCGTTTAAGATAATTTCGTGCCAAGAGTCTGTTTGATATCTGATTAATTTCCTAATGAAATCAAACGACAACACATGTATTTAAATATTGATATTTTTTCTAAATCTTGTTCCTTATTAATACCATGTTCATACATACCCTTTAATTGCACAATTAAGGCATTTTTCTCAATTAAAGCTTTAATCGACCTCAATTTATCATACAACAAGTCAGTCAGTAAATTGAGCAATTAGCATTTAATTGTCTCACTAATTGCGTAAAACTCGAATTGCAACCCTGGTCATAAGTGTGTTTATTAAGAACTGTGCCAAAAAATTTACAAACATATAAACAAAACAAACTGAATTTTCAAACAGACTGAATAAATAAATAAACAAAAACAAAATGGCTGGTGGAGAAGGTGACCGTCGAGTTGCATTTTTCTGGAATAATGAAAGGAACAACAGCTGTTGCTTTCTCAAACTTTCTAAAATTGTCCAGTTTTCCTTTTTCTTTTTCTTAAACACTGATAATTTTTAATAAAAAATCGATCGCATTGACTCCAAGAGCTCCATATTTCTATTATATGCATGTAAAACTTCTTTTAAACCAAAATTTGCATCCATTTTCAAATTTTACAAACACGAATATTCACGAAACATATAAAAACAAGGTTTTTTTCAGCTGTTAAATATTAATTGAGTCAGATAAATTGAATATGTGTAAACACTAGATATAATTACGTAACTAAAATTACACAGTATTACTATCGGTTTAGTATTGCTATAATTTTCGTATCTGTCGTTACATTTAACTAAATCATTTAATAAGTGGTAACAGGCCAAAATACATTTGTGAACTGACTGCAGCTGTTCTGTTGTGATATATTGAATAATTAAATTATGTACTGCTCTGATGTATTAAATTGATGTTGAAATTTATTGTACCCTGGAATATTCATCATATTTTCTGAATTTAGAATGACCATAAATTTTAATTGAATTTAGTACAAATTTTTGAGTTCTTTGGAAATTTGTTATTGTCTCGCATATAAATTTCACTTTGTAACACATTTTTTTAATTCAGTAAATTTCCACTTAATTCCTATTAACTGCGATATTCCAAAATAATAATGAAAATTACAACAGCCTTTTTAAAATATTTGTATTGTTCTCTCTCATTTGAGGTCGACCCGTGTATCCTTCAAATATTTGTATGTGACAAGGCGACATTAAGTAACAAATTATGAAAAATCTGCAAGGCTTTTCTGTAAACCTTCTATAAAATAATAAAGTAACAGCAATAAAACACACTTAAGATCAACTTCTCCTTCTGACTCCTTAATTATAAAAATATACCAATAAAATATGTTTAATAAATATTTTAAATACATTTAAAATGTTTTTAATAAATAAAAGAAGCGACAAAACTTATTTTCGTAATTAATTTTATTTACTGACTCTTCTTGCCAAAATTCATTAATCAGTAGAAGAATAGTTTTATATTTTTAAATATTCTGTTTAAGTATTTATTGTTCTTCTCTTTCTGTAGTTTTCTTTTTTTTGTTTAAATTCATTAATCATTCTTTTGAAATCAATATTTCAATTGGGAAGAAAACAACTTCTCCTGATTGGATTCATTTAATAATGATTGTTTGATGTCAATAAAATGTATCATTTCTTTAAGGTTGTCTATAATTTACGGCAACTTTTTTTTATTATAATTAAAAAATCATTAGTTTTGTTTTGCTTTAAAAAAACAATTCGAAAAAAAAAACAAATCCGAGTATAGTAATTATGTAAATGGTGCTCAAGAGTTATAAATGATGGGGACTTTTTTCTATTGGACAGTTTTAATCGTTTTAACAGAAAGATCGCCTTTAACCTGAAGAAAGTGTTAGAATATTCTTCACGATAGAAAGCGAAGTGAATGCTTAAATAATATCCACACCGAAATGTGAAGAAAAATATAACTTTCGAAATTTATTTGAAGCGGGTAGAAACGGGTGTTTTCAAGTAATTAAGTGCAAACACTTTTTGAAAGAATGTGCTGTTGGCTAAAGTAGTTAAGAAAAGACTATTAAATCTAAGATCACCAATTCGACTCTGGGCATTAAGTCAGGAATATTGGTATCGAATTTTTCTAGCCTGCACTAGTGCATGCTTGTCTCAATGACGAAGGCAGAGAAATGGTCGCGTAGCACTGTCCATAGCGATTGACACCATCATGAAGTTAAATACCGGAAAGTAGACATTCTCCTTCATCGGTACTGTTGGAAAGTTTCACCGGCGAATTATTAAGAAAAATAGCCAAAAATTCTGTATGTTCTTATCTGTCTTCATCTGTGCTGGCACAGTTCGTCCCATATGTAGAGGTCCAAGACAAAAGAAAACCATTCCTAGAAAGAAGGCTCTCTTCCTTGCATTCTTTTAAATTGAGTATTTGGCGCAACTTGTGATTTACAGCGTTCAACCATCGAGTAGTTTGCAAAATCAATTTAATGACAACTTTATTTTAGAAAGCGGTTCTGTTCACTAGTCCGTACGTTCATGCTATTTAAAGTCCCTGTATTACGTTGTATAGGGCTGCAATAAATAACAGGTATACAGCGACAAATCAGCAACTCATAGGGCATTATTAGCCAACATTTAAGTCACTACTGATGGCATGTTGATTGCAAAGAGTTTCCCGCTCTAGAACTACTCGAATGGACCAGCATTGGAAGCCCATGTTAAAGTCACTACTGACGGCATATCGTTATATTTGTTGCAAAGAGTATTCAAAATTGGAACTGATCGATTGAGCGTATTTAAAAATAAATATATATTTTAATTATATAAAAATATCGCTCTATTAAATTGCTGTCTTGTCGTATTATTTTAAGTGCTCATGCTTTTAAAGCACACCCGATATTTTATTAAATCTTATTTAACCAGTTAAATTCGAATAAAATTTGGATACAAAACCGATTAATCTTTTCGTTAGATATCGAGAACAAATTTATATGAAAGAGATGTTTTTTCTTAAACTCCGGTTAGTAAGAGTTCTCGATATTTTTATAGCAACCGAAAACTACATCAGTCACCGTTCGGCTGTTGTAAATAATCAAATAAAATTATTTAAGTTTGAAGAGCTAAAAAGCATAGAACAGCAGCAAAATCAGGTTTGGGGTTAAAATTAGTAGAAAGCTATAGGGGTAGTCTTCTGGGTTAAACATTTTCCATGTTGTTTATTTAAATAATAAGTTGGCTCAGGATAAAATAAAAATAATTTTATAGGATGATTAGAAGTTGAAGGCCTTATTCACAAAATATATAACGCAAATATCGCACAGAAAATTTGTTTCATAAGCTTTTGTGAATTATTTTGTACATGATTAATTTTTAGAAGTTGTGGATATTTGAAATTTAAATAAAATATTTTTTAATTCTTTAATCACTTGACTGGGAGTTTACAATAGCGTCTCTAGTTTTTCTATATAAAATTGTGATATCCTGAAGATCTGCGCTTTTTAAAGTATTAAATTAGAGAAAACAGTGCAATTAGATAAATACTTTGTGCTAAACAAAATATCTCATACATTGACTTCATTTAATTTTGATGCTCCTGCGATGAACATTTTTATAGACCTCAAACATAAATTCGAAAATTATTTTATTCCATTTGAAGCTTTTAAACTTCATTAAGATCTTTACGAAACGCTTTAAGAAAACCCAGAACGCAAAACAATTTCTAAATGAATTCTTGTTGTTTTTATTATCACAATTTAATGTACACTTCTGCAGTTGATAAGCATTTGCAGGAAAAAAAGGGGACGACACAAAATCTTTGGTACCAGATCCACATTCATTTTTATATATATTTACAAAATTTCTTATGTACGTTTGTATGCATGTGCGTATATATTTTCTGTTTTAAATCCACATAAGTGGTATATATGGGTAACAAGTAAATAAGTAAATGTAGCTTAAATGTACAAATGCTTTCCTTATTCAACCTTCGGCGGAGGCAGCTTAACCAGCATATAACTTGATATTTTCTTATTCACTCGTACATTGTCAACTTTTATATACACTGGCATTTGTGTGTAGGTATGTTTTCATATACTCCTAAAGCTCACTGGACCTTATAACCATATAAGGTTGACATGCGACAGACTACAGGCAACAACAACGCCAAGTATAAGCAACATCAACAACTATGGCGACGGCTACGATGACTTTTTTCTGTTTTGTTGGTGACCGTTTCATTTGTGTCGTTTGATTTTACTAGGAGTACTGAGGCTGCTGCTGTTGCTGCTGACTGCTGCTACAGCTAAACTTTGCAACAACTCTTCATAACGTACATATATACATATACACACACACACACACATATATACCCACTTAGCCATGTATAGAAAAATAAACTCTTGGTAGCTGGTGGGGGTATTGCGCACAAGAAAATTTATTTCTGTTACTCTCTATTTAATTTTCCACATGAATTTGCTCTCTTGTGTTTTTGAATTGCTCACTCTTTGGTATCCCAAACAGAGAACAACAACAACAAAAAAAGAAAACACATCGTTTATTTAAGCTTTAGCAAAGTTGTCGCTCGTTTGTCCCCAACTTGATGTCTTTGCGTGTGACAGAGTTAAAAACATTGAATAATCCCATACAAACGCATACTAAATAAACATGTATGTGAATCTGCTCTTACGAGGCCATACTGCAACCAATACACCTATAAAATCTCACCAAAAAAAACTTGCTTAACCAACACCCAGCCCTCTTTATGTGTATGAAAGTGCATGTTCTGTGTTGTGTAAACGAATGAAATGGCAATTTTTTAAAATTGTCGTCTTTATCCACCTCAACAGCATATTGGTATCCAAATAGGTATCGACATATATACATACATACGCTTATATACTCATATTCTGCATACAATTCCGGAATTCTTGTGCTTCCGGAATTGAGTGTGACTGGTATTTACGACTGCATGTATGTGAGTAAGTGTGTGTGTGTGCAAGCACTGGAGGTTTCAGTAGCTTTTATTACATTTTCGCACTGCATTACCACAATGTCTTTCTTGTTGCTGTTGTTGATTAAATTCTTCCAAACATTGCTGCCAACTACAACAAAATATGTCATTCAATTTGTCTCCTTGATATAACTTTCTCACTCTCTCTTACAAAGTCTCATTTGAATATCAACCCACTTCTTGCTCTTTGATACTGTGCACTGGCATGCATGTGTAATAATGCGTGTGTGTTTTCAATTTAAATTGTCTTGTGACATTCTTTGCATATGGGGGGGCGAATTATTATTTCTAATGTTTCTTCATACAAGAGACTTTTTTCTTGTTCTTGCCTCATAAATTTAAAATTCTTTATGTGAGCCAATGATATTACGAGCTGAAGCAGCGAAGAGACACTAAAAGCTTATGGTGACAAAAGCCCATATTTTTTGATTTGGTAATATGAGTGTATTGTATGTTTGTATATATGAATAGTGATAAATTGAATATGCATAATCTATAATATATTTTCTATATACAAAAATACATTTGCCATACCAGTTAAATAATTGAAGAATTGAAAACGACAATTCCTAAAATATATTTAAATAATAATATCACCAAATATCCTTAAGCTTTTCATTTAAATATAAAATTTTTATTTCTCAAAATTTCGTCACTGCCTTGCGGGACTTATTCAGGAATTAAATATTTTTAATATATAAATAATTTCCTGAAAACATCTCATCAAGGAGTGACGATATAGCGAAAGATAAATAAAATTTTACATCAGAATAAAAATACATTAAAAATATTAAAGAATATTATTAAGATTATTCTTAAGAAGAGGTCAATATACTAGACGAATTTAAAAAAAATTAATTTAAATATTAAGTCCAATTATCATAGGCTAATTGTTCAAAAAGTATTTATTTTTTAATTCAGAACGACATGTATTCAAAGCAAGTATTTCCAAGCAGAAGGGAAAGTCCAAATCAGATTTTATGTATTCAATTTACACGGCAGAGCAGAAAGGCTGTTTTCGAAAACCGATACTGACGTATATTTTTATTTATTAGCACCTACTAGATGGCTTAGTTACATATGATAACAGTTACTGTTCTCACCAATTTTATTTAAAAATATAATATGAGAATTCCATGGTAATACGTTTTTGTCATGCCGATTCAAAACTTTGACATGAAGAAATATATTATATACGAACAAATATATCGTTATATACAGGACAGTTCTTTAGATCGTTCGTCATAGCTGGTGTGATTTAGTTGTACTTTTTGTTGCAACAAAAAAATTGTGAAATATTAATTTCATATATTAAATATTTAATATATTAGCAGAATGTTACATAATACATTTAAAGCGTGGGGGCGAATTTGAGGTTAAGAAGTAAATTTGTTATCAAATCTTGATATCGCAAAATCTGAGCTGCCGTTCTTTTCAATTTATTAAGTTATTATTTCGTAAATTTTATCTATGAAAAGATTTGCTATTGAACAAAGCATTTTAGTTGTGAAAATTTAATATCACATGAATTATATGTTTGAAAGGCTGAACGAAATTTGCATATTTGTGAAGTGATGAGGCCCATATTCCATTGGACACCCTGATCTTGTCGCTTAACGCCGTTCTCTGAGGCAATTTGAAAAACTGGGCTTACGTGAACAAACCACTAACAATTGACATGCTCAAAAATGTTATCCTATTATATCCAAGCAGCGCGTCCTGTGGAAATATGATGCTGCTCTCTCCGATCTGCGCTCTGAATGTCATATAAACACACAATTGTTTCAATAGTCTTTCTAAGACTGCAAATTACAAAAAAAAAAGATAACAGCTGCCTGATACTCATCCTGAGAAGCAGCATGAGATTAACTACTTTTAACTTATAAAACTTAATGATGACGCATCTATACATCTATTAACTATCCGGAATTTAACACGTTTGAATCCAGTGCCTATTTAAAAATTTCAACTTAATAAATGTGTTAAACTTTCTCACAATTGGTAACTTACTTGAGGTCTTACTCTCTCCCTCTACTAAATGTGAATTAAACCAAAAGCTAATTCAAAATGATACAGGTATTTATAAATAATTTTAATTATCAATTATTGCAAAACAAAAACTATAAATAAAATAAATTTACAAAAGTATGATTGTATGCACATATTAAACCGCACCATCCTTTTTAAATATTTTAAGTATTTACAAACAGTTATATCACTATACACATGTATATGTGTGTATTTATGTGAGAATATGTAGTAAAGCAAAGGAAGGCTCCAATTTAAGTTAATCATAAAATTAAAAATATATTTTCATTTTGTTATCAAGAAATATTAGTTAATAAACAGCCAATTCAAAGCACTCAAAACCACATTACCGACTACTCATACCCCAACTCATGCTCTTAAAAATTGACACACTCACAGCAAAAAACCTGCCTTACCATTTCTGTATTAAATATATTTTTAAGAGTTGCCTTTGCAGTCTTCTCCACGCCAAACACAATTCAATAATGCTTCGGTTTGAAGCACAAAGCGAAACGCAATTATCATCATTATCAACTTAATAATGCCCAGAGTAATGTCACTCTGAAATACAACAATAATAATAACAACAACATTGTGCAGCTATCAAGAGGGTAGGTACAAATGCAAAGGAAATATTTGCAGTTACAACAACATATATTTATATCCCAGCACTCACACTATTGAAATTAACCTCTTTTCTAAGAGCTATTGAACTGGTGCACAAATAGCTGAAAGTGAGTATGACTGGGTTGAATGATACAATGAAAAATACATGATGGTGCCAAAGGCAAAAGAGACGACATTTATTACAAACGCACACACTCATATTATGACATACACACAATAATAACTCTCTACCCATGCAAACACTCGTAGTGGGTTCCATGAGTACATTTTAGTATGAATGATGATTGTGGTGTGTGTAACATTTTGTTTTTGTTGCTTGAAATTTCTCGACTGTTTGGTTTTGTGTATGTGTGTGTGTGTTTTCTTGAGTCGTTGCGCTTAGAGGCGAAGTTGTTTGTCAATCGCTGGAGACATTTGTGGGCAGTTGCGTTGAACTTGTCGTCTTGTGCGTATCTTGTGTACAATCAAAAGAAAGGCAGATACGGAGAACGGATACCAACAAAATCTAACAAAACGTGCTCTTTCGTTTCTGGATAAACAAAAACGTTCCATGTTATACTCTTTCAAGCAGTTTGTTTTTGCTCGTACATTTAAAGTGTCGCCAAATACAAGACCATTTACTTTTTTTTGGGTTCAGTTTATATACTGAGAATGTTTTCTAGATGGTCTCGTGTACTACCAACACCACCACAATGAACCAGTCTTTCTCTTCTACCACGTCTTCACAAACATCATCTTCATTTCAGTGAGCTCTTGTACATACACGTACACGACTCAGCAGTCAGTGTCACCCACGACATCATAAGAAGTGGACATATAAACATACAGACAATAAGAATAAAAAAAACTAAATTGTGGAGTGTGAAAAATAAAAAATAAAGAAAATCAATGACAAAATATAACGAAAATATTAAAAACTCGAATTGTGTATTTACAAAACTAAAATAAAACATTATGGAAATTTATTAGATATAAAAAAGTGATTTAAAATAAAATGATTTTTGAATTAAAAACAATTTAATTTCTTACAATTTTTTAAAAGTTAAATTTTCGCAAAGGATTGCAGCTGAAAACTAAACAAACTATACCCGCTACCAAATAAAATGTAAGTCAAAACAAACCTAAACATTTTATCCAGCCGACGGTGTTCGATTTGTTTATTTTGAAAAACCGTCGGTGTTGCAAGAAATAAATGAATTTGGTTTTTGTTTTATTTTGTGAAAATTATTACACAATAAGGAATAAATATTTCATTTTGTACCTACTAAATTAAAATTCTGAACTCGTCCTTATGGAACTTAAATTTTCTATTTACACTAGCTAACAAAAGTGTGACAAATATTTAAAAAGTAATTGTAGTTCAGCGCTAAATTTTTATAGTTGTCATGACGTTTTTAAAAAACAATAAACGACATACCGTTTAAGCAACTTGGCTCTGTGAAGTCTCAGATTGTTGGCATTTAGTTTTGATACATCCGAATTTGTTTAAATATTTTTTAGGATACATGATTGACATGTTTAAGCATTTTAATTGCTGACTTTTTTTAAATAAAAATTATAATATTTTTGTTAAATCGCTTGTTGTCAATTTGCTTCTTGTGCTTGTGAAGTGATTTTCAAGTAATTTTTGACCTTGTGAATTATAAAACTTGAAAACATTTTGAAATTCGAAACAATAGTTAATAGTTTCTCACATTAAAAGCAAGAAATTTTAATAATTAATATTATTAATTGCGCATAAATGTCTTCCTCGTTCAAGATAAAGTGTAATAAATCAGAATTATATAAAAATAAACTTTCATAACACTAAACAAATATTTAGCCAAAAAAGTGTGACCCACTAGATTATAATTAAAAAGCTTTTAATTCAGACAAGTATTCGCTGGGGTAAACAGTTCCCAATAATTAGTTATGAATAAAACTGTATTTAATTAACAAGTATCTAAATGAAAATATTATTTATTTGCTAGTATTTAGTGGTTACTTTGTTTTTGGCAAATATTTGACTAGTGTGAACTTATTTTTAATAATATTATGATGCATGTTAAAAGTCTTAAGGATTTAAAATAAAAAACATTTTGATTAAATTTCTTTAATCCCAAATTCAATAAATTTTATTCAATGAAATATATTTTGGCCAATTTGAGATATTCGTCAGCCCAAAATAAATATGTGTGTGTTCGTCTACATATCTAACGCATTTAACGTCACTGTTTTTTTTTTTTTGCAAAATCTTAAAATTTTGTAATAAAAGAACTAATTCATCTTCGATTTAAAAAAAAGCAAAACATAAGAACTAAAGAGAAATTTGATTATTTCTTATGCCTTAACTTACAATTTCCCAAAAACATCCTTGGAGGGATATATTATAACTATCTCACACTTAGATGTTTATTAACTAACTAAAATATTTATCCTCTAATTCACAAACGATTGTTAAAGTTAACGAATGCTTTAAGAGATCCTTAACAATAGAAAATCCATACTTTAAAGGCTACTTTAATTTTAATAATCGCTTATGATTTAAGGGGTTAGCTTTAAATTATCTGTTAAGGAAGTATAAACTTAATTTACAATAAGAGAGTGGTTAAAATAGTTGAATTTCATATATTAATAAGTATATCAATCGCTCCTTAATTTCTTTTATCAGTTTAAAGCAAAATCCAAATATTTCCTTTGGGATATTTTTGGGAAATTTTACTTCTTCATGGTATTTATACGCTAGACAAGAAACTACACTTAAATCTCAAAATCTCAAAATTTCAATTTTAATTTTATTTTTTGTTCAAAAATACGGGCCTCAAAACAATACGAACAAACAAAAGATGAGATTAGCTCTCGTTAGAAAATTAAAACGATTATTTTTGATATCAATTTTTATAAATAAATCTGAAACTTAATTATGTAAAAATTATTATAAGAATTGCGATGTTAAGTTAAAACCCTCTTCAAATAAGACCTCAATGCTTATCTTAAGTAAAGCCCAGCTCTATTAAAAGACGTCTAATCAGCAAACCAGAGTTCAACATTCACAAAATATAAGTCCAGAGACAAAAAGACTTCTTTTGAAGAATGTACAAACTTTCATATTCCACAACGTTCGTAAGACAGACAGATGTGGTCCCTAATTATAGGCCTTTAGGGGCTTATGAATTTCGGTTAAATTCGAAATCAAGAAAGACTCCTTTTGCTGCTCTCAATGAAATGTAAGATTCTCGTTTCGAGAATCCATACAATCCATGACCCGAGAAATAGGTTTCAATCTATGCTTTAGTAAAATCTTAGCACACTATGACTGCCTGTCATCAGATAGATTTGTATGCCCTTCAACTTCGTTCACAAATATTCCATCATGGCTCATGTCATAGATATTTTAAGAAGAAAACTTTCCCGACATTTGACTAGAAGATGAGGGTCTCGCAACTTGAAGGTTTACACTCAAAAGGAATTCAATTAAATTTGTACTTAAATTGAATAATAGAGTTGTCAAAAGTTAGATGAATTTCCTAACGCAGTTATGGAATTCAAGATACTTAATTTTGGTCTATCGTAAAACTGGAAGATTTTTAATAAGAAGGAAAGATTTGCTATAGAGCACCAGTTATATGGAATTGCACTCGTGGGGTTCTTTCCCATCTTAAGTTGTTTTTGATTTTAAGCTTGAATCAAATTTGTCAGGACGTTGTTTATTTTTAAATTCTATATTGAAATTTTGCTTTTCACTGTAAAATTAAATCACTTTTAAATACCTCCCTTTGTACGTTTAAACTGGATTTAAAATTTGCAGTCATCATATGAATTTCATGTTCGTTATTCTTAAAAAAACGTCATTGTGATATATGGAAAATTTTAGTATAGAAATTTCAAAAAGTAAGAAGATTTTAACGCCACCGAAATATCTGCAATTTTAAATGCAACTCAATTACAGAAAACACGTGTAATACATGTGCGGCCCAGCAGTTCAAAGTGCTACCGAATTTTTCATAAAAATCAATGACTGTATTTGATTATGACTAACAACTGAAAGTATATTTCAACACATTTTGAATTTTTATGAAAATTATGTAACCGAAATCATTTTTGAATATAAAATGAATTTATTGGGCAATAAATTAATATTTTTATTACTTAAATTTTCATATAATTTCTTACTGAATGCTTCCTTCTGATTAATTCCAAAAATTTTCCTTTAATAAAGTTATTTACTCTAATTTTATTGATCCTCAGATAAGATTTCTTAGTATTACGGGATTGTGTAGGGTATATTTTTAAGGTCATTACAACGGTTGTAAAGGTGTGTTTATGTGGAAGGTATTAAAATCACTGAAAAACTCAAATCATACAAATTAGAGACCTTCTACTGCAGACTCTCGATGTGCATTTTATTCTTTTAGTACCAGACTACGTTTAATAGCAGGTATGCTGGACAGCAACAGCCAACCAATAGAAAGCCTTAAAAACAACCACACTAATTAAAAGGAGATGGCACAATAACAACAATAACAGTGAATATTAAATTATTTTACACTGTTAATTAGCAGCTTCTTTTTATATTTTGACATAAATAAAATTCTTACTCTTAATTAAAGAACCCAAAACTGCTACTACAGCTTTCATTTAAAGTTAATAAATTTTACGAGAATTTATTGTCACACAGTGGGGATATAAATAAAAAGTGGCATATATCTGTAGTTTCCAAACGAGTGTTTTGCATGAGCACTTTTGTGGATCTTTTCAGAAGGCCCCTGTTTAGGTTATCGCTGGTATATGAAATATTTAAAAGTATATATTTTGTTAAATAACTTTTTTCTTAATTACAAACTAAAGAATTTCTTATGTCGATTTCTTTTCTAGAAAATAATGCAAAATTTGTCACACTTTTTAACAGCCATTTAACATTTGCCATTTCGTTAAATAAATTAAATAGTTTGCTGATGCTGCGAACAAATTGACTTAATATAACGACTTAATTTCAATGACACAAGGAATTAGTTTCATTAATGATATTGAATAACTGCATATATTCAAGGTAAAACTTCATTGAACAAGTGAAGTGAATTCGTGTTAATTCAAAGAAGTTATTAATGCTATGAAACAATTTCATTAACACAATGAAATCATCAACAACAATTTTTGTTTGACGCTTAAATATATCATATATTTGTTATATAAGATTTTCATAATATTAACGAAAACTTCATTGAAACAATGTATACATTTCGTACATACTATGAAACTCTTAGTTTTTCAGTTCTAAAGAATTTAATACAAGACTTAATTGTATTAATTAATACTTTTTGTATATATAAACTGATTTCTAAATAGATATAAATATTTTAATGAAACTATAAAAGCCAACGAAGAGATTCCAAAGAAATTGTTTCACAAAATTCTCGCAATTCTCATTTGATATGTGAAAGGATCTGAAGAAATTGTTTCGTTGTATTAATAGAACAAATTTCTTTCAGTGCACCAGAACCATATTCAAAACTATTATTCAAATAGAGATAATTTTAGATATGAATTAAAGAACTTTATTTCACTTTGAAGAGATAATTTCAGATATGACTTAATGAACTTTATTTCACTTCGAAGCTGTCCCCTCCCCCTTTCAAAAGAACACTCAGTATATCCTCTGCTTTCTTATTACGTTTTGCAGGTATTACTTTTTTTGTAACCTCAAGGCCAAAACATCCATCACTTTGACTGTTTTGTAGTTGTTGTTGTATGTGTTTATGTCATTTAAGTCATTTTTATATCACTGACGATTTTTATGATAAATAACCCGGTATCGTAAAAAATATGGCTCAACTTTAATGCCAGCAAAAGACTTGAAGAAAAGGACACTCTTCAGCACACAGTCCTGCTACAAACGTCTGTTGTATGATACCAACAAATGAAGCAACATTGAAATTGTCTCCCCCATTGAAAAATGAAAATAAAAATATATTTTTTATCTCCTCTACCAGTCCAGCGCACCTGAAACGAATCTGTATAATTATTTCATTTATTTCATACTGATTGTCACTGTTGGGTAGTAAAAAGCAACTAGTTTTTCGTCTTGTGTTCGTGCAATAATTATAGTTATTAATAAATATCGTGTTTGTGTGGATGGAAATCTCATGAGAGATGTGAAATATATTCACGTTCGATTTATGATTTGTTTTGAAAGTTCACACATTTGGCCTGCTGATTTCCTGTTTTACTGAGAAATTAATGACAAATTTTTTCTTATAAATAAATCTACTTAAAAAATTCATATATTTTTTTGTTGCTTTTTTGAATAAATTTTGTGTCATTAAAACAAGAAAAGAAGCTGAAACGATGTGCTGCTGCTAAATAGTAATTAAATTGTGTTATAAAAAATCTTACAAAAAGGAAAGCACAAAAAAAAGAACGTAAATTGATCGTAAATATTATAAAAAATGTCATAAAAACTGGTATTTTTATTTTTCCCAATAGAGTTAAAACAGAAAATTGAACAAAAGCTCTTACAGTGGCTTAAAATTTTACACTGACATTGACTCAGGTTTATGACTAAAAATCAGTTTTTGTTCGACTTTTTTTGTCACCTTTAATGACACTTTTATTCTTGCAGCGTTGCCTGAACGAACCCTTATTTTTACGGCAAACGAGACCAGAAATCATGTCGTTTTTTGATTTTATTAAACAAAAATCGAGGAAAAAAGAAATAACTTTTATGTCTCTCGGGTTTGATGATTTATTATCGTTTACAATCAGTAGTTAATCATTAACATTTATATTGAAACTTTTTATATACATAAATTTTTTTACACCGATCCAATCTTTTCTCCTGCTTTTGTCCATCGTTTACTGCTCATCACACATAAAAATCAACGAAGACAAGAAGGAGAGAGGAGAAAAACAGAAAACATTTCAAGCCAAAACTGGAGATGTATCACAGCGAGTCGTCATGTAAATTTTAATTATATTCATGTAAATTTGAAACTACAGCAAATAAAAAAGGTCGGCTTGTCAGTCATTTCGTAGTTTGATTTTCAACTACCAGAGTGTTCATGTACTATTTAAGATCTAAAATTAAAAATAACATCTATGCTTAAATAGTTATTGTTTTAACTACTTGTTGTTGCCACAACTGCGACTACTGATAGTGGCTGCCACTAAATTTCATTCCATATCGATCGTGTGTGTACTTAATAATGCAGCCGGTATCGAAATGCTTGTTTGTATTTTCTTAGATATAAATGCTGATGGCTGCATGTAAAGAAGGTTATTAAGAAATTTTTATGACTATTTAAGATGATTCCCACTGTTATATGATTGAAAGCATTAAAGTTTTTGATAATAAGACTTGAAATAAATCAAAATATTCGGTACGCGTTAGGCAGAGTACAAATCGCAAAGTTTGTTTTTTGTTATTGGCCGGCCAACTATTTCATAGATAAATTTTTGCAAGTAAACGATACAAAACTAATAAATTTTATAGAATAAGCTCTTGCAGTTGCAAGTCGCTTTCGTATCTGAAAGATATTTTTATGTCTGAAAGATATACATGTAATTTTTAGATACTTTTCTATCTTCAAATTACGTTTACAGCTAAAATGTACCCTCGCTTCTAAAAAATACTTTTGTATCTTAAAGGTACTATTACATATAAAAACACTTTTGCACTTAAAAGCTACTTTTTATCTAAAATATATATTTGTTTAGTTTTTTATCCAATAGATACTTTTGTATCTTAAAAATATTTCTGTATCTAAAAGATACTTTTGAATATGAAAGATATTTTTGTACATGAAATACATATGCTTGTGTTTGAAAAATACTTTATTATCTAAAAGATACTTTTGTATCTCAAAAATACTTCTGTATCTGAAGGACACTTTTGTATCTTAAAGATATATTTATAAATGAAATATACGTTTGTATTTAAAATCTTCGTTTTATATAAAAGATACGCTTGTGTTTAAAAAATACTTTTTTTGTCTAAAAGAAATTTTTTATCTGAGAGATAGTTCTTTACATAAAATACACGTTTGTGTCTAAAATCTAATTTTTATATAAAAGATGCGCTTTTATATAAAAGCGAAAAGAGAAAATTTTGTATTTCAAAGATATTTCTGTATCTTAAAGATACTTTTGTATCTGAAAGATATTTTTGTACATAAAATTCACGTTTGTATCTAGAAAGATAATTTTCTTATTGAAACACACTTTTAGATCTCATATATTTTTTGAAATATGAAAAATGGTCCCTTTAATAAAGTACACTGAGAGATACAGTTACACTTAATATACAATTCGAGTGTCGTCAAATAGTTTTAGTGTTCAGTAAGTCAGAGTTCATACTTTAAGTCAAACTGCCTTAAGAACGACTGCTGTTTACCAAAAATGCTAAATTTATGTTTTTCACTTCTTTTAATTTCAGATCAACAAAAATAAATCGTTCAATCAACTCAGCAAAATTATTTTTTAAAAAATGGAACATTTAATGACGGCCTTTATGCCGCCTACTTATTTGTTGGGTCATCCAACTGGCGCAGCTCTCTCCTCCTCGTCGGCCACAACCTCACCGGCCATATCGCCAAATAACACATCAGCTCTCAATAAGCCCAAGCGATGGGGTTCACCTCCCGTTAATATGGGTGGGCAATTCATCAATCCAGCCACCGGTAAAAAACGGGTACAATGTTCCATCTGCTTCAAAACCTTCTGTGACAAGGGCGCCCTTAAAATTCACTTCTCCGCCGTTCACTTGAGGGAAATGCACAAGTGCACCGTAGAAGGCTGCAATATGGTCTTCTCTTCCCGCCGTTCCCGCAACAGGCACAGCGCTAATCCCAATCCCAAATTGCACTCACCTCACATACGCCGCAAGATCTCACCACACGATGGTCGTACTGCCCAACAGTTTCCTCTCTTTCCCATGGCACCAACAAGTATCATACCTCCAGCTCCTCCTATGCCCGCTTTCCCCGGTCTCATGCCACCTCATCCGGCCGCTATGTTTGGTGAATTCTCTAGTCCTCAATTCCATCATATGCTGGCCGGCCAAGAAAGATTAATGGCTGCTCCATATTCCTCGCACTCCAGTGGTGCATCCAATGCCTCCGACAATGACGATGATGAGGGTTATGTTCTGGATGTTCAGGGTTCAAATACTAGTCAGGATAGTCACAGTGATGCAGACGATTGCTGTCGTGAAGCTGAAGATGAAGATAATGACGAGGATGAATTAATATCGGTATCAATCGAAGATGATGTCAAGCCTGAGTTCCCTACAATGCCATCGGAAGATTCAAATGAACCACTAGACTTTAGCTTACACAAACGCTCTGGAGACCAAATGTCGGCAGCACAAAGACTACTGGCCAGTCCGAGTAGAGTGCAAAAGCCTTCCAATAGTTTTTCGATGGACAATTTATTAGGCAAACGAAAGAGATCCTGCAGTGAATCGGACATGTCCTGCGATAACTCCTTACCAGTGAACATCAAAATGGAAAATGACGAAAATGAAAGTACGTGCTTGGATCTATCTGCCACGCAAGTGAGCAAAAAAGTACAAAATATATCCTGTTCCGGCCAGTCGTCTCCTCTAACAGCCGAAGAACAACATCTCAGAATATTGCAATCGCAAATGTTTGCTGCTGCCGCTGCTGCTGCAGCTGCTCAAACTCAAAGTTTCGGGAGTAATGAAATTGTTGCAACCACCACGCCCCCTCCGATGTGGAATCTTTTGTCCGAAGTCTATCGCTCTATGCTCTTGAACACCACCTCAAATATCAAATCGCAACAGCAACAACAACAGCAGCAATATAACGAAATGCCAACGAATGCGATCTCGGTGTAAACTGCAAAATGCTGTGACGCTCACACAAACTCGCTTTAGGTTGTTACCTCAAAATGTTAACTTGTTGTAGAATTCTCATAATTATTAGATATTAAATGTTTATGCCAGTAAATTTATTTTGATTTAAAAAAAGTAAAACGGAATTACTTATGTAAATAAACGAGCCTAAAATCATCATTTTACCTACAAAAGTATTCAGCAGCATTTCATTTAAGGAAAATGCTCAACTCCTTTCCTTCTCTCCCTCAAGGCAATTTCCTTTCATCTATCGCAAGCCCTGGTGCAATACTTTGTAAATTTGTTTTCCTGCTTCCCCTTTTTTTATGTGTATCAAATTAAGTCATTTTTAATGTCCTGCTTTTTTTTAATATTTTTTAGGAAAAGCCGTTGACTATTTTAAGTTTTCCAAGCAAAAAGTATACGTTTATCGATATTATTAATCCTGTAAAATATTTTTATTTTTATCATTTTAGTCATACTATTTCATAAATACAACGAATGGAATAAACGCAACAAAATTAATCAAACACTGTATGTTACATATCTTTTACCTTTTAAAGTATCATTTGAATAGTTAAAATCAATCAAGTAAAAGTAAAAAAATATAAAAGAAATTATATATATTTATTTAACACTATGCACATGCTACAACAAATTTATTTAGAATTAATTAGTGTTATGGAAAATCAATCAATAAATAAACGCTTTATTATTATGTGAGTAAATTATGTACGTTTCTAAAAACAAAATAATAATTTTAGCGAATTTTATAAAACTGATTAAGCAAAATCTTTTTTAAAACAATAAAAACTGAATGATCAGTTCAATGGGAAAATCTTAAACGATCTGTGTTTTCTTAATTGTGGATAAGAAAAGGTTATTAAGACGTTGGGGGCGAAATATCATTTGCAAAAGTCAAATATCCTGGGGAAAATATGTTGCCAATCGACCTAGACGTACCTGTCCTTTGACTGGTGAAAACGGGACTACTAAAAGAGGTTCCAAGATCGCAATAGATGGAAAAGGGGTCAAAAATGCTTACAAAATAAACTCTCGAACATCGAAAGATATATTATTTCTAACAGGCTACTCTAGGACAATTCTATTACTGGTTACTTCCATTACCTTAACTGAGAGTGGTACTAACGACAAAACAACAAAACAAGTACTTCTAGAACATGTCACCGAGTATCGTAAATTGATTTCTTTTCTAGAAAATAATGCAACGTTTTTTACACTTTTTAGCAGAAAAGTGCAACATTTTGCCATTTCAAGATAAGGAATTTATTAGAAATGAATCCAACATCCCTGATGAAAAATAATTTCTGTTTTGACACTTTTCCAAACCCCCAATTTTTAGAAAATAAGTGAAAAATGTTACATGTTTTCTAGAAAAGAAAATGCCATTACTGATGCCAATTGAACCCCTCGAATGACAACGTCATGTAATAGTTGCCGGTACTCTTCGTTAAAATTTGCGGATCTCGAACCGGTTGCTAGTCCCTGACAACCAGACATGTGACGTATTCTGAGACAACTCTTTTACAATCAAAGAAACTTTGCAACATTTTCCTTAAAGAAAATTCTATGTAAATCAGGTTTGAATGAAAGTCATGCATAAACTAAAAGCGCCAGTTCATGTGCATGAATAAATTATGAGAGGAGGCAGGTCGATAATTTTATAGAAAATTTTTTATATTAATTATCTTATTTATTTTATTATCTGATTAAATTAAAAGGAATAAAAAACTCCTGATACCCCACTGCAGTGCCAATAGAAACTAGTGATCAATTGATCACTTTGATTTCTTTAAATACAATTTTGGAAAAAAAGGTTTCTTTGTGATTTTACAATTCAAGAATTTTATTGAAATTGTTCATTTTATTCAACACATCCTTTTTAGCTAAAGTGAAGTTGTTTTTATGCTTCTCGCGCTGAATTATCGTAACCCAATTGTTCTTTTTTTATGGCCGGCACTTCTGGAATGCCAGCATTTTCCAGAACTGTGGAAATGAAGACAGAGTGCTGGCAGGACAGGTGGTAAGAGTTTAGAAGAGAAGATACTATAAAAAGTGATTTCATTTATTATTTCACCTTGTCAGAGAATTCGCCACAATATCGACGAAGATGAATAATGAGAGTATGAACCGCTGCGGAGAGTCATGAGAGTATGAATCGCTGCGGAAAATTTGATCTCTTGTATATAACTTGGCTTACAAGTAGCATTTACGAGTTGTGTTCAAAAGAGGAGGTGAGTATTCGATTTGCGTGGACTACGTATTTCCGATTAAAGTTTTTTAACTTCCCGCTGGAAAATTTTGAAGTTATTTGTTTTCCTCCGCTTTGCAAAAATCAAGTTTTCATTAGATCTTGATGTTTTGAGTCTCTAGGAAGCGTCTCTGACTAATTTTGAGAGGGTGTCGAGTTGTCGGTATGCATGTGGGTGACCCGTTTATAACTTTTGATCGATTAAATCGAGTCTAATCAAACTAGTGATATTCTAAAGGTTATATTTCCAAGGTTATATTTCGTTTAAATTTAAAGATTTAAGAATATTTCAAAGAAAAAAATTTGTACACAATTTTTTTATTATTTCAAACTAACTTTTAAACGATTCTTCGATAGGTTCCATAAACTGATCAGCTCCTGGCATTGAAAAACCACTTCGATTACCAGGTCCAAAACGTTTAATCAGTTCGTTACATAACGTGAACGAATAAATTCTATATAATTCTTAACATCTAAATTATATATCTGACCAGTTGGTTTTCAGAGTTTCGCGTGTTGGGCATTTTTCTGGTATCGAAAAAAAATATATGGATCAAAGAATGTGCTTCAAATTTCGTGTAATAAAATGGAATGATGTGCTTTAAAGCATTTGAAATGTTGAAAGCGGCGAAAGGTGATAACAATCGCAGCCAGAAAAATTTTTACCAGCAGTGAACGTTTTCAAACAAGTAATTAAAATTTTTATTGAGAATCGTCGAATCACTCTTACAGAACTTGCGAAGAATGTCTGCAAATCATTTGGCTTATGCCAAGTAAGTTTTTCTGAAATTTTGACGATGCAACGTGTGATAGCGAAGTTATTTCAGAAATTGTTGCATATAGATCAAAAACCATTATCGTTTTCCCAAAACACAGCGTAATCCTGCTGCAGCCACCGTATTCATCCGATTTCGGCGCTTCTTTGTATTCTTTATACTTCGAAGAACGAAAAAAGGCTTATTAAGACATTCGATTTTAAGTAAAAATAAATTTATAAATGTCAGCCCAAGCATGGGATATAATGGGTGATTTTATAAGAACTATCGGAAATTAAAAAAAAAGAAAATACACAAAATTCAGAAAAATGCATGAAATATTTATTTGGATTGATAGTTGGGTCGATATAATTTAATGTTTGAAGATTATTTCATGCAAATGTTGGCCGCGGCTGCGCCTCAAATGGTCCATCCGCTTAGTCCAATTTTGGCATACTCTTTCCAACATTTCGGCCGGTATCTCACGAATAATGTTGGCAATGTTGGCTTCCAGTGCGTCAATCGAAGCGGGCTTGTCGCTATAGACATTAGCCTTAACATAGCCCCACAAAAAATAGTCTAGAGGCGTTAAATCGCACGATCTGGGCGGCCAATTGACTGGTCCCAAGCGTGAAATAAACTGTTCACCGAACTCGCCTCTCAATTGGTCCATTGTTTCGCGTGCTGTGTGGCATGTGGCACCGTCTTGTTGAAACCACATGTCATGCAAGTCAAGCTCTTCCATTTTGGGCAAAAAAAAGTTTGTTATCATCGCACGGTAGCGCTCACCATTCACAGTAACGTTGTGATTCACATCATCTTTGAAGAAATACGGCCCAATGATGCCGCCAGCCCATAATCCGCACCAAACGGTTGTTTTTTGTGGATGCATTGGTAGCTCTTGCAATGCTTCTGGCTGCTCTTCACTCCAAATACGGCAGTTTTGCTTGTTCACGTATCCATTCAACCAGAAATGAGCCTCGTCGCTGAACACAATTCTTCGATAAAAAAGTGGATCTTCATTTAACTTTTCAAGAGCCCATTCACCAAATATTTGGCGTTGTGGTAGGTCGTTTGGCTTCAATTCTTGCACCAGCTGTATCTTATAAGGCTTCACACCCAAATCCTTCCGCAAAATTTTCCACGTAGTGGAGTAACAGAGGCCCAATTGCTGCGAACGGCGCCGAATCGATAATTCACGGTCATCACCAACACTGGCCGATACGGCTGCGATATTTTCTTCAGTTCGCACTCTACGTAAGCGTGTTGGTGGTTTAATGTCCAACAATGTAAATTTGGTGCGAAATTTTTTTACAATAGCCCGAATAGAAGCCTCAGTAGGTCGATTAAACTGACCATAAAATGGAAGAAGCGCGCGATGAACTTTCTTAACAGAGCACGCATTTTGGTAATAAAATTCAATAATTTGCAAGCGTTGTTCGTTTGTAAGACGATTCATGATTAAATTATAGACCAAACTGAAGATGTTTGAAAGTGACACAAGATACAAAACGTGCGCGAGCTGTCAAAACTAGTGTTGCCAAAAAGATAATAGCAAAAAAATCACTCGTTACATATTCGTCTTGAAATATATGATATATTTTAGGTTATATATCAATATAATTTTCCCGCGTAATTTTCCCAATAGTGCAACACTCAAGACCCTCATTTCGGTCGATCTGTTAGTCGAAAATATTATTGCAGGTCCTTCGCTGTAAGTTTCTCTTAAAAACTGAACAGTTCTATCCAGCAAAGTACGATTTAAGAGTTTGCCACAATTTAAGAGTTTGTA
Organism: Linnaemya vulpina; assembly: GCA_963675445.1. Lineage (NCBI taxonomy): Eukaryota > Metazoa > Arthropoda > Insecta > Diptera > Tachinidae > Linnaemya > Linnaemya vulpina. The sequence continues at coordinate 14,369,303 of OY776280.1, read as the reverse complement.
GACGATTAACCTTGGTATGAAGCACTGAAGGAAGCTCTTCGTAATAAAATGTCATAAGGAATATATCAAAATAAATTCAAATAGATTTTCGGATAAATAATAAAGCTGTTTTCGAAAACAGCTGTTCTGCTCTGCTGTGTAAGTGGAATAAAACTGATGTTGACTTCCTTTGTGCCTAGGAATATTTATCATCATGTCTTTCTGAGATTTTAACTAAGTTAGAACAATTAGCCTATAAAAATATTAATATAGCAAAATAAAAATCTTCAAAAAAATAAAATCACATACAATTTAAGCTTTGGCCTGAGCTACCAATGAAAATTGGAAAAACGTTCACATATACTTAAGTATAAAATTCAAACCAAAAAAGTTTGACTTAATGTATAATGGAACAAAAAATTCAGAAAAATGAGACATGAAGAAAATAATCAAATGGTAACACAGGTATCATAACACACAAGTGTTAACATCAGGTTGATACAGTTCTCGGATTGTTTTTCACAATAAAATTTGTGTAAATAGAAAACTCTTATCACATTCAACTAAGCCACCTAAACAGTGGTGACAAACACAATATACACATGAGCACTGAAGATGAAAGTGTAGCGACTTTCGAGAACAGCTGTTCTGCTCTGCTGTGTAAGTTGAATAAAACTGATGTTGACTTCCTTTGTGCCTAGGAATATTTATCATCATGTCTTTCTGAGATTTTAACTAAGTTAGAACAATTAGCCTATAAAAATATTAATATAGCAAAATAAAAATCTTCAAAAAAATAAAATCACAATAAAGAATTAAATTTAGTTTTATTTAAATAGAAAAACAAAACGAAATCTGCCCATGTGTCTTTCTGGCGAAAGAATTAAAAACTTTTGGACGTGTAAATGATTTCGTTTTCAAAGTTCATCTCGTTGTGGTTGTTGTTTTAATTTCTATCATTCGATTTTCCAATTTTTGTGATTCAAAATTTTCAATACTTTTTTTCACCAGTTTTTTTTTTCTCAATTTTATTTTGGCCATGTGTTTTATATATTCAAATTGGAATATACATTTCACTTGACATTTGAATGTGATAGAATCAGTAGCACCCATTGAACAATAATAATAATAACAACAACAACAACAGCAACAACAGCAACGGCAGCAGCACAAAGCCTCCTGTGTGATAGATTTGAAATGTTTTCATTGTTTATAGTTGAGTTGTGGTAAAGTGTGCGGCACAAGTTCGTTGCGTCCGTCGCCCGTTTGGGGGTGTGTGTGCGTGTGTATATCCACATGACGACTAATAATTCTCTGCGTATGCAAACGTGCATAAATGCTGTACTTTACACATGGATCGGATAAATTGTATTTTGTTCCATATTATTATTATTATTGTTATTAATTTATCTTTATGGAAAATTCATATGACGGAAAATGAAGGGTAAAAGTGGCAGTCAGTGTGTTCGATTAATATAATAAAAATCCAATAATTCATGTTTATTTTTACACACAAAAGTAAAAACAATACGGCGGCACCAACACCAAGAAGAGATATTCATGAATTTATTAAAAAGATAAATATTTACATTCTTTCGTAATGTTGATCAATAAATTGTAATAGAAATAAACAAATAATTGTGTTGCTGTTTTTTCTTCTGGTGTGACTGTAGATGTACTTGAGGGAAAACATTTGGTCAACTCTTACAAAATTTAGAATTTTGAAGGGGCTTTTAATGGAATTCATTTGAAATATCCAAAATATATTCGGTACATATTTTCAAATAAAAAGTTTTTTTTTCAATTGGAACAAAATATGTTTAATTGTTACTACATTTAGCGTTGCCAGGCTAAAGTATTTTTCTATCTATTGAAATTATCTGCAATTTCAGACAAAGAGTTTCATATTCTTAATTTCAATATTTTATTTTTCAGCGCAATTTTTGTAAAAATTTATTGTCCCATTTAAGTGGTAACTTAACTCTAGTTTGACAAATTAATAACACAAGGGATACCCTACAAACTAACTGCAGCTTAAAAATGCCCCGTTCTCTTGCTGTTATGGATTCGTACCTAAAACTGCAAACCCATTTTGTAGTGGAATCTAGCAGTTTTCGATTCCGGTACCAAGAAAATGGAATATTTTCCTTCTTGATATGAAAAATTGCGTGTCTAAATATGTCCTTAAGATTTATTTCGTTTATGCTCACACTTTGCTAAGTGAATATATTCTGCAGCGCAGTTATTTGCTACGTTATGGAAGACAGCCTTTATTGTTCTTGTCAGTAGTGAATATTTTAACAAGAATTTGGCATGTGAAAACTTATAAAAATTTAATAAATATGGCGTGAAGTTTCATCCACAGAAAATGTAAGTTTTTGTATTCATGAATAATTTTCTTGTCAATACAATAAAAACTATTGAATGAAATTGAGTCTACAACGGTTGCTGTCAATAATGTCAATTAATAAAATTGTAGGACAGAACTGAATAAATTAAGTTTTTCTGTAAAATTTAATTGAAAAGAACTTTCAATTATATATAATGTTGCATCAACAATTAGTATTGTTGAAAAAATTTTTAACTTCCCGCTGAGAACATTTAAAATTTACAAAAATCGGGAAGTTATTGGTTTTACCCCGGCTTGAAAAAATTAAGATAAGGCCTTCGGAAGCTTCCCTGATTAAAGAGAGTCCATCATTATGTATCTATATGTGTGTAGATGTGTGTAGATGTGTGTGTGTGTGTATATGTGTTTGTGTATTTATGTAAGCATGTAACTCGTTTATATCGCTTAAATGATTGAACCGAATCTAAAAACTTTTCCTGAAATTAGATTTCCTGTGAATTCGAAACTACAGGGGCCGGTAGATCTCAAGTTACCCCAAATAAATTTGCAAAGAAAGCATTTTTAAAAGCGTTTTTTTTTATAAATTTTCAACGATCGATTCCAATGTAACTGTCCTATTTTTGTCATTGTCTTGGCTTGACATTGAAAAATAGTTATAGAATAAAAGAGGGATTGTTTCAGAGCCTTATCAAAAAATCTTCTTTGCTTTTGCGAAAACAAAAAGAAATTATTAAATATTTTGGGAATCGTCGATTCTTTAATTGTTATTTTCGTGCTGATTATTTTTTCCCAAAACTTTATTAAAATTCAAAGTGTTTAATTGAGGGGTTTTTTGCTAGTTCCTGTGCTTATTTCACTGGGGCTAATGCAGATCGTCAGGGAACCTTCACCCAACATTTCTTAGAATAACTAAAGATACTTATTTCAAAGTTTCACTTTAATAAGTGAAAAGTCTAAAACATATATCAGAGTCATAACAAGAGCTCACTGATCACTTTTCCCTTTTTATTTTCTTACGTTTCTGTTCTACAACTGGTTGGCTTTTTTCCGACTCTAATTGTAGTTGTAAGAGAAACAACAACTAATAATTGTTTTAATGTACAAAAAACTTTGAATTTTTATAAAACTTTGGGAAAAAAGAATCTGCATGACAAAGAAATTATTTTCAAAAGTAAATCCTGCAGAAAACATATTTCATCATAGTTGTCATAGTTTTGCCGAATTAAGCAGCAAAGAAAATTTAATTACAACTTTTGATACTTAAAAAATAGAACTTCAACACTTTTTTTCATTGACTTGATTGCTCGATCAATCTTTCGTTTTTGTTCAAGTGATCAACTTCATATTCGTATTGATGAAAATTGTGTCTGCTATTGATGGTGTTGCGTATTCAAGCGAATTGAGTGAACCATGCAAGTGACCAAAAGCAACGTTTTTGATGTTTTCAGGGGCAGATTGAATTATTTAAATAATTTCATGCGCGAAATGAATATAAAAAGATGAATTGATAAGAAAAACGATAAAATTACCTTTAAATTAAGTTTTTAGTAAAATTTTGGAAAAAAAATAATCAGCACATAATAATTTTCTTAGCAGTTCCCCCACGTGACGAAATACTTTTACCAAAAACTCTACATTTTGGAAGGTTCAGACTTTGCTTTCACTCTCACTCCACTCATTTCAGTGTTTAGTCTTGTCTTGCCCCATCATGCGTCACTCACGATATCATCTCTGATCGTAAGCGAATGTGCTGCGAACTAATTTTATATATTGATTTTTTGCATTTTTAGTGTTTCTCTGTGTTGTTGTTGCCTTTCAGTGTTTGATTGACAATATAAACGCAACCGCTTTGCTTTTCACTTATTCGATTTTTCATTTCACTTCTCGAAATGCCATATTCAAATATGGGTCAACAATTCAAATTGTATGAGAGCGGAAAACACATTTTTCAATATTGCAAATCGATGAGGATGTTTTCATGAAAAATATAATAAAATTAAAATTTTAGCCCACAGGGCGCCTTAATAATCTGATTCTTGCAGGGAAAAAATACTAACAATCCCCGAATTTCCTTCAGACTAATGCTCCTTTCGTAAATATAAGAACTTTCCTGTGACTCCCCTAATTAGAAGTCATGGAAGTGGTGCATTCCATAAGAAATTGACAAAAATTTTCCGCAGGCCGTTTTATACAATTCCCTTTATGCGTCACCAATAACACTAAAAGTCGTAAAACTTAATTAACACATTCGAAAACGTATTTTATAGGAAATTTTACCAATTTACACTGTTTCCTAAACACAATATTTATTTTACCAACACTGATAATATTTTCTTTTGACGCTTCAAAGTCCACCGACAAACTGCAGCAAATGAAAGAAATTCTTGCGTCATGTTGTTCTATCAACGCACACAAATAAACATCAAGGACTAATTGTCACATGAGAAATAGCAAACACATACACAGAAATATGTGCTGTTGTAAAACCCTTGCCGGGCATGAGAAGAGTGTTTCTTTTCCAAATACGTGAAAATGTGTTAATTACGCTTGTCAATGTTTTCATTGGAAATTGATCCTTTTCTTTGCTGTCCGATCTGCGCTTCTCTTTCATTGATTTCATACGTTGGTGTGAGTTTCTTCAACTCTATATGGCGGTTAAGATAAGATGAAAGTTATTGCTTTTATATGCCAGAAGTTTGCATTAGAATGTTGCATTTAGAAGAGGAATAAATAAAAAAAGAGAAAAAAATTTCTAGTTAAAAACCAAATTCAGTAGCATGTTTGCACAACATGTCGCCCGATGTGGCCTTTAAGATTTATTTTATTTGCTGCATGTTTGTTTTTTTTTTATTGTTGGCTGTTTGGTTAGATGCATAGATACACACACACACACACACATACACTCACATCATGTTGATGGATAAGTATCTGTCTATCTAAATAGCATTCTTGCTTGGTTGGTTGGCGAGAAGGCCATTAAATAATATTGAAGGGCTGAGAGCGCAGCTTGTTTTCATTTTACGAAATTAGTTTCGTTGTCAGGAGTTGTTAAAAAGCGGCTTCTTTTTTCTATGAGTTTTCAAATGTTTGTTACAAGATTTATTTCATAAAAACTTTTATGACACTTCTAATGAGGTCCATCCAAATCATATTGCAGTCATGTTAAGTGAATAGGAGAAAAGGTAAAATTTAATAGTTTTAGACTCGAACGTGTGTTCTGGCCAGCGTTGAATTAATTTCGTTACAAGTTATTTCTTGGGCAACAACAGCCTCAACTGTTTTAAGCCATGTTTATTTGGTCATTTAGTGTCATAAACGTCTACTGATTGTAATTATTTATCCTCTGATGCTCTTCCAGTCTTTGATGTAGCACGTTACTGTTTTATATTTTAATCTGTTGTTTTTTTTTTCTTTTAATTTCCATGAAAATAAATTAAGTGATTATTCTATGGCGTTTGGAGGCCATAAAACGGCGGCCTTGTTTGTTTAGTTGTTCGTATTCTCATTAATTTCGTTTCAAACTTAAACTTGTAAATTTGTTAGTTGTCTTGTAATAAGTGCACATATTCTTGGAAACCAAAATGGCTTTTAATGATGTAAATTATACGTTCTATTAAGATTCTTATAAAGAAACGATTTCCTTGAACTCTCTACTCGACATGTGATGTTGCGTAATGCACTGTCCCATTACATTTTTACAACTTTTGATGTTCTCTAAACGGCTGTTCGTTTCACGAACAACACTTTCACAACTTAAATGAAATATTAGGCCAAAATTATGTAACAAAAATATTGCTATTGCATGGTTACAGCAACCATATTATGGTTATGCTATACAATGTGTGCTTATAGAGCCACAATTTGGTGGCTACTTTTTAAAACTTGTTTGCCAAATCATTCGCTGACTGCAACCATATCTTTGAAAACTTTCACAGTTTCTCATCGTATGCGACAATTTGTAAAGACCATTTGAGAATTATATAAGAATAAAAGTAGTAACTTTCTAGTCTTTTCAAACTGAAAGTGTGCCTTAGATCCTTATGTCATCAATATGATGTCAAGTGTTCCTGATCTGTATTATTGCATGGTTATGTTAATTGTTATTGGCCTGTCTTTATAAATAAAAGAGCAGAGTACTCTTGTACCCTACTTTTACTCCTGTTCCCTACTTTTTCAGTACTTGGAGAAACAATTTACTACAAAACCATTGTCTACCTTCTAATCTGACTTCAACTGCACTCTTAATACTATCCTCCTGCTTTCTAGAGCTGGCACTAAACAAACAAAACACTAAAAATAAAAATAAGAAAGGGTTAAGCCCGAGGAATAATTATAAATTATCTTATAAATAGCGATGACGATTAAGCGATGTCTGATTGGTTTTCCCAAGCCCCCAGAAGAGCTAGAGAATTAGTTCTTGGACTGATGGTTGGAAAATGAACTTAAATAGTGTGGTATTGAAATTCCGAAGTACGGTTCCAGAGCTGGAAAGCTTACATCTATTTCTCGTCGCAAGATTAGTACCAAAAACCAATTCCTTTTTTTTTTGTAAATTGAACCTAATACTCTGGGAAGCCTCAATTGTCTATTAAAAGCTAAGAAATATATATATTTTTTTCAAGGATGGGATATTAAAAGTTTCTTTTTGGCACTTTCAGTATTTTATGGTACATGTAATAACTAAAATATTTAAAAATTTTATGTTTGTCTTAAATGAAACCGCTTTATACATAATGAAGACTTGCATTGGTAAGCATATTAAAAATTTCAAATATCGTTTACAGGGCTGGGAATTTGATTTTTTTTTCATTCATAAAAGCAACTGAAGTTGTTTCTTTTGCTAACTAAAACTATTTTACAACTTAGGAAGAGCAAAATTGGTGCTTAAAAATATATGTAACATTTAAGATTCGGCACAGCCGAATATAGCACTTTTTTTACTTGTATAAACTATAACGATACAATTGAGCTTATGAATTGAACAATTTTATTTAAGACAATATGGTGAGCAAATAATATATTGAACTTTTTCGAACGTCGGTTAGAAGAATATCATATATGTTGGCTTGTTTTTTATATGTGCATGTGTTCAAGTATTGACCTCGTATCAAATGATGTTAGCTTTTAAGCATTTCGAAGGAATATGTAATTTTTGAAGCGAATATGTTACGCTAACAGCAGGCACAAGCGCCAAAATCATTATATGGAATTTTATAAACCAGTGAAATAAAGTATTTATTTCTCGCCTCGTTGAAAGTAACTTTAAATTACGAATATTACATTTCTAAATAAATGACATAAAAGCTAAAAATTTTGCAAATTTATGTAAACGCTGCTTACTAAAAAGCTACAAAAGTGTTTGAAGTTTTTGTATAGAAAACACACCGATACTTACACGTGGGACCAACGAAGTTCTGACTATCATTTGAAGAGAAAAAAGGGTTGATTTGATTGTTGGCTTAAAATTAAATGATGTTGTGTCATTTACTTAACAGACATCACAAGCAAAAGCATTGACAAAGGCAACAAGCATTAATACAACATTTGTGGTATCGTTTCTTTTAACTGCTTTCTAAGGCCAAATTGCAAAAAAGGATAAATGAATTGGGGGGAAATATATATATATATATTTACTTAAGTTAATTGTATTTATTTGCACACAATTTTGTAAATTGTTAATTCAAGTGAAATGGTCACGGGTTACAAGTGAAACAGAATCATCAAATGTTTTTAACAACTCCAGGTGGAAGGAGGATGAACAAAAGCTTGGAGGTATAAAAGGGTTAAGATCATCATAAAATGTAATGATTGGCAAACGGTGTGGGGCAAACACCAGATAAATATTAAAGAAATGGAAGCTTTTAAGTAAATAAATAGGTTGACATTTAAGCTTTAGCACTTTATAAATTAACTAACCATTTGGGAATGAAACAAAACTCTGCTTATAATTCTGCACACAGAAGCTCTTCAAGCAGCCAACAATTCTTCTTTTTTTTTTATTATTTTGTTAACCCATTTAGCCACAGGTGCAGTTTAGTGAGTTCAAGTAGAAACTTTATTTTCCCCAACAACTTGTTATACACTGGCATTTTGTTGTTTTTGTAAACGATTTACCATAATACTTAAGCTTGCAACGTATTCTAAAATTAAGTGGATTAAAGTGGTGGGGAAGAAGGCGGCCAGATACCAAAAGGGTAGTGAATGGAATGAGTTCGTAGAGATGTTTTCTTTTTTTTCAAATTAGCTAAATAGCTTTAGTCATTCAAAGAATTTAATCAAGCTTACAAAATTGATTTTTTATTTACCTTAAAAACATCAGCAGCGTCAGCATCGGTAGCAGCAGCAGCAGCAGCGGCAGTTGAAACTTTTTTCTTATTTTTTATAACCAAACGAAACAGTCAAATCAAATGCGAAACAAACAATCGTCTGTGCGGAGTATGATTTTTATGCTAAAAGCAAATTCATTTACATACGCCTCATTTGAAAATGATTCCTTTTTATTTCGTGCCACACAAACAAAACAAACAAAATATGCTTTTTTATAGAGAAAAGCAAGAAAAAATCTGAAAATAACTAAAATAAAAACACAAGAAAACTTTTTTACTTTGATATCGATTTTCGAAAAAAAATTAAATATATATTCACACACACACACACATACACATGCAAACAGTTGGATTGCACACTGTTCTTAAGCCAAAATAAGTCCTCTACAGGCTTTTGTATGCGGTGGCGGTTTCAAACCAGAGGCCAGTGTTTTAGTATTTTTTCTTCTCAATCTCATTTCAGTGCATGACTATTTACCAGCCATCGAACCGTCCAAATCAAACCAACCCCAACCAACAAACCGTCCAAACTTATACTTTGGCAAAGCCATCTCATATATTTTTGCTTTTGACGCTATTGATGCTGATGGCCGGCAGTTGTTGTTCTTATTGTTGTAGTTTAAATTGTTTAGCCTGCAATTGCATTTAGTGAATTATGACGCTGCATTGAATTTGTATAGGAAAAGAAAAAAAGTTTCATTCTGTAGCGATTCAACTGAATAAAACCATTGAAAATATGTGAAGACATCAAAGACGATTCAAGAATACCCTGTTAATCGTGGTTTATGATTTTTAAAGTAGAAGAAAAGTTGTCGTAACTTTTGAGAAGAATATTCACACGAACTTCTACAAAATTGGAACTTCCGTTCAATAATTATTAATGAATAGTGCAACAGGCCTACTCGCCTCTCAAACTGTGTTCACATGCATTTTTAATTGAGCCAATTTAATTTTAATTGCGTAACTATATTATATCTATATCTAGTGTTCACACATACTCAATTCAGCTGACTCAATTGATATATGACAGTTGAAAAAATATTGTTTTTGTTTGTTTCAAATATTATTCAAGATGTCGACAAACTGGCAGATAATTATCAATTTTTGTTTGTAAAATTTATAGGCATTTGATAGAAAGGGGAATGGGCAACTTGTGTGTAAATTAATTGCTTCTAATCATATCGAATGACTACCTGTTGATGGAACCCCAACAAAGTGCGTTGTCAGCACCATCCTTTTTATCGTATCCTTCTTCTTTATATTCTTAATGCGCTTCTATATAAAACTTTTAATACTGTGCTCAGACACGCATTTTAAATGGAGTCAATTTAATGTTAATTGCGCAATTATATCTAGCCCTCGCACATATTTAATTTAGCTAACTCAATTATCATTTGACAGCTGAAAAAACATTGTTTTTATGTTTCGTGAATATTCGTGTTTGTAAATTTTAAAAAAGGAAGCAAATTTTTGTTTAAAAATAATTCTACTTGCTTATAATAGAAATATGGAGCTTTTGCAGTATTTTCGATCGGTTTTTGGTTCAAAATTATCAGTGTTTAAAAAAAGAAAAAGGAAAACTTGCAAATTTTACAAAGTTTGAGAAAGCAGCAGCTGTTGCTCCTTTCATTATTCCAGCAAAATGCAACTCAAAGGTCACCTTCTTCACCGGCCATTTTGTTTTTGTTTATTTATTTATTCAGTCTGTTTGAAAATTCAGTTTGTTTTGTTTATATGTTTGTAAAGTTTTTGACACGGTTCTTAATAAACACATTTATAATCAGGGTTGCAATTCGAGTTTTACGCAATTAGTGACACAATTAACTACTAATTTTTCAATTCGCTAATTGACTTATTGTATGATAAATTGTGGTCAATGTAGGCCTTAAGTGAGAAAAATACCTTAATTGCGCAATTAAGGGGTATGCCTGAACACCGTATTAATAAGAAGCAAGATTTAGAAAATATATCATGGCAATTAAAAGGTCCTGTAAATGTCAATGGCGTGCCATTAGATTCAAAATGTTTAAGGGACTGTTTGAAGACTCCAGTGGAATATATTTTTGCAATATAAATTCTTATTCAAAGTAAACGAATTTTCGCAGTCATTTTCCTCCTTCAAAGATAAAAATAAAACATTTTCTAAAAATCTCCAAAATATTTCTTAGACAAGACGTTACCAATCGAATGATAAATGCATTATATTCCCTCCTCAGTCCTGTTTAAGGGCGGCTGCAGCTGAAGTACAAACAAGCAGAAAAGTTTGGTGATTTGAAATGTACGTTGTGCTCTTACAACTATATGTTGGCTTAAAAGGAAACCTTTTACTGCAAATTTTTTTTTTTTATGCTTTAAAGTTGCTGTAGTACGCTGCTTGTTGTGCTTGTTGTGTTGTAGATTCTGCTGTTGTGCTCTTTTCCTTTGTGTATGCTTGTGTGTATGGTTGTGTTTGCGTTGTTGCTGCTGTGTTATTTTGCATTTCTAGACAAACTTTGCATATTTGCCGCTTTACAAACTCATCTTGAATAAGCCCAAACTCTTCATACCAGCCAACAACTAATTCTCTTTGGCAATTTTTTTTTATTTTGTTTCTTCTAGTTGCTGTTTGAGGCAGCTTTAAAGACGGCTGCTTGTTGTAACATGATTTATAAAGTGTTTTCTCTGACAAACAAGTAACCGACTTTAAGAGTACCTTAATGTTCCTTCCTTCCTTCCTTTCTTTCATTGCAGCCATCCATCGCTCCAGCCAGTGGAGTAAGTCCCTACAAACACAATTATTTTTCTCATATGATATTAACCAACTGTGATGAGTGTCTATGTATGTGTGTGTGTGTTTGTGCTTGTGTTCTCCTCGTATATTGTGTATGTTTGTTGCTTTTATTGCTGTACACCTTGCCTCATGTTTTCTGCCACTTTTCATGATTAACTGTTTGTTTTTTGTGTGCTGCAGTATGATGTTACCACGAATGGACGTTTTCCAGTTGTACTTTTAGCATTTCCATTTGCAGCAAAATATAAAACAAAACATTTGCATGAATGAATGAATGACTTATGGGCGAGTAAGTTTGGTTGAGTTTTAAAAGTTTAGAAGGTTTCAAACATATAAAAAAGGCTGCAGCCAAAAAGAGTGGATTGCATATGTTTTTCTTTGGCTTCATGCATCTTTAACAGGACGCAACTTGTTTTGTGCGAGTGCGTGTTTTGTAATATTTAAAGGATGTTTTGGTAGTTAGGAACTTATAATTGTGACAGATGAACATGTTTATAAAATATAGAATTTAAGATGTTTAATATCCTTATATTTTTTATCGAAAATATATTAAGTTAACTCACAGTTAATCATGTATTCGGGAATAAAGACAACTTGTTTGAAATGGGAATAGAAGCGAATAGATGTTTCTGTTCGGTGTTGGAAGATCTGGTGAGAGTTCAAGAGCGAAACGATTAAACAATTGCTTGATACGAGTATACATTCGACAGCTACGAGATGAAAATCTTGTTTTGCTTCAGGGAAATTATTAAGAGTGAATGCTTATCAGATCACCACTTAGATTTCTGGAGACAGCATAGCTGAAGCGCTTGTAAAACGTTGCGAAGATAATTTTCGAAGAAAATCAATATTTTTGTGCCATTTTCAACGGTTAGAAAATTCATCTTTGAAAAATATGCTTCACGAGCACACTACAGGACATCAAGGTAGCTCTGCTATTATATTCGATATATGCAAAATAATACTATTAAATAGCAGTGAAATTTACGCCTTAACTTTTGTCAGTACTACAAATCTCCTGTCAGATTTGAACCTCTTCTTTAAGATTGATAAATTGCGTTTGGAAATATTACAAGTCATTGAAAAAAATAAAAATTATTCGACAAAAATGTAGAGGAACTGGCTCGCACATCATAACACCGCGAGTTAAAATATTTACGTATTCAACTTCGTCACCGCCTGAGAAGGAAATGTAGTTAAAAGCAGTTAATCTTAAGTTGCTGGTGGAGAGAAATACTACGCTCCGCCGGAATAGTAAAAATCTATCGCAATTTGGTGCTGCACTACGCACTACTCCGGCTTCAAATATGGAGAGAATTGAAAAGGAAATAAAAAATAAAATATATATGGAAAACGGTGGACCTTAAAACTTATCCCTTCATCTTCCCGCTAATTTAAAATGCAGAATAATCGGTAACATGGTTTTTGTGATATTCTATGCTTTTGAACTCTTTAAGCTAAAACGCTGTTATTTTAATTTTCAAATCAACCGCTTCTCCCGTAATCAGCGGTGATGGATGTAGTTTTCGATTATGAGAAAATAACTGAAGACACTAATTGATCAGATATATAATTTTAGAGTTTTTCACACAAAATCATTTTCATCGAGTTTTTTCGTTTACGATATCTCACGAACGAATTAACCAATTTTTACCCGGTTTACTGTTCTCGACGTGATTCAAGTGGCAAGCGTTGATTAGTTTGTGGCATCTATCAGTGAGGTTGTTTAAAAGTTATTGAAACAAATAAAAACTCTTTGAAAATGCTTCTTTTTAAGTTATTTTATACAAATGCGCACATACACAGACGATCATCCCTAGAGACACAGTGACAGGACGGCTTCCTGGAAACTCAAAGCATCAAGATCTCTTGAGAACACAATTTACGCAAAACTGGGGTAAAATCAACATCTTTCCGATTTTTTAAAATGATCAATTTTTGAAGCGGGTAATTATTAAAGCAACTACATGGAGTGACGAAAATTCGCTGGGTCGAATTGGTGCAAATTCATTAGAAATCTTTATTTAGGAACACTCCTCAAAAAGCTTCCCATTGGGGTTGATTCCATGCAACAGCTCAAAAGTTACAAACGGTTCACATGCTTGTACACACAACGAAACGCACACGCACACACATACACACACACACACACGCACACCTACAGACACAGTGAAATCTTTTAAAATTAGCCAGGACTACTTCCTGAAACTCAAAACGTTTAGATCTGATAAGAACTCTATTTTGAAAAAGAGGGTAAAGAGAATAACTTTCCGATTTAAAAAAATTATCAATTTTCGAAGCGGGTAATTATTGAAGCAACTATCGGAAAAAGCTCCGATTTTAATAATTGTGTTCTTACAATATGTAACTATATAAATAAATAATTTTAAGGGTTTTATTGGCTGAATTAGTTAACACAAGACTACGATGCATGAGATCCCGTATGCGACTCTGCACTCAGCCATTAATATGGCGTCGAGTTTTTCTGATCTGCATTAATGGGTGGTTGTGATAATTGTTGTCGGCCTGTTCGAATAACGAAGGGATGGTACTGGTCGCTGGTTATAATACAAAAGATTAATACCGTCATATACTGAAATAGTAGAATACTTGTAGCGGCAGAATAAAGATCAAAATAGTTCACTAATATTTTCTATCTTTTAATCTGTCCTCATTATATTTTGTTCTTTTAACAGTATCCCCGCTATCATAGTTCTGGCACAGTGCCAGATATGTGAGCGTCATCTTCTTAGTGATGATCCAAGACAAAAAAAAGAAAAAGTTGTAGACATAAGACAATTATATGGAACCAATATTGAGAGATTAACATTCTTGCAGCAGTTTCTGGACTTTAAGGTTATAGTCCTGACGAGGTAAACAATAAGTCATGAAACCCCTCAATTGCTGACTTTGAAATTTTTACTAAGATTTTTAGAGAATAAAAAATCAGCACATAATTAATATTGAAGAGTTAAAAAAAAGTCATGCTCATTTTATTCAAATAAGTTTTTATAGCATTTAAATTATATGCAATTAAAATTGAGACGACAGTGTTGATAACGTGACAGATTCAGAATGACATGATCTATAAATCATGAGACACAAGGAATGGATAGTCAATTTAAATTTAATTACCCAGTTCATACAGTAGAGCATAAACAGCAGTTTTCGAAGGCCCTCCGCACTTACTTATTGGGTGCCACCACTTACTTATTGGGTGGCTTAAATGAATTTGACAACATTTTTATTTGTAAAAGGCTTATCAAGAAAGAGTGTGCGATAACTGCAGCAATGCGAAAGCGATGGTAACACCCTTTAAAATTCCGTGTTACCGTTTGATTATTTTCTTTCGTGTTATTATATATTATTTGTTATTAGAATAATTTTATATTTTTAATAATGAAATTGAATTAAAGCACTCACCCTTTTGTGTCGATTCTGAAAAGAAAAATAAATATATTATTAAATTTTCTTTGTCTTTAGTACAACAATAAAAATATCTATATATAAAAATAAAAACAAAGCATTGTATTAATAACAATAATAAATAAAATATATCGCCACCTAAAATGCGAAATAACGTTTTAGAGGCGAATCTAAAAGCATCGTTGTAGTTATTTTTTATTCCTTTTTTATTTTAATTTCGTGCTGATTCTTTTTCCCAAAAAGTTACTAAAAAATTTAAAGTGATCAATTGAGGGGTTTTAGCTACTTCTTATGCGCATATCACTGGGCCTACTGCAGATCATTAGGGAACCTTTACTCAACACTTCTTAGAAAAACTAAAGATATTTATTTCAAACTTCCAATTTAATAAATGAGAAGTCTAGAACAAATATCAAAGTCATAACAAGAACTCACTGATCACTTTTCCTTTTTTATTTTCTCACATTTTCATTTTACAATTGGTTGACATTTTACGTAATGTCAATCGGAGTAGAGTAACTGTTTCCGTCAAATGAATATCACACCTAAGCTCATCATCGGCACAATGAATTGCCTCAGTGGGTTTGAAAACCTGAATAAGTGGCGGCCCAAGTAAAACGTTAAAGGCTTGTTGACTTCAAAAATCCATGACTCCAAATGCCCAATAATTCTTCCTGGAATTAATACCATTTCCGCAAATTTACTTTATTATTCTCATGTCTTATTTTCTATCCCATTTGTACTTCAGTTATATTGCAAAATATAAAATTTAACGTTAACGAACTATTTACCATTAACGACTGCAATTAACAGCTTCGTTAACTGCCAGTTAGTCAACAATTTCATATTTGATTGGTAAAAATGTATTTTATTTTCAAGATCTTTTGTTTCTTTAATATTTTAAGCACCCAACCAACCATTCAATCATCTCGTTCGCATTTGGTATCGTGAAATCTATACCTCTCTACTGGCAAATTGACTCGACTTGAGAACTTTCCGCATGCCGGGAATTAAAAAAAAGGAATGCGTATAAGTTAGTAAAAATATATTATTTAAATACTCTAAATGGTGGTGAGTTATAACTTCATAATGATTTTCAATACTATTTTTTTTGTTCTGTAGTGAAAGAAGTTTTTAAAATCTTAACGAGACGGGAAGGGAATACAAGAAAATATTCTTAAGAAAAAAAAGTTCTGCTCATTTAATGGCTGTAAAAGGCGCTAATCACAACTTCAAACTGCTGAGCATTTTGTTGTTGTAATTTGTAGTTTTTTCTTTTCAGTTGCTAATAATTTTTAGTTCTGGGAGATGTGTTCTTGTGTCACTGTGTTTGTGCTAAGATTATAAGATTGTAAGAAACAAAAATTAGTTGGTGAATAGCGCGGATTGTTCTGTTGTGGTCTTCATTTTATTAATTATTTTGTATGTCTTATTTCGATTTGTGTGGATTTAATTAAGACTGTTTTAGGGAAGAAATAGAAGGCTTTTTGCATTGCCGTGACTTATTCTAAAGCATCAATAGATGTGATTTTTAATTCTGTTGATTCATTGTAGGAGACAGTGAATAACTAAAGCACTTGTTAATGGAAACCAAATGTCTCACAGGCAAATTACAAAACTGATACCAATTTGATTGCTACAGAAGTAAATTTATTTTGTAATGAATTCACTGAATCTTTAGTTTCATAGTTTACAAAACGATCTGTTTTTATATTCCAAATTTTTCCAATTTAAGGGAGTTAAGATTTCAGTTATCGCACATAACAAATACTTTCCTAATCGCGTACAAATCCATCATTCGCACGTACTGCGAAATAAGTTTTTATTGAAATCCTTCAGAAAGGATGGGATGGGGAACGCCCTTTTGCACGAACGCTAAGTAACTGAGAACTGAAAGTCACTGGCAAAAAGCTGCTGTGGTATCCTCAAGAGATTATTTGTGGAACCATTTACGCATCTTCACTGGAAGACATCGTAAGATGATGACTTTTCCCAGCGTCTCTTTTGTTTATGATAATTTTTTTTTGTAGTTGCTTGTCTGCCATCATTGTAAGCTCATTTAGTTGTGTAATTTATCTTAAGCTTGTTTTAGTTTTAACACTTTTTCTTCTCTCTCTTTAACAAAAAAAATCAGTTTTTTTCAAGTCTCGTCTTGCCATCAGATCTTCATGATCATCATCTTTAATAATTTATACACACCTTTTGCAGTCATATGACATGAGAATAATATAAATTAAGCAAAAAAAAAAAAAGAAAAAGAAAGAAGATGGTGTTGGTTTTTGTTAAAGTAGTCACTCATTGAAGCATTTCGTAAATATTTATTGTTGTTGTTCTTGTATTATTGTCGAGCATTTACTCAGACTCAGGCATGCATCCAAGCATCCATCTATCGAATTGTTAACACAAGTTCATTGCAACCCTTCTTTCTTCTTAACTTAATGTTGGCAGTCAAAGTTACTATTGTTGTTGTTGTTGTTGCTGTTGTTGTCATTTGCTCAGTCATTCAGTTCATTCATTTAGCCATTCGTCGTCGCTTTTGTCTTCCAGACAATGCTAATTAGTTTTTGTTGTGCATTTTGGCATCATGTCATTTGTATTTAGATTCAATATTTAGCGTTTTCCTTTTCTGTTTTTTTTCCTCTTGTTGTTGCTCTAGCTTTTGTGTTTCCTTGCCTGGTTAAAAGTTGTTGGCAAGTGATTGCATGGATGTTGGCTGGCAGAGGACGCATCTTATTTGTTGGCCAAGTTAACGAGTTAAAGAGGCGTAAATTGGTTTTTGTCGAGTTTTAACTTACAGTTGGTTGTTTTTTATTTTCCACATTTATTTTGTAATAATTTTAGAAAAATATCACATCATAATGTATCATTCTGTTTAATTTTGAAATAAATCATTGAGCCTTTTGTCATTCAAAGTAAAATTTATGAATAATTTTGATTGATATGTAGCAGGAATCGCAATGGAAAATATATATGGAAGAGGGAAAATAACATCTAAAATTTTAAATCTTATTAACGAAGTAGATAATGACAGTTTAATGAAGTTCTGGCCAGTGATCTTAAGGAGAATTAACTTTGTTCATGGAAAATGTTTGACTCACTGAAGGCCGAAATACTATCAAAACTTGCTTTTATGTCTTCATTCTCTGAACACTACAGAGGCTTACAGCGATTTTTGTGTTCTCACTGAAAGAATTTCCTTCATAATTCTATGAATTTCTGCTTTAATCCAATTAAAGTTTCATTACAGTTCAACAAACTCTTCCTTAATGAAACAAATTTCGTTAAAATTGGTTTAATAAAAACTTCTTCATATAAATTAAATAATTTCGTTGTTGCTAATAACTAATTTAACTGATACACCAACACAATATTAATGACACAAGGGCACAATTTCATCAAGGGCACTTGCATATATTTTATTTAATAACTGTAGACACAGCGACGGGTTCTCAGGATAAAAGAAGGACACTTCCTAGGACCTCGAAACGTTGAGATATGATGAGAACTCGATTTTTTTTAAAACACGGACAACAAATAACTTAAGCAAATAACTTTCCGGTTCTTGAAAATTTTTAATTTTCGTAGCGGGAAGTTAAAAAAATTGTCTACAACCGATTTGACCGCTTATAATTATGTAATAAAAATCAAGCTCGTTTGCATTGTTATACTTGAAGAGAAGAAGCGCTGCTAGTTTTTCGGTAAAGGAATTCAGTCCTTCTTTAATTTTGTCATCAATAACCACAACTCCTATCCATCATATAAATTATTTACACCAACGAGAGACAAAATCGATCTTTCGACAAAAGGAAAAAATCTAAAACGTGCACTCGAAAAAAAAACTCAGATGCAGTAGCATTTTAAAATGTTTGTTAACTTATTAACCTTTTAACACTTAAATGCAAATGGCTTTAAAAAAAAAACTTTGAAGACCTGAAGAAGAGAGCAAATAACATTAAATAATCATACAACCACACGATAATAAATACCTGGACACATACAAACACAAGCAATTGCAAACAAATCGACACAAAGAATTAAAATTTTGTGAATAAATAGAAACATGTACGCTCTCCATGCCACCAGGCATATCATCAACAGCATCCTCATCATGGTTGCGTTGACTCTGCAAAACTTTGAGAATTGGCGGCTGGAAAAGGTTGGCTGGCGTAGGTGTTGCATGAAAAATGCTCTTCGTATGCAATAACGATCGTTTTAGGAATAAACACGTGAATGCATGTGTATGTGTGTGTAAAATATATATATGCCAAGTTTTTCTTTATTGCTGGCAAAGTTTTAATTCAAGCAATAAGAAAATTATTGGCATTATGCTCCCTCGTCTTTAAACATTTCCAAACATGAGCAGCATTTACGATTTATTTGGATGCCAGCGTTTGTTTGAATTTATCTTTTAATGTACGCGATTATTGAGTTATGAACAGCTGAAAGATGTATTAATGATCGTAAAATGTTTGATTTAAAACAAGAATGCAGGGGGCCATGTAGGTGTAGACAGGTGATTTCTATACCACATTTCATGTTTAGAAATAATAATGCGATCGTTTTTATTCTCATTGCATCTGCAGATGCTGGGGAAGGAGTATGATTTAAGATAATCAGCGATTATTTGCACTATTATATTTTATATAAATTCTTCAAAATCGTACTGCAGAATCACTGTCAAGAAAAATTAGAGGTCGGGGGAATATACCACTCCAATTGACTACTTCCAGGATAATATCTGATTTTAACCGCCAAGCAATCGTAGCCTAATTTTTGATCTCTTCGAGCTTAAAACTGTCTTTTTTCTTTTTAATTTCCCAGTCAACCCATTCCCAGGTGACAAGCGGTGATTGATGAAGTCTTTAACTACTATAAAAGAATCAAGAACACTAACTGATTCGACATATAATTTCGGAGTTAATATGCAGACGTTTTCTTTTCTGAAAAACATGTAGCATTTTGTCACTTCTTTTCTAAAATGTGGCAGTTTGAAGTAGACTTAAAACACAAATCACTTTTCATAAACTATTTTTGACTAATTTCCAATTGATTCTTCATATTTAAATGACAGACTGTTTTTTCTTTCCTCCTAAAAAGTGTAAAAAATTTTACATTATTTTCTAGAAAAGAAATATAAATAACTTTTTCGAAATCTTTTGTTCAGTCTATTTCACGAGCGGATGAACCAATTTTGACTCGGTTTAAATGTCAAGAACTGATTAGTTTCTGGAATCGATTGGTGAAGCCGTTTAAAGGGCGTGTTGATTTATTTTCTAGCAAAGAGTGCAGCATTGTTTACACTTTTTAATAAAAAATGGCAACATTCTGTTATTTGAAAATAAAAAATTTATTAGAGATTAATTCAACATTCTTAACGAAAAATAATTTAATATAAAAAATCCTTCAAACTTTATCATATTAGAAAAGATGTAAAAATATGTTACACATTTTCCAGACAAGAACACGCCTTTAGTCTAAAAAAAAGTTTTGAAAAGGGCTTCTTCCTCAAGCTTTCTTGTAATATATGAAAGTTCGCTGGTTCCAATCGGTTAAATTTCAGTGAAAGTTTAGAAACGCTCTAGAGAATGATTCGCTTTAACAGTTCAAAAGTTATAAGAGGGTTGCATACGTACACACACACACATGCACAGAAAAATAATGACAGGATAAAAGCAATTATTTCCCGATTTATTTAATTTTCCCAGCGGGAAGTTCAAAAAAATTATGCTCTAAATCTATAGTGTTTTGGACAGCAGCAAATCGTTTATAACTCTGGCAAAATATTTAAAAATACAAAATAGCTGAAACTGTGAAAACATATTCGACAAGACAGTAGACAACTGCTACTGAAATTTACGCAGCCTGCGAAGGTTGAAATTTTACCTGATTGTTTGAACAGGCCCCGTCTTTAAAGTACTTTACATGCTGTTCCAACGGATATGAAATTCTAAATATTTATAAAAGATTTTTAGAATTTGGTATTCACCCAAAAGAATCATAGATATTCTGAGCATCTTGAGTAGTTGTTCTGATGTTTTAGGCTGATTTTAAAACATAATTTGAATATTATGTCAAGTGGCAAACAAAAGCCTTTATTGCTCTATTAGATCAATAAATGCGTGTGAAAGACTGCACCGTTTAATGCAAGAACAGTCTGCTTTAAAACGCAAATTCAGAAGAAGAAACACTCCGTAAGTTTTATGCATAAATTATGCCAATTTTAAATAAAAATATGCTCCTACTTATGGACATACACAAATACATATTTGATTATGGATATACACAAGTGTGTATATGTATGTGTAAAAGCTTACGTCTTAAAATTATAGTCTGCATGTTTTAATAATAAACAAATTTAACAAGAAATTCCTAGAATAAAGTTTCAAATTAATAAATATTTATTCCGAAAATTTGAATGACAATCGTAAAAATAATGAACGCAAGAAGAAAAAATTACTGACAAAACTGGAATTATATTTTTGTATTTCTGTTAAAGTTGATCAAAGAATTTTGACATGTCTAACCGACAGTCTAACAAAGAACTGTCAAAAAGTCAACTTCAAATGCAAAACAAATTCGTATTTTTACTAACGTAAAACAACCGTAAAAAAGAATTCTGGAAATCTTAAATAAAATATTTCGCACATCAGGACGAAACAAGAAGAGTTGAATTATGAAATGTTTAGCAAAAAAAAAAAAAAAATAATAAATAAATAAAATAAAAAAATAAAACGATTCTAATACACAAAAACTTTTGCGCCCTACAACGCTGCTGCATTATGATGTGGCACATTGAATTTTATAATCCAATTTTGCACGCAACCACACAGAATCTAAAAAAGCTGAAGAAGATACAGAAAAGAGGGAACAATTTAAAAGTGAAGGAAAGTTTTGAATACGTATTTGCGACATGAGCGGTTAGAATGCAAACATTTCTAGCTGGTGAGAAAACGTTTCAATTTCTATTTTTTTGAAACAACGATACCGCAAAGCAGTGTTTAGCCACAAAATATTTACTAACAGAAACATAAAAAACAACATGACAATTGGCGTTACTAAAAGAAGAAGGGAGGGGGGTCACACAAAAAGGTTTTTGTTTGTTTGAGTACAACTTTTTGAATGCCAGTGCCAAACTGTAACAGGCAGTCAGGCAGGCATCAGCAAATTATCCTTTCTGTCATATGAGACATTTTCAATTGTGCTCCTTGTTATTTATTCACATTTCTCTTTTACATGCTCTTGGGATCTATTTAATTTAAAATAATTTCATAAGATTATCTTTTTTATCTCCAACGTTCTTTGTTCGGGTATTAACATATAAAAAGCGAACAAATCGCTGAGGGTATTTATTTGAATATATTTTAAGCCGTTAAAGAGTTGAAAAAAATAAATACATTTTCATACGGCACCACTTGAAAGTGTCTTTTTGGGAGACAACATCAATACAATGATTATGCCCATCATGTACATGATAATGATGATAATTTTATGTTGATGTGACATGTTTGAGTGGCAAAGGAAGTTACAGTTTCAGTTCGATTATTAGGCGTTCATTTGAATATGGTAAAAAGGGATTAACATATAGAAACTTTCAACTGCATAATAGAAAATCTTACGCGAGATTCTTGTTTAGAAAAAAAAAACACTGGCGCATTTGGAAAATGTTTATTAAGAGTATCGAATAAGTATCAAATATTATAAAATAAATCTGTGGGAATACAAATTAGCTGCGACTTTTGAAATTAGTACATATTTTTGGGAATTGTCGTTTGTTAAACCTGCTTAATTTGAATTATGTGCTGATTCTTTTTTCCCGAAATCTTAATAAATTCCATCGAGGGGTTTTAGTAGTTCCCATGCGAATTTCACTAAGGCTAATGCAGACCATAAGGGAACCTTTACCAAACATATCTTAAAATTACTAAAGATATTTATTTTAAACTTCCACTTTTATAAGTGAGAATCCTAAAACAAATATCAAAGTCATAACAAGAACTCCCTGATCATTTTTCCTTTTTATATTCTTACGTTTTTGTTCTACAATTGGTTGGCTTTTCTTCCGATTCTAATTGTAGTTGTAGGAGAAATAAGCAACAACAACTAATCAGTGTTTTAATATAAAATGTAGAATTATTTTACCAGGTGCCTTAAGGAGCAGCAGCTATCGCATGATGAACTACAAAAAGTGCGAGTGTTGTTAACTTTCTAAATTATTTTTTTTACATCAAAACTGTTTTTAGTTGTTGATATTTCGTTTATCTCTTATAACTACAATTCGAGTTGAAAAAAACCCAGCCAATGCACAATGATATATTAAGAAATAAGACGGTCAATAAGCTCTGAAATGCTCAGAGAAACTATTTAGGCAAAATATTTTTTATATAAATTTTATGCAAGTAAAATTTAAAGTTCCAGCAAGATTTTTATGTTGAAACAGTAATAAAAACTTAAAACTATTTATTTATTTCAATTGTATTTTGCAAAGTGAATTTGAAAACTGTCGGTGCACAAATGCCGATTAAGTGACTTAACAATCGGCGATGTTCTTAACACAAATATTATCCGTTACTGTGACTGTCTGCAAACGACTGTGCCTTCACATAAGAAGCGGAAACTTAGTTAAACACGGAAAATTCTTCAAGAGAACCGTAATCCTACACAATTGTTTGATGAGTAAAAATAAACTAGTCTGACAGGGATGCAAAATTCTCGAAAAAATAATTGCAATTCGGACTTGATGTTGACTGACTCAGAGCTGATTTGTGACTAAAAAAAGGATTCAAATTCTTTATAAAATATTACGATATTTTGTTTGCAAAAATAGGAAGTGAAAAACATGTTTCTTCTCTATAGTGATGTTGATTGAAATGGGGGTGATATTGGCTGCGGTAGTGAATACACCGATCCCGAGTCTTCATTAAGTCTTGCAAATGTTGTTGAATTCATTTTTCTGATTCGCAAGAGTGCATAATTGTGTTAATTGTTGTCGGTCTGTTTTTCTATGAAGAAGGCACAGCACTGGTCGCATGAGCACAACCGACAGCGATTAACACGTCATGTCCTTAAGAGCAGTAGACAGCAGTCTCCTTCAGTGGTACCAGAAGCACCAGACATTCACCGGCGAATTAAAAATTAAAAAGAGATGCATCAAAGTTCTCTATCTTCTGATCTGTCATCTGTTCTCTTGGCATATTCCCCTCTTTTATAGCACTGGCACAATGCATCGTATTAGTAGGGATAATTCCCTGAGTGCTAGTCCACGACAAATGAAAAATAACGGCGCCGTTGGCTGGAGACAAAAAAGTTAGTATTCGATTCCTCATGATAAAGAATTTTTCTAAGATTCATTATTGTGTGGTTGTGTTTCCAACTCAATTAAAGTATAAGAAAAGAAATCTCTGGAGAAGGAATAAAATTACTTCTTTGCGAACCAAATTTGAAGAGGTATGAAAAGCCACTTAATAGAATATTTTCAATATACTTAAATTACAGTAGGAAAAAAGCCAACCAATTGTAGAACAAAAACGTAAGAAAATAAATAATGGAAAAGTGATCAGTGAGTTTTTTTTATGACTTTGATATTTGTTTTAGACTTCTCACTTATTAAAGTGGAAGTTTGAAATAAATATCTTTAGTTATTCTAAGATATGGTGGGTAAAGGTTCCCTGATGATCTACATTAGCCCCTGTTAAATGGGCATTGGAACCAGCTAAAACCCCTCAATTGATCGCTTTGAATTTTTTAGTAAGATTTTGGAAAAATAGAATCAGCTCATAATTAAAATTAAAGAGGTTTAACAAGAGACAATTGCCTAAAATATGCACTAATTTAAAAATACTTCAATTAAATAGTTTATTTGCAATGTATTGGAGAAAACTATGTCTGTGTGTGTATGTGTGTTCATCAATCCGTTATATATGTATATATATATATATATATATATATATATATATATGTATATACATATGAAAGAAAATTTAATATCATATTTGAAATTAGATCAGAAAAGG
This sequence comes from Linnaemya vulpina, assembly GCA_963675445.1. Classification (NCBI taxonomy): domain Eukaryota; kingdom Metazoa; phylum Arthropoda; class Insecta; order Diptera; family Tachinidae; genus Linnaemya; species Linnaemya vulpina. The sequence goes on along the minus strand of OY776280.1, from coordinate 14,344,442 downwards.
CAATTTGTTCTCTATTAATGAAATCATTTATATATTTAGAGTTTTCGATCCTCAACGGAAATGACATATCGTACATGTTTACCAATTTACTGATCAACAACAACAACAACAACAACAACATTTTCAATTGCCCCAAAAATAAACTTTAAACGCACAGCAGCAATCAAGGAAAGTTGCAACAGAGATTAACAGTCGATCACTCAAAAGAACAAAATGAAAAATATTTTGAAATCTAGAATACAAATTGAACAATAATTTATCAATTTGGAAGCAAAAAAAAAAAATGTAATTGAACACTATGTCGGCACATCAGTCACGGCAAGAGACACCCACTACCACCACCCTTTCCAATACAATCCAAGTATCGACAACATATTGATCTAGAGCGGATGATCATCATTATTCTTTCTTTGTATTTCGTTGTTTAATTATGTTTATGGTTCTTATCGTTCGCTAAACAAACACACGGGCATTCTGGAATGACTTACATTTGAAAATACAGCACAAGTAAAGTTAAGAACGAGTACTTGGAAAACACTTAACATCTGCGGTTTGTTAACGTTCCTTTTGCGTTTCAAATCGCCCAGGCAAGCTGCGTGCAGGAGAAGTTGTGAACATGCTGTTTGTCTAGGTGCTATTTACGTGGCAGTATCAACTTCGAAAGCTTCTTATTCCTAAACTGTTGAAAATGTTAAAAGACATAAGAAGGGAGATGTGTACGCTGGAGTAGAACAATTGTTGCAAGTGATGATCACCGAAAGTGACATTAAAATTTATTATTTCAAAATAAAACCTCGTGTACAGTTTTTCTCTTTAAAGTAATTTCAAGTATTTTCAGGTTTAAATTTTCTTTAACGAAAGAGTAAGAAAAATTATATCCAACTGGCTTACTGACGGCCACACAGAGAAGTACAGAGTTTGATGGAAAAATATATAAAATTTTAATTAAATTTAAATGAAATTTAATTTGAAAACCTCAACAATTTTGTATTTTTATGTTGATAAGAGCACAAAAGCATTAGATTCAAATTAATAACAAACGACAGCAATTCTCTATATGAAGTTTAGCAAACAGCAGACTACAAGTAGGGCTATTCAGAAGTCAATATATTTTTAAAACGTTATTAATTTTATTTTGCACTATAATTTGGTTTTTAGTTGATAATATTTGAGAGTACGGCTACACATAATAATATGACTAAAATTCTTTTCAATTTCAAATTTGAAAGGGGAACGTGATCACCAAAAATCTACAATATTTTCTACATTTTCAAATATTTCACTTAATCTCATAATTTCCTTTATAGCGGATTTAGATTTTTGTATTTCTGAAGTTTTGAATATAAAAATTTTCCTAATTACAGTCTTAAAATTAATTGTGATTAAGGTAACAGTTTAACTAATTTATGACCTCAGGACAATGTTGCCAAGGACACAACGCAACAGGAATTTATAATCCCCTGGATCAATCCCATGCCAAAAGCATAATGTCAGCTCGTTAACACGTTATAAGGCGAAATACTAATTAATTTTCTTATTAAATATTTGCTGCTACAGTAATAATTTCCTAATGAAGAAAATCCATATGATTTTCGATGAAATGCTTGTTTCAATTATGTGTTTATTAATTGACAACATATAACGAATAATAAATTGCTTAATTTCCAATTCACCTACTCTCCAATCCTACAGATAACAACTCTTGCAAAATCTCTATGCAAATTGTAACTGATGTGACCACAGGAATTTTGTTATAACGTCATTTGTTTAAACGAACCAATCAATAAATACACAATCCTCTACATGCACTCATAATTAAAAATACACACACTCTCTACATCCCACTTAACTGTGGAACGAGTGAGTGTTTGCCATTCGAAAGTCCTGCCTCCCTTTTTGAATGATTTTATCTAAAGTAAACAAAAAAGGATTGTAGCTGCTGGTACATGTTCGTACAAGTAATTTTAATCCTTCTAAAATAGAATTTACATTTAACCAGCTTAAATAAACATATTGAATCACAGAGCCACAACAGACACACACACTACCATAATATAGAGTGTAGGGGAATCAGTGTTGATAACGCATTCAAAAAGTTGCACATACGAGTGCTTGAAGCGCAATTAGAAATAAAAAAATAAATCAAGGCCAAGTTTGTATGATATTCAGGAACTTGTTTTAATATCCCGCTGATTTTAAATCAAAAACTATTTATCAAATCATGTGATCATGTGTGTTTTAGGTGTTTTAGAAATTTAGAAATTTCTAGGTTTTAGTAGGGAAATTCAATGTTCTAAGTCAGCAGCGAACAGCTCACTTGATTTGTTTTATATTAAGTGTTTTTTTTAAGATTTAAAGAATTATTTGATAAACTCGGACTTTTCACTAAGTAAAATGCAATCGTGGCTCGACCAAGACTTTTTTTAAGAGAAAGAAATTAATATATATATATATATATATATATATATATATATATATAACGACTTCTTGTATTCAGAAACTTTGTGGTTCTTGTGTGTAAAAAAGTTATTTTTATTAAATTAAAGAAGGGAAGAAAGATGGACTTTGAGTATATAAAATATGTTAAAATATATCAAGTAATTTGAAATCGCAGAACTAATTATTGATTTATCGGTTACTAATCACGAGATGTCTGAAAAATTTTGGGTGCAGTGATCTCAAATTACATTACAAAAGAAGAGTCTACAGAATATGTCTGTGAGTTACGGATTAAAGTTTCTTAATAGAAATTTGATTTTATAGTAAGAAAAATCCAGACACAAAATATATTATGAATTGCATATAATCCCCTCATTTTTATTTCAAACTCTTTCCCAAAGCAGTTTATTTTCACTTGTAACGGGCAAGACAGAGAATCCCTTCTGCATGTACAGCACAACAGGAAATGAAGACGTTGAACACACGGTTTTTGACTGAAACAAGTGGCAGGAGCAGCGAAGTGATTTATACGAACAGATCGGTGAACTCGCTTCTGACAACGTTGTTAGCAAAATGCTTAAAGGAAGTCATAAATGGATTGCCGTTGGCAACAAGAATAGGGACATTGACTAACTTTTAGCAGAAAGGGTCCACCCTTTAGAACCTCATCATAACCAATTAGAAGCACCGCAGCGGTTGCGTATGGCAGACCCAGACATGGGCACATAAGGAAGGGTCCTTTTTCAGAACGTTGATTTTGGACCTTCACGGAGTAATGCAGGAAGCGGTTCCGTGATGGCAAAAGGCTGAAAAGGAGGAAGATTGTTTTACTGGAAACACCACTCTATGCAGCTGGCGACGACCACTGTAAGTGCGAAAGCATTTTAAACACTTCTCACACGCAAAAAAAAGGAATAATAATAACAGCTGGGGTTGACATATAGAGTATCTTATAAATTTCCCTAATATTTACAAAATTTATGAAAAACAATTTAAGAAATGTAATAAATAATTTTAAAAGTTTTCAGAAACAAATTTCTAAAATAAATAATCTTGCTTATAAATGCTTGAGAATTTAAAGCTTCTTTAATTCAAATGCATGAAATAGTTGACAACACTTGTTTCCTTAACGGTTGTCAAATGCCATTAAGAAAATTCAAAATTGAAAATTGTCTCCCCCAAATTGCCAAAAAGCATTTAAGGGAATTAACAACTAAATTTAAACAGCATTCAACTGCAATCCTCATACGAGCAGAATATCTCACATATTCATTTAGACGAAAATATTTTCGTAAGCACTCCTTCTAAACAAACCCAGCGAGCGCACAGGTCTCGCATTGAAATGGAGTATATTTTGGAGTTAAAGAACATACATACATTTTTCTGAGACAAATTCATTAACAGAAAATGAATCGAAAGCCATGAATATTAAATTAAGAAATATGAGGGACTAGACTTAATACAACTTTATTTAAACTCTTTTGTTGTTACTATTTGTGAAATTTTTCAATTGGATATGATTTTCTTACATTTCTAATATTTTTGCCAAAAAACCAAAACTTTATTTTATATAATAATTTTTCGATATCGTAGAAAATTTTCACAATAAAAGAATCACTCTGGAATATCCCAACATTCTTTCAAATGGATTTGTAATTACTTTTAGAACCGCCTCACTTTTAACACGGACAATGCCCTTGTGATTGCTGGGTTAACGCATGTCAATATATATGAGTATAATACAAATAAATACATATATAGTACATAATGTAAATACATACAGACTTTCATGTAAAATATGACTTCATTGTCAAGTGTTAAGTATTGAATAGGGAAGACGACTGACTATGGCGATGACGCTGACAGTTCTGTCTATCTGTTTCTGTTGTACATTCTAGCACACACACACACACCCAATTGCATATTGTGAGCATTTTATATCCTTTGGCATCCTTAAGCATGCAATTTGCACGATGTAATTTAATTAATAGCGAAATAAATATTCAAAAATGGTCTGCGGCATGAAGATTGATACTCCATCCATATGAAAATTTGGTATGAAACAGGCACCAGGCATCAGTGTGTGTGTGTGTGGGGATATGCAACAGCATGTATGTACAGTTAATATATATGCGTATTTGTTATTGTTACTTGGCGATATTGTACAAAATTAAATACACATTTAAAGGCAAACATTTACTTACTCATACATATTAAAGCGTATCGTATGGCGGGGTTTGTATGCCTTTTGCAAATTATGATGTTCACTCAATACACTTGTGCAGTGTTTATATTGCAACAGCAAACTGCAAATGTAAGAAGTTGCAAGACGTTCCAAATCAGCCCTACAATGCAAGTAAAGTCAATTCAATGACTCCAATGATTTTCTGAAATATTAAGGTGTGACAATACCAATGACTTTAAAGGAAAAAAATTTCATTACACTTCTCGTATTCTTTTTCATAATAAAAACTGTTATCACAGTCAATTAGGCCACCGAACATAAATTGAAATATACATGGATACTGTTAGTGAAAGTGTAGCGGCTTTCGAAAACAGCTGTTGTTGTCCTTCCCTTGTGCTTTAGAATATTAATCTTTCTGAATTAAAAAAAATTTTTGAACAATTAGCCTATAAAATTAAATCAAATAAATAAATTTAAATTTTTAAGCACTCAACTGAAAGTTATCGACACTTATGGTAACTGCAAATCATATCTGAAGAACTTAATTTTGTATGGTGTAGAGTGACCGGTTGTAAAATATATGCATTTAATGACTTCGCGTACAAAATGTATTGTGTTTATGGTTGCAAGTGAATAAGTTAAGGGAATATTTGTATAACGGAGAAGTACTTGCTCATGTTGTTGTCGCTGTTGTGTTGTCTTTTTTTCCAACTGCAGTTGTTTGTTATTGCTGCAGTTGTTATTCATTTGGCAATTTTATCATCATCGTTGTCGTCGTGGTCATGATGTGTTGACAACAGGCGTTACGCATTTTCATATTTAATATAAATATTTACTTAATGGCAGCAGGTATTTAAAACCAACAGCAAAGAGTTCCATCATATTTATTTGTGCTGGTTTACGTACATACACGAATGCAGATTTGTGAGGTTTAATATGTGTGCAGGGAACTCCTTCCACATATTCAACAATATTGTGCTTCTCTTTTAAGCTTTTAAATCCGTAAAATTTGTTGAATTTCAGAGCAATTTTATTGATTTTGGGAAACTGTTTTTGCTCAGTTTTGAACTATTTTAAAATCTGTCGCGTCACTTATAGAAAGTGAAGAAGTAAATAGTGAAACAACAATAAAGCATATTATCAAAGCGGATATTTTGAGAGATCCGGTCTACTTTTTTAACGTTGTTCTTAATCTTAAAGTGGCCTGCACTGAATTTCGTACTGAACTAACAGGCTTGTATTTGTAAAACCTACTTGACGTTGAAAATAAAATAAATTAAAACCATGTCAGTGGAAAACACTATACGCTTAAGGCTGGGTTTTTGAAATCTCAGTTAAACCAAGTTCAGTTAATCTGCAAACAGATAGATACCGCCAAAAAAGTTGTTAATGGTACTTCTTAGTTTTGCTTGAAATGTTGGTCTTTATTAAAATATAAATTAAAATAAAATATACAAAATCAAATTTCGCCGGCAAAGTCAGAGATTCAGATCACGTTAAATCAAGTTTAAATCAAATCAGATCTAAATAATGCGACCTAAGAGAGGTAATACTTTGCAACTTCGCCGCCAATTACAAAACAACACACTCGAAGGAAAGTCAGTATCAAAGTGGAACTGTTCAGTGGCCAGTGATATATTTGAAATTCTTAGCAGGATGAAAATAATTAACACAGAGTGTCAGAAATGTGTGCTCCCGATGGTTTGTCTGAAACGAGACATTTTAACTAAACGTCTTAATTGCTGCAGAGAGAATTAAAAAAAGGATACAAATTCTTAGCTGATGTTATGGAGTGTTTACACGAAGAAAGGAAGACTGAAAGAAAAATAAATATATTTCTGTGAAAAAAAAACTTAAATCTCATCATATCCCCACGCTTTAAATTCCTAGTGTTCCAGAACTCAGACTTCCTGCGAATTCGATCTGATTCAAATTGGTAGGTTTCAAGATATCCTGGGAAAACTTAGAATATAAGTAGCATTTAAGACAGTTTTCAAACGACTTTAACGAACGACTACACAAACTCATCAGCTCTTCACATTTAAAAACTACGTCGATCACCCTAAGCCAGGTCGAAATCTATGAATCCCTTTCGAGAAATATCGTGATGGAAAACATCCGAAGTAATTGATTTTTCTTATCTCTGAATTTATATATCTGATGTATTCTCGATTCTTTTATATTTATAGAAAATTACATCAATCATCGCTTATCTCGTGGGAATCGCTTGATTTGAAACAACAATAATAGTGCTTTAAATCGAGGAGTTAAAAATGATTAAATACCACTAAAACCAGGTTATCTCGCTAATATTAGCAGGAAGTTACAGGAATGGGTTTTAGGTTAAATCGTTTTTTTTTATCAAAGCCTTTAATAATATAATATAAAACCCTACGACACATAATTTTATTAAAAATTTGAAAGAAATTAATAAATCAAATCTTAAAAAGGAAAAAAAACACATCCTTTAAAATTTCGGGATCGTTAAAGAACAGTTGAGGCTGTTATTTAAGAAATTTAGCAAAATTTTATATGCGTTCCTTAATTAAATAAAATTTTTATAATTTCAAGATCTTTGAAAATACGTATAACAAATATTTTCTGTTTTTAGCGGCAAATAGTCTTTTTAAAATGATGTCAAGATGGTCTTTGATATATTGAAAGCTTAAACTGAACAAATTGGCGAAATTGGAAATATTTTGAAATTTTTTATATGACACATCGCAGGCAAAATATTTGTTAGCATTTATTGCCATAGGTATAGGTACAGATGGAACAAAAAAAACCTCAGGCCTTATTTGATCTAAATTGGAGGAGAGTGATTTCAGAATAAATGTCTTATATAAAATTTAGAAAGCAAGCTTAAAATATATAGACAATTGAAAATAATGAGATCGTGTTGCCTTCTTGGTTCCAACGCTTACACTCGAAAGAAAATATATTGTAATAAAACGTGTTGCTGCTATTATGCAACTTTACAAAAATATCCATCAAGAAAAAGTAGAGGAAAGCATATATGTATGTGTGTGTATATCTGTACAATTGTTTACGTATAGAAGTGTAATAAAAAGTATATACAAATTTATTTTTCATTGCAGCGTAGTAGTACTTTCCTTTTGAAATTTTTCAAACGCAAAAAAAACGATATCGTCATGACATGTTTTCAGTTCCAATAATTTATAATCAATTTTTATGTATTCTTGTGATTTTTTTTATTATTGAATTTCGATGAAAATAAACTGAAATCGTAAGAAATCATTTGTCTCAACACTTCTGTTAGGAAAACATGCATAAAACATTTCAAAACAACAATAACAAACACATGGAAATAAAATCCAAATAAAAAATTTTGGAAATAAAATCTAAGAAATACAAATAAACAATAAGATACATGAAAAATCTTATAAAACGAATATATATGCATCTGTACACTCACACAAATAAAAGGTGGAAGAATGGCAGGGCAGAAAGGGAAAGATGTACGATGGCAGGCATGGAAAGTTTGAACAAATTAATACGTTATAATGAAATTTTATTTATACAAAAAGCTTCTTAATATTGGGCAGATCGCAAGTAAAACTTCATGGGCCTGAAATCTTTGAAGGAGTTTCCACATACGGGCTTTAGGCTACGAAACAAGTTTTGCACCGCACTAATATTTTGCCATGTTGGAAAAACTCAAGCAGAAAATAGTTCTGCTTGAAACTATTGAGTTCCGAGGAGGAAAATTGGTAGCAATACCAGGCTATTGGTATGGAGTTCGACTCCCATTGGATCTTTTATTATTTGATTAAAGATTTTATAAAAAAAATAACACATAAAAAACTATTTGACCTAAAGTACATCCCTGTAATTTCCTGATAATTTTAGCAGGACAACCTGGTTTTTGTTATATTTAATGCTTTTAAACTTCTCGAGTTAAAGCACTATTATTTTTGTTTTAAATCAACCGATCCTTTCATGATAAACTGATGATTAATGTAGTTTTCGATAACTTTAAAAGAATCAAGAACACTAACTGATCAGATATATAAATTCGGAGTTGAAAAATATCCTACGTGTTCTGTCGCTTAGAAACTAATACAACGAGACTTGCTAGAACCCAATTGATACAACTGACAGCCTGTGGATCATACACGGTTGTTTTTAATATTTAATTATTAAATATAATTATTTGAAACTATTTTGAGTTTGGCGTGAGTAACATTAAAGGCGCTGGATAGTATTTTTGTTTAATAACAAACTGGTTACCAAAAATAATAGACAGTGTTGTCAACTTTTTTTGGTCTGTACGATAAAATTAAACCATTTCAATATCATTTTATTCAACAGGGCAAATTTTTTCCAACTAATTTTAAAGACAACAATAACAGCAACAGTAATGACTTTTAAAATAACTTTTAATATAAGACAATAGTAGTGCACTTTCCAACCCTGTTCAGAATTCCATCTATTGAAAGACACCCAATGAGTAATTTAAAGATTTACGCGGACAAGTGATATTAAAATGAACAGAAGCTAAAAGGATTTTGTAAAGAATTTCGATAAACAAATAGTAGAATAATTTACAACTTGAAAACTTAAAAAGAACACGCAGCCGTAAACGTCAACTCTATTGTGAACAAACCAGATTAAAGTTAAATTATTAAGAAGCGAAATAAAATTCGTTTTGCTGTAAATTCCATAAAATAAAAAGACGTTGGAAATAGTAAAAAACAAAAACAAATACATCGTTGGCAACTGGTGCTTGAACCTGCAACTGTTTGTTTCCGTCGGCGGGCCGAATTTCCTTCGATTTAATTGTTTTACCCTAAATAACTCGTTATAAACAAAAACAATAAAAGTTTTCAACGACTCATCACAGTTTGGAAGTCATTAAAGAGATGATATTTTGGCACCCAAAAACAAACAGACGCTACAGAATAAAAGCCCAAGCAAGTTCAGTCACACACATTGAAGTGAATTTATTAGTTCTGTTTTTTTTATATTCAATTTAATGAAATTAAATTTATTTCAGATACGATCAGTTTTATTTATCAGTTCAATAGAAATTAAAGTCATTTTGAGTAACAAAACTTGTCCGTATGCGATTGTGTTCGCACTTAAACTGTTTTCAAGCGAAATAATTTTTTATTTGTTGAGGGCAAAAGTAACTTATCGATAGTCAATTTAAAGATTCTTTACAGAAATTTCTTAAATCGGTTCTCTTATTATAATACCCTTCACAAAAAAGTGAATTATGAAATTTCTTCGATATTAACATGGGATTCCATAAAGTATATATGTTTTGGATTCTTATGAATAGCGATGACGATTATGCGATGTCCGTCTGTCTGTATGTGAAATCGGTTTTCCCAAGGCCCCAAAAGAGCTAGAGACTTGGACTGATGGATTGGAAATAAACTTAAATAGATTGGCATTGAAATTCAGAAAAATCCGAAATACGGTTCCAGAGCTGGGAGGCTTGCACCTATTTTTCGACACAAAATTAATACCAAAAACCAATTGTTTTTTTGTTTGTTTGTAAACTGAAACTTTTTCATGCTTTAGATTTCTCAGTTGTCTATTAAAAACTAAATATTAAAAATTTTTTCCAGGGATGGGAAACTAAAATTTTTTTCTTGGAAATTCGCAATTTTGTGGTACATTTTATAACTAAAATTATTAAAAATTTTAAGTTTTTCTTAAATAAAACTGCTTTAAATATCATGAAAATTTTTATTGGTAAAAAAAAGTTAAAATATGTAAATTTTGTTTCCAGGGGTGGGAAATAAATTTTTTTTACAGTCATAAAAGGAACTAAAGAGGCAACTGACGTTGTTTCTTTTGCTAAATAAAACCATTTTATAACTCAGAAAGAACCAAATTGCTACTTAAAAATATATGTAACGCCAGACGTACGTTGGTGAAGGGTATATAAGATTCGGCACAGCCGAAAATAGAATTTTTACTTGTTATTTTTATTTTTTTTTCTGCAAACTTACTAAATAATTTTTAAAGATTTTTCTTAAATATATTTCTGATCATCAAAAGCAGAAGTGTGCCGCCAATATTATAAAGATCGGGAGCAAGAAATTGATCCATAGCCCATCTGGACGAGGTCCTGATTAGTGAACAACTTAAATTCAATGATTTAATTGGAAAGAAAAGCTTTCAAATTTGTATACTAAAATCAAACAAATCCGAACTGCTAAAGTGATCATCCATAAGAAATTACTTTTTCCCATACCCACAGTCCCTAGTCTGGGTTAGTAGATACAACTACGTACGCATTAAACTTTACGTAAACACAGCAGCTGAGTTTAGTGCAGAAGTAACTGATTATAATTAAATTAAAATTATCAAACCAAGAGATAAACATAAATTGGATGCGTACAAGAAATGAGGGGACATTTGAAGTCTACAACACGACTTAAACACAAACTCACATACACATAGAATATATATTTTGTATTTAATTCACATAAGTGTGAATAATTAAGTTTTCAAAAGCCACAATTAAAAATATCTACAATTAGACTTTGAAATGATACGTTCTATTTAAGCGAAATTGAGTATAAAAAAAAACACATCTCATCAAACGTTAAACCGCGTTTACTTCTGTACTGTGCTTGCTGTTGTTGTTGTTGTTGTTGCCGGTAGATCAATTTTAAATTTTATGTCTTTAGCTTTAAAACGTCATGTTGTTATTTTTGTCTCAAGTCCCTCTTCTTCGCCAGAATCTCAGTCTGTCTGACGTCAAAGAACCAGCAAAAAATACAATTAAGCGTGTGAAAAAATTTCATTAGATTTTTTTTTCGATTTCGCCGTATTTTTTTGATTTGTGCGAGTGTCTGTATTTTAATTCATTTTTCTTAAAAATCATAAATATAATTTATTAGATTTCATTTCATATGAGCGATCGCATGTGTGTGTGTGTGTTTTTTGTATATTCTTGTTTCAGCCCAACATGTTCTTCTTTTTGTAGATGCTTTTATATTTAGAATATATATAGATTAATTTCGAACTGACAACAAAATCGTTTATGAAAGTTTGTTTAAATATTGTTTAGAGTCAACCGCCATTATCTTTTTGGCCACCATAAGTTTTTGACAGCGATATATAATCAAAATGATTATTTATTAACAAAATCTAATGACCATAACTGCACGCATACTAAGAAATGGCAGTATTCTCTATGTGTGTTTGTGTGTACAAATAGAACATAAGATTCAAACTGCGTGTGAAAACTGGGGTTGAGTTTTGTCATTGTGTTGTTATTATATTATTATTTTTATATAATAAAACTTTTCTCAGCCAAATTTGGTAGACGATGATCATTTTGGGACAACTTTTGTACGTCGCAAAGAGACATCCAAAACTAATAGATTATAAACAAAATTATAATAAAAAATGTATAAGTTTTTGAGTTGTAACTCACGCCTCAGGAACGTTTTGTACCATCCCCATCTATGACAGGTACCTTTGGTTCAATATATCCCCCAGGGGAATAACAAATTGTTTGCTTATGATATGCAATTTGGCAGAGAACTTAACACTTTTGTTGCATTTAGATAATTCTTTATATTCTCATAAGCTTCTTCGCACTAACGAAACAACTTGCAGTTATTGTGTCAGCAAAGCCAGTAAACATAGTCAGGGTTTAAAAAGCCTAAATAATTTGTAATCGGTAATTGCAACTTATTTCCTCTATCTTCCTCTATTATGAACCTCGAATTGAATCCTTCCATGAAGTATCTGATCGAACGTAATAAATAGTCTAATTCAATAAAGTCCAGTGCTAAAATAAAATGTGCAGCATCTCATCATGAGTGTGCGATTATCTGAATTTAATAATATGAAATCCGTTATTATGCTGCGAAGCGATTAATCTCAGCAACAAAAAAAAAAAAAAAAAAAGATTTCCATAACTTGAATTTGATTATGTTCCTTCTCCAATTCCCATTAAAAGCCCTTCAATGTGACCGAATCAATGAAAACAGAAGAGGCACCAACAACAAATATGAATTATAAAAAAAAACGAAATAAGAAAAATCACAAGAGCAACTTATCTGGTTTATTATAATCAAAATCATGTTATCCATTTAACGACATTAGTACGCATGCCTGCAACACCATTAGCATCGACATTAACAGTACGCAACGCAACAACACAAGGCAGCAAACAGCCAACACATCACACATACTCAGATGACGAAAGTAAAATCAGAAGAGTTCAAGAAAAATAAGCAGAAGAAGAAAAAGAAGAAGAAGAAGAAGTAGCAGCAACAATGCTCAATGTTGCCGCAGCTCAAATAAATGCGTATATAAAGTCCTCACAAGAAAATCACCAGCAAATGCAATAATTCTTAAGCGATCTTTCTGTTGTTGCTATTGCCGTTGCTGTTGCTGTTGCTTCTGCCGCCTAAGAAAGAACCCGCAATAAATGCAAAGCAAAACAACAATCACACACATTGTTACTCACGTCAGAGGAAATATTTTGTACTGCGAATATGCGAATAAATAAATCTGTTTTGTTTACTGCCTGATCCATGCGGAATCATGGCAGATTCAGATGTGAATGCTGATGCAACCAGCTTTACAATCAATGACAACATTGTCCCATCAACGTAAGATCGTTATCAGCACAAAATTGCCACTAAACGTCACTTTTCTTAAGATCAAAGTGTTGTTAGCGCACGATTGAGCATGCGCACGCATTTTCAATTAAATGCAGATGCAGCATTGAATTACAATAACAACTGCAACAACAACAGCAAATGAGACACAAGAGAAAACTAAAATTATATTATAGAACCGATGGATAAAGATGACGACGGAGATGATGTTTGTGATGATATTGAAATGAACAGCACTATGGGCTGCGAATTGGAGAATAATCAAGTGGGAAATGGTTTTAATAAATTCAGCTATTCCTGCCCTGTCGAAGACAATTATCGCTCAGAAAGTATTCTTTAAAGTTTTACTTAAATAAATTGTTGATTTAATTGGTTAAAATTTTTATACCTAGAATTTATAAAAATATTTCCAAGAGCCAGTACAAATTTTGTCAATATCTACCGACTTTATAGCTAAATCGCCAGTTCATTTTCTAATTAAAATAATACTTTTTTTAATATTAATAAAAAATTGTTTCAGTCAATAACACCGACTACCTGATTGGCTTAAAAGTTATTCTATTTTCTAATTCCCACCAGAAAAATTGAAACATTTCAAACGTCGAGGAGTTATTGATCTTACAACGTTTAAGAAAAAACGAGTTGTCGTCAAGTCGCGTTAAAAATAGTTTTTGAGGAGAGTAAAAATTCATCTCGTGAACAAACAAATCAAGATATAATTTGAAAAGTTTTTCTAAAAGAAGATTGAACGCTGGTTGTTGCCATTTTAGCTTTTCTTGTGCTAATAAAATTCATTCAGTTCTATTTAACGCCCTAACAGAGAAATACTGTGTTTACTTTCACAACTTTAGATTTCAAAAATTATAAATTGAATTGTTTTATAAGATTCCATAGTAACTATAGAACTGAGCCGATATTCATAAGCATGCGTATCTTAAGATATATTAAGGCTCTTTTCGGCACTCACGGTTGTGTCAGCTTATCGTACTGTTTCAGCAGCAGCGGTTTTTGTGATAAGCGGAGAGAGATCTATTGATCTCTTGGCATGGAATTCCAAGCGGGGTGGTCCTGTTAGTAGCTCTGTAGAGCGAAGGTCCAGGACACTCCAGCGATGGCAAAACAGATGGAGCACGGAAACCGCTAGCAGATGGACGGTGAGGCTCATCCCCAACATTGCGGTGTGGGCACAAAGAACTGTCGGGAAAGTAAACTACTTTCTGAAACAGTTTCTGTCAGGGCATGTTTACTTCCTCAAATATCTTTACCGCATGGCCGAGACCGCATGAAAATTCCTTCTGCATGTACTGCATAGCAGGATTTGAAGACGTTAAATACAAATTTTTGAATGCAACAAGTGGCAGGTGGAGAGAAGTGATCTATACGAACAGATCGGTGAACTCATTCCTGACTACGTCGTTGGCAAAATGCTTGAAGAAAGTGATAAATGGTTTGCCGCAGGCAACTACATGGAATCCATTTTGCGGAGGAAGAAAAGGGACTAACTTTTAGCAGAAAGGGTACACCCTTTTAGATACTCATCATAACCAATTAGATGCACCACAATGATTGCGCATGGCGGGCCCAGAAGTGGAAACATAAAGAATTGTCCTTCTTCAGGACGTTGATCCTGGGCCCTCACAAAGTAGTGCAGAAAGCGGTTCCTTGAAGGCAAACACAAGAAAAGCAGGGCGGATTATTTTAGTGGGAACACCACTCGACGATGCTGGCGACGGCCACTATAAGCGCGAAGGCATTTTAAAACCTCCTCACAAGCCAAAAAAATGCTCTTTTCTAATAAAGTATTTAAGGCTTCATTGAGAAAAATATTTTATTGTATAATTATAAGCTGCTTAAAAGACAAATGTTCTCCACGATGTTCATCTTATAGGCAGTTTATAAGCATGAAGCATTTCTTGTGAATAAAGTTAATTTTGCTAAAAAATATTAACCCAAAAATAATAACATCCATAGAAACTTATCAAAAGCACTTTTGAACAACGTTTAAACTCCAATATTATAGATGACTTGTAATTAAATTTTGCCCATAGTGCAGTATATGTCAGCAAATAAAAAAAAAAGACTGCAAACTATCAACTATCAACTCCATTATCAAAAACTAATCTCGCTAAGACTTCAACTGCAACAATGCCAATAACAATGAGAACAACTACAACAGCAATAGCTACGAAGAAGTAACTCAAGCCCAACACTTTACAAAACCTTAAGCAACGCGAGTACATTTTACTTACTGCTCTTACCATATCAAATCCTTCCATGAGTGCAAGTGATTCCACAAACATTCACATCACTTCACTATCAGTGGACCACACTTAAATGGTATGTTTCGTTCTTAAGTAGAATAAGTTGCTGCTGTGGCATGCAAGAAACCGCGATTTATGCAACGAAGGGTGACAACAAATTAATTCAGTTGCTTTGGTAAAATGAAATCTTGCAGATACATTCTCAGTTCTTAAGAAAATCTTTTCAATAACAGTCACATCGTGTAGTAGCTGGTGCGATCTTAAAAATCTTGATCAATTGTTGGAATATTTGCTGTCTGGGCATAAACTACAACGCACTACGGTACGAACAATTCACGCATATAAACGAACACAAGTAAAGAGAGGAAAAGAATGTCATCTTCTGTGGAAATCTGGGAGCATTTGCAAATTAAACTGAAACTTACGTAGTTGCCGAAATCGTAGCATGCATGCCGGGGATGGCTGCAACGGTGATGGCTGATTAACTGGGGTGCTTAGTTGTTGCTGCTGCCGCTGTTGTTGTTGTTGTTGTATTTGTATTTGTTATCTTAATATTGTCATTGTCACAAATTTGCAAAAAGTACCACGCTAATGGATTACATGACTTTCGCATTATCGCTTTGTTTTGCCAGCGAGATCTAAAAGCGCAATCAACTTCAAATGAACAAAACAAACACAAGCAAAAATTTTTAAAAAATAAATAATACTAAAAAAATAAAACACATCTTGGCTCAGAGCAGTGACTGCCAGAAACTGCAACAACTACATCTCGCTGTGGACGGGTGCGATGATTATAAACTAAAGAGAAACATTTGCAACAATAACCAACCATCACTTCCACCACCAACAATACCCACTACCAGCAGCAACAGCAACAGCATCGGCATCAGCATCAGCAGCTCGCCATAAACTCTTATCGCAAATTATATTTTTTCTGTTGTTGCTTTTATTTCCAGTTGGTGTACGACTGCAAGATTAAACGTTCCTTTTCGATGTGTAAAAAACTACACCAACCATTTTATATTAAAAAAAAAAGCGACAAACTTTGTGTTCTGCTTAGATACTGCATTGGGAGTGTGTACTTCTTTTTTTGTTTGTTTATTTGTTTGTTGTAATCCTGTATCCAGTTGTTTCCCAGTTACTAACTTATAGTTTCTTACGCCGCCACATGGAAATCAATTGAACATCTTTTAAAAAGTCCAGTGCAAACAACACTATCATCATTGAAGTCACATTCACAAAAACTATCGGTTTGAGATTAAAAGCCGGTTGTTTGTTTCTTTGGCAAATCTTCCCAGGCTTTAACATCATTGTCTTGCCATCCATCCAGTATCATTATAGTATATTTGAAATTATTGTTTATTGCGTTAGATGTTTTCGATTTGATATGATACGGGCGTTAGAATTGTGAAGAGCTTGAGATGTGCTGCATTTATTTGTCTGACAATAAATATTATGAAAAGGATAAGCGAATTTATTCTCAGAAACAATTAAACTGGGAATAAAATATATATATATATTTTTTTCTGTTCAAAATGACAATCGTTGTAAAAGGCTTTTAGAGAGATTAGACTATGTCATCTATTTAGACTTTATATACCCCTACACATAATATATTAATAATTGAAGAAGTACGAGTTCTGTTTGAAAATATAAGGAGAATTTTCAAATTTAGCTGGGGCACGTACGAAGATTCAATTAGCTTCTCTTTAACAAAAAATTACGTACTTCTTATATTATAAATAGAACAAGCACTCAGAGGGGACGGCCCCTACATATGCAATGCATTGCATTGGAACTGGGAAGATAAGTTTTGAGAGGGGGGAAAGAGGAGTAGTGCTATTTACACGGTTACTTTCCTTGTGAGAGTGGTTACAGTTGGAAATAATTGACGTATTAATATTTTTGTGCAAAATAAGTGACCAAAATAATTGTTCTGCCTCAAAGCACCATCACCGTCTGCCACTGACGATGTTTCAAGAGCTTTTGGTATTCCTAAAATTCTTGGCGGATTTAAAGAGTCTGAAGCTTGTTGACGTAAACTCGTGACTTCGAGAAACCGACCGAAAAAAATTCTACACATTTTCTCTTATGTAGTTTTGTGGTACAGTGTAAATTACGTAAGTAAGTGAGAGAGAGAGAGAGAAAGAGAAAATGATATCGTTTGGCGAAAGTTGTGAACACAAGACTGCGATAACTTAGATCTTGAGATCGACTCCACACGCAGTTATGAATGTGGCCTTACATTTTTCGGAAAAAAGTTAGTAAATTAAATCCCCAGCTGGCAACTTCCAGACGGTTAATCCAATTCTCCAACACCGCCAAGACCGGATAATAATATAGTTCACTACGGTGTTATAATCCCTGCTTTTTTTTTAATAATCAGTAGTGCCTGAATCGCTTACGATTATTTAAAAAAATTACTGAACACCAACACCTTCTCATTAACTCTTCTACGGAATAGTCTTGACCCCGTCACTGCAATAAACCTGCAACCCGTAATTATTTTATTAACTTAAAGACAAAAAAAAACAGCAAAGAAAAACAAAACACTAGTGTGCCAAACAACTAAACTGGTGTTATAATTACCAGTAAACTGAAATTAATACTTTTTTGTTGTGCGAGTGTATGTGTGTGTGTGTTTTTTTTTTTAATTTCATAAATCTTATTTAGACACAATTATTTGATTAGATTTACTTTGACATTTCAATGTCAATGCTGCAGGTGTCACATGGATTCAAGAAATTAATTAGCAACTATGGAAAATGAAATGTTGTTCTGTCGCAAGCCAGTGCATGCAGCCAATTTCAGAAACCTCAAATAAAATAACAACACTAATAAAATTGAAAACAAATTAATTATGAAAAAGCTATAATAATTGAAATAAAAAAAATGTGTAATTAAATATGAAATCTAAACTGAACATTTGCGAGGCATTTAATAAAGCTTGACAACTTAATTTTATTTCTATTATTGCATTCGTTAATTTTCCTAGAAAATCAACTGGAAATTGTATAGAAAACATTATTAAGGGAGTGCACTTGTGGCCAGAATATAAACGTTAGCAATGAAATTTAGCAAAGACAGACGGGGAAAATTTTTTTTTTATTCCATTATGGGGCTCAAAAGCAGTTTGCATTAATCAGGTTAATTAGAGTTGATTTTTGTTTGTAAAGAAGCCACACTTTTTTTTGGGGTACACTTTAAAGTATTTTATTGTCCTCTAGTATTTATAAATAATATAAAATTAAAAAGCTATTTATGTGTAGATATGCACAATGGGAACATGTTAAAATATTAAATAAAAAGTTATAATTTTCCTTGCTAAGCAACAACTATATCTTTTTATTTCAAACAAGCAGATAATGGCAAAATTAAATTATTACCAACCAGTTTCTGTTCCATTATGGAGCTCAAAAGCTGTTTGCATTAATATTCATATCAACAGAGTTGATCACTCATATTTTGTGGTACACTTTTAGTTACTTAATTGTCCTCAAATATTTAAAAATAATATAAAATCAAACAGTAATTCTTGTGTAGATATGCACAATGGCGAATTATGTTAAATGAAGTTAAAGAAAAATATGAAATAAAAGATTATAATATAGCTTGTTCGGAGACAACAATATCTTTCTATTTCAATCTTGTATTTATCAACCAGTTGTTGGGCCTTAAGTCTTGTCCCAAAAAACCTAAATGCAACTCTGCATACATATTTTTTTGTTATATTTAAGTTGTTGTTCACATCTTTGTTGTTGTCTTCCAGCAAAGTAGTTTTTAAATAAACAATGTATTCTGCAATTGTTAAAATATGTTGTGTGTGAGATTTAGTTTTCCCAACTATGAACAGAACAAAATGTTATATTTAAGTCTTGACTTAATTTTCTTTTGAAACCACAATTAAACATCGAATCAGCTGACGGAAACACTCGCAGTGTTGTATTTCCTATGTACAAAAAATCAACAAGCAGCATCTCCACATGAGTGTAGGATACAAAATTATTATGAAATTGATATTTGCCTCAAAATTGCAGACATCCGACATTAATTTTAAATTATGAAAACTTGCAATTCGTTCCAAAACTCTCAGTTATGCATCCATCATCATATACTTTAATACCCCTACTCCAATTAATATTGTGTCAAAAGAAAATGTTGCCATAAAGCTTAAAAGGCGTAAAAAACGTACAAAAAAATAATAGTGGATATAATTTGATTTTGAAACTTGTTTCAACGTAACATTGACATTTGCATCTATAAAAATGACAACTGTCATACACAGTCAGATGCAAATAAGTGGAAGAACAATGAAAAACATAAATTACACGTTCAAGATTTAATTGCTTTTCGCTTGCACTTGACTTGACTGTTTGCTAGAGATTTTACAGTCGTTCGTTAATGACAAATTCAACAAAACGTAATGAGATGTTATTAAAATATAAATACGGGCGATTAAACCGAAAAATGAGATTTTTAATGTGGGCTTAAAGTTTAAGATCTCAATAACAGCAACTTGTGCGCAAGTGACGTTGTTTTTTTTTTTAACACAAATTTGAGAAGCGTTAAGAAACTCGTATGGAAATCAATGCCAATGCCAATTCTAGATGGTTAATTTGCAACAAAAAAAGCGAAACGCCAAAAATAAGTATTTAGATTTAAGTGCTTATAACTACTTAATACAATGAAGCAATAAATGTATTAACAACAACAACAACAACAACAGCAAACAAAACAGGAAGCTGAACTAACAAAATTGTTTTAGCTTTAATAATACACCAAACAAACTAAAGCACCAGCCAACAATTCAAACAAAAATCTTTAGACGTTTAAAATTTCTGCTGTTCGTTCCGAGCCGCGCCATCCACATCGTCTTGTATCTATTGCAGCTCGGCTTCCACCGCTTGTGTGAGTGATTTCTTTCAGTTAATCTTTTTTATTTTAATTTTATTTTGTTTTTTTGCTGCACAAAAATGGAACCTGATTCTAGTTTCGTGATCTTTGGTCACGTTTTGGGGTGTGATCGAAGCTGTTTTATTGGCGGAATTTATAGTGGATTCGTATGAGCATATTAATATTTGACGTTACTATGACGACTAGTCGTACAATAATATGATGCAGATGATCATGATGATGATGATGATGATTATGATGACGATGACGAGCACAGGAATGACGCTGGGACTGACGATTCTGATTATGTTGGTGCAGTCAACGAAAGAAATACAAATTTTGATTGTTGGTGGCACTTGGCAAAAGAGATTTTTTTTGATGTCTTGCTGCCCTCCTTCCATTTTGATTTAAACAGTTTTTGTTTTGTTTTTGTTATTGTTGTTATATACCCATTTTGGCCTGACCATAGATGATGCTTAACCATGTGCTGTTTATTTATATTATTTCGTTCTCTCGTACCAGAGCAAAGACGTTTACCCATCACCATTTTAGATTTATTTTTTAAATAAAAGCTCAACTGATTACAAGAAGCCATGCAGCAGAAGCCACTAAAATTAACAATGCGCAACTGTTGTTGCTGCCATTACAATATACACGCAGAGAAAAGCCATTGTTTGGGCAACTATCATATTATGATCTCAAAAAAATTATATATATTGACTAACGTCATAATTATTATTCATAAATGCAACAATGTAGGATCTAAGAGCACGTAAAATATTATCAATATTAACAGCAGAGCTGTACGCTTAGGAAATTCAACTATAATGGCTGCACTATGTGCTTCCATATATATTAAAATTCTTATTCAGTTAGCATTTCATTTAATATAAGTGTTCAATTTTCTTTTAAAATATGTTTCAAAGTACTCCTCAAAGGATAGTTAAATAATTTGCGCCTTTTAGTATAGAAGTGATATAAACACTGAAGATGGAAGCTTTAAATTTTGTATAAGAAGGGATTGTCGGATATTCAAATATTAAAGGGTTAAAACGGTCAAAACGATTGTATTTGTCAATTCTACATATCAACTTTACACTCAAAATTTAAAAAGAATACAAATAATGTTGAAATAAAATGAAAGTTTAGGAGGTATACATTGAATTTGGACCTATTTTGCACTCAATATCTGGCATAATCTTTGGCACTTTTCAAAAACTCCCCGTTGTAGGGGAAAGTGCCTTTCCGCAGTGAAGTCTGATGCAAATAAATGAAAGAACAATGAAAAACATTAAAAAACTACATGTTAAAATTTTAATTGGTTTTCATTTACACTTGACTTGACTTGAGATTTTACAGTCGTTCATTAACGACAAATTCAACAAATTCGTAATAAGATGTTATTAAAATTTTGAACAAATACTTTTTCGAAATGGAATGTTATAATTTATAAAAATTCTGTTTATCGCGGTTCAGTGATTATACATACATGCGTTAACGTTGATGTACATATCCATCAGTAATAATGCTCAAATAAAATTTGTGTGTTGCGATCATTCAATTCTTATAGGGCATACGAGTATATTTAATCTCATAATAGTTCATAGACTATGCCAGTACGTGCGATATGCAAATCCATTTCAGTGTTAAGCTTCAGTTTGAGATAATTTCTTCACATCTTTAGGTAAATGTTTGCCGAGTGTGACCGTACCTTAAGATTTAAACATTAATATCATATCTACTTTATATTTCTTTGCGTGTAAATGCTAACTTTTTGTTAAATTCAAACAAAGTGAGCCAAAACACACCAGGTTTTTAGACAACAGCACACTTGTTGACTAAAAAGCGATTACTTTTTACTGGAAGTTCAATATTGTTTGATATTTAAATACATCTTTTTCGATTAATTTGTTTCAAAGTTATTGCTTTTGTAGTTTTTTTAATTAATTTTGTTTTTATATTTGACAACAATTTGATATATTGATGCCAACAGTTTGGTTTCCATGTATTAACGGAAACAATGTCTCTGCTGCAATTTACTTAACACTTTTCCATATTAACAACATCTTCTTACAATTTTATGCTTGAAATAAGGAAAACTAGTTTAAATTAATTTTTTGTTTCTTTGTAATCACTCTCTGTAATTTGAAGCAATTTATTTAATGGTCACAAGCCTTTCATGAAATAAAAACTATTTATTTTTTTGTTCAACACTTGCCATTGACGTTGATGTTAAGTGGTCAAGGCATTACAAAGTATCACTCAGAATTAAAAATACATTTTGCATTTTAATCAAGAATATTGACGATATTCAAAATAGCAAAGTGGATTGTCATTGAATAAGTGCAGAGAAGATGCGAAAAAATGTGTGAAATAATGTGAGAAGCAGATCAATATGTACTCTTTCTTGTATAACGATATATTGCAAACTTCTGGAGCTCTGTAAGTACCCAAACTAGAGCGATCATAATTGATTGTATTACCAAATTTTCTAAAATTTTGAATGTATATAAAAAACAATAATATGCCAACAAGTTTCTTGCAATAACTCAAGAGTACTTCACGGCAATTTATTAAAGTTCTTAGGTATCAAATAATTCTAGAAACTTTCCCACCATCGTTAAAACTATTAATAAAAAAATTCTTATATTAATTCAAATTTGTCTTACCAGCAAAAACACTAGAATTTTTATTCTGACAGATTATTTAGTTAACAATTAATGGTTGCTCATTTTTCATTTGGCAAACATTTTTGTTTTCATATTTCCAATCAAAATCCATCCGACATTTCTGTCACGAATTAACAAAAGACCATCATCAACAACAACAACTTTTCATAACAATCAAATAAAGCACAAGACGACAACGACAAGAGGAACAGAAAACAAAGGCCCACGATTAAACACTTGACATTATCAGTCAAGAGAAATCTAATGAAATTTTTTTCTTTTATTTTAAGGGCACTGATTTTATTATCCGTGGTGTGTAATTTGCATGTTTAACACAATAAAATTGAAATCCTCAAAGCACAGAATACCCCATCCGCAGATCCATTAAACAATTCCCAGCAAGTTGAGCTGTGATGTGGTGGCAAATCCCAATTGCGACAACACCAAAATCGGAATAAATGAGTGAGTGAAGGAATGAAGGAATTAAAAAAAAAGAGAAGAAGTAAACTCCCACACGACAATTGATGCACGCAATATGTTGACGAGAACATTGAAAAGAAAACTAACAAATAGACATACGGCTGGATGATTTGTAGGACGACGATGACGATGACGACAACAGCAAGAAGGATGTGTTTTAGGTTGTGTTGTGTAGAACTCAAGTCCCATGTGGGCAGTGAAGTTTTTTAATCAAGAGCTTGTCAGGGGGCAACAAAAAAAAAAAACAGCAAAAAAACAACTCAACAATAAAAAGCAAACAAACAAACAGAAATTCATCAATCAAGACACGCAATTTAAGCCAAGAAGACAAAACGAAAAGGAAGCGCAAATAAAATACGATTCGGCGACGACTTCATAACTTGCGATATAAAATAATAGAGACAATTTGCATATAAATTCCTGTGTTGTTGATGTTGTTTTGTTTTTTCATTGCCTAAGAAACTGGGTAATTTATGAAGGCATATTAACAACAACAACAACAACCTTATAAAAAATGACTACAAACTTAACGGAAACATGTCAACAAAGCCTTGGAGTGCTTAAGCATTTGAAGGGAAAATGAAATTAAAATTTACATTTAGCGACACAAACCCACACCCCCAACCTCTGCAACAACCCTCTCTGCTAAGGGAAAAACTAGCATGCGATCAAAGTGTCAAACTTGACAGCTTAAACAACTCAGTCTGTCACTTATATTTTCAAACAAACAGAAAAAAAAGAAAAAAAAATAATATTAATAAGAACTGTTGTTTGCCACCCAGCAGAATTTTTACATTTACGCCTGTCATACTTCTATTTCAAGTTTTCCTGTTGTCAGCCGTTTGAGCCCCCAAATTATTATTTTCTAATAAACTTTCTTAAGCGCTGCTTGAGTGTGACAAGAAAATTGGAAAATTGTTAAGTAACTCATATTTTATAAACTCAAATCATCAGCAGTAGTTTGCATTTTGCCTTTAATTTGAAAGTTATAGGAATATCCTTTCACTCTTCTTCTTCTTGTTGTCATATCAAAGAAAGGGTGTTTGCTGCTGACTATCAGTTTGTAAGAAGCCCAGGAGAAGAAAGGAAGTGTTGACTGTTTTTCTGTTTTATTGATGATGTTTTAATATATATAGTAACATGAGTAAGCGTGGGTGTGTGTGTGTGTGTGTTTGTGTGTGTGAGCTAAACTTTTACAAAATCGTCGTCAATCTTTGTCAACATGATTATTCAAAAATTTTGTGAAAATTTACATCAACCATTTGAAAAATTATCCAACTTTAAAGTGTTGACACATGTTGCTTACAACGATTTTCATGGTACGTTCCCATTTAACAAATATTTGCTGAAAAAAGCGCAACCACTAAATACTGATGGAGAAACTCTTAAATCAAAGAAGTGTTCATCGAGTCAATGATATGGGATTCCATGACACTGTCTGTTAATTTAAGTATGAAACTATTTTACTTATCAAATACTCATATGAATCCAAATATTTTTCTTTAGCGGTTACGATAAGCTATTGTGTTTCTTTATTGATTGATAACAATAAAATTTTTTCTAATGATTGTGAGGAAGGGAGTGGATAAGATGATGGAAACAATAACCTGCAAAAAACCTATGGGTAGATACAACCAATTTTTTTGGTTGAAATTGTAACGATAAGCAAATATAGTAAAAATAACCGTGGTATATTTGTGAAATAAATATATACAAGAAACTTGGTAAACTTACAACTTTTGCAGTCAGGCTACAAATAAAACTGTCAAATGTACCATCAGTAATAGTTGATTTTACAATTGTAATTGTAAAGTAAAATTTTTTAGGGTAAATTTTTGTTTTTAAACAATTATTAGTTGTTGTTGTTCTTTATTTCTCTTACAACTACAATTAGAGTCATCAGTGAGTTCTTGTTATGACTTTGATATTTGTTTTTAAGCTTCTCACTTATTAAAGTGGAAATTTGAAGAAATAAATATCTTTAGTTATTCTAAGAAATGTTGGGTAAAGGTACCCTGATGATCTGCATTAGCCCCAGTGAAATGCGCATAAGAACTAGCTAAAACTCCTCAATTCATCACGTTTAATTTTTGAATAACATTTTGGGAAAAAAGAAGCGGGACATAATTAAAAGTAAAGAGATTTAAAGAACGAGAATTCCCCAAAATATCTACCAATTTTTTTTTATTTCTCTCTTTTTTTATTAAGACAAGCCAACAACAATTACAAAACCAATGAAATAATGCAGATAAGGAAAGCTTGATACCATATTCAGGACTGAGAGTGGAGTTGAACTGAAGGATGTTATACTTCGTAGTCTTGGGTTCACTGCCAACAGCGGTTAAAGAAATAGTTAATATTATCTTAAGTTATATTTTTGTAAGAATTTCCTTTAAATTAGTTTTAAAAAATAAAAATTTACAATTAAAAGCTCTTGACTAATTTCAATTGGTTATGAAAGTCACAGAACTTTACAATGATAGTTCTGAAACAACTTTTTGTGGTTATTTTAACTAACAAAAAGTGTTAGTAAATTTACTCTTTTAAATTTCATTTTTAATAAATTATTCTGTTAGTCGATTTACTCTTCATAATATAACACTTTTATTTTGCTCAAATATAATAAATTTTTTATTACTTTTTAAATAAAATGCTCAACTAAAATTTTTTTTTTTATGTTTTCAACTTCAAAAATTGCTCCGCTAGAAAAATTGTTCGTCGATTTAAAGAAAAGTAAAATTAATGCCCACAGATGAAGAGCAACCATTCAGGGTTGAACAAATCTCAAAAACCTTTTACACTAATTATTTTACTGCCGGAGTTGGTTAGATTGACCAACATCTATGTGTTGCCACATAGGACAAGGATAATTAAACAAAAACTATTCAGATCATGACTGTAAGGGAAAAATTTGGCATTATTGGTTAATTCAAAACTCAAGACGTTTAAAAGTTTAAGAAAAGTGTGGCCCAACCATTATGACCGAACTGAATTGTAAATAAATCCAAAAATATTCAAAGAATTTTAAATCCTTGTGAATTAAAGAACAAAGAAACTGCATAAGCTCTCCGTGGATTCCTGTCCTGTGATTCAAATATTTAATGACTCTAAAAGTGTGGTCATTTTGGGCAAGTATTGGCTCAAAAGAGTAACCGCTGAATATTAATGAAAAATATTTTACTTCAGACAAGTATTTATTTATTTAAATAGTTTCCCATCATATTGAATTCTACATCACTGATGATCAGTTATTTATGAAAATATTTCATTTAAGATACGCGAATAAAAACTAAAATATTCTAATTTGCTTAGTGGTTCCGTTTATTTGGAGATATATATGACAAGTGTGACCACATCTCATTAAGAAGCTGAATGATCGTATCCTTTAGCTCTTGAATTGTTCTTTACTTATGAATGTACAGTTTTTCTTAGGGTGTTTTTTATAGAGTGATACAACTTTGGGTTGGCATCACTGCTTTATTTGATCACCCATTTAATAGCTGATAGTTGATTTTTGTTTTGTTTATTTTGACATTTTCTTATAAATCGACTTACATCAGAGCAACGCTTGCAAATTGTGGACATTTTTAATCAAAATAATGGTTCTGTTCGTCATACTTATCGTGCATTTCGTCCATTCAAAATTTTCTTTTCCGACGAAGCCCATTTTTGGTTGAATGGGTACGTAATTAAGCAGAATTGGCGCATTTGGAGTGAGGAGAAGCCACAAGCTTTTGTCAAAACTGCATTTACATCCACAGAAAATTACTGTTTGGTGTGCTTTATGGGCTGGCGGAGTAATTGGCCCATATGGCTTCAGAAACGATGATGGTCAGAATGTAACTGTTTGTAAAAACTGGTGTTCCAGATTGGGCCTTGTACACGCCAGCCGTGGCGGCCACATGGCCGAAATCATATTTGAACATTAATGTCAAAACATTTTCTATCTAATAAAGGCCATTTAATTGATATCAAAAATTTATTATTATGTTTTATAACGATTTGAGCTTGTATCACTCTATAAAAAACACCCCATGTATCCCTAAAGAAACAAGTCCAACGTTTCTAAGTCAATTAGCAGGGCTGCAACGTTAAAACACACGGCCGTTGCCAATAGAAAAGCGTCATTGAATTGCATTTCAAATCAAAACTTCGGCATGAAATTTAATTAAATACTCCAATACTCTAATTTCAATATACAAAATATCTCTTGAATAATATTTATTCTGTACTGCAACTCTTTAAAATGTGTTTTTTCTTTTGTTTTAATTTGTTTGCTGATCTTATTCAAAGTTCCCCGCGAAACGTGTGTGTGCTGAGTAAAACATCTTTCAGCTATCAAAAGTTCGCCTAATAAATCAATTAATAAATACAGGAAATTGTGCTATAAAAATATTTGTATTTATAGAAAAATTCAAAAGCTTACAATTATGGAACGTGCCTAAAGGCGAATCGTAATATGCGACTCAATTAAATTTCACGCATTGACACCAGCCGATTGTACTCGATTTAAGACTGCAAATTGTTGCACATTCAAAAAAGCAACAAGAGGCACGCACAATTTTGCTATTTTTAAATTTGAAACAAGTGAAATCAATGGAAAACGGAGCAGAATTTAATTCTTTCCTAAGGAAAAGAAGTTCGAAAGAAATACAAATCAATTGCTGGAGTATAAGAAAGAAAAAAGAAAAAAGAAGAAAACAATTCCTTTTCAGTGTCTCAAAACGACTCCTAATAGCGGCTGTATTTTGCTAATAATATTCAGCCACTCGCCCTTTTCATTTTGGGGGTTTGCATTTCCCAGAACTCATTGCTCGTTATAAGCCACCAGCTACTCAGAATGCAAATAAAATTAAATATTAAATTTCATATTTTTCTATCTACTCGAACAGTTTCTTTTTACTTTGAAGCACGAAAGAAAAAAGGGGAGCATTTAACATGTTTGTTTGTGCCAGGATTATTTATATGACATCAGGGATTGCTAAAAATATGTCACAACTCTTGCACATATCCCGGCTGCCAAGCACACACACGCACACACATTCACATGTTCCTACGTCAAGTGTGTGTGCAGTGAATTAACAAGCATTCGAATAAATAGAAAAAAGGATAAAAACCAATTCCAAGTAACAATATTTCACAATCTTTGGAACGTGCCTGAAGAGTGAATTAACATGCAACAACAACAACAACATATTCGTACAATATCTTATAATGTGGTAATCGTTTGTCTAAAAGGCGACAAATCATTTTCTTTAACGCTACCCTTTTTGTTAGTACCTGCAGCGTGTACCAACAGCCCACTCACTCCACCTGCTTGAATATCATCAGCAAATCCCTTAGAAGCTTGTTACGGACCCACACTGGCCTGTCTTGTTTTACAAGGGTGACAATATATCACAAGTTGTTATTTTTCTAAACAATTTAACCCCTTCATTCCCGTATCTGCATGGCTGTCAATGTATCCTGTCTTGCAGTCGTCTAAGTGCGTTTAATTTTAGACTTCAATTTTCAAATGACCATGGGACCGTGAGCTTTGTGTGCGTTTAGGATATTGATTGCGCCACTTACAACCCCTGATTATTTTTATTCCATAAAACTAAGTGTTTTATGATAATGAATCCGTTTGATATGAGATATACAAATTATAATAAAAGAATAGAAAATAAAATTTAGCACTTTATGTCGACCATTAAGTGGCAAATAAATTACGGTGATATTTGGGATAATTTATTTAATATGATCATAATTTGATTGGCTCGAGCCTGCTTGTCCGTATATATAAAATATATTTTCAGTTGTTTATCGTCGAAATGATATGAAATAATAGTAATTTCTTGGTTCATACGTTTCAAAGGATCATCACTTCAATGAACTGAGAGATGATCTGCCAGAAGGTGTCAAGTAGACACCTTCTCTACGTGACTTTCCTTAAAATTAAATGCATCTTCTGCTTAAGGAAATGAAATCATAGAATATCAAAAGATTCAAGATATAAAAATAAAGTTATTATACCCTTCAGAAAATAGTGAAAGGGTATGAATAGGTTTGTCATTCCCCATAAAGTATATATATTCTGGATCCTTATCAATAACGAGGACGATTGAGCGATGTCCATCTGTCTGTCTGTCTGTACGTGAAATCGGGGTTCACAATTCCCCAGAAGAGCTAGAGACTTCGTTCTTGGACTGATGGATTGGATAAGAACTTAAATAGAGTGTTATTGAAAAAAATCTGAAATACGGTGCCAGAGCTGGGAAGCCTACACCTATTGCTCGAAGCAAAGTTAATACCAAAAACCAATTATTTTTTGTTTGTTTTTAAATTGAACCTATTCCACGCTGTAGGGAGCCTCGATTGTCTATTAAAAGCTAAAAAAAAAATAATTTATTTTCCAGGGATGGGAAATTAAAAGCTTTTTTTTGGAACATTCAGTAATTTGAAGTTTAAATATTTAAAAATTTTCTTAAATAAAACCGCTTTAGACATCATGAAGATTTGTGTTGGCAAAAAAAGCAACTTTAAAAAATTAAAATTTTGTTTCCAGGTGTGGGAAATTGAAATTTTTCATTCATAAAAAGGGAACTGAAACTTTTTTTGCTAACTAAAATTATTTTATAACTTAAGAAGAACGAAATTGGTATTTCACATATTAAAAAATCAAAATTTCGAATCCAGGGTTGGACAAGTATAATATTTTATGGCATATGAAAGTGGCAACAATTGTTAAATATTTAAAATTTTTCTTAAATAAAACTACTTTGTACGCCATGAAGAGTTGAATTGACAAAAACACAATTTTTTAAATTAAATTTTCCTTCCAGGGTTGGAATATTGAAATTTATTTATACATAAACGTAACAAAAAAGCAACTGACGTTGTGTTTTTTCTCTAACTAAAACTATTTTATAGCTTAGGAAGAGCAAAATCGGTACTTAAAAATATATGTAATGCCAGACATACTTTGGTGAAGGATATATAAGATTCGGCACAGCAGAATATAGTACTTTTACTTGTTTTTTATTATATTTAACTTCATGTTAAGGAAATTGAAAATGTCAAAAACTGTGGATGTTGTTGGTTTTACCCCATTTTATAAAAATCCTTATCAGAACTCTTAAGAACCTTCCTCGACTACTCCTGAAAGGGTATCGCCGATGTTGTGAGAAACCCACATCGTTTAAAGCTCATGATTTCAATTTGAAAACGCCAAAGAGGCATCGAATACAATTTCTCTACTTTTCATTATTTCCCATCTATCCTCTCAACGCTATTCACTTCACGCCAGAGTTCCTTCACAAGGCAGTGCAGGAGTGGGAGCCCTACCTTGTGTACCGCTCGTGATTCAAAAAATATGTCTGATTAAAACAAACATCAACCTGCTACTTTTTTCTACAAATCGTTTGTAAAGGCAACATATACAATAACAACTTTTATTTGACACCTGGGCGGAAGACAGTCATCAGCATGCATAAGAGTAAACATTTGTTTCATTAAAGGCGTTCATTGAACTCTTGGAGTAACGCGATTGTATTAAACAAAATAAAATTTATAATATATTCATCTACAAGTTTATTATCAATCGGCAACTTCCTTGTTTTTAAGATACAATTCAATTGATTGACAATTTTACAAGTAGTTTTAAATAATCACACAGGAAATTTCTTAAACTCGAAGTCAATTACCATGGAAGTTGACAATTTTCCATGCGTTGGTACATTTTCAAGAAAATTTTATTGTATTTAAAATGTATCCCAGCATATTTCATTTTAAAGGGATTCCCCAGCGATT
Source organism: Linnaemya vulpina (assembly GCA_963675445.1). Taxonomy (NCBI): domain Eukaryota; kingdom Metazoa; phylum Arthropoda; class Insecta; order Diptera; family Tachinidae; genus Linnaemya; species Linnaemya vulpina. The sequence goes on along the minus strand of OY776280.1, from coordinate 14,313,106 downwards.
GTCAAACACTTAAAGAGCGCTGGCACTTGAAATTGTTTACCATTTTCCTTAATATATTTTGTATGTTTTACTTTTTGCTGATAACAAAAGCAAAAAAAAGTTCATGACCTTTTTTCCTTACAAGTACTATTCAACACACTGTTTATAGGAAACTGTTTGTATTTAAATAGTAAAAAATTTTGTAAAACATATAGAAAAATTTCATTCATAATTTTCGCTTTTGTCTGCAGCAGGAACAAATTTTTGTTAAATTAGTTCAGGATGTGTTTTCTGTTTAACCCTTTAGCAAACATTTCAGACTATTTGCGGTAACTTTGTAGAAATGAGAGCAACAAAAAAAAGCCAAGAAGAAATAAATCGCCAACCCATTTAAATAAATTCTATATGTCTGCCTTGTAAATTGGGATTGTTTTTTTTGCTTGTAGTTTTCCTCTTCGTTCACATGTGAATGAGTGAAAATTTTTTATATGAAAAAAGTTTTCAGCCAAAATATTGTGTTTTATTATTATTTTCTTTTATTTTTTGTTTTTTAATTTCATCCAAAAGAAGGAATGAAAGATATATAATATATTCCATTCATTCATCTGACTGTACAGCGTCTATGAGGTTACAAGTGGACGACATTCAAATTAAATTTCAACATTTTTGATGTAAGAAAAAGTTTTTCATTTGGGCTTTTTTTGTGTGCTAAAATTCATGCACAAGTTTGGACTTTTGCAAATGAAAAATGTGAAAAAATAGTTATTTAAATGGAATTTCGTTTGCTTTTTATTTATGTGCTATTTAATAATTTTGTATTGCGGTCTTGTGGAAACAAACGGCTTTAAGTTGCTAAAAGCCATCTCCAGGATCTTAAGATGATTTCTATATAATTCTTGCCAACTAAATCTTATGTTTTCACAATTATATCAGGAAAACTAAATATTACGAGAACGAAGTCTTCCGACAACCAAAGATGATTAAACCATTTATTATTATTCTATTAAATTGATTCTGGTATCACAAGGAATGAATTCTGCTTCACACAGCCCGCAAAATATTATATGTGATAATAATTTATGGGATAACAAGTTGTGAAACGAGTGTTGTCATTCGAATAAGAATTATTCGAATATTTTAGAAAAAAATCAACTTTTTCTTATATATTTTCGAACGAATAAAAATTTTCAATATGGAAAAATAAATAATTCGAACATTTTTTGACGAATATTCAAATAATTTTTTTTTTCAACACCTTTTATAACAGTTGGTCTATATTTACGAATGTAAAATAGTGTTTTGGACTACATAATGATATAGTTTTCATATTGTTGAAAATAGGATGCATTAATTAAGAAAATCTCCCAAATTATAAATAATTCTGTAAGACTGTTGTGTAAGACACACCTTGAAGTCTCACTGCTATCATGACCTCGTTTCTGTAACTGAAGTGAGAACTTCTCGCATCGAAAAAACTGTCGTCACTCTGTGAAACACAGGATGAGTCAGAATATATTTCTAAATGCATTTAAAATTTTAAAGGTTTTTTATAATAATAAATATATTATTTAATATATTACTTTGCAATAAAAAGCATGACAACCATAATTGTTTAGTTTTTCGATGTGAGAACTTCTCACATCAGTTACAGAAACGAGGCAGAGATTTGAATAACACTTAGAGGACTCTGAATATTATGATCAAGGATCTAAAAAAAGATAAGGCCTTTTCAATAAAATTGGAAGGTGTCTTGCTTTTCTAATGACTTAATCAGAAGTCTAAACTCTGGAATTAATAAACGTCGCATCAAATTATTAAGCTGCTCATATAACAAATTGCTTACAGCAAATCTGTCTTATAAAGAGTTTATAAGCACAATATAATTTTATTTTTGTGAATAAGGCCTTTAAGGCAGTGATTCTTATCTCTTAGTTCGAAACAAAACGGTATGATGATACTTTGTCTCCAGATTATTTTATGATACCAAATAATCTTGTAAATCAGACCAGATTTCTAACTGATTTAAGGAAAACTTTATTGATATATTAAGAAATATTAAGAAGATAAGAAACATTTACAACATGATGTGCTATCGAAAGCTATTTCAACCGTATGAATAACCTCGATAATTGAAATGAAAGAAACTTTTCTAAAACTTTAATAAAAATAAAAAAAATTATTATTTTAAACGATATCAATGGAATGTTTTATTAATTAACGGATCTAACAGATATTTTTGACATTAAAAAATGTTTACTGAATTTTAGTATTAACTATTTAACTCAAATTGGTTTTTGTAAATATTTAATATTCGAATACAAGTTAGAAATTAGGCTGCTGTTCGAATAAAAAAATATTTTCAGATTTTTTGATTTTATTAATAATATATTATAAAACCGATTAATTGACAAGACTAACTTGATACTAAATTTGCAAATTTTAGTTGGAAATGTTGGTTTAATTCACAGTAAATGGAGGGTTTGAGTTTTTGCTGCGGAACTTGTGCGAAACTACGTCTACGATATTCAAAGCCAGAAAACGGAATACCATAAAATCCGGTCATAAGTATAAGTCCAATAACAAAAATAAGATAATTATTAGATGTGCATTCTTTTGGATCATACGAGAATAGAAATAAGCCAATTATTATAGTTCAAAGTTGAGTAAAAATCGTTGCTTCTTACAAGCATATTAAAAACATAAACATCTGGCTAAAACGAATTGAAATTTAAAAACCAATTTGCGAGCAAACATTTTGCACAACATACGAGTACACAAAAATTTGTATTTATTTTTTTTAGTCACAGTGGCATTTTAAAATCCAAACAGCCATTAAAATCTTCGCTGCATTTTGCTCAGACCTGCTTCCCTACCTTCTGTTTGTTGTGCAAAAGGCCATAAAATATATAATGCCCAGCATTTTCTAATAAATATATTTTATACACAAATTTATTTATGTACAATTTTTGTTGTTGTTACTATTTTTTTTGTTTAAATTTACCCCTTGGGCGTTTTGTGTCATACACTGATCATTTATAAATGTGCACTGACTGCACTCAGATCAACATTGACGCTGTTCAATGTTGACGTTGAGGACACAACGTCAGCGTCAAAGTCGACAACGACAAGAAGTTGTCGTCAATATTTTTTTTTTTTTTTACTGTATTGCTGTTGTTGTTGTTCTTGTTGTGTTGTGTGCGTTATTTCTTTTTGGCTGACTGCTGCAACTAATGGAAAATATTCATATTAAATTGATTTTATTGACAGGCGCAAGTAAAAATGGCTTTTAACTTTTACTGACGACATGTTGACGATATGTTGTTATTGTGTCGTAAATTAAATTTACAACATGCTTTTCTGACGGTGATGCCGAAGGTGGAAAAAATGCGCGATAAAAGAGAGAATTGAAATAATAATGGATTTCATTTCTAGAGTCATAATTAAAATTCTACTGATATTTTAGGTCTGTAAATTATTTAAGATGTTTACAGAATGGAACTAATTCATTTAAATAAAGTGGATTTAGAAAAAATTGTTCAATATTTTTTTATTTAAATCATGTTTTGAAGCGTTCATAAATACGACAGTATATCTTTAATAATTTAATTTCTTAGTAAAGACTTAGAAATAATTTTGGAAATAGAGAAGCTTGTCAGCGTGCTTAAACAATTTAATTTAGCAAATTATAATTTATTTCCTCACGTTCACAAATGCGCTTCTGATAAAAAAATATTATTAAAACTAAAGCAAACTGAAAAAAAAGTTTTAACTTTTCAAATATTTCTGTTTTTATTGCGACTTATCGAAATAAAAAAATTTTAATCCATTTCAGTAAGAATAATTATTTTTTTTAATCCCTAAAATTTCTCGTATCTGATGCAACGAGATATATGAATTGTAGTCTATATAAAAATTAATTTACAAATATTTCTAATTTTATCGCAACAATTCTAACCATTTCTTTTTTTGCCAGCGTTTAAATATCTGCTTTTTATTAGCTTTTACATCAGATGATTGTATTCTATTCCCCTGTATTCTGTAACTATTTGTGAATGTCATATCAAGACAATATCAAAAATAGAACAATTACCTTTTTCTATGGACAACAATTAATTACTTCTGACAGCCTGGGGCTACTCTTTAAGGCCTGCTATATAACAAGAGGTTCTTTCGTTTTGGCAATTACATTGAAACAGTAATATATACAACTCATATTTGTCTTCACTTTCTATATAAAATTCCATGCGAAACATTTGAAACTTTTAGTAAGATTTTGGGATAAAAGAATCAGCACAAAATTGAAATTAAAGAGGTTTTAAAATTTTATTTTATTAAAAAAAACTGGCAGTAAATAGTAACAGAATTAATTTATCTGCAGCTAATATTTTTTTATTTATTTGATCTGCCCCTAATTCCCTGACATGACATTCCAGTTAAGTCCAAAAAAACATATCACAAAATTGTTTTTCTTGTCCCACCGTCTTAAATTTTGTGATATTTTTATGTTTACAGAAACTACCTCTTCTCAAACGAAAATATTGAATATTATTGGAAAAATGGTTGTGTGTTTGCTGTCCGTCCGGATTTCAGCGTTTGTGTTGTTTGTCATAAAAAAATTTTTGTGGTGCACTTTAGGCGCATAAAACTATCAACTCGAAATAAAAACTAAAATATATTTAAAAAGAAAAAAACGACTTTGGCAAAGCATCCAGTAAAATGCAACTAATTGAATTAGAGTCACACAAAAAGCAAAACAGAAGACTCGCCGTCTTACACGTTCCTCAGCGTTACCCCTTGACTATCGTTGCAAAAGCACACCGAATTTTGTATTAAATGTGAACTGCTATTTCTGTGATATGATGAGCACAAGGCAAATAAAAAAAGAAAAAGAAAAATTAAATAAAAAAGCACTGAATTGTCTAATTGAAGACATCAACACTTGCCTGATATTTCTTTTTCCATTTACCATCAATTTCAGTTCGTTGATTTTTAAAAGCTGACAATATTCGATGCAGGGAGACAAACAATTTGGGAGGATGTTAATAACGAATTTGTACAACATGATGATGCCACGTTGGGGCGAATGGAAGGGAGCTGCGCTTCACACTTCTTGTTCCATGCATTTCTCCGGTCCCCATCCCCAATATGTCGCTTGCTGGATTTGTTTATGTTACAAGGTAAAAGTGGAAAAATTAGAATTTAAATTTTTATTTTTTTCTTAAATAAAAACAACTCGTGCCAGCCTCGTCAATGGCATGTATTTCGATGTGTGTTTACAAACGAGGTGACAAATAATAACAAAACACAGACATGATCTTTATGGTGCGGCATACGGTGAGTGCACTGTAATTTAAACATGCAACCAAATGCAAGTCAATGCATTTAGTTCGCTGCATCCAGCGCAAGTAATACGTGGGGGAAAATTGCCTTGTTGGGTGTGCGAGCTGCTTTAATCTGAAAATTGAATAATTGGTGGGAGCTGATGGAATGCTGTTGCTTGTCAACAAAATCATTTTGTTTACATGCCTTTTTACGACATTTTCAACGTGCATTTCAGTCGATGTTGTCGCATTTATCACAGATTATTTTTCTTTTCCATGTGCATTTAATGAAATTTTAGTTTTTCCCCTCGCTGTCATAAAAGTTTTAGAGACGAATTATTGTTTTGTCGATCGCCAACGAATTGTTTACCTTAATTTGACGATCAACATATTAAAAAAATTGTACAAGAAAAACTAATTGAAAATTTATTAGTAAATGGAATTGCCAAACAAGTGCGCTACTTTAGGTGTGAATGGAACATCAGCATTCATTTCTTGCTTAACAGAGTGGCATTTTTTTGTGGAAAGTAACTCAGGAGGTTAAATGGAAAGGCTGACTTATCTTCTCCTTTTATGATTTAATAACTGAGAGCTGCTAATTTTCGTCACAAGTCTGAATACTTCTAATCCATTTTCATGTATTTAAGCCATTGAGTTGCAGAGCAATTTTCTTCCTTATATTATGACCACCCTACTTTTATTTCCAGTGCTTCTAACTGGTCATAAAAATACTATCAGCTATTTTTATAGCAAAACGAGGATTTAAAACAATAAAACTACACAAAATGAGTGCCCTTTATTTTGTTAGAAATTACTAACGTCGTATCAAGTCATTATCATATATAAAACCCTTAAATAGTTTCATTCTTATTTAAGTTTGATAATACTAAGTTCGACCTTTTTTTATTTTATGGACCTCCAAGAAAGGCCAGAGGCTGTCACCACTAGAAAACTGTTTCTCACGGAAGTGTCCTGTTTTTGACATAGTCTGTACGTGACAATGACAAATTTTTACAGAATAAAGACGATTGTTAAATAAATTTCAATATTTTTTAAATATTATATCAGATATTTATGTAAATTTCTCTTCATGTTTCATTCGACAAGTCTAGCATGTGAATCTCTGACTACCTTTTCTGAAAAATCTGTTTGTTTAGAGTCAATTAGTGGCTCGAATATTGGCTCTATACAGCAATTCCGGAACTACTGGTTTCTTGGAATTAAAAAACGAATAATGAAAGCTCCATGAAATGTCGTTCTGAGGGGTTAAGTTGGTTGAGGGGTGTCGATTAACACGATCACTGCCGGATAGAAAGTGGTCCCAAAATTACTCTTTCAATAAATCGATTGTTATATGCGGCAGCACGTTAAGCTAGCCCGTTTTGTTACTATCAAATGTAGATGATATTTAGCTGATCACTTTCTGACAACAAAAATATGGTCTCGATAGCGCTCGTCATTAACTTTAACGGCGTTCTCGAAATATATAAAGATCAATGATGTCGCCATGGTGTACACCGTAATATAAAGTGAATTTTAAAGGAAACAACACGGTGATTTATATAGTTTCTAATTTCAGAAATTCGGCTTATTAACGTAACCTTTTTATTACAAATCAGCTTCGTCACCAGGCAGAATCGTTTGATATGAACTTCCTGGGCAGAGTTATTTTCTAAAGTACATTTTTAACTCGCTATTATTCGCACCTTTTGTAGTGTTTTTTAAATAGTCGTCGCGAATAATGTTGAAGTTTGTACCCGATGATTTTTAAAATAAGTGTTGGTGGTTTCTTAATCATAACGATGACACTAGAAAAAAAATTCCTATATAAAGATTTTTTAGTAAGAAGAAATGGTTACATTTTTATGAACCAGAACTATTATAATATAGAAATAAAGCCACTTGAGAGGCCATCATTTTCCTATGGAAAGTTTACTTAGACAAACCCGTTTCGACTTTATTTTAATATAATTTTTAATTCTCAACAAACAGTCGGCAGAGTATGCGATGAAAGAAGGACATTCAAGTCTTTAATCCCACATCAATTCACATTATTCGTGCGGCAATGGCCTAACATGCGGTCATAAAATCGTAGTAAATACACACGTGCGCTGATGATGGGAATATCGTGACTTCCGGAAATCTAATTTCTCTACTTTTCTAAGTTTTTTAGTAAATTAAATTGTTGTTGTTCCTACGCTTTTATGACCAATTTTAATTAATTAATCTGTTTATTTACTTTAACAAGTTTAGCCTGATAACCACTTTATACTTTCAATTTAAAAGTGTTTTCAGAGTATTTTATTGAATTTTTTTTTCTTTCATGTTCTTTAATTAGTTATGCTAAATATATTCTTTAACGGCTCAAAGTTTACGTATTTCAAAGAAATTTCAAATTTCTGTTTTATTTATATTAAAACTTTTTAATTTCACTGCTCTTTTGTAGAAATAACTCGCTCTTTTCTTAGTTTTAGGGCTATTTGAAAATTAAAAGTTGACAGCAGTGTCACATTTCCAGAATTTTGACGTTTAAGGAATCATGGTGACGTACTCAACCGGTAAAACCAAAATAATTATAAGACCGTAAAAAATCAATTAACTTTTGGCAGTTTGCAAGAATTATAACCGTGTAAAGACAACTCTGAGAGAGAAAAAATCATCTAAAGAGTTGAGTTGATCTGTTTACTCAGTCAAACACTCAACATGTTGTTGAGTTCAGCATAAAAGTAGGATTTGCCGTAATCTATTAATATTTCCACACCTATTCATAAAAACTAAAATGTACTTCAAGTATACTTTAAAACCAAATTTCCATAAAACATTTTATTAAAAGCTCCCAAGACCACATTCTCTTTTATGAATACAACAAATACCAGCATGAACTAAAACTACTGATCTTTTCCAATATCAAGTAATTTTTTCTGCACATTAAACAGGATATAAATTTAATTGCTGCTGCATTCGCAAACACATTAAAACTATTTAATAAAAAAACGTATGTCTCTATACGTATTCAAAGAGTCTTTGCTGCGCTCGCATCAGGCCACTTCTCTACCACACGCCTTCCATAAGTTTCGTTTTTAATTTTATTAATATCATAAATCATTTCGATTTGATACAAATGGATTTCTTTAAATGTTGTAGCTTTTTTTTAACTGTTTCTTATCGCTCACTTGTCGTTTTGCATCCAGATGTGTCTTTTGAAGCAGTCGACGACACTGATGCGATCGTCGCTTGCATTCATTTTTCCTCTGTTAGTTCGTTGTCTACAGTTTGTCTTCTTTGTGCGCTTGATCTGGTGACTTTTAGCTGAATGCTTGTTTGTTGTTCTGGTGTGTTTTTAGCGTTTTTTTTTTCTATCGTTCATCGTTCAGTTGATTTAGTTTTTGCCTTTTGGCTACACGTTAGTGTGCCCCTCTCAAGTATTTAGCATTTAACTAGAAATTGATTATCTTTTTGAAGATATTTTTTATTTATTATTTTTTAATTCAACAGTTTGTCTTTCTAGGCTCTGTCTGTCTGTTTGTCTGTCTGTCTGACTGTCTGTCTGTCTCTCTTTTTGATAGCTCAAAATTATTACAATTGGAGACGCGTGCGTTGGTGGCGGGGCAGGCTGTCACAGCATTTTCAAGTTATTGCGTGTTTGTGAATCATTAATCGCATTTTTTGTTTACGAGATGAAACAATTAAAAAGACATTGAATTGATGGATTTTTGTTTTCTAAATAATACGGGTGGCCTTTGGCAGCGAGCGATTTACTATTATAAATATTTTCAATAATTTTTGCGTCGTAGCAAACAATATTGAGCCAGAAAATGGTTCACCTATTAGGCCGGACCAAAAGGTGCCAGAAAGCCAGCGTTGTCAATATTTAAATGTCAGAGAACTTTAAAGCCAATAAAGAAGAGTGTAATTTAGCAAAAAAGCCCTGAATTTAAAATGATTAATTTAATTTTAAAAATTCATTTAAATAAATCAAAATGTTAGAACATCACAACAGTGGTGATAAACACAATATACACATGAGCACTGAAGATGAAAGTGTTGCGACTTTCGAAAACAGCTGTTCTGCTCTGCTGTGTAAGTTGAATAAAACGGATGTTGACTTTCCTATGTGCCTTGGAATATTTATCATCATGTCTTTCTGAGATTTTAATTAATTTAGAACAATTAGCCTATGAATATTAATTCAATTTAACAAAATGTTATAACGTTTTCTTTTCTAGAAAACATGTAACATTTTTTCGTTTATTTTCTAAAATGTGGAGGATTGGAATAGTTTTAAAAAAGAAATTATTTTTCGTGCGGAGTGTTGGATTCGTTCCTAATAAATTCTTTATTTTGAAATGGTAAAATGTTGCCATCTTTTGTTAAAAAGTGTGAAAAATGTTGCATTATTTTCTAGAAAAGAAATCGACATAAAATTTAAATTTTTATAAAACAAAATACATGATTTTTGAATAACTTATTTATAAAAGAGTAATTAAAAACAACCTTAAAGATATTGTGAGTTTTCAATTTGAAATCCAACGTGGTTATCAGGCTAAACTTTGTAACGAAATAGTCAGAAGGTATTAAAACTGATCATCAAAGCGAAGATCAGTAACAATTAATAGGCAAACATATACAACACATCAGAACAACGAAGTTTCCGGAAGTCACGACAGTCCCATCATCAGCACACGAGTGTATTTACTACGATTTTATTACCGCATGTTCGGGCGCTTCCTCACAGACAAGGAAATGAAGTTTGATTACAGGCTTGGATGTTCTTCTTTCATCGCATAGTCTGATGCCTGATGATGTTTGTTATGAATCGAAATATATTTTAAAAGAAAATCAAATCTAGTTAGTCAAAGTAAAATTTCCCTGCGAAAACGAAGTCTTGGTAGGTTTTTTTTATAAAAATTTAATTACTTGTTTTTAATATAAAAAACAATTTACGAATTTTGGTTGTAGTGCCACCGCCATGACAAAAAAGCAACAAAACTTATTTAGAAAAGTGCTGAGCGATAAATGACAAATTTTTCGACGTCGCCACGAAATGAAAAAGTACTAAAGACGGTCTGTAAAGCAGCGAGTCGAAAACGCTAAACGAAACTAAATAAAAGATATTGAAAATAGATTATTTGATCTCACAGATTATTTGATAAAACATCTAGAAAAGTGACGACAGAAAACAATTCCGAGAAGTATATCGCGATTGAATACTCCCGCATAAAACAAACCGACTTGTAAACGCCCGCCATTTACCAAAGATCGATTATCCGTTACAGTTCGCATGGAAAGAAAAGGAAGAGGGATTTGCCAGAAGGAAACACTTTAATCTTAATCAATAACTTCAGTGCAGCTCCATACATATATCTTAAACACTTTAATAGATATTTTTCTTACATTCAATTCAACGCCCAAAAATTAAAAATTCTCAAAATGCTTAGAAAACAGGTGTCTTGCAGTGGTCAAATCTCCAAAAGTTATCGATTTCAAAAGTTATACATGATTATTAAATATCGTAATCCAACTGCACAACAACACATCAGGCTAATAACACACCTTTACATATCAACACTTACCAACACACACCCAACACACACACACATTTTCACAAATAAAAACAATTTCAAACAATCAAATCAACTCACAGCCGCCACCACCGCCACTAAAAGTGTAAAAAAGACCTGCAATTTGTAATGTGAACAACAAATACGAAAATATTTAGGAGAAAAAGTAAAACACAATCTCCGAATAACACAAAAACCCACAAAAAAATATGTTTATAAAAAAAGAGCTAAAAGTTTCAAATTACATCTACAACAAATGAAAAACGCCACTATAATCAGAGACATGCAAAATGTTAATGTGGACCACCATCGTCTGCAGTCACTGTTTCAAAAGGCGAAATTCAGGCAAAAGCCCAAACAAAACCAGCAGTAGGAGCTGAACAAAAAGATTATATCGACAGTAATTTGTTTCAACGCTTTCTGAGACGCTACTGTTACAGGAACAAAAAAAAAAAAAAAAATGGATATAATGCGGCCACGATCAAACATTGAATACAAATTCAAAAGCAACGAAACACGTTGGAAGGACAGATAAACGGACAGACAACTGCAGTCACACAATTTGAATTGTACAAGTATTTCTTAAAGGGACAGATAACTTAGCAGCTTCTAGACACACATTTATGAGTAACGTAATGAAAATGAAACTGAAATTTAAAACTGTTTTTAATGTTGATTTTTATTATGCATTTTATTTTGACTTTCAACTGAAAATCCTTTTACTAAATGCTTCAATGCCCTACAAATAGAATAGCTGATATATTTATTTCTAAGAGCAGAGATGACTAATAAAATTATATAAAACTAGATCGTAAAAGAGTGCCCGGATGCCATTGTTGCCAGCAATTATTTACTTTCTGTTCCCATAAATTGCAAAATTTTACAAGAAATCTCGTTATTGTTACGTTATTTCACTGATTTAAATGATTAACCAAACTTTAGTGAGACAATGGCCTATGGAAATGATACGGGCATATAATATTAGCCAACGTATCAACACGGTGCGACCATAATTATTTTAGAAACTGGGCAATAATATATTACTATTATTATTATTATTATTATTATTATTATTATTATTATTATTATTATTATTTTGTTTTACTTGGAGTGGCACTCTTGAGAAGAACTCTACTGTTGCCGTTCATTGAACAGGAACTATAAAAGGAGGCGATCGTTTTGAGAGGGCATATAGAAAAAGATGAGAAAATAGACCATTTTTTCTTACTTCGACGGCGGACTATTTTTCTTTCTCTGAAAACCTCGCGTTGATATTAATGTCTTGTTAATTGTCCTGTAGCTGCAAACAACTTTTAAGCCAATCCTTTTTAATAATTTTTATTTTTATTACGAGGTACAAGAATTAAGACTCGCTCAGACCTCGTAGCTAAGACTACTTTCAGTTGAACCCCAAATAGTTCGAGATTGAAAGTTTGTTAACAACTTTAATTGTAACAAATATTGTTAAGTTGCACAAACTGCAACAGCAGCAAATTAACTGTATAAATTTTTTATTGTAATCGAGAAAATTAGTTCGTTCATAAAAATCCCAATAACAGTTTGCACTTCTAATTCAGTCACTACTTTAGCTAACAGAGATATTGTAACCATAAAAATACCAACAACAATTTACTTCAATAGTTAATTTACAAACAGAATTGGTTAGATTAACCAAAAACTCTTTTTATGAGTAAATAATACATCGTACGTCAAGTGTGTTTTCTTTCCAAAAATTATCATATGTCTCGTCACATTTCGTACAGCTGCGTTTACGCTACTTTTAACGTACGTCGAATACTTCGATATAAATCGGTATATTTTTACTAAATTATTTTAATTAATCTTATGCGGTTCTGTGTTCGGTAAATATGTTTAAGTATAAAAAAAATTTCTAAATAAAATGATTAAAATAGAGAAGGTTTTGATATCCGTCCATAAAGTACTCATTAAGTCAACCTTCTCCGTCGGTACATTAACATCAGTAACATAAGGGGAATGCGATGGGCCTTCAGGCTGATATTCGTTTAGATACTAAAACGTAGCGTGAGTGACAAAGAGGTGTTGAATACTATTTTCGTTTCTTAAGTCCACAAATTTGAACCAAAGTTGTGACTAACAAAGCGCCTGTATTTCTTTTATTTTTCACGGCAAATCCAGCAACACTATAGAAAAAAAAACAGATTCCCTCTTTTGTGTTGTTGAGTTGTCTTTTTGTTAAATGACTAGAAGAGGCAGAAAAAAGAATATATAAAACAAAATTACTAAACAATTGTGCGACAACATTATCAATTCTTTGTTAACTACAATAGCAACAATTTAAACAGCAATAAAAAAAATCTGGGCTCCAACATTAAAAACCAGCAGCAACAATAGCGACAGCAGCCAACAATAAAGTCTCATCTTCACTGGGCGATTGTGATTCTGTCTGTTATCAAAGTCGGATCTTAAGAGGCTGCTTTCAAAACTTCTTTACGGACAGCAGATTTTCAAACAGAAATAAAAATAATTAATGATAATTTCGTGACATTATTTTTTTATTTCATTTTAATTTTTGGGAAACTCGAATTTAAGAAGAGTATTCGCTTTTATAAAAATCGTTGAACTTTTTGTTTAATCTGTCACACACTGCTACACTTCATTATGATCCATTATCTGCGATTGTTTTGCAAATCTTTTTATTTTTATATTTTTAATTTTTAAAAACTCTTATCATAAATCTTCTGCTTGTTTTTTTATATCAATAAGTGTGTTTTTGTAAAAATAGACACAATCATTGTATTATTTTGAAGAAATGTGCTGGCAAGAGATGAAAAATGTCATCAATCAAATTGTAAATTTGATTCGTATTTTTTTTATGTTTTTCATATGTCAACAATTCTTTTGCATTTATAAAATGCCTTGAGCGCATTTTAAAATAAATGCTGGAATAAAATCGAATGAAATGTATTGAAAAAATAAAATAAAACGACATCATCTTATCATGGACTGACTGGCTTCACAATTCTATTTATGCTCCAATTGCTGCACTGAGTTGACAGCTGTATTGGCATAAATCAATGACCGTTATATGCCAATAATGGACATCTGACGACGACAGACGAAGATGATATTGTCAATCTATTATTGTTGTTTTTTTATTGGTGTCATCATAATTTTTTTTTTTATTTCTTTTTTTTTGCATGCGATGGGCAATAAACGGTTAAAGTGATAAGAAATTACTTTATTCTGGTTTAATTTGAATAAAAAAAAAAACTGAACAAAGTGTGTCATTGATGGCAAAAATAGCATAAAGATTTTTATGTTTTCACAGATCACGCTATAAAGCGTTTACGCAGAACGTTGAGAAAAATGCTAGAAGACTTGTGCGTATTTAAAATTTAGATCCTTTGGATAAGGAGTCTGTACTAAAAAGAGATCTCAGCCAAGATCCGATAGAAAGTAATATCACAGAAAAATCTTTGGAGGATCGATCACTACCCATAAACAGATGCCAACGAATGGCTTCGGCATGTTTTGTGGATGCCCTGCCTTTTTGTGGGCGAAATTTATGATGCTGGCTTTGATGCATGTGTTTTCCTGCCGAAATTTATGCACTCGCAGCATCATTTTAACGCTGATGTTCATACGCATGTATAGTATGTTTCTAGAAATGACGTCTTATAGCATTTAGGGTAAACCCTAACTTATTTAAAACGAAAGGCTGATGTCAAACACCACGTTCGAAAGAATTAATGATGTTGATTTATTTAATCACTTGACGTTAATTGTTTAAACAAAATCTTTCTTATTTTGTTAAGGCTTCTAGAGCTTAGGAATCAAAAATAAAACAGTCTTGAGTGTAATCTTTTTCTATGCTATTCGGTTAAAATAAGATGCCTGAGAAAGTAGTCGAGATATAGAATCTATTTTTTATTCTCTAATTTTCCCCTTTTAATTGAATTATATAAGCTTTAAAGTCTTGATAAAATAAAATATTTATATTGTACATTTCTGTATAAAAGTTTCTTTGAGAATTTTATTATTTTATTAGAATTTATTAACAATAAGATTTGTAAAAGTGTACCACAAAAGAAATTTGTGGCGTATTTTTATATAAAATTTATTTTCAAACATGCAATTTTTCAAAAACTTTTCTCTTTTTTTGCAATTTTTCGTCGGTACTTGGCTAAATTAACTTTTATTTTAATATAATATTAAATGAACTATTAATAAACTAATTTTTTGACACACTGTCATTGTACTATTATAATATGAAATTTATTTGTTGGGTGGTTAAGCAATGTCTATATGCATCTCATTGGCGCTTCTTACCAAATCGTCAGTAGACGATTTATATATATATGAAACTATCAGTTTCATAGCCTGCTACACTTATTATAATGTGATTTTTTGAAATTGTTTGTGAATTTTTATAGTTAATTTACTTAACATAATTCTCAGATGGTTTTTGGAAGTCTTTTAATAAGTTGAGAAGTTTGAAACTTTGCAAAACTGTGGTTGAAGTCTACTGACGATTTGGTAAGAAGCGCCAATGAAATGCATATAGACATTGCTTAACCACCCAACAAATAAATTTCATAATATAATATTAAATGAACTTTTATTTAATTTTCGTTAATTAAATTGTTTATTTGAAGCTTTTGTAAATTTTATAGTTTTAGCGCTGCACATAAAATAAGGAGAATTTTTAAACTTCTCGGATTATGTTTATTCGGTAGCACATTAGTCTTGAATAGTTGTTTACAATTTCCGCAATTTATCATGTTTAGTTTGATTGTGAAGGTCGTGAAACTTGAAAGTGTCTGCCGTGGAAAAATATTTATCAAAGAAATGGTGTAAAAAAGAAATTAAATGCTCAAGACCGTTGAATGTCAAAAAACAATAAAGAACTTCTAATTTAAATAATTTTTATGTAAATGTTTGTTAGCTTATGTGTAACATTTGTAGTTAACTCAATCAGTTTTAATATGAATTTGGGACTTTAATAGTCTGTCAGGTCCTTTGACTGTGGACTTATGGCATTTTCTTTTCTAGAAAACTTGCAACATTTAATCAGTTCCTTTTAAAAAAAATGCCAGTTGGGAGAAGTTTCAAAATGCTTTATTCTTAACTGTCAGATTATTTTTATTATCTATTAAAAAATTTTTAAAATTTAGCATTCTTTTTTCAAAAAGAAATCATTATCAATTAAATAAACAAACATTTAAAAAATAAGGTCTAGAAGATGTGAATGACGACACTTGACATGGAAACTCTTGAACATGAACAATCGATCGAATTGCTGAGAAATTAAAGATTAAACAACATCGAAATCGTTTCTAAGCCACCGTATTCAGCAGATTTGGTTGTCTTCGACTTTTGACTATTCCCAAGATTGAAGAAACTCTTTATATGTCGTCGTCTTGAGATAACTGAGGTTTTTAAAGCCCTAATGCTTTTAAGGTTAAAAACAAAAACGCTGGCGTCCGTTTATTAAAATTGTCAGAAACAAATTTAAAAGAGCCAAATAAGAATTGATTAATAAATTTGTATGGAAACACTCTTTGTTTCTGAACTTTTATGAATAATTTATTTTCGTGTCTATGAAAATATAAATCGAAAATAAAATATTTGAATGTCGCTCGTCGAATAATAATGAGGAATGCTTGAGCTTTTTAAACCCACAACTATAATTAGAAATTCATTTGGTTTGCTGTAACTCAAACCACTTTTTTCATCGCATGTACTTTTCTATAGTTTTCACGTTTTGTATTAGTTTTGTCACTCGCATTGACATTTAACTGAATATGTGACAAGTGAAGGACAATGACATCAACAGCCATTAAATTTTTATTTCATTAAGATTTTACTTTACAATTGAAGCAGCACTAAATGACATACGAATGAGGCAGTATGACCGATCCATTTTTATACCAACAACTACAAATACATTAATTTTTCCTGCCACCTTCCTAACCCCTGATTTATTCGATAGAAAAGCCCAGCTGTTTAATATCCAACACAAATACAAACACAAACAACAACTGTTTTAAAATCATGCCAACATAAACGAATCAACAGACTAACGCGTGACTAAATAATAAAAATTACCTCCAGTCTTCTGTCATTAAAACAAAAAGAAATTATTTAAAAAAAAATGTCCCAAACAGAAATAATAGCCTGCAGGACTGAAACAACTACAAATGAGAATACGAAACTTAATGGTCACACATAAACATAAAACAAAAAGCCACAAAATGACTGAAATGACAGCAACAGTGGAGGATAAATGAGTGACACGTAGAGACAACATTTAGCGAATACTCTGATGTCCGATATTCCATTTTACGTGCATGTTGTTTGTTGTTGGCAACTAAGTACCCTCTTGGCCAACAAACGTGCAAGACTCATATGTTTGGGCCTTTTGGACAAGTGTTTTAATAACAATCGAATCAATTGTGCAAAGACAATTTTACGGAATTGTGGCTGCTTTTGTAATATGAGTTTGACACTGGAGCTGGACAACTGACACACACACACACACACACAACGAATGTCATTCATTTGTGTCAATCGTTGGCATTTCGGCAAAACACCCTCCAGACATTATGAGGAATTGCTTCATGTTCTTGTGGTTAAATTCAATTAATTTTCAGGACAAATGCTGACATAAAATATTTGTTTAGCCAAAAACCGACAAGAAATAAAAGTTAAGAAACAAGTAGTTTTTATTATGAAAATTCAATTACGCTTAAGATTTGTGGAGATAATTTGCAGGAAAATATGGAAAAGTTTGTAAGATGATTTTCAGCATGTGGGCTTATTAACGAGGGTAGCAGTTATATGAATTAAATACATGGAAAGTCAGATTTTAGTAACTCCGAAAACATATTTTAAGTTGAACAGATGAGGAAACGGTGTTCGTGTGTTTTTTAGGCGACACTAAAGAGCGCCGCACTTTTTCTTCAAAAATGCCTGGTTATTAGAACAACAGTTTTGTAAAATCATAAGAATAATTGTTATTTTAATAATTATTAAAAAAATACTATATTTCTTAAATGCCATGGAAGCATTTTTACTTTAAAATTGTGACTCGTTTTACTGCCTGCAAATATTTAGAAATTTGTACGCACTGCCTCGTATCTTTATATTATCCTGTACGAGAGTCCTTAACTCCCACATGACTAACAAATTCATAATTTATTTACAAGATTAGTGGTACTTTGATGCTGCAAAATTTTGTTACATATTTGCAAAGAGAGTCCTTTTTATTATGCGAAGTTTTGGAAAACAGTTTTTTGTTGCGTGTCTTAACAGTTCTTCTCAATATGTGGATGTGTAAGTGTGTTTGCGTGTGTGGTTGTGTTTTTGTTAACCAGACAAAAATATTCTTATTACTTTTATATGTAGACTCCTTTTTATTTATCTCTGACCTCTTCAATTCCTTGAGAAAAACGTATCAAATAAGCTCGAGTATGTGTGTGTGGAAGGCAAGCATGTATTCCAAACAACCACAAGTAGACCACTATTTATTTGATTATTTTTGGCATAAAAGATATTTTCAAAATGGTCTTGAATTGGTTTCGGAAGACAGAGAATTTTATCAAGAGAATGGTAGGATTGCACTTATTTTGAATATCTTTATAATACACATGAATAAATAAAAAAAATAAAAAATAAAAATATTTCTTGTAGTACTCAGGGGTGTTGTTGCAGATACTCGGCCACTTACATACGGGTACTTAACCAGTGAATAATATTTTTTCTTTGTATAAAATAGATAATCTTCTTTAAGTTTTGCAATCAAATGTAACTTATCAAACAGCAACTAAAAATAGTAGTGGGCTCAGGTTGGAATTGCATAATATGAATGAAATTATAAAGGGTGTTTTTTATAGAATGATACAAGTTTCAATAATAATAAAACAAGTAATATATTTTTGATATCAATGAAATTGTCTTTATTGGATAGAAAATTTTATGACATTAATGTTTAAATATGATTTTGGCCATGTGGCTACCACGGCTGACGCGTACAAGGCACAATCAGGAACACCAATTTTCACAAACAGTAACATTCTGACCATCATCGTTTTTGAAGACATATGGGCTAGTGACTCCGCCAGCCCATAAAGCGCACCAAACAGTGATGTAAATGCGGTTTCGACAAAAGCTTGTGGATTCTCCTCACTCCAAATGCGACAATTCCGTTTATTTACGTACCCATTCAACCAAAAATGGGCTTCATCGGAAAATAACATTTTAAATGGACGAAGTGCACGATAAGTTTGACGAACAGAACTATTATTTTGATTAAAAATTTCCACAATTTGCACGCGTTGCTCTGGTGTAAGTCGATTTATAATAAAATGTCAAAGTAAACTAAACTAAAAGCAACTATCAGATGTCAAATGGGTGGCCAAATAAAGCAGTGGTGCTAACTCAAAGTTGTATCACTCTATAAAAAACACCCTATACAATATTTTTCTTAGTGAATCTATTATCCTTTTTTTTAATAATGAACCAAAAGTAGCGATAAAACAATTAAAACAATTTCCCAATAAAAATATTGGTACGATATATCCAAGTGAAATACTCCATTCCCTGGATATGAACAATACAAAAGTGTACCACAAAAATATCTGTATCGTGTTCACATAAATATCTCATTATTGTTGAAATATCTTTTTCTTATAATCATTTCAATTCTCACACTTGCTGTTACAAATTATTAGATAAATGTTTGACACATTTTCAAAGTCAGGCATCGGCCATTAAATCAATTATTTATACCGCATTATGCACTCTAGTAAACAAAAAAGTATTTCAAATCACCGTGTTGACAGTTGACAGCATTAACCTTGAATATTATCCAACGAATCTCAACATATAAAGAGACTGTTCCAAATATCGGACATTTAAAAATATCTTCTATGAAAGAACAATCAATTTCAAACCATACAAATTCAATAATAGAAATACTTTTCAATTCGATATTTCAAGTGACACTTTGAAAAGTGACAGGCTTTTGTCTCTCATGATGTTAATAACCACAACAACATGATTTAAATCGTGTTTCTAATCATACAATTTTGTGACAAGGGATTAAAGTAAATCTAAATAATCTTGGACAAACAATAAATGTCTATATTGATGCTGGAAATAATTGTTTGGAGTTGTTACTTTTTTAAAAACTGTCACAATTCGCGATACGAAGTGATTTGTAAACAAAAGCTTTTCAGTCAATGGCGTTTTGATATGATCAAAAAATATTTGATTATTAAATAATACGAGATTTTTGATAGGTGAATTTAAATTTTTCTTGTTAACCCTTATTCAGTATTCAAGGGTCCGAATTGCCCAGATCATTTTCATTGCTCATGACTATCGCCACCACTTTAATAATTGTTTTAGAAAATGTTGGACATCTATTTTACTAGCGATTTATATTTGAATATACGGATATGATATACTTGTAACGGATATGATATACTTGGGTTAATATTCTACAATACAATCCAACTAGTTTATGAGTATTGAATTCCTGACCGTTCCGATACTCACAAACTGGTTGGATTGTATTGTAGGATATTAACCAAAGTAGAGCGTATGTGTTACTATTTTCATACAGACGTAACGATTGGATGAAACTTTTATTGTAGCAATTCTTATCTTCATGAGAGTGGTGAAATGGAAATATATACCTTTTCTATTCCTTTTTCGATCTCTCTTACCATAAACCCAGAATTGATCTGCAATAATATGCTGGGCAATATATAATTCAAACCTATATTACCCACACAACATTTCTATTGCAATCAGTATTTGGTCACAACTTTGAGTTGGCATCACCGCTTTATTTGAGCACCCATTTAACAGCTGATAGTTCCTATTGGGTTAGTTTCCTTTGAAATTTCATTATGAATCGGTTTACACCAGATCAATGAGTGAAAATTGTTGTAATTCTTAATCAAAATAATAGTTCTATTCTTCCAACTCATCCAATCAAAATTTTATTTTCCAATGATGTCTATTTCTAGTTGATTGGGGATGTAAATAAGAAAAATTGTCGTATTTGGAGTGAGGAGAATCCCCAAGCTTTTGTCGAAAGACGCTTTATAGGCTGGCGGAGTCATTGACACCCAAAATTCCTTAAAAACGATGATGATCAGAATGTTAATGTCAAAGCTGAGCGGTGTAGGAACATGATTCGAAATTTTATCGTACCTCAATGAAGTGGTATTAGTTCTGCTGATACGTGGTTCCACATGTCACACAGCGGACGTTACAATTGATTCACTCAAAGAAACTTTTGACAAAAAATAATTTCACTTCATGGCTCAATTAATTATCCACTCCATTCGATTCTTTTCCTTGGGCTTATGTTGAGTCACTTGTCCTGTTAAACCACAAACAATTGAACACCTGGAAATCAACATTCAAAGAGTTATCGACGATATACGGCCACAAATGCTGCGAAAAGTTGTTTAAACTCTTTAATTTTAATATCGAGCCGATTCTGTTTTCCCAAAATGTTACTAAGAAATTCAAAGTGATCAATTGAGATGTTTTGGCTAATTCCTACGCCCATTTTACTAGGGCTAATGCAGATCATCAGGGAACCTTTACCCAACATTTCTTAGAATAACTAAAGATGTTTATTTCAAACTTTCACTTTAATAAGTGAGAAGTCTAAAACAAATATCAAAGTCATAACAAGAACTCACTGATCAGTTTTCCTTTTTTTATTTTCTTACGTTTTTGTTCTGCAATTGATTGGCTTTTTTCCGACTCTAATTGTAGTTGTAAGAGAAATAAGAAAAGTTGTTGCAAATTATATGTTCCAGATTGCGCCTTCTACGTGACTGTCGTGACGGCCAAATAGCAAAAATCATATATAAAAACTAATTTCATAAAATTTTCTTTGAAATAAAGCCCGTTTCCTTGATATTAAAAATATATTTCCTTGTTCTATTATGAGATAAACTTGTGCCGCTCCACAAAAAAAACACCCATTATATGAATATTTCATATTGTCACGTGCGTTACATGTTTCACGTACCAGAAAAGGGCTAATAGTGTTGTTTTAGTTATTGTTAATATTATGAAAAGTATTTTTGCATTTGTAAACAGTGTCAGCAAGTCTGGGTGCGTCTTTATTTACAAATTGTTTTGTAAATTTTATAACTGACTAGACTTTATTTAGAAGAAAGAAAAAAACGAAACTCTCTTGACGCCACACTAAAAAATGCCACACAAAAATATTATGAAGAATTGGTGCAACGGCAGAACAAACCAGCACCAATTTGAAAAATTTAAAGAAAAGCAGATACAATAAACTGGGGAAATTAAATTCCTTTAATATAAATTTTTCTAACATTCGCAGCCATACGCTTGGCATTTAGCATCGTGTGCTTTTTCTGAATTACAAACTCATTATTACGATTATGATGATGATGATCATTTCTTGTATTTGTATTTTATCTTTTTTTTTTTCCTGCATTAAAATCCGTTTAGCGACCGCCCACATTGCGTTTACTCTAATAGTTTATATTACCGGGAAAAACAAATACGCGACAAATTCAAATAAACAAACTGTCAAACATTCCTCATACAATATTTTTTCATGAAGTTTTAGCCCCACAAATTTACGGCCACACAACAGATCTTCATGATTTAAGACAGAAGAGAATTTATTACCCACATACTGTTGGGCATGTAGCACGCACGAACACGAATGAATGAATGCTGCACACAGATATTTTTGGTTGCTTCAATTGACAGCCAGTTTACATTTAATTGAGCGCCAACCGCAACTAAACTGACATCTGGGTTGACAATCTACATGTTTACATTTGTCTTGTCTGTGGGATTTTCTTCAGCGTTTCTTTTTTTTTATGAAAATTTCTATTCTATTTTTATTGAAAGATCATTTGAAATGTGTGTGTGTGCTGTTGCGCTCGGTGAAATTAGTAATACAAGAAATTAGTGTGCGTTTTTGTTAATAAAAAATTTATTTCATGGGCGATAATAAACACATATTTTGCTAATTGAATCGATTATTTGAGAATTTTATAATGGGATAGACAAGATGTGGAAACATATTGATGCACATTTGGCTGCCCAGAATAGTTTTAACCTATTAAATGATGGACTCATTCCTATTATTAATAAAAATCGACTTGTCAAACAGATCTCGAGTTTGTTCAGAATATAAGCTGATTTTGCAAAATTTCATTTCTTTTTTATTTTCATACAAACATCTCTATTCAACTTCATGAGTTATCTCTCAATAACTTCCGCCTTTGCGTATGATTCCATTCATTCAAATATAAAAAAAAATTTTGCTATTTTCGTCAGCTAAAAACTTTGTCTATCACTCATGCTTTTACCCTATTTGGGAGGGGTACCTTCTGGCCAATCCACAAGAACTTTATTTGCTTTAGAATACATACAGGCACACACACATACGGGCACCGTTTATTACACTTTCTTATTCATAATTACCCAAAATATATTACACACTAAATCATAAAGAGTTCCAACGCAATATTAAACTAATTTGTGATAAATAAATTCTTATGACTGTAAAAGTTTGCTCTGACTCAAATCTTTAGCTGCATTAACCATCAGTTGTCCAAATTATTATATCAACGTGTTATAATTTGTGAAACTAATGACTTATCGTAGGAAATTATTTTTAAACGCATAAGCAATGAGTCACTTCAAACCCCTTTTATTTGAGAGTCCGACATCTATTTTATTCGATTGCCTTTTTTTTATTCGTGTTCCACACGAAGTGACAAACTTGTAAATCGTCACCTAAAATTTAAAATAGGGTATAAACATTTTTCAAAAGCAAGCAATCTTTATAAAATAGAAAATACTTGTGATATTGAAACAGAATTTTTAAGTGTAGATTAAATTTAAACTGTTTTATTTTAGTGTAGACTTGAACATTTTGTGTCAATATTCCAAGTGGTTTCCATTTGGTAAATTTTTGAAAAACGATGATACGTCATATCACATTTTAGCTAGCGATATGTTTAGGTAAGATTTAAGTTTCTTATATATTTTATAATTATTAAGTTTAGCAAAGTTTTCTGTAACTCACAATTATGTTTAATGAAATATATTTTCGCCGTTGATGGGCATTATCCCCAGTGAAATACGAAAGTTAAAGAGCTTAATTTTTTTATAAAATTTTAGGGAAAAGAAATCCGCACGAAATTAGAATTAAGAGAAATATTTTTTAGTTTTTGAAAACATACTTTTCAGATTTACAGAATTTATTCAGGATTACATAGAAAAGTAATAAAATGAAAATGGATTGAGATCGACTTTTAAAACAAAAAAATTATACAACTTTACAACTGGGCCTTGCAATTTCTTCTTCGACTGCTGCCTCTGAAATTTTGTTCGTTTTCATAAAAACTTAGGAGAAAGTGAGCAGAATAAACTCTGATGAAATGTGGATGAACTTGAGTGTAGGATTAAAGGCCCCTTTACATACAGCCTCACCCATTTTTCGTGACGAGTTCCAAATGGATTTAAAAAGGTTAACTACTAACGGTATTGTGATGCGTAAAACCATGCTGTGATAATTTATCCTTTGAGAAGAATCAAAGGATGCACAATAAAAGCGCAAAGACGTTCAAATAAACTTAAGCAAGTTCAAAGCAAAAATTTTTATAGAAGAATATGCAACAAAAATTCAGAAAAATAGGACATGAGCTGAACAAAAAAGTGTTAAAAATCGGTTCGATAATGTTCTCCCTTTTCCAATGAAATTGTTACAAGTAGAAACTGTTATCACATTCAACCGAAGCCATCTAACAAATGTAGCGTCATTTGAAAAGAGCTAGTCTGTTCTGCTGTGTAAAATGAATACATAAAAAATAATGTTGAGTTTCTTTCGGAATGTCTATCAAGACTTTTTGAGTTTGAGTGACATTTTTCGAACTATTAATTACTCTATAAAATTAATTTAAATATAATATGGCAAATAAATTAGTTGTGTGGACAAGAAATGCCCGCGTTATGCACATCTCTTTGCTGATGTTGGCTGTAAAGTTTACTTTTTCAAATTACCAATTGAAGAGAAAAACTTTGAGGGGAAAGATGTAGAAAATTCGCCACCAATAATTTCTCACAAGAGGTTTTTTTGAAAAATTATATTTAATAATTTGTTAAAATTAAAATTTAGAAGGCCGAAGTTGTTTAATATTTTACTGGGCATGCGGTGCGGCATGTCTTAATATTTATCGAATGACCTGAAATTTTCAATACAACTCATTCACATCAATTGGCTCCGATTAGAGAAATCCAGCACTTAATTTTAAGGGAATATTCTGCGAGTTATTAGGCTCTTTCTACAGGACGATATCTAAATTTGATCCCCATTAAATATGTTTAGAAAAGTTAAACTCTTACGAAATTATTAACATTTTAAACAAAATAACTTTTAAAAACATGATGGCCTTTAAACTGTGAAATTCAATATAGAATTTTACGTACACCTAGAACATTCACACGTACGCAACCATATTTATGAATACGCGTATGATTTTATGACAACAGGCAAAAATATCTGTACTGATATTAAACGCAAAGTTCCGGTCATCATTCAAACAAACACCAACGAAAAACACAGAAACAAAAGAAATAAACAACTTAAATTTGTTTCAACAACCCCTTTGGCTAATCTCTCAAGAAACATCTTTAGCTTGGCTAAGCCAAATTGAAAGTAAAAATAAAAAAATTTAAAAAAAATAATAAAACAGAAGAAAAAAACTCAAGACAAGTATGAATTACCAATCGAACATCATTCAATATTAAATAATAAGCAGATGTTTTTCCACATTTTGATTTCTTTTTTTCATTTTGTGCCAGGAAAAGTTATTTGTGTACGAGTATGTGACGCTATTTCCTGGCCTGGTCCAACTTAAGTATATGGAAACAAACTTCTTGGCCTTCGCAGAAGGGTACGACGATTGTGAGAACTGTAAAGCTGGTGGGTTATTTTTATTGTTTTTGCTTTTGTTTTTTTTTTTTTGGAGAAGACATCATCATTATTCACAACCAGCGTACATCATTCGCCTGGTCACCACACACACGCACACAATATTATCATCTATAACTTTTGCCATATTCCAACAATATTATGATCCCCATCAAGTTTTTGTCGTCTTTTCCAAGGCGAATGCGAAGCACCAGAATCTTAATAAAACGCAATATCGAAATATGAAAGGAAAAGGTGAACGCTTAAGATCAACTAGCGTGATCGCAAGAAGTTGCAGTTCCTCTTCCATATAAATGGAAGAAACTGTCGTGCTTTTTTTTTGTTGTTGTTGCCTTTCCTTTATTGCGAGAACTCGAGGAGGGAGTTCGTAGCACAAATTTCGTTTTAGTGTGTGTGAGTGTCTCTACATGGTCATGGCTAATACTGGAGAATTGACCAATCACTTATGCTATCGGGCATTAATATTTTATTGATTCTGGCCTGGTCAAAGTTTTATTTTAAATGATGGCATCAGCCAGCCAGCGTAGAGTATTTGAATGAATGTGTTTGTTATTTTAGTTGCGTTACGTTTTCTTTTCTCCGCACTGCATCATTTCAGCCATTTGGTCGCTGCAAGTTTTTATTACGTTCGTTTTTATTATTTGCTGATATCAGGCAATTGATAAATATTTTATGTACTTTTCTCTCTCATCCCGTGATGGGCAATCTTGTAGTACTCATCGGGGGCCCGATTATATTATATGCGATAAAATAGCTTCGAAAATGATCAACTAGATTTCTATTTACTTCCGAAATAAATTTCAATAAAATTATTGATGTTTCTAAACAAGAAAAATTTCTTTTAAACCAAAATTTGCATCAATTTTAAGTATTTACAAACACGACTATTCACGAAACAAATAAAAACAATGTTTTTTCAGCTGTCAAATGATAATTGAGTCAGCTAAGCTGAGTATGTATGAACACTAGACTTAATTGCTCCATTAAAATGAAATTGACTTAATTAAAAATGCATGTCTGAACACAGTATTAAAAGTTTTAAAGAGAAGATTGTTAAGAAGATAAAGAAGAAGGATACGATAAAGGATGGAGCTGACCACACATTTTGTTGGGATTCCATATGAACAGAAAGAAAGTGGCCTATCGCTCTTCTATCAAACGCCTATAAATTTTACAAAAAAATAATTAATAATTATCCGCCAGTTTGTCGACATATTGAAACAAAAATAATGTATAAAATAGGAATAAAAATTAAGAATATAAAAAAGAGAAGTGATCAATGGGTTCTGGTCATGGCTTTCTTTAATAGTTATTCCAAAAAATTTTGTTCCCTGAGGACCTGCGTTAGCCCATTGAAATGTGTATACGGACTATTTGAAACACCCCTCAATTAATCACTTGGAATTTTTTAATAACAATTTTAAAAAAATAATAATAATCAGAACAATATTAAAATTAAAGGTTCTTAAACAACAATTCCTAAAAAAGTACTAATTTGGAATATGGTTTTTTGTTTTTTATGTCAAACATATATTAAATCGAACGATGGGCTGCGATGTCGGCGAACATACAGTACGTCTTATATAAAAGTTTATTATGAACTCAAGACCTTTCGGTCATTTTGGGCTATTCTGTAAAAGAAAAATAAAGATAAACGTTTACAAGAGCTTAATAGTACCACAAATTGCAATATTTCTTAATAATTGCCTTCAAGGGCCAAAGTTTGCCCACCCGCGCCCTATTTGTGCTGCAAAATCTCTGTTAATAAAACGAAATCCCGAACAGTGCACTTGGCAAAAGCTCTCAACTAAACGTTAATGGTGGTGTGGCAGTGACTACTTTGCTGGCTGTTGGGTTCAATTTTTAGTTTTATTTCCACTTTTTTTTCAATTTTTTAGTTTTTAGTTTTTTATCATCAGCGTCGTCTGTGTTGTCTCTTTAAGGCAACTATTTCTTCCTCTTGCAGAATTCATCTTTCACTTTTTTCTTTTCCTATACATTTTCGGCGAATGTATTGACTGTTCGGTTTGAGTAATATGTCCGGTGAACTTTGTGGTCATGCGAAAGATGTTTCTTTTACAACAACACCAATAAATATGATGAGAATCCACTGGCACGGCTGCTACTCTCATATCTTGTGGTATTAAAGAGTTTCGCCGATCACATTCATGCAAACTAACGCAACTGAATATTGCAAATATAATAAGTTGTGTGATAAATGTTCTATTTATTTAGCTGGATGTTGGTAGGGACCAACTGAACCTGCGGCAGTTTTTCAGTTCTTCGATTAATGAGTTTCGGAGCGTATGAAAGAAAAAAACAATAATAATATTTTGCACACACTTTAATTATAAAGAGAGCTAAAATAATACGGCCAGTGTAAAAATTTGCACTTGTAAATATGTTGTATTAGACAAGCTGTGACATGCGTACTTCCTCTTCTTTTATTTCCGTCTATAAAACACGGAAGAAGGCTGTTAATTACCCAAAAGTAAAATCAAGTCTATTGATCTTTCGTTGCTTAGATTTGCCAAATCTTTTTGGTAGTTAAAGAAAAAATAATCATATAACAAACAAATATTTCTCACACTTATTTTTTGTTAATCATGAACGTTGAAGTCATTCATCATTTATTTGTTTTTTCAATTGGCTGAATGTTTTGGTTCGATGTAACAACATGTTATTGACATTTGCATTTGACAGAACATTCAATCCATGTGTTTATGTCATTTAATGCGTGATTAATGTTTCTTTTGATAAAAACTTTTTTGTTTATAATTAATTAAAACAGCATTAATTTATTTTAGGGTTTGTTTGTGTGTTTAATGAAGATGAAACGTTTACAAGCAACGAGGCCCTGTTATTAAGATTTCAATGCGTAATTCAGTCTGTCCCATTGATTCGCAAGATGTCACCATAATTATTTATGTTTTTTTTTTGTTTGTTTTTGGTAAAACAAGTTTTTCGAGATTTTGTGTTTGGAAATTCAAATTGTTGTTTAATTATTTAAGAAGATTTATCTTGTTTCAGAGTGTTGTTTCAAGGTAAGATGAATTATTTTTAAATAAAATGTTTCATTCTCTTGAATAATAATTTAATAGAAAGTTGCCTTCTCTCTATTCATTTATTTAATTTATTAACGCTAGTCCTTTAGGAAAATGATGAACCGCCTAATCGTTTATAAAAGAAATTTTGTCATATCGGTTGTGTCATGTAAATTATTTTTGATATTTTGCCTTGAACCATCACTCAAAGAATGACCCCTACATGTGCCATGAATTGTGCCAGGACTAGAAAAATTAGTGATGGGAGGCAGGATAGCGGGAGCAGTGTTTAAGGACGTTCGATTTGATCTTCGCCGAATTATATGTGGCAGCAAGGCCACTTATGAGCCGTTCAACCGAAGAACGAATTTTCTCTGTAACCCGTGATTCGTTTCACAGTCAATTCGACCACAAAAATATGCGCCCTGTATAAAGAGAATGTAGCTCGCAAAAATAACCGAATTTTAGGCACAAGTTCCCTAATATCGCCTGATCACATTCTCTTGAAGTATCGCGAAAACAGTAGAATATACCCCATGATATGTCTATGATCCAAAGAGTACCAGACTTCTTCTTATAATCTATTTTCCTAGTTCTGGCACAATATATCGCATATGAGGAGTCATACCCAGATTGCTGGGGGCAAATTAACACATTCAATAGTAATCAAAATTTGTATATAAATTTGATTGAAATTTCGATCAATTTTGACAGCAGGAAATCGGCCTCTAGCGTAAGAAAAAAAAAACAATTCAATTGGATATCCTTCTGTCACCGATGAGTGTCTACGCTCTGTCCTGTAGGTAGCCGACTAACCTGAAGTTGATTCCTTTTCCATTGTCAGTCGGATGCAGGTGGTATTAAATATATTTTCGAACATTTCAGACGCCATACGAAGTACGTTCCGATTGCCAATTTTTGGCGGTCAAAACCAACACCGTAGTTATGCCTCAGCTTTATTTATTTACTTTATTTTTCCTTATGCTTACAGTTCTGTTCTCAAGGTTGAACAGTCCCTTCAAAGAATAGAGTTCTCTAACGATTGAGGCAACAAAAACCGAATTGTTGTAGAAAGCTTAAGAACCGGTTCCGCATTCAATATCCATCGAAGTTTCAGTACAAATTCAATACATATTCAATATAAATTTCTCTCGATATCGAGTGCCTCAATTTACCCTCTCATATATATTTTGATTATTGAAAAATTCATCTTATATTAAAAACAGAAGATTTATAAATTTTTTGGAAAAAAACTTCACTTTTTTGTTTAGCTGTTTAGTTTCCCATTAAACAACAACTGAAAGTGCATGAGATCAGTTAACTCTTCAAAGATCTGGTCATATAAAATTATATATCGCCATCTCTATACAAAGCAATTATCTAAATACAATTGAGATTGCAAAACAGAAGTTGGTCAACAGGGATGGATACATTAAATTTAATGTGTTTGAAATTATAACAATTGATAAACAGACGCACTCTGCTGTCCAAATCTCTGAAGAAAGTTTTCTAAATAAATTTTTTTTTGGTATTCAAGGCTCTCTGACCACTTGCCAAATATTTCCATGTTCCAACTCAGATCCAAACTTATATTAGCATTGACAAAAGCCCATTATCAAGCAAAAGTCGTTTTTTTCTTTTTTTGATACAAAAATCAACAAGAAATTCATCGAATAGCAATTTGAGGTTGAGCATGCGCAATTAACAAGCAAACAAAAAACGTATAGCATGGATCATTGAATGGACGGACGGACGGACGGACGGATGGTTGACTGAATGCTGAAAATAA
Organism: Linnaemya vulpina; assembly: GCA_963675445.1. NCBI lineage: Eukaryota > Metazoa > Arthropoda > Insecta > Diptera > Tachinidae > Linnaemya > Linnaemya vulpina. The sequence continues at coordinate 14,282,411 of OY776280.1, read as the reverse complement.
TGATGACATTGTAAGTTGAGGTTTATCTTTTTGTAGCTGTTTTAGGTTTGAGGTAAATTTAAACAATTAAAGTAGAACACAGCAGCAACAGCAGCAGCAGCAATTAAATGGTCATAAACCAACAATTTCCAACAGTAAGTGAATTGTAAGGAAACAAAGACGTGCGCAGAGCCAGAGTTGCAGTAGTTTAATGATGCTTAACAAAAACCAAAGACCGATTTTGTGACAACCACAAAAATTCAACAATTGATGATTAAATAGAATGTTGACAGTAGCTGTTTTACAATTTTTTTTTTTAACTTAAACTTGATAATTTTTTTCCTTCACTTTTTGGTAACAAAAGAAACCACATTTAGCCATGAGTAAAGGGGACAACTAGCGTGACAACATCAAATAACTTGACGACAGTAGCTTGTGGTTAATAATACCAACTCTTTTTATTTGTTTTGTTTTATTTGCTGTTGTTGTTGCCAGCTTTTTCATGGCTGACATTAACTACCGGCCGCAGAGTACCGAATAATGACAATTGACAAATTACATTTCGTGGTCACACACAATTGAAGAAAAAGTTATTAATTTATTGTTGTTATTGTGCTTTTCGAAGCTGCTGTCATTGACAAATATTTATACCTGCCGCAAGTGGTTACAAAGCGGACAATAATTTTTAATAAAAAATAAAATTAATAAATAATATAGAAAAATATTTTTAGATCTTTTCAAGCAGTTTCAACACTTTTGTTTACTGTTTCACTTTTTCTTTTGTTCGTTTTATTTCCTTTTCTTTGTTCTTATTGTTTTGTCTAACACGCGCCTTTTTATTGGTGGCACATGGCACAATTACGAGAACATTTTTGTATGACTTATTTTCACTTAATTGATTTTTAGGCAGAAATCGGTCAATCGGTGTGACAACTCTTTGATTTTCCAAGAGTTTAATTTTTTAAGGATATAATGGGAAGAATCCTTAACCCTGCATTTATATATGGCATTAATAGCATGCAAGCCCTGTCTGCTTAAGTGACTGCCTGAGAGCTGCTCGAATAAAATTATATGAATAATTATATGAAAATTATATGAATACGAAAAAGGTTACGAGAACTGTATTAAACCGATGGCTACACGCTTTTGTTAAGTCCCTGTATTGCCTTTTAAATTTTTTCTTCTTGTCCTATTTTTTCTGAATTTTTTGTTTCATGTTTCTCAATCCAAAGCTTGTTGTTTTGAATATTTTCAAGTAGATATAAACCTAATTGCTCGTCTTTGGCTTACTTTGTTTACGTAATGTCGTGTCTGTTATCGTAGCACTGCCGCTTTGTATTTATGTCACCATGACACGTCTTATTTCTCTTGTGTTTCTTCGTTTCCTGATTGACAGTTAGGACTTACATACACCAACAACACCCTGTTTTTATCTGCTGTATTCTTGCGGCTACCTAGTGAGTAACTGCAATATGATTTCGATTAACAAAAAATCAACCTGCAATCAATGGCAATTTTCCAAAATATTGCATCTTCCAAATGAGTTCGTGAAAAAACAAAATTGTAAAATTTAGGGCCCATGAAATTCTCCTTCAATCCATGACAAACAACACGGATTTTGATCAGTGAAAATGTCATGGACAATTTCAAGAAAAAAGCAGTGGCCTGCCATCAGAGTTGAGCGGACTATTTGGCAGATATTTTGTTCCATTTTAAATCAAAACGTGATCTCTTTACAATCCACTAAAAAAATCACAAAATTTAAAAAAAATATCGTATATTCTTTTTGATTTGAAAATATTATTCCTAGTCGACCTTTACACACATCTGATTTGACCCGTCAAGTCTTGAGTTTTGGGAAAAAGGTGAGAAGCTAATGGAGAGAGGTACAACCCAGACCGCACCATCAACCTTCAGTAAATTTTATACGTGTTGAAACAATATGTTCTTGTATGGATGTAAAGGCAAGTTCAAATTAAAAGTGAAGAAAAACTGATCAATTATACCTGAAGTGTGTGAAACGGAACTTACTAAGACTTTTAGGATCGACACTTAGAGGATGATGTCTACTCATGCACAAGTATGAAGAGCAGGGAAGGCTATTCAGAGGACAGATAGTAATAAATTAGTAGAGAATTATACTTCTTCGCCAGAGAAACGATGAAGGAAGCTGCGGAAATATGTATTTTAATAAAGTCACTGTTTATAACGTTGAGCAGTACAACAACAATTAAGAACACCAAAGTCAGGTCAGCAAAACAAAATATCGACAATAACACTACATCATTACCCTGGTAATGAATTGGCGTTAAGGCGTAGGATGCAGATTGTATGTTCCTTCAATCTTAGGCAAAAATCCAATTTGATTTAAACGCCATCTACTTACAGAGTCGGGCTGGTCAGGACGTCGCAGTAGCAGTTGAAATAAAGCGAGTGCAATATGAATCGACTACGACAATTCATAAGATGCGGAGTATCTAGAGAGTGAAAGACAGCGAGAGAGAGAGCGAAAGGAAAGAGAAAGTAATGATTAGAACTTAATAGCTTCTTGGACATTAAAAGCTTTAAGCATTCCAATTCTTCTTAAAATTGTGGTTTGTCTACGGCGTCAATGAGATACTTTCATTTCACACTCAAAGTTTGGACAGTAAAATAGTTTTATTCTATCATTAGACATGGTTTGGAAATACTCGTATGTATGTCGAAATGGTCTATAAATTTTATGAACTCCTCTCGTCCAGCCCCGCTAATGCAGTTTTAAAGATACACTCGTTCATTTCAAAGTACATAAATGCATTCGTACATAACTCTGTACTCTTGTTCACATGTTGTTACATTCACACATGCATGTACATACATGTGAATGTGTGTATGTGTGTATTTAAGTGTATTGTGTAGTTTCGATATGTTTTGTTGTATTTACTGTTGTTTAGCATTTTTTTGAGGTGGTGCATGCCACTAATTGATCGATTGTCTTTAACCAAGACTTATGTTTTTGTTGTTGCCGTTGTTTTTTGTTTAATATTATTGTTTTAGTTGATGTATTTTATTGTTGCCACATACAATTTACTAGTGCAATATTGCCAACCATCTACCGTTTGTTGTAACCGTCTCTACTGGCCGGTCGTATGTTCGCTGAAGCGTGTTGTACATGTATGAATGTTGCTGGTTTATGTACTGATGTTGTTTCTAATGTTGCTGTTGTTGTTTTTGTTGTTTCTATTGCTATTAATATTATTTGTGTCCGCTGCCGTTGTCTACTGCTTATTGGTGGCAATTGTGTGGTTTGTTTGTTTTTTCTCCACTTATTTCGTCTTCAACATGGACAAGTCCATTTCAGTTACATACCGCTGGCAAACAGTCCGGCGAGCGAGCGAGCAAACAAACATACAAATGAACAAACGAACAAACGTTCATAAAACAGTAGAATAATAAGTTTTATACTTGAAGCAATGAGTTGTGTTGACATGATGTTACACCGTTTCTTTTGCAAGACTAGGCGAACGACATCGGCGTGCGGTGCAAGAAATCGTAATCGAAATACCATCATCAAATTGTAGAAAAACTATTCGTAATAAATGAAAACAACAGCAATGAGCCACTTGTGCCATTGCCGTCAACCAACCGCAACAAATAAATTAGAGCGTTAATATTGTTGTTATTTGTTGTTGCACGTTGTTATTTAGTATTATACGACGTTGTTGTTGTTGCTGTTGTTGTTGTTCTTGTTATTTTCGTAGTTGGTTTCTTTGTTTGCCAACCATAAGATGGCCATTAGAGAATTGGTCACTTTTGGGCACACAATCACATGTACTTAACAGCAGTCGCTGTGTGTTTCAATTTGAGTATGTGGAGTGTCGTAACCAACGATAAGCCAACAACAATATTTTGCAATTAAAACTCGATTGCAAAATAATTATTAATGCCTTTTTTTGTATTTGAAATTAACGAAATTTTGTTGAAGGCTATTTTAGAAACTAAAGAAATACGAATATAATATTGGAGGACACTGCGGCAGTTGTTAAAATTTACTTTTTTTATGGCTTTAGTTGGCAACTGGGGCCAACAGCAGTTCATAGAATTGACGAGGCTGACGCGTTTGATATTAAAAAGCTTGTTTTTTAAAAATTCGTTAACGCAACGTGATTCTACAGCTTCCTTAATATCGGATATCGGTTCTTGTATGAACACGGAAACTCTAGGCGTTACAAAATGGCATGAGATTTCATCAAAAAGGTTTGAAACAAGAAATAATATATTCAGAAAATTGAACAGAAAGAAAATAGTCAAAGGGTAATACAGGGACTTAACAAAAATATGTTGCCATCGGTTTAATACACTTCTCGTATTCTCTTCCATAACAAAATTTGTACAAATAGGAACTGCTATCACATTCGACTAGACCCCTACTAATTGGTAATAAATAGAAAGTCTTTTTATATTAAAAATTGTGTCCCAGTATCAAGGAATTTACTTTTATTTGTTAAGCCGGGTCATTGAAACAGTATGACATTTAGAAATAGCAAAGTGACGATCCTATGCCATTCACTAGCCAGTAAAACTCTCAGACTCCCTCGACGGCTTATATTGCGGCAACTAATTCATTCTTCTATGATATTTTCAAAGATAGAAACTTGATTGAAAAAATTCTCCTTGTTTAATCAGAGGTTGGACATTTTCCTGGGTCACCTAGTCCATTGTAATATGAATAATATTACAATAAAAAGGATGGACAGTTCCTATTAGGCGAACCCTATTCACCACTTTAGAGTCTTTCAATAAAACTTCTATCGGTTTTGTTACTTTTTTAATACTCATATTTTAAAATAAAAAATTGAGTTCCAAAACAAAAATAGAATTGTAGTTTATATATATGATTATATAATTCAATAGTAAAATCTGTTTCTAATATCTACTCCGCTCTAAAGGTCATCTGTCTTTCTCAATTTATGCTCTGCAGTCATACAAATCATAGCAAAACTTATGACATCTAACAACAAGTTTTCCTTTAAGAGATAGAAAACAATTAATAATTGTTTTTATATGCAACTGGATTTTGGTTTTATTTCGTTTTCTTTTCCGCTGTTGTTGCCCAGATTATCGAGTGAATTTAAATCGTACATGTAACATGATATTAAAATAAACCCAACCCAGACTTCGAAAACAAGTCAAAAATATACTTGTTGTTGCACTGCACCACAGATGATGCATAACAAAACTTTTATATTGCAAAAGAAGCCCAATAACAACCGCACGGGGAAAGAAAATGCTAAAGAAATGTTCTATCTTTGGCAATAAGAGAAGAGAAAAGGCAAAAAAAAAATTTAATAAAATCGAAACAGGAGACTTCAATTTCATCAAAGTCGTGACTTAATGTCACGTTTCGGCAGTCAACACAAAATAGTTGCTGTTTGGCTGCTGAAGCAACAGCAACAATATCATATAAGTATTGTAAATAACTATAAGTAATAAGCAATAACAACAGCAGCAGCCTCATCGGCAGCAGAAGTAATAAAACAACACCAACAATTACAAGATCAACAGCCAATGAATGAGCGACTGTTGCTGTATGTTTAGCTGGTGAACTTTTATAAACTGAATTGCCTTTTTTTTTCTTCCAAAATAGTTTAACATTTTTTATTTAATTCTTTTGGTTTTTTTCTGTTTTTTGCTTTTATAATTTTGATACAGAAGTGTTTTTCAAAAGTCCAAAGCAATTCACTTACCACGAAGAAAAAATATTTTTTGAGGACGATGATGATGATATTGTTTTCGTATTTCAATTTTTTTTTTTTGTTTGTACGAAACAAAATAGCAGTGGTTTGCAAAAATGCATTTAATCTGCAGTAGGCAAAGAAAATTTGATCATGTAAAGAGATTTATTTTACAGTGGGTGGAAAAAAGTCTACGGAAGGCACAGGGCTGATGAGGAAGGGTTGCATATTAAGGTCGCTGGTTTAAAGCCAGAAGGCCAGAATGTAAAAATTATAACTTCCCAAAGCATTCCATTCAAGGCATGATCTTCTGACTCTAATTCCAGGCGGGGAGGCACCTGCTCAACAACATTCCTTTAAATTGTTATCAAATTTCCTTTTCAAACAACATTTCATTTTGAAACAGATTACGTCCGCCAAAGTCAGGCCAAACGGCAGGAAGTTCAAAAGTTCTCTCGTATATTTCTATTTCCTTTTATTCTTATGGTTCTGTTTACAAAATGTATGATATTAAATGGAAGGTATGGAAAATATTTTGCGAGAATCAGTACCGAAATGTAACAACGGAAAAAATGGTGTAAAACCCAAATTCTTTTTATACCGTGATCGAACTCTCTACTAAAATTGGATGAAAGATTTTATGGAGAACATCCCTTCAGCGACGGTTGTGTTTCATAGTTTAAGTTTGAATTATTTTCTGTTTCATTTAGTTTAAAATATTTAATATTTCGGCTCGTCTTTGGGCTGCTTAATACAGATGGTGTGATCAGAATTGTTTATATCTTCTTTTATTTTTCAAGAACAGAATACACAAGATATTTCGTTACATTTTTTAAGGCATTCTTCCATCATGTAGAAACTACAGCAGAATATTTGATTGACATTGAATCGAAGATCAGTCGGCAGACAGTCATCAGTTGTTCTTGAAATTTATCTGAGCATTTTATGGAAGTGGCCAAAAGTTATATGAGTCCTTAAATTATTTATTTTTTTTATGTATGTAGTTTCGAATTAACAGTGAGACATTTTCTTTGGCACTCACTGTATGAAGAAATGTTAAACTTTCAAGCGGAAGCTTTATAGTGAATATAGAAGCAAAGAGTGCAATTTTAGTGCAATTTCTAACGCCTTTTATGATCAATATGCTTAGCTAATGTTTAAATATTGCAATGGGTGGAAAAAATATTGAACTTTTAACATTTCGATGCCACTTATACTCTTCCCCCCATGCACCAATAATTCGGCAAACTCTTTATTAAAAACAAGACAAAAAAGTAGGCAAATTTATTCAAAAAGGATAGTGGAAGTAGTTCCAAATAAAAGTGGGGACAGCCTGGCGCTACAAGAAATGAATAGAAAGGATTTTTAAGCAACGAAATAGTTTCAATTCCTTTAAAAACAGTCCTGTCAAATAATTTTGCGATCAATATATAGCGGTTTCTTTTTAAATATTTAATGATTGACCTTCAAGTTTCTCAAAATGTGTATATAAACCGGTACTTAAATTTAAAAGGACTGCTGAGGATATAATTCTTCTCCCCCTGTTAACATGAAGGTAATATTTCGTTATACATATTTTTTCATCTGGCGCAATGCGTGTAATATTAAGTTGAATGGTTTTTGTAAAAAGCACTCGCATACACCAGTATTTATTTCTATGTGGTGTTGTGAGAAGCATGGCGAATTAAATTCTTAATATATATTTTTTGAAATTCAAATTAAAAAGTCTACTAGTCGATCCCTGTAGCTTAAGCCCAGGCGATTAATCGAAACGTTTTTCTAAACATTAAATACAACACAACGGCAATGGCAGAGGGATCAATAAAGCAGCAGCAGCAGCAACAACAACAACCAAGACGACATTGATCATTGACTAAACGATTAAAACAACGACGATGAGGATCATGACCGTAATGATCAATGTGGTGGTTGGCTGGTGCTGATGATGAGGATGACGATGATATTCATCATTGACTTAACATTTAATTTTCTCTGGCGTTATGAGAATCTTGCGGTATTAACTTTTGTTGCAACCAGCCAGTGGTGGCAATTATAAATTCTGTTTTGCTGTTCAAATTGCGGGTAAAGAAACAGTTAAACTATCTTTAGCCACAGATGTTTGAAATTTGAAACAAAAAAAGGAAAAAAGACGTACTTTATATAGAGAGAAAAAAGAAATGCAATTATTTTATAACTTTTCAACAGTTAAAGGACACTCATAATTTTTATATGAGGATGAATGCAGTCGAATGTCCATCTGTAGTTTGAGACTTTGGTGGTAGTGATGGTAACGATAACCATTGAGGTTTCTATTTAAGAGAAGACTGTTAACACATCGATCATAGCTGATCAAGACATGACCAACTAATTTTATTTGCAAGTCGTTTTTGTGAAAAGTATCGCATGTAAATTCAAGGTTATTTCAAAAGTTACATGAAAATTTGTTTTTATAAAAATACAGCATAACTTTTCCCAATTAAAATATATTTTAAAAAGTAAAAATATTATTGAAATTATTCAAAACTTACCTTAAGATCATTCGTTGAATTAAGTGTCTCTGAAAATATAAAAGAGAAGAAATATATTATTACAAAATAATATATTATTCTTTTTGTTATTTATGCTTAAATTACAGTCTAATAAAATTAAAACTTCATAATCATTTTACTAACAGAACGGATCACTGCTTATCTTGACGCCTCTATGTATGACATCTTTTCTTCGTTAAATTTTTTCACATTTCAAAGAAGTTTTAGTCTGTAGGAATATCCAATATTTCTAACGTAACTGAATACGAGAATCATATATTTATTTTTAAGTTAAAGGTTTTTCTAAGTTGGTTAGTATGGAGTCTGCCAACCCTAATTACTATTATTCCAAATGTTCCATTTTCTCTTTGAGTTTTCCAGATGATAATAACAGATATTCTTAAAATATTCCACTAACAGTTGGCTGAAGTATACGCCTCAGATTCGGAGCTCTATTCCGCATTGAGGCATGAATATAGTATTAAATTTTTCTGACCTGCATTATTGGACGGTTGTGTTAATTGTAATAGGTCGGTTTGTATCTATAAAGAAGGCATACCACTGGTCACTGAACAATTACCGACAGCGCTTAACATTATGAACTAAAAGAGCAGAATACAGCCCACTCCCTCGTCGGTACCAGCAGCCGAATAATAACCGGCAAAGTGAAAAGTAAAAATAGCTACAACAAATTTTCTATTTTGTAATCTGTCTTGATGTGTTCCCTAGATACTATCGCCTCTTTTCTAATTCTGGAACAACACTCGGCATATGAATAGGACCATTATCTCTTGAAGGCTGGTCCAAGACAAGGAAAAAAATATATATTGAAGTTTATTTACCGATTTGCGGGTTTGTAATAGAGCCTACATAATAATTTTAAGTACGAAAAAAATATTTATAATAGAACAGAGAGAAGTGGGTTATAATTCCTAGAATTACTAATTAGGATTTGTAAAACATCATATTTCTCGTTCACATACGACCTATTCACAGATAATATAACGAAGATAGAAAACTAGCAAAATTCTTACGTAATAGAAATATTTCCACATTTTCAACTGCGTATTTTTTTAATGTGTGATTTTGATTTAGTAAAAACAAAAACTGTTTTAGAAAAATGAATAAGAAAACACCAGGTTTTGCAAAATAATAATTCTTTATTCCTCAGTTTCTATTTTATCCCTTTAAAATAGTGCCTCGCAGCTGTAATAAAGTGTCCGGTCCGAGAAGCTCTTCTGACAAGCAGATATTGGTATATCCCTGGGATTTTTACTACTTCAATCACAGTCAAAATAACCAGCTTTTATTGGTGCCTTCCACTCTTTCCAACATAAATACATCACAGAGCACCAAATTCGTCTGAGACATGATTAGGGCCCTGTTGTTTGGTCTAAAGCTTACACCCTTTAAATGTATTGAGATCAACAATAAAGACAAATGTGACAAATAATTTTCATATTTTTTTTTCACAAACAAAAAACTACTAACTAATTTCTTGAAAAATTCTCACAAAGAAGTGACGGAATATTGACAAACCAATTTATAATTTAATAAAAATAAAGAGAACTTAAGCTTAAAAATATTAGTGTATATTATTATTCTCTTAATCTTTTTCCCATATCAGATTATTTAAATATCTCATATTTTTGCTTTGAAGTAAATAAATCAAGGCCAAAGTTAGGAGGCTGCTAAAAACAATCCTGAAGGTTTTAATTTGCATTCGGCGAAAACAGATGTGAATTCAATTAGAAGCTTTCAAATCGCTAAAACCAATCATCATGTCAAACTGACTGTGAGACAACGGAAAATCATTCTCATATCTGAGTCAATCTTATATAATTCCACAAGTATCCTAATTAATAAAGCTTTAAGCTGCACAGGCTTCCGGACTCTTTTTACCAAATTCAGATCAGTTGGGTTGCAGTAGTATTCACTTTGTTACCTGAAAAAAAAACTCAGGGCCTTTGGTTGTAAGCAAACTCGTAACCTCTAAAATTGTAGCCACAGCGGTATGAATCTTTATTTATCCTGAAAAACCCTTCGGACATTTTTGCTTTAAAGGAAATAAGTCAAAGCAAAAAACTTGTTAACATCAGGTTGATACAGTTCTCGGATTCTTTTTTACAATAAAATTTGTGTAAATAGCAACTGTTATCACATTCAACTGAGCCACCTAAAAAGTGGTGACAAACACAATATACACATGAGCACTGAAGATGAAAGTGTTGCGATTTTCGAAAACAGGTGTTCTGCTCTGCTGTGTAAGTTGAATAAAACTGATGTTGAATTCCTTTGTGCCTAGGAATATTTATCATCATGTCTTTCTGAGATTTTAACTAAGTTAGAACAATTAGCCTATATAAATATTAATATAGCAAAAATAACAGAAAACAGATTTTAGATTAGCTGGAAGTTTGAAAATCGCTAAAACCGATCAGTATGTCAACCAAATTAAAAGTGAGACAACGGAAAATCATTTTCTAATCTATATCAAACTGATATAATTCCGCAAGATTACTTTTTCATGAAGCTTTAGTCTACATAAGTTTCAATTTTTTTTTTTACCAAATTGAGTTGGTTCGTGTTGGTAGGCTTCTTCTTGGCTGAAAGAAGCACAAATACCCAGGGCTTTTGGTGGTAATCACACTCATATTAATATAGTCACAGCGGTACGAAACTTTAATATCAGCTGGTATTTATTAATTTCTCTTTAAAATTTTTGGGCTGGAAACTGATATATTTTGAAATTCTTTATTTAGCGTTCCAAATCTTTAGCTGTTATAACTTTAAAGATCTGTTCCTTTAAATTGTTTCTACAATAAACAAAATAACGATGCGCATGACTACCGATGATTCAAGTGTAGCGGTTTTCGAAAACCGCTGCTTTGCTCTGCTTCATAACACAATAAATATGAGGAAGTATTTATTAAACTGATGTGGACTTTCCCTTGTGCTTTGGAATATTTATCATGTCTTTCGAACAATTCGCCCATTGAAATTAAATTTAATCCACTAAAATTTTCATCATATTTTAAACTAAAATTTATTTCCAACGGACACATAATTCGCTGAGAAACAAGCTGGTCCCATTAAGGCAAAATTAAATGTAGGCCTGCCTCAAGTTTCATAATTTTCTTTTAAAATAATATATTTATTTTTTGTTCCATACAAATATGACAGGCGGTCACAATTTATGATGTGTGAAGTTGGGCGAATATTCATTGAACACTCGGCACGTCCGTCTGCCGCTTGTGTTCTGTAAGCATTTGGAAAAGAGTATGAGCATTAATGTCTCATGTACCTTGTCCACCATATGGGTTGTTGGTTGTTAATATTTTAATTTTTTTTTTCTTTTATTCCGCACTTTTACCCGTATTTCTTTACTTCATGTCTTCCTTTAAGTCTCGGCAGTTTAATCGAAAATTGCACATTATTTTTACTTTTTCCCCATTTTATATATCCCGATGAAGCGTTGAAATGTTACGCTAATGTTAATTAGATTTTTATTTTTGTACTCGTACGAGCAAATTCTGATGACGGCGGCCGGTGAGTTAATTTTTTTTCTTTATTATTCTGTGACTGGTTTTAGGTGTAAATTGTTGTTGTTGTTGGTTTGTTGGTGTTGTGTAATTTGTTTCGTTTTGCTGTTACCTCAAAATATGATGTATGTAGTTTTAATTAGACATAATTGACTTTATGAGCTAAAATTTATATGTTAAAAATGTAATATATTAAACTGGTATTTTTGTATATCTTTTTTGTTTTATTGCCAGCATTTTATAACCGTTTTTATGCTACATGTTTGTCCTATATCCTTTGGATATCATATTTATTATATATGAATGACTTAATTGTGCTTCCTTAGGATAATTAATGAGGAGGGAATAAAACTGCAATTTTAGTTGCTATTATAGCTACATTAGCTACGTCCTATTCTTCCAATAGATTTATTATATAAATACTTATTTAAAGTCCCTACAAATACAACATACTTTAAGCTCATAAAAGTGACTAGTAAAAAAATTTGCTGTTGGAATTAACATTAAGGAAATAGAATCAAATTAAGATGAATAATATGCCACTATAATTATATATTTCGTAAATTGATTGTTTGTTATAAATTTAATGTGGTTATCGAATTAATTTACAAACTCATTTTGGAAAATTTTGTGATTTGGATATGATCATTTGGATAAGATATATCCGTATGTCACTATCCCTCATAATTTCTCTGATGGGCTGCCTAAAAATGGTTGGTATTTATTTATTTCAGTATCTTAAATATATAAGGCTTGACTCAGTATTATATTTCCAGCTTATAAGCTGTTTATAAGAACATTATATTCTTTATGAATAAATCTTATGAAAACTACTTGTAGGTAATATATTAGAAAAATATATGCGAGGTCTGTTTAATAACTCCGTGACTATTTAAATAAAGAATTTTTGAAACTCTTTAATTTTAATTATATGCTGATTCTTTTTTTTTCCAAAATCCTGCTATAAAATTCAAAGTGATCAAGTTTCATCATAAGTTTCTTGTGAATAAATGAGTTTTCCAACTTTTTATTTCTTCGAAATAAAGATTTACCTCATGGATCTCAAAAAGAAGAGTATTTGTTTCCCTTATAACTTGTTTCTTTGAGTCGGCGAAAAAAATAATAGAAAATAATGTCAGGTCATTACATCTAAAGAACAAACAGTTCTCAAAACAATTTATACATTTTTGTCATACTGATTTCACACGACAGCACTCTTATCTTGACAGCCATGGAATGTCAAACACAATCCAAAATGATGCAGCTGCTTGCGCAAAATTTCAAAGCAGTTGATGACAATTCAAGAAGTCATGATATCATTCAACATTCCTCTGGTATATATATATATATATATATATATATATATATATATATATATATATTTAGCAAATCGGTTGCAAAAAATTCTTAGGACAAAAATAATATTAAGAAACCGTCACAAATTGACAGGCAACAAAGTTTTCGATTTGAAATTATGCGAATTTCACTTGACAAAATATTTGACTGACTTTTTATTATTTATCGCAGTGACAAAACGTGGCCTAATCGGTCCATTTCTGTAAACTGAGTCCACGTATGTTTTTTGTTTTTAAAAATTAAGTACAAAATAATTCTATTGCGGAGACTTTGTTTTGAACTCTAAAATAATTACAAAAATGTAGGAAAAATAATTCCATTAATACTTCTTGGTTTTCCCAATTGAGTATCAGGAATAATCGAACCGCAGGAATAATCGAGCTTTGGGTTGTAGAGAAAATTTAACTCAATTAATCGATTTCAGAAAAAAAATTTGCAAAAAGGCTATATTCGGTTGTGCTGACTCTTATACACCCTTCGACGTCGAACGTCTGTGTGCTTAATGTACCAAAATTAGTTGCAATTTTCCAATTCTGAAATTGTGATTTTGATTTCGTTTGATTCCTATTAAAATTCAATATAAAATTATATTAAAGATGCCACGTACGTGACGAACGCGTACATGTCTTGTAAGAAAAAAATGCATGGGGCGCTTTGATGCACATAATCCACAGCAGAGCTAGAAGGCCATATTGTAACGCCACACGCTAGTTGACGCTGTGCGAACATGAATGTGTTGTCTATTGCATAGACGGTGTTTGCCAGAAACAAACCCCACATATTTATTGTGATTGGATCGAATAAGAAGATATTCTATTTTTGCTGCACCAAAATCTGGCCTTTTCCCGAATGTTGCCACATCTTGAGAAGAATTATTATAATTCAGTTGTTTCTGAAGCACAAGCTAATATTAATTATCAAAAGACCAAAATTCAATTTGTCGAATCCTTTTGTATAACAAAAAGAAGTTTGAATGTTCCAGCTCAGGATCCCTATTTTGAACTTTGCGGATTTTCAATATTAATATATTGCAAATTATTTTTAATACATCTATTTGAGATCAAAGTGTCTATTTAAATTGAAAAGTGAACAACAACAAGCCAAAAACTATTCAACAACTAAAAGATGAGATAATTGAGCGCATTAACGTATAATTGAAGCTCAATTAAGTTAATATCATGAACCATCAAATAGAGGTATGCCGCGGAGGCCATGGCGGGCATTAGGTCGATAAGTTATTGCATAATAAAAATAATTAAGAAAGTTGAAGTGAAGTCTATAAAACAAAGCAAAAAATATACGTCGCTTAAGCTCTTTTTGGACAACTTAAGCTCGACTTAATTTAATTTTCTGCATTTATTCGGATCTAATATCTTTTTCTGTTGCACTCTTATTTGTAAGATTACAGCCTGGGTCTTTTATAAATGTTCCCGTTTTTTTTCAATTTGAATATTTATAATTATTTATTATTTGCTCGTCTCACTGTGCATTATATATAAAAAAAACTAAATAAATAAAAGAATTCATAATTTATGCACCCAAGCAACGACTTGAAACAATGAATTCGTTTCTTATTTCGAAAATAAATGACTTAAAAAGAATGGTAATAATAAAACGACAATTTTCTTAATAGCAGACCCCAACGAACATGAGCGACAAGTGCATTTATGTGTCTCTCGAACCACATACGAACACAAGAAGAAGACACTTGATCATTGTCACTGCAGAAACGACGGAAAAGCTCAGCAGTAGAATTACATGGAAACATACGGAGCAACATTTCAACTGCATCGCTGCTGTTAAAGTGGAAGAAGAAAAGAAAAAGATGTTATGCGGCTTTGGTTGGTTGCAACAACAATCTCATGAATATTTAAACGTCACATTTCGTCGCACTGTTCGTGTCGGTGACCACATTAATAATGCGTTTCTTGCTAAACATCTCAGTGGCATACGTGAACAATTATTGCAGAGGGGGTTTGATTTTGCTTCTAACTTTTTTTTTCATTTAAGATATTTTTGTGTAGAGATACAAAGTAAAAGTAAATCTGTTGCTCCCTATTCAACGAGTATAGATCAATAGGATAAGAAGTTGCTTGAAGAATAATATAATTTATAACTATTATTATTTTATTGATAACAACTTATAGTGGGATTTCAAGCCACACAATTGCCTACCGCTCTGTCCAAGGGATTTCAAAAGATATTTGTTACACTGCATTTTTATTTAGTGTTTATATTGTTTGTTGTGGACAAGCAACTGTTTTGCATTTACCAACATTTACGTCACATACATCCAGAATAAGTTTGTAAAGAACCGAGAATTAGTCGTATGTCTGTTCATTTGTATTTGTCTTTTGCAGCAAACAAGTGTCTTTATTTGCATATTTGCTGGAAATAAAAGCGTCGCCTGTATCTGTGGATTTTCGCCCAAAGATAAGAACGCTTAATATGCTGGAAGACAAAAAAGACTTTTGTAATGCTCATCAGCGAAAGGCGAACTATCTGCACGATCTTCATTCAGTTGGATTTAATTTCATGGCAGGATAGTTGAAAATAATGTTTCATTATTAAATTAAAAGTTGCAATTCCATGACATGCTTTTTCATATAAACAAAAATGCATTTCGCTGGTGACATTTTAAGGGTGAAAATTACTTGCACTCTACAGCAACAGCAGTGCTCAGACACAAAGTTTGTCCACCCCAAGAGGAACAAATAAACAAGTGCAAGTGTCAGTGCCAGTGCCAGTGCCAGCGCTCTTTTTATTTACGTGAAAATATTTCATTTATTTTTCGGCTGGATAATGACCTCTAATTGTTGTCTTTCGTTTCTTTTAACTTAAAATGTTGTTAGTGAAATTGTAATCAACTTTGACGATCTTCTTAATTTTGCAGCTATTTTCGTGTGTCTTTTTTTTTTTTTTTTGCTCATCCTTAAAGGTCACGCCAATTTTATGGCTCTTTTAAGTTCTCGTTTTGTTTCCGCGTGTTTGTTTTTAATAATTCATTTTTTTAATGGTTTGAAAATGCAGGTGTCCAGCGTTAAACAATGTCACGGTTATTGAAAGTAGAGAACTGAAGTTGTTGTTCAGTGTTTTAGTGTCTGGTAAATGGTTGTCTTTTTTCGCTTTCTTACAAATTTCTTTGTTGCTTAGCAAACAATTTATTTAACTGGCGGTCATATTATTCTGCCATGACTTGTAAAAGTTTAGATGGTTTTTATTTCATAGTGAAATTGGCCAAAGGATTTGGAAAAGTTATAGTTCTAATCGAGGCCCTTTTATTCCTTAGAAGTAGAGTCTCTGATTTCGAGTTGCTTTTCATGGTTTAAATAGGTTTTGAAATAAAACAATAAATCTAACTAAGACAGGATATTTATTTGAATTGGTTGCATATTACAGCACTTAATAATGTCGCTCAAAATTTTCTTATAAATTGTATTTTCCTTCGATATCGAATGCGGTAATTTGTCCCCTGGGGAAACAAAGAAAAATTAGCTTCCATTTCATAATAATCAAGATGTGATTGGGGAAAGTTTTAATGTACAATTCCAAAATAAATTACATATTTTTTATTTTATAAAAAAGACATTTTTCAAACAGCTTTTACTAAGGGAATTCGGGACCTACTGCTTTTAAGCTTAAAGTTCTAAACACTATATAAAACAAATTTCTTGTGTGTTTGTACGATATCAAATAAATTATAGTGCAACATTCAAATAGAAACTAAAATATCCATAATCAACAAAGTGTAACACTTTTACAATCTTACAAAATCGGATTTCACTTTAATTTACATTTTTAAAACATAAACACAAAAATTACACACAATGAAAATCGGCTGCAACCGCAACCACCTTCAAACACACACGCACCGTTTACGGCCACCGCTTGAAGTGCGTGCGTGCATGGGTGTCTGAGCTTTCTTCAACTATTTGGTAGGAGCATCAACCATCATTAAATTAATCAACTCCAAATACTAATTAAAAAGTCCACTTTTAAACATCATAAGCAAAAAGCAAATAACAACGAAATCGTATTCACTGAAAACAAATTTAACAAGTATTTTGCAAAATACGAATAAGAAACGTTTGCCAACGTAGCCCGGGTCCACATTCATTCAACACACTTTGTTTCCACTGCGCAAACAAATAATTGTCTTAAACAATAATCATACAGCAAATAAAATAGCACGAATTTAAGTTTAACAGCAAAGAGATCAGCAAAATAGAAAGAAAGAAGAAAAAAAAACATGATTTTAGATTTTGAGACCCACGTGAATAAAAGAAAGAAGCTCCGCTTTTAACATGAAATGGACAGTTAAGACTAGAAAACCGTAAATGGCCAATGTGAGAAGGCATGCAACCAACCACAGCAACAACAACAATCTCACTGCTGCAGTAGCATTTCCAACACATACGAAAACAATGAACAACGAAACATGTAACATTCAAAGTCATCGTCATCATGCAGCGCGTCATCAGCAAACAGCTCCATCACAGCCGGCCAACCGGCCAACCGGCCAGCCAACACATCTTCTGTGCTTGAATGTTTGGAATTCATTCACCACTGGCAGCAAGTGGTTTTGTCCCAAATTCACGCATTGATTTTCCACATTGTCAAGCAGGTAAGAAAGCGAAACGACACAATACAGAAAAACCAAGAGAAGAAAAACTAAAAATATAAAATTTAAAAACTCACTGCCAACAATCTTTGAGGCAACCAACCATTAGAGCCACCATCATTATCATTATTTTGCAAGAAAATAATTAAAAAGCTTCAAATTAAATAGAAAGAAAATATATTAAAGATGCCACTGGACGAACGCGTACATGTCTTGTAAGAAAAAAATGCATGGGACGCTTTGATGCACATCATCCACAGCAGAGCTAGAAGGCCATATTGTAACGCCACACGCTAGTTGACGCTGTGCGAACATGAATGTGTTGTCTATTGCATAGACGGGCTTTGCCAAAAACAAACCCCACATATTTACTGTGATTGAAACGAAAAATAAGATTTTTTTATTTTTGTTGCACCAAAATCTGGCCTTTTCACAAGTTTCTATTTAGTTGCACGAATGTTAACACATCTTGAGATGATCTTTATGCCACAGTTTTTGTCGCACAGTGCAAATCTGCCTGCAATTTATTCTGATTCTATTTTAAACCACATGCTCAACCCTTAACAATTATTTAGACATGGTATCTGGACTTAATTATTATAATATAACGTGGCCAAAATATAATCTTGTTAGTTGAACATGTACAATCCGTCCAAAAATAAATAGTTGCCAAAAGCATGAATAAAATTACTTCATTAAATAATTATTGTGGCCGCATCATATAAAAGCCATCAAACAAATTGTACTCACAACTAAATACTGAAATAAAGGGTGGACTGTAAGACGCGTTAACATTCATTTTTGTTTTTTTTATAAAACTTAATTTTTATGGAAAGTAAACGAATAATAAAATACATGTTTTGCAAGCGAAAGCTATTAACGAA
The DNA here is from genome assembly GCA_963675445.1 of Linnaemya vulpina. Classification (NCBI taxonomy): domain Eukaryota; kingdom Metazoa; phylum Arthropoda; class Insecta; order Diptera; family Tachinidae; genus Linnaemya; species Linnaemya vulpina. Next base: position 14,263,787 of record OY776280.1, on the reverse strand, counting down.
ACGAAAATGCTGTTATTATGATTGACAACCTGCGGCAGCACAATACTTTACAAGTTTGACACATTCAGCACTATATTTTATCAATTAATCGATAAGTTTGGGGATTATATAAAATGTCTTCATGTTACTTTGAATTTATACGTGGTGATATTGATTGGAAAGTTGAAAATTGGATCGTGTAAAGATCATTTTGGAAGACTGAGCCTTCATTAGATCCAGCAACTCCAATTGGACGTTTAGAGAAATTTGTAAGATTTCGCGATTAAATACCACTGAGTTCAATCAGGGGATATTTATTTTTTGTTACTTATATTCTACTCAATCTTTAAGTTTTACATTGTAGATAGTTTTGTGAAAATAGTATAGAAGTTTCATTTAAGAATCTGACGTTGCAGTGATGGATATATTCGAAAAAAAGACCTAGGAATTACGATATTAAAATTTTTTTACTAAAATCTATTCATGATCTATTTGACATTTGAATTTGTATACTTTCATTTAATCACTAAAATGTGGACGTCGAAGGGGCTTTTAACATTCCAGTAAAAATCGAAATTCCAAAGAAGTCAAAGATCACTCCACTAAATAGCTGAAACGAACAAGATACAAGTACGTTCGATACGAGAGTACCGACATACAAAAGGGAGACGATAAAATTTGCGAATTTCCTTATTTTTCGAACAAACATCGTATACAAGTTAACATGAAATAGAGATGAGGAAGAAAATATGTTGCATGTCCTCTGCCGTTATCCAGATATGGAGCATCGCCGCCTGTTATCCTTTAACTTGATTGAAATTAATTGTAAACCCCTGCAATTGGGTAATATTTTAAAACTCTCTGCAAAAGTCATGATATTAAACAAGTTACAAGAGAATAAATATATAAGAAAGGAAACCGTTAATAAGGTGACAAGTGGTTTCATTACACACATTTACCAACTTGGTGAATTCGTTGAAAAGTTGTGCGACATTCGAGGTAAAAGAGAACTGATGTCTCACACATTAATTGGCTGCTTTATTTTTATTGTTTCATTTATATGACATTCGGCAGTTGTTTTTTTTTTTTTCTTTTACTTTTCCAACTATTTATTTTGTGTAATTTTGTCCGCTAACGACGTTTCAAATTGAAATGAAAAATATCTATTAAGTTGAAACAATTAGTTCTGCCGCTGTAAGTTTTAATCAACTTCTCACTTACATTCGAGCGTCACACTATTGAAAAGCAGCCAAGCGGTCAATATTTTTATTAAAAAAACAAACCAAATGACCGTAAAAATCTTGCTGTTTCATTTGAAATACAATTTGATACGAGAGCACATACACGACTGCAAGCGACTGGCCCTAGTAGAATGCAGTTCTTTCTGTGTACACGACAATTAATTAATGGAAAAATTGTAAAGTTGATAGACAAATTATTTCCTACTTTTTTAAATGAATTTATGCACACCATGGCATTTTGTGACATCTCAAGCAACCATAATATTGTGTTTTAGTGGCACTGTTCGTTATTATGGTTAATAATGAAATGCGATGTCACCAAATGACACAATGTGTTCCCAGCTTTATAATATCGGCGCTTTGCTGAAGATCGCTTTAGATCTCTAAATGGAATTGGATTCTCATCATGTGAACTAGTGCCACTTCTTACACAAAGAGATGTATTTCAACGCTTGTCGCTTTGATTGTAATTTGTTGTTACTCATGTGCAAAGCATTTATTTCGCGTAATAAATTTATCAAAACGGAGTACTAGCGACACTACGTGCAGCCTGCAGAAGTTTGTGTATGAAAATATTTGTTTTATATAAAATTCCAACGTTTGTCATAAATTTTCTGCATCATTATGGAAAATACGAGGCTTATCTGATAAGTTTGCACTACATTTGAATGAAGTATTCGATATATTTTAAAGATTTTCAACACACGCCATGAAACTTTCATACGTTCCCATGTCAGTGGAACGACAAGCGTCACACGTTTGTGGTTAAACTATCCAGAAGGGTCGCGTTTATTATTTTCATATTCATTATTTTCATTGTCGGGCCAAGTGTTTTTCTCTTCCCGTATTTGCTTTAATATGATGAGTTTAATGTCACATTTTAGCCCTTGAGACAATTATTTTTTCTTCTTTTGTGCTGAAGTGTAATTTTTTTTTTATTTCATATAAAAGTCGTCTCGTAGACGACTGCAATGGGGGAGCAGGTAACTTGTGAATAATTAGCATATGATATATTGCGACAGTGTTATTAACATATTTTCCGTTGTGATATTTCCATAAGAATTGTTTACGGTGTAGTGTATGTAAGTGTGTGTGTGTGTGTGTGTGTGTTGGCCAAACTTTACCATCGTGGTGACGTCCAACAGGTGTGCATGCGTAAAAGTGTCTTAATTATATGCGCTTACATGGATGAGCATCTCAAGCGTTAAGTTTTTAAGAAACCAAAAACTCAGTTTTGAAATTGTCTCTTGGGCAATTTTAGCTACCAGACTTCTTTTACGCTTGAGGAGAACCATGGACAAATAAATACATGCACACACAGACACTTGGCCGAATGTATAGAAAATAAAAGATCTTCATAGATAAGGCGAGCTTAAGTTTCACAAAAAGAAGACTAACTAAAAGTGAATGCGTTTTTAAAAAGACATGCGAGATTTTTCACTTTGTATGAATTTATATTTTACAAAATTTTCTTAATTATCGCGCTGGTGCAATTAAGATACAGTTTGTTTGAAGCAAATTAAAAAAATAATTTAAAATCCAAATATGCTGAAAACTTGTTAACTAAAAGATATAATAAAAATTGGTTTTATAAACAAATTTATAAGAAATAGGATTCAAGTGATGGCATGTTTCTATTCTAAAGTTTCAATAAAGTACCTTTAAGAATTAAAATTAACTTAATATTTAATTCAAAAAAATCGGACAAAAGGATTCTTCTACTATTGAAAGATCAGATTTCACTATCGATGCTGTCGGTATCACCATCGACTGAATGTTTGCGTTTATACTTCAATTGATTTCTTGTCGGGTTACAAGTGGATGTTTTCATCAAGTTATTGAAAGCATATAATTTTATTTATTTATTTATATCAGAGCTTTCCATGTATGTTGTCATGTGACAGGTTTTAATACTCTGATTGTTCAAAAAATTTAATCACAATAACTTAAGTTTCCAAAAGACTAGATGCATTTTTGTTGTACTATTATTGCCTTTTTATAACACTTGATTCACAAACTGTACTGCAGCTGTTTTTGTTTGTAAATAAATATAAGAAATTTTTCACTAAACCCTTAAATAAAAACTCTGTTATATTTTCCCAATAATTGTTTAAAAATTAACATCTTATAAAAATACTTATAAAAAGTGAAAAAATGCTTTAAAATCACATTATTGCATAATAAAACCATGCGAATTCTGAACAAAATGCAGATGTGGTGGATATTTCTCTATATTCCCTGAACATCATCAGATGTCTTCAATATACAACTTGGCAGCACTCTGCTTAGCACAAACAAAAACAGGTAAAAAAAAACAAAATTGCATTTAATAAAACTGAAATCAAAAGTGATTTTAAACTGAGTTTAATAATATTATTTCGTATGGTAAAATTCGGTTAAACAGTCTTCTGTAACGTTGAAAGCAGAATATATTAAGACCACTGTAAAAGCTCTAAGATTCCCTAGACAAAAACTTTTAACATTTTCTCCAAAAAATTAGGATATAAGCCCAACAAATTTATTTCCATAATGCTATAATTTCCCATCGGTATATTCGATATTTAGAAACTGTCAATAATATCGATATAACTATTCATGGTACCCCAGACTTTGAACTGACATTTATTTAATAAAAGCTATGATATATATATATATATATATATATATATATATATATAGTAAAATGATGACGTTAAAAGCTGTTCTTTTTTAAATTTATTTGAAAGGTTTTCTTAAACACAACTTAATCATGCCTCAACGTGCGTTCACACAATGATTAATTGAAACAAGCGTAACCACAATATGCTACGGAAAACCCTTTTAATTAAACAACTATTTATTGTGTTCCCAATATCTTTGGATTTCAGACGATGTCTGTTATTTATGTTTGTATGAAACATAAAAAACTTGAATCTATATCGATATATTTTTTATTGCTATTCAGTTGTTACGCTTTTTTTTTTGCAAATACTTGACAAGTGTGAACGTACCTTTAGTGCTGCCAAGTAAAATTTTGAAAACAGCGTGCTTCAAGGATGCAGAGGCTAAAAGCACTTGGCTACCCTCTAAGGCCTACACAATTGAAGAAACTTTTTCTTTTAACGTTGGTTGACAAATAGTAACAAAATAGTGGAGATAAGTGTTGCTGTAGTTAGATTGTGCACACATACAAACCTTGCACAGGGTGACCAAGTAAAAATCTAACTTTTATTCTTGGCAAGTGCCGAACTCTGATATTTTACAGCTCTGACATGTTCTTATTTACGAAAACGAACCAGCAGACTATGGAAAGCGCCTTAAATTCGATCAATGATGAGTGAATTAAAGTTGAGGCTCAGAAAGTGCTCATACAATTCTTGATATCAAACGACATCCAATTTGTCTGGGAAAAAGTAAAGGATATTTAAGAAAGGAATATTGGCTTGTCATCAGAGCCGTGAGGATAATTGATGAACATGTTATTTCGACATTCTTACTAAAAATCTTTTTATACGAATGAAAATACATATGTATATAGAAATTATATCACTATTTCAAGACGAAAATGTTTTGGTTCATCTCTGATTTGGTAAGAAATCTAGATCCAAAACACCGAGTAGTAGTCGTCCCATTACATGTAAAATGCAATAACTATGTTTACTTAACATATAGAGTTCTGATAGTTCTGACAGCACCTTCATAAGTTTCTGCTTTAATATATATGTATACAAAATTGCATACATGCAGTTAAATAACACATAAAAAAACTCACCTCTACTTGCAGATGCATATTTACCACCCACCAGATATTTTGTTATATGATTAAACGACCGAACCGATTATTATTTTAAATTCACTCACTATAATCTTTAACACGATGGAGAAACACTATGACATATTCTCAACTTTCCTTAAAAAAACACAATATTTTACATACTTATTGACAACTATGCATACTTAAATACGTAAGTATGAATGAGTGTTTGCATTTCATTGAGAGCTTTTGCTTCTCAATGCAAAAACAATATGCAAAGAATGTGAGAGACAACAAAAGAAAACTAAATTCCTTTGCAATGCAATTGAATAAGCACCGTTACTTCCAACAACAACTACTTAAGATTAACACATAATTTCTTGGTTTTCTTCTTTAAACACTGAATATTAATTGAACATTTTAATTATTGTGTCATATATTTTTATTTGCAAACAATATTATATAATGAAATAATGTCACTATATCACACACTTATACACACACACATACTACTTTTAATATATTTATACTCGTATAAGTTGATTACAGAACGGGCGAACTGTCCACACGTCCGATTTTATCAGCGCGAATAACAAAACTGTGATAAATTTTTTTTATCCTCGTGTCTTGACAAGTTTTGGGACATAAACTTACATGAATAAGGACAGAGAGTGAGAGAAAACTTTTTACATAAAATATGGACTTATGTATTTCCTGTTATCTTTGATAATTTATATAAATGCTTTCAATAACTAAACAGTAGCCAAGAATTTTGAAGATTTTAGTTCCAAAATACGTACAGTTTCATTCATTTTGTGTTTATATATATATATATATATATATATATATATATATATATATATATATATATATTTAATGGGATATACATACATATTTTTTTCAATCCAATGAAATCGCATTTTAATTATCACATTCTGAGTACTATTCGCTCTAATCTCAAACAGTAATTTAAGAAGCTGTTTCCGAAGACTGGACTTGAATGGGCTGTTTTGGCTAAATTCTTTTGATTATATTAACATTTTTTGAATATTTATGAGCCTTAAAGGCTGACGACGCTACTTGAACAGCACCGACGACGATTGACACTATCACGAATCAAGGAGAACTTTACAGTACCCTTCTTCGGGAATTATTTTAACAAAGTAAAATTTAAACGAAAGAAACTAAAAAAGGAAAAGTGGTCAGTGAGTTCTTGTTATGACCCTGATATTCATTTTAGACTTCTTACTTATTAAAGTAGAAGTTTGAAATAAATATCTTTAGTTATTCTAAGAAATTTTGGGTTAAGTTTCCCAGTGAAATGCCCATAAGAACTAGCTGAAACCCCTCAATTGATCACTTTGAATTTTTTAGGAAGACTTTGAAAAAAAAGAACCAGCACATAAATAAAATTAAAGAATATTAAAAAATAAATTAATTGCATATTAAAAATCGCTTATTAGTTAGTGCCAAAGATTCGAGAATAGCATAGTTTTTTTTAATTAGAAATGTTTGAATTTTTCTCTGAAAAATTTATCTTCCTTATTCTGTAACTATTTGTTAACGTCACGTCAGGAGGATGTCCGAAATGAAACAATTCTATTCTCAGTTTCTTCATCAATTGGCTATTTCTAAAGCCTTTTAGAGAGTAATCCCAGGCTCTCAGAAGTAATTAATTGTTCTCCAAACGAAGTAGATACGCAACCTATTTTTGATATTCGCTCATATTATGAATGACGACGTCGGCGTCATATCAACACGACAGCAAAAAGTTGCCACTTGCCATTTAATTGTCGACAATATTTAATTATTGTTAACAGCATTTGGTATTTTCCAAGGCATATAATATTAATAGAACATGTTACCAGCAGTCAATTTGTTTCGATAAAGGCTAGCCAAGGGACGATTTTATGCTGTCGTGTCGATGTGATGTCGACGTCGTCATTCATAATAAGGGCGATTGTCTTAATGTAAAGCTAAAAAATAGTTTTAAGCAAAACGGGAATATTTTCCCAATCAGTTTCAGATCTTTCACGGTATTTTAAAACTTTACAAAACATCTGATTTGCTATCAAGAACAAACCTATTATCTTCAAGTTTAAGTACACAAAACACTAAAAAATGTGTATCAAATATATGCCGCATATTAAACTGTTTGATTGATCGCAAGAGTGAAAAATATGACACGAAAGAATCACAATAAATAGCTTTCAGTCATTTTGAATTATGGGAGGTTTTTCTGACATGAACTGAGTCCGCTTTGAAAACATCGCCCATAACAGAGAATATTAAACTGAAAAAAAATTAAATTAATATTGAAATTGTATAAAATGGATTTTGCCTCCAACCATTTTATACAACAGCTAAACAACACAATTGTAAACAAGTTAATGAGTTGCGCATGCGTAGATTGTTTCGTTTTATTAACTCCATCGTGTTTTCTTGTTGTCGTCTTACGTGTGCTAGAGATTTTTGAGTGGAAAAGCATTTACCATCTCCCAACGTTGTGGCCAAAAAATGAGAGACGTTGCTTTAGCTAAACAATAGAATTTAATGACAAAATGTTGCCAATGGACGCTGGAGTTCTTAATGCTTTCTGGGTTTATTTTTCTAAACCATGTTTTCTTTCGTTTTGATTTTTTAATGTCATTAATTAACTTAACGGGGAGGAGTAAAGACCCAAAAAATCTATACTTGAGCTGTACTATTACCCATTATTTCATGTGTGTATTACCTTTCTTTTTGAGGTTCATACTCTTTAACAAAATTTCTTTCTAAAATGGGCGTCAATTTTCTTCTTTACCAGGCACTTAAATATATATTATTTAATCACTTTTAATTTGTAACAATTTATTATGGTAATTTTAGTGATGGATTAATGTGATCATTACGAACAAAAAGGCAATTTGGACAAAAGCAGAAAACCAATTTTAAAGTTCTCTTTTAATTGTTGCCGTTGTACTGCAAACATAATTAAATATTTTTTTTGATAGATTGACTTTTTGGTTCACAATTTGATTGTAGAAATAGTTTTGAAATTTATTACATCAATATTGTTGATTTATTATGATTTGATTTCAAATATGTAGTTTTTTTCTTCAAGCAATTGGGTTGAAATCAAATACTTTGATATAATTAATTTCAGTCGCAATTGCTGTTATATACGATGGATGAACTTAAATTTATTCATATAAAATAATTGTGTTGAAACCAACTACCATGTGTGAATTGATTTTGAGAAGGTTTTATGAAATGCAACCATGTTTTAGTGCGTTTTTGTATGTACTAAGTTGAGTGATGCCAAGTTTTGCATTGAAACATCTGATGACATGAAAATGTGCATGGAAATATCCACCATATTCACCATGCCTTTCAGAATTTGCATGATTTTAATATGATATAATGGGGGTATTCAGACTGTATGCTATTTAGTCAAATTGTCGTAAAGTCATAATATTTTAGACTCGTAAAAAATTCATAAAATAATAGCACTCTTTCAGGTATATTTTTGTTTTGTCATAAAACAGTTCTATAGATCAGGGGGAAATTACGGCATTCGAAATCGATCGAAATTTGTATATAATCTACATTGAAATCTCGATCGGTATCGAATCCGGTAATTTGGCCCCTGAGTCGAACAGCTGAAAATCTTTAGCCGAGACGGCGATAGAATGTTTGCCGCCGTTACTTACATATGATTCTTAACTATATATCTGTACATTAAATCACATTTTAAAACATAAAATAAATTAGAAGAGAACTAAATTGCAAAAATTAACAAGTGGGAAATTTTTTTTTGCTTAACTTACGTAGCTGGCAGCCACTGAACGTCTTCTGTATGAATCAGCAAATATATGTATTCAGTTCATATCGAGGCAGCAGCTGTTTTAATATGACAGATTGTTCACACTAGTCGTATATTTCGTGCTATTATATGATATGATATATACATATATGACTTATGACTTCATGACTACAGTGTGAATCCCCCAAATGTGATTTCCAAACAGTTTTTTTCATTTTCTATAAGAATTTTCATAATTTTAAAATATTCGTTCACTAAATGTTGTTTAATAATAAAATATATTTTAGAGGGCAGAGAAAATTTTCATATTTTTGTACACAAACAAAAACAGCTGCAGTACAGTTTGTGAATTAAGTGTTATAAAAAGTAAAAGACAGTATAACGGCAAATACTTTTATTTCTATAAACTTCCAATTTATTGTAATTCAATTTATTGGACAATCTGAACCTGAAAGTATTATGCTTTCGTTTGCGCTTAATCAAAAAAATATATTGATAAAAATTTAAAACTTTTGATAATATAATCCCAAGACGAAGAGAAGTAGTTGAAAAATATTAGCTTGTCATGTTATATGTATACAAGGCAATTTTTATTGAAGCAATTCTCTACAATACTCTTTTAAAAATTATTGTTTCACTGACACTCAGACAGGCTGTCTTTTGGGGCTAAAAGCTAGTACAAAAATTAAAAACGTGAGGAACTTTTCGTTACCAGCAATTCTGTTCTGTTCTGTTCATTCTCTCTTATAAGCTCAGAATTTCTTCAAGAAAAATTGGCCCGTCTAAAACATGATTTTACAAAATATTCTAAATGAAAATGCTTTGCTTGATTTATCAAATTAAAGAAATAAAGTCAGTTCTTTAGAACGATAATATTTTTACACAACAAGTACAGTCGTCTATCTGTCAAATACGATATTAATTATCATCATGAAGCTTCATTTGTTATATATAAAAAAAAAATTCAAATACAAACTATAAAATAATATATTCCCAAATCTTAAAAGCGTAACATTTCAAATTCAATATTTAACTCCAGCGTATGAAAAAACAATTTGTATGTGAAGCAGTTGTCCATTTCAATAATTAGCTTTTCGAAAGTACTTTTGAACTCATTCGTTCGTCGCCCAGTTTCACCCGAATGAATAATTTTAGAATCAGTGGAAAAAGTGATTGTGTGCCAATAGACTGTTTTGTCTTTTAAGTTGCTGCTTCTGTTTTCTTAATATTTCATTTATAATGATCAACTAAACTTTAGCTTTCTATCAGTGGATACCATTTACGTGTGGTTGTTTATGCCAGTTGATCTGATTTATATTAGAGAAGAGAGTGGTAGTCATAAACGATCACGCAGAATTTTATTTAACTAACCAGGCTGAACACATGTGTAGCAGGGGAGGTTATTCTGTAATACACCGCGTTGGCATTGATATTCTAATCATAAAATAAAGCGAATAGTTTTTTTCACATGATATTACAGAATAGCATTCCTTACGATTAAAGTACAGTGGCTTTCGAAAACAGCTTTACTGCTCAATGCGTAAATTGAATAATTAAATCGATAGCGAGTTTCTCTTGTGTCTTGAAATAATTATAAAATTATTCTGAATTTAATAAGGACTTGGTGCGAGCAGTAACATATTAATCGAATTAAAACGAACAATCTTGGAAAACAATTTTCTTTCTATATATTTAGGGAAGTTTCATCTGTGTGCTAAACAGAGCCTAAACAATGATTCATGTGATAAAATCACATGGTCCGTTTGGAAACTCTATTTATTGTTTCATATCTTTTTTCACAATTATCTCATTGTGCACCATTTTATTTTATGAAGGACTAGTTATTTTGAAGAACTTGCAAAATGTATTGGACTTGCCACTGATTTTAAAAATAATTTTCTCACTATCATGCGTGACTAGAAATAAGGACGTGAGTAGAATACATCTCTAATTTGCAAACTGCCAATGTCGGTGGTTTGTTTGATTATTATCTAGTCCCGAATAAAGTTAAAAATTTACTTTTGCATGAATTTCATATTTGGGAACGTTCACTCAAATGTAACACATAAATATGAAAGCAAAAATATTTAAACAAATTTTTATATATAAAACACTTAATGTAAAAAAAATTATTACGACACTGAAAGTCAGAAGTTATAAAAGTAACTGTTCTTTATAGAATAAATATTTTGCTGATCTCTATACAAAAGAAGTTAATGTAAATTATTAGACTGGAATCTGTAACCAAGCCAACTTCCCCTTTTGTATTATTAATACATGTTATTTTGCGTTTTGAACTACATTTAAACGTTAATTTTGAAAGACATTCTATTTTTTGACTCTTCAAAAGTAGAGTGTGTGTGTGTGTGTATGTGTGTGTGTGTGTGTGTGCGAGTGAATGGACAAAATTCAGTTTGTAAATTGTTTCTGCTTTTGTTTTATTTTCTACTAAATTAATGACAATTGTTACGCTTGATCTTGCAAACTGATATGAGATGTTAAGATCACAACCACATTTTGCTTTTCTCATTGCCAACAGCATCATTATCACCATCGTCCGTTCACGATTGGGAGTTTTAACCGGTTAAATGTGTTTCCTGCAACTTTGTATTCCAGATTAAATTTTAGTTGGTTTTTATGACACCAGCTAAGATTTTATAAGATTCTTCGAAAGCTGTGTTTTAAAAAATCTTCGAAATTACAATGGAAGTTGTTCATAAACCGACACAAGTTTCTATTATAATAAAATCAGGAATAATATTTTTTATATCAATAGAACTGGCTTCAATTGAAAGAAAATTTGATATCAATTCACCGCCAAGGCTGGCGCGTAGAAGGCGCTATCTAGAACACCGATTTTCAACAACTTTTCGCATCTTTCGCGGCCGTAATTCGCCGATAACTCTACGAATGTTGATTTCCAGGTGTTCAAAATCTTGAGGTTTAGCAACGTAGACAAATAACTCAACAAAACCGTAAAGCAAATAATCCTCACACCATCTTTGTGGCCAATTTATTCGGCCATTATGTGAAATTATTTTTTCATCAAAAGTTTTTTTGAGTAGATCAATTGCAGCGCCCTCAGTGTGGCATGCGGCCTCGCCCTGTTGGAACCACATATCAGCAAGATTAATGTCACGTAATTGAGGTAGGGAAAATTTCGAATCATATTCCCATACCGTTCACCGTTGACAGTAACATTCTGACCATCATAGTTTTTGAAGACATAGAGGCCAAAGATTTCTCCAGCCCTTGAAGCGCGCCGAACAGTAATTTTCTGTGGATGTGATGGTGTTTCGACCAAAGCGTGTGGTTTCTCTTCACTCCAAATGCGCCGATTTTGCTTATTTATGTACCCATTCAACCAGGAATGGGCATCATCGGAAAACAAAGTTTTTAATGGATGAGTTTGACGAATAGGACAATTATTTTGATTAAAAATTGCAACACTTTGCACGCGTTGCCCTGGTGCAAGTCTATTCATAATGAAATTTAGAATCATTCTAAGCAAAAAGCAACTATCAGCTGTTAAATGAGTGCTTAAATAAAGTAGCGATGCCAACTCAAAGTAGTGGCACTCTAAAAAATGATCATTTAGTGTTCTGGATTAATTTATAGTAATCAAGAACTACATTAACCACCGTTTATATAATTATAATAACGTTTTAGGCCGAAGAGCGAAAATTTACGGGGAAGGCCTTTAGGGTCCACCCTGTAACTCAAACTCTTGTAGTTTCACAAATTTCACTAGCAAACTTAGACATTCTGAATAGATAAAACAGTGAAAACACGCATCGAATGAATTTAGAACGCGAATTGTGAACATCAAATGATTTTTTGCAAGAAACTCCTTGATTAGAGCCTTCCCGTAAATCTTGTTAACAACTACCAGCAGTATATTTAGGAATTTGGAATTTAAGCCAACAAATAGCAGAGATTTTCACACGTTTATAAAATATTTGGTTAAATTTCACCTCAATATCAATTCCTTTCGGAACTCCATTTACTTTCAACAGAGTCACAATTTTATTTATATCACCTGGTTATTTTGTCTAAGTAAATTTCTTTAACTGCTTCTTGTCTTACCAACGTACACTTGAGCCACATTGATTTCTCTATTCGCCATTACTATCCACGTAACGATCATTTTTTTGTTGGCATTGTGACAACGAACTGATGTTAATCAAACTCTCTTGTATGATCTTTGACTCTTTACATCTGCTTAATGGAATAAATAAGAGTGCCGGGATTTATTAATGCCGCACTGCACAATTTCATCGTAGTCTTTTTTTCTTTCTTCACATTCTTCTAGTCAATTTCAATTTTCGATGTCATGGGAATCGATGCAAGTGATAAGAAGCTTAAACTTTAGCCACGAATACGTTCCATCCAGAACTTGAATGCGTTTGAGTGACTGGCTGGAATGATGATGCAGCAACGTAAATGTTGCACTTGTTCACTTTGACTTCTGTTTTATTGTTCACTTTATAATTTTTCCATATTTTCTTTTTTTTAATTTTGAGCACTCTGTCGTCTTTCTTCTTCTTCTTCTTGTAGTCATGTTAATCTGTTTGAAAATCTCTTCTCCAGCTTCTCCTTTGTTTTTGTTGCCATTGTTGCTGGCAATGGCGCCGCCAGGCATATCTTTCTTTCATACATTCTCTTTAACATCTTCATCGTCATCGGCGGCGCACTTACGTGTTCAGGTATTTTGTCAATAATTTGTCACAATTGTGTCAACTTCCATGTTATTCGTGCTGGCCGTTGAGGCCGCTGTTTAATCGTTATATTGATCACGATACGGATGCTGCTGACGCAGCTGCTTCTGCTGCTAATGCTGCTGCTTCAACGTCGACTAATGTTACTTGTCATGTTGCAATTAAGATTCTTTCTTACAGATTAGAAAAAATTGCTTTTAGTAACAAGTGACAACATAATCTGAAAGTCATCCTTGTTATTTTGTGGCTTGATGATCTTTTCTAAAACAAAAATGAAAAATAAATTTTTATAATAATAAAAATCATACAAAGAAAAGAAAGGCGACCGACCGTAAGGGATTTTCTGGTGTTTTTTTATTTTTATTTCTACTTGAGTGTTTGTTGTTTGTCTCTTTTGTAAGTGAAGTAAATATGAGTGATCACAATCAATACAACAGTTTGTTAATTTTTTATTTGGTTAATTGAGGAAGTATTCAGTGCATTCTATTTTGATTATAGATTCGATCAATTTGAATCTTAAAAGGTTTACAAGGTAATTTCAAATGGCAAGATTTTGGTTCGAAACATTTAAAAATTTTAAATGATGAACATGATCTTAAGAGACATTTTATTTAAACAAATCCGTCGTATGGAAGAAATAATATTTTTATATATTTTACAACACTTTTCTACACTTTTTACTTTTACAGTGTAAATTTTAATTTTATAAAAAGCTCAGAAGTTTTGCTGTTCCACTTTTTTCATATTCTCAGTATCAATATAATTCACTTTCATCAACTTATTTAAATAAAGAAAACAACGGCCATATTTAGCTGAAAAGATGTTCGACTTTTCCTCCATAAAGGACATCATCAGCAATTATTATCATCAGCTTATTATCAGCGATACTTCCGGTTGTCAAAAATCATACAATTGCCGCTTGTCATAAATTCACTTTAATAGCGAATACGTATACAAAATTTCCAGCAATTTCAGATAAACTGATATCTTTAAAATTATTACGGTTTGTGGCACAACGTTCTGTGGCACTTGTACTCTAAATTACAATTTCAACATGTTCGCAAGAAGCAAAAAAAAAACAGCAAAAAGCATATATTTTTGTTTAAGTTTAAGGCCTGAAATTACAGGCAGCTTTACATTAAAATGAGAAAAGAAAACTACAACAAATAAGGAATAAAATCGCCGTTTAAACTCACAGTTGGATCGGTTTTTGTTTTTGTTTTTATTTTTATTTTGTATATGATTGTTGTCAGGTGCTCACACAGTCCTCAGCGGCGAGTAGGTTACGCTAACAAGATCAGCATTATTTTAAGTGTATTTTTCTTTGTTTCCTACAGTTGCCACAAAACTTTGCCACAAAACTTGTAGCCAAGAGTTTTATATCCAAAAAACAATAACAAAAACTACCAACTCAGTTAAACAGCGGACGAACGTGTCGCCTCTGGCAATCCACAAATTTTAGTTACTTCCACAGAAATGCAGTAAGAAAATATTTAATCTTACAAACGTCCAGAAAAGTTTTAAGAAAAATTATGCTCTACACAATTCACCAACTTTGGCTGGTTAGTTTAACTAAGTGACCGAATGTCTAGTGCTGCTGTAACTATGGGACTAGTAGCAGGCTTCAAATGGAAGAAAGAGAGAGGAAGAAAGAGACAGTTGAAATATTTCTATTCATATTCCAGTTAACTTAATCTTATCTATTAATTTGTGTTATTAATTTACTCGTCATCATTTTGATTATTTTTAATTTGATCACTATCAACCACTTCAATCAGGCTTCAAGCCTTTTTAAACGCTTGTTTTTGTTTAATCCAGAGAATTGCCAATTGACAGCACTGTTGTCTGTGACAGCGATCACACTCGATGGTTTCTTATATTTTATATATAATTTTTTTTGCGCAACAGATATTTATTTTATATAAATATTTCATAACGCTGCCTTCATACTCAATTACTTAGACTGAAGAAGCCTCCGAGCTTTCCAACTAGAGTTTTCTAGAGTATCACAATTTTGAGTTGGCATCACTGCTTTATTTGAGCACCCATTTAGCAGGTTTTTGTTTAGTTCGCTTTAAAGTTTCATTATGAATCGACATATACCATTGAAACGCATGCAAATTATTGAAAATTTTAATCAAAATAATTGTTGTATTCGTCAAAATCATCCATTCAAATTTTATTTTCCGATGAAGCCCATTTCTGGTTGAGTGGGCTCGCAAATAAGCAGAACTATTTCATTTAGAATGAGGAGAATTCACAAGCTCTTCTCGAAACGCCATTTACATCCACTCAAATTTACTGTTTAGTGCGTTCTATAGGCTGACAGAGTCATTGGCCCAAACATGATGATGGTGTGGGAACATGATTCGAAACTTATTCGTACATCTAATACGTAGCGTTAATCTGGCTGATATGTGGCTCCAATACGACTAAATAAGCACAATTATCTCATTTGAGGTGAGGAAAATCCACCAGCTTTTGTCGAAACACCATTAAATTCACCGAAAATTACTCTTTGGTTCACTGTATGGTCTGGTGGGGGCATTGACCCGTATGTCTTCAAAAACGTTGCTGGTCAGAATGTTACTGTCAATGATGAACTGTTACGGCACATGATTCGAAAGTCTATCATACCTCAGTTACGTGGCATTAATATTGCTGATATGTGGTTCCAAAGGAACAAGGGGACATGCCACACAGCGGCCACTACAATTTATTTACTCAAAGAAAATTTTGATAGAAACATAATATCATGTTAATTATGGATCAACATCGTGTGATATAGATAGCCCCAGGGTATAATATAATTTGAAATCTTGTTGAGTCACTTGTCCTCTTTCTTAAACCACAAACAATTGAACAGCTGAAAGTCAGCATTTAAGAAGTTACCGGCGAAATGAGGCCGCAAATGCTGCGATAAGTTGTGAATAGTGGTTTTCCAGATTGCGCCTCTAGGCACCAGCCATGGCGGCCACTTGACAAATCATATTTGAAAATTAATTTCATAAAATTATCTTTCAAACAAAGCCCGTTTCATTGATATTAAAAATATATTTCTTTGTTTTATTATAATTTAAACTTGTATCACTCTATAAAAACACCCATTAGAATCAAAGAACTGCGGTCCGCTTTTTGGCACATCCCTGAGCTAAAAAATCTTTATATGGAAACAAAATGTGGATATTTCGAATGTGCAACTCCCAGAGAAGCTGTGCTAGAATTATCAATGATTAAAAGAATAATAGATTTTGATTTCACACACAATTTAAATTTAAAGACAGGAAGTGCTTAATAGAAGGCCTCATGGATATGAAAACAAACTATATATTCGGTTTGTTGTTGTAGTCTTCCTCACCGTTTTCGACGCACCGATTCAAGTCATTTTAAGATAAACAAGCGCGGTAACAGTAGTCACCTGCTTTTAACATGACTTTAGCTTATTTTATTTGTCTATATTTATTACACAACAAAAAAGAATCATTAAGAATATGGTTGGAGGCAAAACAAAAAGACAATAAAAAATCCTTAACCGGATAATTACAAAATGAGAGAAGAAGATTTATTTCATTCAAATTAAGAATTAAAAAGAAGCCATAACTTTTATAATAAACAGTTGATGAACAACCAGCGAGGACAAGAAAAAAAAAAAACAACTCTAAACAAATTAATAGAGAAATAAATTAATAAAGAAAATATCTCATTCGTCACAAGTCGGCACTGGGAAAACTTAAAAGCGTTAACTTTTCTGTACATTCTGTGCAATTATTTGTTCCTCGTCTTTTTTTTTAATTGCGCAAGTAACAATAGTTTGACTGACTTGTTTGCCATCGTACCATTCAATCATATATTACAGATTAACATGACCACGAAATGTATCACAGACTGTATGCGCGTTCCTCGTATCATTGAAAGTGTCTGTGTAGTTGTTGTATGACAATACAAAATACTGCCGTTGTAATAATCATGATAAATATTTCATTATTTTCTCGATTTCATCTCGTTTGTTTGACTGTGGACTTTTTTTCTCTTGCATTTATTTCTTACTTGTCTGATTGTTGTACGTGCTGTGTTACATGCGAGTTACAATTGTAGCAACGGCTGCCATATGGCGCCATCTGAAACATTAATAAAAGTAGAAAATTATTAAGTTTTCCTTTCTTTTACTTTGCTGATACGCATAACACTTTTAACATTTTTCAATTTCTATTAAGTCATCATAATTGTCACATGTGGTTGGACGGAATCGATGTGTAACTGTTGCCGAGATGAGAATGAGGTAAAATGGATTACAGAAGAGTACGTTTTTTTTTCTGTGGCTATAAAATAATATTTAAATGTTTATGCAACCGCATATTAAACTGAGAAATATTATTTCTTAATGAGTCGGAAATTTTAGATGCGGATTACAAAAACCCAACATTAAAAGAGTTAATTAATTTTTTCTGATAAAGCAAAAGGTATTAACGAATTGGGGAATATCTCCACACACTTGTGTGTCTCCAAATTTTATTTATAAAAGCTTTATAAAACTAATTTGTATGCGAATCTATTATATTGTTTATTTTTCCACTTTTCAGAGTTCTACCAGTCATTGGGAATATCAACTACTCCACCCTCTATTTAACGAAAATTTCATATGAAAAGTTTCTTTTAGTTTAACTTCCTTTTGGTTTTTATGATATTCCACAACCCGGATGACTGTTATTTCAAAGATTCCAAATTAACAATGAAAGGGTTAACAAGACGCGTACCCCAGTTTTGTCAAACATAAAAGCGTGTATAATTATTTGACCTGATGGGATTAAATTCTAAGAGAGGAATTATTATTATTTGAAACAAATTCAAGATAGTTTATAAACTCAGGGGTATGGGTTTTAAAAAGGACTGTTCTTAGTGTACTGAAAACTGTATAAGCCTTTTGTCAATGAAATACGTTTTGTGTGAATAAGTTCCTTAGCTTTTTTTATTTAAAAAAGGTTTATAAAACAAATCAAGACAATTTTTTATGAATAAGGCCTCTTTTTTATAGATATATTGAACATCAGGAAGGGAATCCATAGTAACATAAAACTAAATAAGGCAAAGCAAATTGATTATTGAATTGAAAGAAGTAGTCCCAGACAACAACGATCGAGTAGTGGTATTTTGGGTAACATGATCAAATTTCTATGGAAAGCCCTGGACGTAGAATAGACAAGAAGTTGAAATTATGCCAGCCCGAACTGATTAAGTAATTAAGCGGTAGTTACTTTTACCTCATCTAACAGAAGTAATTAAAATTTTAGACAAATTTTAGTTCTGTTGCCCAGTGTAATTGTGTTAATGTAATATATTTGCAGATAAAATCCTTAACATATTTGAAAATTATTGTTAAAAAGCTGATGTTATCATGTTAAATAATTCTGCAATAAAAATTTGCGTAAAACCCTCTTAAAATGCAACGAAAAAAACTCTCTTCTGCTCTGACTTCCAGCGATAATTATCAATATTAAATTACAAGACTTTCAATACAAACTCTAATATTAAGTTACAAATCAAGTGGAAATTATAAACTTTTAAAAAGCGATTAAAGTGCAACGGTCTACCCCTAAACGCAGCTCAAATGGGTGTAATCGTATGCAAAAATTATTGATCACAATTGGTCAATTACCAGCCGAACGGCCGGCACTTGTTTTCGTACTTCAAATAAAAAGCAGAGTTTTTAATATATTTTTTGTTTCTTCTCCAGTATGGCTGAGCGAGCATAACCATCAAATAATTCATTAAAATGACTGAAAAGTGCGGTAACACCCCACATAAAATGGTTGGAAGATGCCAAAAACAAAACAGTCATAAAATGTATAAAGAATTCGACTGAAATGCCAAGTCCTGAGGCCATCAGGCTGATAAAAGTCGCTCAAGTTTTATTTGTTTTTTACATTTTTTTCTCTTTTTTTTTGCCCAGCATTTGTACTTCTATACGGAGTAGGACATCACACCCTTAAAGCATGTCGTCACATAAATTTCTGGGGAAGACACACGCCCAACTTTTAAGTCAGTCATTCCCATTCGGTCATTCCTTGATGGCCATTTTACATTGAAACTGAAGTAGTTTCAAATGGAAACCTACAATTATTGAAATGTGTTTTTGAGTTACTTTTTTTCCTTTTAACTTCTTTTTTTTTTTGTGGCTCTTCCTGTTCTTTATTTTTTGTGTTATTTTTTGATTTAACTAAAACCAAAAGACACTTCATTTCCATCTATTAACGTTGGCTGCTAGACATTTAAGCAGGCCATCAAACCACATAACAAATTCAGCTGCCCCACGTTATTATTGGTATTGAGTCAGATTCATAACCAGCGACTGTCTTTTTTCTTTTTTTTTTAAATTTTCTGTTCTAAATACCGATGGTACGAGTATAATTTTTTACTATTTAAATGAACATTTTGACTGCGCCTATTCATTTAGTTTTTTATATTTTTTTGGTTTGTTTTCCTCCTTTCATTTCTTTTATATAGTCGTACGCTGCTGAGTCGTTAAATGACGATTTGTTTTGCCTTGACTTGGTCAACGCATCGAAAGTATTCTTCTAATATTGACTGACGCTCTTCTTCAGCTTTTTGTCTATTGGCGGGAGCCACATGTAATCTTGGCTTTTACGTGTAAATATGAGTGTGTAAAACTTTAATACCAGCAAGAGAGTTGGCGGTGCTATTTGAAATTACAGTTGCAGTGGTGTCTTGCAATTTATTTAGTAAATTTACTCTGGTGAATTGATAATTATGTTGGAGTATCTTATGAAGAGTTAACCCATTCGCTGCCAAGGACGACTATACGCGTCTTTTGTTTTCTGCTTGTAAATGATGATGTGAATATATGTGCACTTACCAAGAAATAACAGGGGTTTTGGTAAGCAATAACACTCAAAATATAAATGGCTATGGGAATGGCTTCATATAATTTAGACTTGGCAGCGAATGGGTTAAAAGATATATTCTTAAATATTTAATAATTTTCTTATATCGCTTTTAAGACATTCTATTCTGGAGTATCCATTAGAAAACATTAAGTTTGAGGAAAGTTTTGAGAAGTTCTAAATGATAATATAGAGCAACAATTGATTAATTATACCCTTCATAAAAAGAGAAAGGTGTGTAATTTTTTTGATGTTAATATGGGACCCCATAAAGTATATATATTCCGGATCCTTATGAATAGGGATGATGATTGAGCGATGTCCGTCTGTCTGTAGGTGAAAGCTTCTGTCTGTACGTGAAATTGGTTTTCCCAAGCCCCAGATTAGCTCTGCTGGGGGCCTAAGAGTGATGGATTGGAAACATGAACTTTAATAGAGTGGTATTCAGGAAAATCCAAAATACGGTTCCAGAGCTGGGAAACTTACACATATTTCTCAACGCAAAATTAACACCAAAACCCAATTATATATTGTTATTTGTTTTCTAAATTGAACCTTTTTCAAGCTTTGGGAAGCCTCAATTGTCTTTTCAAAAGTAAAAAAATTAGTTTTGTTTCCAGAGATGGGAAATTAAAAGTTCTATTTTTGGCAAATTAAATATTTTGTAGTACCTGCATTGACTAAAATGTTTTAAAATTCCAAATTTTTCTGAAATAAAACCGCTTTATACATCATGAAGACTTGCATTGACAAAAAAGAAATTTAAAAATTACATTTTCGCTTCCAGGGAGGGGAAATTGAAATTTTTTATTTACATAAAAGTAATCAAAAAGGCAGCTAACGTCGTTTTTTACAAATTTACCCCATTTTTTAGTTCAGGAAAAATAAAATTTGTATCATATATTAAAAAAATCAAAATTTCAAATCCAGGGCTGGACAATTACAATATTCCATTGTACATGAAAGTGACCAAAATGGATAAAAACATATAATTTTTCCTAAATGAAACTACTTTATACCTCACAAAGAGTTGTATTAATAATAAGAAAAAACAAAATTTTAATTTCACTCCCAGGGTTGGGAAATCTCAAGTTCTTTTTGGTACCAACCATAAATTGTGGGACATGAAAGTGACTGAAATGGTTACGAATTTAAAGTTTTTCTTAAATAAAACTATTTCATGCCTCATTAAGAGTTGCATTTAGAAAAATAGAAAAAAATTAAGTCCTCGTTTCCAGGTATGGGCAATTTAAGGCTTTTTAAAATAAGCAAAAAGTCAGCTAACGTTTGTATTTTTTGCTACGTACAACTATTTTATAACTAAGAAAGAACAAAATTGCCACTTAAAAATATATGTAATGCTAGACGTACGTTGGTGAAGGGTATAGAAGATTCGGCACAGCCGGATATAGTACTTTAACTTGTTTTATTTAGCCTTGATTTCTTAAATTTTGAAGTGTAAATGATTTGTTTCGAACTAATCCTTTTTATATAATTCTCGTATCCTTTTTTCATAACAAAATTGGCACGAATAGAAACTGTTGTCACTTTCAACTGGAACACGTAACCAGTAGCAATAAATAAAAAAGTACTGATGACGAAGGTGCAGTGGATTTCGCAAACAGCTGTTCTGCTCTGCTTTGTAAGTTGGATATATAAAACTGACGTTAACTTTCCCTTGTGCTTTGGAATATTTATCATGTCTCTCACAATTCTTGAAAGCATTATTCGAACAATTAGACCACAAGATTAAATAGAAATTAATTGCATTTTTTAAGAGCATATAAGCAATAAATACATGACGCATATATTTTATTTGATGACGTGTTGTTGTGAAAACATATTAAATAAATATTAAATTCTCATATATTTTTAGTAAAATATAAAGCAGGGCAACGCAATTTTACAGATTAACTTAAACAGCAGCAACAAATAAATATTTTATTTATATTAAAAATGTATATAGAATTCCCAATTGAGCCACCTACACTACAACAGCTCTACTTATGATAGCTTTCGACCATATCGTTCGCTCAGCCAATTCTCTCACACGTTTATGACTAAGAAGAAGTTTGAAGAAACCAAAATTCATAGCATTTATTAAACGGCGTATAATAAATTTCAAGTCGTTTTAGTCGTTTTCTTAAATGTATGTGAGTGTAAAAACCTGTAATTTTGACGGCAATTATCTAGCGATAAAAGTCGAAAAGGAGGTTTTCCATTTAGACAACAATAACAACAGCTACACGGGCAGCAACGCATTCTTACGCCAGCCACCGCTACCAAATGCAGTTTGGGACCACGAAAAAGACACTTAAACCAAATAAACAAACAGAAGTTACCAACAAATGGGGAGAGAGAGAAAAAAAAAAAAGAAATATATTCATTCATTAGACTTTTATTTTCTATTCCGTATTGACGAGAGCACAAGAATGATTTCGTTTTTCTTCCCGTTTGGCCGTAAATGCAGCTGTTCTTTGGTTGGCTGTATGGCCATTTCCTCACTCACTTAACCGGCCGTCTTTATCTGAAAAATGTTTAAGATTAAATAATTTTTTTTTTGCTGGAAAGAGTTTTAAATGGGTTGACTTTAAATGTTTAGTTTCGTTTTACTTTTTTATTTTTATTACTTATTTGTAAATGTGTCTAAAACGGCAGTCACTCACTGTTACCACAACGGCTAACAGATACATGTGCGTCAGAGTCATACTTCCAGATATAAAACGAAAAATTAAATTTAAGAAAATTATAGGTTTAAATTAAACGATTTGCTTTAGAATAATTGCTGAAAGAATATTTTCGAAAACCTTTAACGCATTTGAGAAGTCTGGAAGCAAAACTGTACAGCAAGATCCTGGCTAAAATGTGTGTCGGCTGAAGAAATAAAGTAGTTCAATTTCGTGCACACTCAGTGTAATTAAAAATATTTTTTGGTTAATAAGCAGAAGGATTTTTAATACAGGATGGCCCGAAAAGAAGGAGTTTAAATTCCTTATATTTTTTTTTTAATAAAAATTTAGTTTATTTCATTTCAGTTGTTCGTACTTGAGGTTTTTAAGGCCCAATAATACACAATTAAACAACGGGCCCGAATCGTTGAAATTTATTTCTCAAATCAACGGTGCAGGACCTCCTTTCTCATATACACAAGTTGCCAGTAAAAATGCCCACAAAACAGCAACACTTTTCAGCTGATTTAATGTTGTTTCTTAAATATTTCACTTGAAGACTTGTAACTTGTAATTTTGAGAAACGGATCCCTGGTATGTCGATTCTTTTTACTCAGCGTTGCTATTTGAATATGCAGAGCACATCTTCAGAGCTAACAATAAATTGTAGAATATGGCCTACGGGAAATCCAAGAATAGTTCAACAATTACACCCATTTAATGGAACCGTTTGATATGGTGTTTCGTTGAAAAGGATGATCGTTTCGTATATTTTAAAAATTGCCATTTCCATCCCTGTTATGAAACACAATTTTTCAAGGCCAGCTGTGGAACACCATCCGAAGGTATAGCTCCCACGCACACTGCGAGCGATAAAATGACTCTTTTACACTCTTTTACATCCCAGGTGATCGAAGTAATTCACGTACAAGCAAATTTTCGCGCTTATTCGATTCGATTTGTTGTTCTCTGAAAGAAAAATTTTATATGAACAAGTCTGGAGCCATCCAGCAAATAGAAATCAACAACATCACACTTGATGTCTTGTGAAAGTTTATGAAAAATGCGTTTTAAATAAAGGTTGAGCCCCCTTAACGTCAAGTGTTTTATCCAACAACTTAATTAGAAGTTTTTTTGTGGCTGTAATATTTGAAAAATTCTACCCTGGAGAGGTACACAATTCAACAGCGGTCTAAGTCTTTTAGGAAAACGGCCGCTCAAATCAAAATATATTTCGTGCTGTTCACAACTCGTTGGTCAGCACACTTTCACATCTAGGGAATTCATTGACTGGCAGAATTGGCACATTTTGGCATATAAGAATTCCCTAGTGATATCTGATCAGGTCCTGCATTTACAAAGAATGACCGTTTGGTGCAGTTTATGGATCAGCCGTTTTATTGGGACGTACTTCTTCGATAATGATGTCGGTCAAGCAGTCACCGTGATTGTTTTTCACAACTACAAGAAGATATCGAGCTTCTAGTACCCAGAAATCCAGGATATAGAGCTGAACGATATGTGCTTCTAATATAATGGGTGCCACAGCCAGCGAAACAACGGATTTTTAGAGCTTTTGAGCAAGAATTTCAATGACCCTGTTGACTCACGTCGTGGTGACTTCAATTAGCAGCCACAATCCAGTGACTTGATACCGATAGAATGCTTTCTTTGGGAATATATTTAAAGAAAAAGGGTATACGCCAACAAGTCAAGCACAATTCGATAGCTAAAGGATGAGATAATTGGTCCCATTACAAAAATTTAGCCTCAATTATGTTCCAGAGCCACTCACAAGATGGACCATCGGCTACAGCTACGCCACCGAATGGTTGGCAAGCATTTGCCCGATATATTGTTTCACTGTTTGTTTTATTTACAATTCAAATATCCTGTAGAACGAAAAGGAGAAGCAATAAATGACTACCAAATACCACATGTGATTCTTTTTAATTAAATCGAAAATATTATCCATTAAATACTGAACATATTTAAAAAAATGTGTCTAACAGTTGTACCTTAAATATTTACTTTCATTTCTTTTCTAGAAATAATGCAACATTTCTTACACTTTTTAATATAAAATGGCAAATGGAATCCTTAAAATATATAAACTGAGTAGAAATTATTCTAAAATCCCTTACGAAATATAATTTACGTTTGAAAGCTCCTTTAAAATGACACATTATGGAGAAAAAAAGTGAAAAAATGTTACACCTTTTCCACAAATGAAAACATCAGCAAAAAAAATCAACACCTTTCGGTCATTTTGAGCCAGCCTGTATTCTTGTACATCTTGTGTAAAAGTGGCACAAGCAATTGATATTATATTTTTTTCTTATTCCAAAACATTTTTTCAATTCAAATTTCCACATTTTCGAAATTGCTGTAAGAATATTTACACAACCATCAGCCAATTTGTTAAAGTGTGCTGGAAATTTCAAAATCTAATTTGTCAAACATTAAAAATAGAACAATTAGAATTGTGTAAACACATTCCTGGATCGTTACAAATACCTTTCGATTTGCACACACACACAAACACGTTTCAGTATTAAAAATAATTTATAAAATAAATATAAATTTCGTAAAAATATCATCGTTTTTATGGCGTTCATTTGTTATTCATTTGAATTGTTTCCCCTTTTATTTTTAGCTGGAGACAACCTGCTGTGCTATTTCTTTAAAACAATTTCTATTCAACAATCAACAGCAACGAATAAAGTACTTTGAACACTTCGTAATACTTTAGCAACACCTAGAATTTTATTTGGCTAATATAAACAAGAAATGCTGGCGATGCTCATGGGCGATGGCGTGATCACATCTTCGACAATTTCCTAGCACTTTTTTTTCTCTCTACTTGTCCTAAACTTTTATTCCTCGTTTGTTCTATTCGTGCTATTTTTGTGAGCAGATCGATTTTGGTTGTGTTCTTTGGTCATCCGAAATGGTAGTGGAGCACATATTCGTACACATTTTTCACGTTTTCGTTTCGTTGGCCATCTGTTAAATATCATTCGCAGTTTGTGTTGTACAATTTTGTTTCTTATTTCACATTTTTCGTTTTATTTTTCAATTTATATGTTGTATACACTTTGTTTTTCTCTATATAAATGTGATTTGATTTTGTTTTTTGTTCTTAAATATCTAAACAAAAAAGCTCACAATTTGAAGAAGAAAGGAAAAGCGGTGCCAAATAATATTTATATATACATATTTTGTTAATTCTACAAAACGCGAATGTGAACCATGTGAAGGCATTTAAGATATACAGATTTTTATATTCAAGAGGAGAGCAACTGGAGGCAATAGAGTCGGCAGGGCCGTATCCAATTATACAGATCCGCTATTAAAGTGCTATTAAATCCAACCCGTCACATTCAAATAGCTAATCGGCCATGTCAGCTCTGTGCTTTTGCCACTATTTTTATGATTTGGTGTCAAAAACAAAAAGAAAACACTGACTTGCAGAGCTGTAAATGAATCAATAAATTTTTGAATTGATTCGCAAATCATTCATGCACTGAATTAGCTAACTTTGAGTTAATGTTTTCCACAGCAAAAACGAACTTAATGAAATTTTAATCAATTCAAACGAATGGTGCTGAAAACAGTCCTAATTTGTTTTAAAACTCAAATAAATTTGTAGAATGAGTTGCAATTTATTTCCAATCCATTTGATATTCATGACTGAGTGCAGGATCGAGTCTAGGGTAATTGACTACATATCCTAAGCACCTACAGTTACTATTTTTAATTGTATTAAAGGCTTATCAATATAGCAGGGCTAATTTTCCAATATTTTTTTTAAATAAAAACTAATGATTTCTATTTCATCTCCATGGAATAAAACACGCCTGCTACAATATATTTCCCAGTGTTCGTCCTTGAGCTTTCAGTGATTCGTTTTGCAAAACATCGTAACATCGTGGTTGTCTTTTATTTTCGGGAGGAAAAAAAGTCACAGGTTGCCACTCCCGGTGACCACTATGGCTGCGCGATTTTGAAACGAACTTTTTTGCCGCACACTTTAAGTTGAAAATTAAAAAAAAAAAAATACATCTCAAGTGTCAATATTCTCAGCAACTTTTCTAATAGCAGTTTCACAATTTTGTATCAAAAATTTTCGTCAATATTTTCAGCAGTTACGAATGGGCTGCGACTTTTAGGATGAACATGCGTCATTTATATATTCTACACCTCTGGAAGCTCGTACTATATGCTTGCAAATATATATCTGAATCAGAGTACAGTCATAGCGGTTGGCTGAAGTGATCAACACAAGACTACGACACCTTAAATCCTTAGCTCGATCCAGCACTCAGTTATTAATACGTTGTCGAATCCTTTTGATCTGCATTAGTGCATGGTTATGCTAGTTCTTGGCCGCCTGCGTCAGCGACGAAGGCTAGCACTGATCGCTGAAGATTACAGACAACAATTAACACCGTCATTTAAGAACAGAGTACACCACCCTTCTTGGTCGGTACTTGCAGCGAAAATAATCAGCGGCAAAGTAAAAGAATACCAACAACAAATTTCCAAATATTTTCCAATATTTCTTCATTAATCGTCTCAACACTATCGCTTCCCTTCATGTACTGGCAAAAAGCATCGCACGTGCAGATGTCATCCTCTAAATGCTGGTTTAATACAAAAAATATATCAAGATTTGAACATTTTATTTAATTTTTTCCACAACATTTGATGTATTTTCGCTTCGAACTTTTATGACTCTCACAAATTATGAACTAGTAAATTGTATGTAGTCCGCGAAATTTCGGAATTCACATTACTTTTTGCATAGTCCTCGTATATTGCATTATCTGCCGGAAACCTTGCCAAAATAGTGATTGAAGATGTATTTTTTATTAGTACCGAAACGGTAGGAATACCAGAAAGCTCTATTCTAGCTTTTCCGCTCATTTGCTACCGTGGAAGCAACTCCGCTCTAGGACTCAGCGTAAGGTCAGTCTGACCTCCCTCATCTGTCAACTAGAATAGGCAACTGTATACAATCTAACGGACAGAGGTGCTACTTATTTATGAAGAAAAATTCAGACTTTGCCCTATGACTTTCTACCGATCAACACTCTTCCAACCTTCTTGGAAGATGAGAATCTCTTACAAGCAGATGGGAATCTCTTACAAGCAGATGGGAATCTCTTACAAACCTGCAGAAAATTGAAACCAAAAATATTCGGCTTAGGAAACATGTAAAAAAACAATCCAGAAAAACAGGATATGAAAATAATTTTAAAGCGGGAACACAGGGAGAAAGTATCATACCATCGGTTTGAAACAGCCCTCGTACCTTTTCCATAATGAAATAAGCACAAGTAGGTTTTATTATCACATCCAGCTGACCCACTTGACAAGTGATAATTAATAATAAAACTCATCGATACTGATGACAAAAGTGTAGCGGCTTTTGAAAACAGCTGTTCTGCTCTGCCGCATAAGTTGAATATATGAAACTGATGTTGACTTTCCCTTGGGCTTTGATATATTTATCATGTCTTTTTGAACTAAAAATAATTACCCTATAAAATTAAAAGTAACATTTTCATAATGATTGATCATGGTAAAACTGCTTCTAACAAATCGAAGTACAACGAAAAGAGAAATTTTCAAAATGCTAGTAATTAAAAAAAAAAACAGCTTTAAATTAGGCAAATAGAAGTAGTACAACTTTAATAATTGACAAATTATTGTCGCTTCTTGCTGACAATTTAAAATACTGGACCATCAGCTTGAATCAGTCATTATTTGCAGAAACGAGAAGAGAAACTTAGAAACTTTCTAGCTGTCCCCTGATGTCAGAAGACATCGTTTTTCCGAATAATTATATATAAAACACAAATGGAATCCCAGAATGTGTCTCCTTTGTATCCGATATAATTGCGCGACAGAACAGCGTGTTACAGCAAGATTGAAAATAAATTTTAAAAAATTTCGTAAAAAGTGCTTCAGGTTTCTCCACTTTTCGTTCACGTGGTCAAAATAATAATAAAATATTTTCTACGAGTCTAAACAAAACCACTACAGACTTAATAGAGATGTAACCAGATGATGTGATGAATTTTTTAACAACAATTCATGACTGCAGCGATGGCAAAAAGTTAACAAACTTAAAGCAACGATCGCACCATGACCATTAACAGCTTTTTGCCACGAAATGCCGATCTTTATTATTTAACATTTTCGTTGGCTTTATTCAATATCTGAACGTATTATTCGCTGAAATACAAGTGTGAACACACTGAGTTATTGATGATGATCAACATAATGTTTGGTAACCTTTAAACCTTGAAAATGATCGTAATACGTTTCTGTGGCCAAGAACAAAATAAGGATATTAAAGCAATTTGTCAAATGTGTCAAAATCCGAGCCAGATATTGAATTTTCCGCAAAGATCTTTTGTCAGTGATATTACCAAGCCATTGATATGGCCAAGGTGTGAGTGTGTTTGTGCGTGTTATTGTCTAACTAGTTGAGTGCAGCCAGCGGAATATGAACTTGCAGCATGATCGTCAGTCAGTATCATAATCGCAGGCATGATCAAGTTGAAAGTAACGTGTTTTTTTTTGAGTTTTCTGGATGATTTCGTTGTTGTTGCTAGTGTTGTTGTTGATGATGATTTTGTTGTTGTTGTTGTTGGTGGGGTTTATGATTTCGATAAAAGTGTTAAGAAGGAAATTCATGGTTTTCTGCGAGTGTGTGTCTGCTTGGAAGTGCATGTGAAACAGTTTGTGTGTAGAATAAATGCGGGACAGATATTAAAATATCCCCGGGTATAGATAAACAGTTCAAGTTTTGTTTTATTTTTCATGATTGTTTTCTTATTGTTTCAGTTTGTGTGTTCTTTTATTTGTGAATGCAGCGGATATTGAAAAATAAAAACAGCTTGCAACTCACTTATATGTATGAATATAAATGTTTTGTATCGCCGCGATAATGGTGTTGGCGGCAACAACAACACCAACAACAGCGGCAGCAGCAGCAGCAGCAGCAGCTGGCAAATGGCCTTTAAAAGAACGCAACGAAACAGATTCGAATGTGGTGATTTTCATTGGCTGCTTTGAAAGTTTCGTTTAAAGGCGGCATTTTTTTTTAGATTAAACATTTATTTTTTATTTAATCTTGTTGTTGTTTTCTTCTTCTTTTTTTTCGCCTTAACTTTACACTGTGCTTTTGCACGATCTTTTATTATTGATTTTATTCCCTGTTCTGATTTTGCGTAGAATTGTTTTTCTTTCTTCTTTGGCTTTTATTGCCAAAAGTTTTTGATCAATGAAAATGAGAAACAATAAAAGAACAACAAAATAATGATTATTAAACATCATCATCATCAACAAGATCTTTATTAGCTGGCCTAAAGTTTCTTGTTTTAATTTTTTCTTGCCACGTTAAAAAGAAGATGATCCGTGTTGGGTTGGTAGATAAATTCTCAGAAAAATATATTAATATAATATTATATATGAACATCGGCTTGACCGACAACCAGAGCTCCTACTTTAATTTTATGCACACTGGCACAAATTTGGCCATAGAAATTTTGAAAGACAATAAAACTTTATGTTTAAGATCTCAAAATTTTGAAGAAAAATGGTATATTGGAATTCAGTTCGTTTTGTAGTTGAAGAAGCCTTTAAAATATATATTCGCACCTCTATTCTGAATGACGACGTCGACGTCCCATCAACATTGATTTTTCAAATAAAATATTGTGTTGATCTCTTCAATTTTTATTATGTGCTGATTTTTTTCCCCAAAATCTTACTAAAAAATTCAAAGTGATCAATTAACGGGTTTTCGATAGTTCCCCTGCGCATTTCACTGGGGCTAATGATCTGACGATCTGCAGGAAACCTTTACCCAACATTTCTTGGAATAACTAAAGACATTTATTTCCAACTTCCACTTTAATATGGGAGAAGCTTAAAATCATTGTGTTGATATATAATTATTGAATACGATTTTATATGGGCCCTTATTCTGTAACTATTCGCTAAAGTCACGCCAATACAATATCAAATTTAAACACTTGCGTGCTAATTTCCTTCAGCAGTTCTTTTTATTTTATTATTATTATTATTATTATTATTATTATTATTATTATTATTATTATAATTATTATTATTATTATTATCAATATTTTATTTCTCTTGAACCAGCACTCAGGGAATGACCTCTACATATGCAGTGAATTGTGCCTGATCTAGAAAGGAGTGGATAGTGTCAAGAGAACATATGAAGTTAGATTAGAAAATAGAGAATCTATTGCTGCTATTTTTACTTTTTTTATTTCGCTGATCCACTTTTTTGTTGCAGGTACAGACAAAGGAGGGTACTGCATCGTGATCCTTTAGTACTTAACGGTATTAATCGCTCAGCGATCAGTGGATATATCCTTGTCATTGCGGTAGAACGATTTACAACAATTAACACAATTTGGCATTAATGCAGATCAGAAAAATTTGTCACCATATTATTGAATCGAAGGCATCGTAGTCTCGTGTGCACTATTACGGCCAACAGCTCTCCATTAACGTGCCTCTTGATATTTTTTAGGCCTCAAATGATAGTCAGAAGGTGTCAGCCGGAGTTAATATTTGTAAACGGCAAACACCCGCTGTTTCATATTTCAGAAATAGTAATAAAACAACGTCGACTGAGAGTTGCAGAAAAAGGTGGACAATTAGAGTCGGAAAAAAGCCAACTAGTTGTAGAATAAAATCGTAAAAAAATAAAAGTGATCAGTGAGTTCTTGTTAAGACTGTGATATTTATTTTAGACTTTTCACTTATTAAAGTGGAAGTTTGAAATAAGTATCTTTAGTTATTCTATGAAATGCTGGGTAAAGGTTCCCTGATGATCTGCATTAGCGCCAGTGGAATGGGCATGGGAGCCAGTTCAAACCCCTCATTTGATCACTTTGAATTTTGTAGTAAGATTTTGGGAACAAATAATCAGCACATAATTAAAATTAAAGTGGACTATTTTGTTCTTGTAAGAAATGTTTTGGGAAGAGTGATGGGGGAAAAAAAAGAAGAGAGAGTTGTTGTTGTAGCCATTTCAATTATTAATTCATTGGCGAATTTTGATCCACAGTACCGACAAAGAAGGGCGCAACATGATGCGAATAATATGTTGGCCTTAGCATATCGATGCGACTTTAGCGTCAGCTTGTGACTTCAAGTGGTGGCACAAACAATAAAAAAGAGGTGTCAAATCTCACATTTGTAGAGGCCAATTGACAGGCCATTTCTCAAAATTAACTAACTACCCAGTACAGGTTTCAATTAATTTTAGATTGTCGTCCTCATTTAGTTGAAATCACATCCCGTATCACATCTAGTAACGCAAATATTTGATAAGAAGAAACTCATTTACAACTTTTAGCAGTGATAAATAAAAATCTTTGCAGCACAAATAGTTTTGCTTATAATAATATTTTTATATAAAATATAAAATAACTTTTGCATTCAACGTTCCTAACAAACTACAATTAAACTGTTGCAAAATCGTTAGCAAACAGCCAATACCGATTAAACTTTAAAGCTCGCAACAAGAAAAAGGCCGTTAATAAATATATATGGGGACTGATCTTTAAGTGTTGCTGTGACTTAGACGACATGACTGCCATAAGAACGAAAAAGATTTTTTTTTTATTTCTTTCCATATAATTTTTCCTGATGTCACGTTCACCTGATGTGATTGGTTGTGTGCGAACTAATAATAATGACTGACCAACGTTGTACCTGAGCTAAGGATGATCTCTTCCATCATTCTGTACAACAAAATTTCTTTTGACAAATAAAAATAAAAAAAAAGAAGACGAAATCAATTCGAAAAATATCTCATCATGATGAAACCAGTTTTCTTTCCATTGGCGGCACATGCATTCCGTATGACATGTCGTGAAAGATAGAAAGAAAAGATTTTTTTTTTTTGAGGGGACAAAAAGCGTCTGTAGAATTTAAAATGGAAAAAGAGTTAATTTGAAGCGAAGAAGATGAAGAACAAAAGTGTATTCGCTTACATTGTTGTCGTCCAACTCATTCGTGATGAACCATAAAATTCCATTAATATTTTCATTTCGTTTTGATGAGATTTTTTCATTTTCTTTTTTATTTTTTTTTTTTGCAAGAATCCAACGAATACAATAATAAATTTCAGATTTTATAACAACTTAAGTGCTGCTAAATGTAAACTTTTTTTAATAGAGAATAATACGCGTTTTATTGGTGTAGACCAATTAAATGAAGCAGTTGATGTTTCAGTCGTACGAATAATTTTGCACACTAAAACATCTTAATTAAATTTTTATTGAGGAGCTTCGCTAAAATAGTAACAATTTTATATGGAATCGAGTATACAAGAAGATGTTTGCAACTGCAAGAACTCTGTAGTGGATTAAGCCCCTAATTTGGAACTAACGAAGCGTAAGTGATCCTTCAGACTTCATTAGTTTTTACTCTGATTGCTATTTTTTAGTAGTTCTCCGGCAAAAGGAATCATCTGTTTAAAAAGCAAAAGAAAACATTGAAATTAATAGCAAAAATATTTCAAACTTCCCTAAACTTACAGCCCGTTCGCCGATGTCCCAGGTTCCGTTGAATTTTTAAAGAACAATTCAAAAAATATTTTTTGTTTAAAATGTTATTCACTCGATCACTCGATAGCTCGAGACAAACAGGCCGTTGATCGCCACGTTTACAGAATATGTATAATATCTGAGAGATATTTATTTCAAAAGATTTCGTATGTCTTTTATATGAATCCCACAACATGCAGAATAAAAATTTTTAATATAAAAAAAATGAATAATTGATAAATAGAAAACATGGATTTTCCCTAGTCCTTCACCATATGCCACCAACAAATAATTAACAGGACATTAGTCACATATAAACGTAAAGCAAAGGACAGCATATGACGACTGCACGCACACACACACACACACACGCATTTCACAGATCTTCTTCAAGAGCATTAAAACTGATCCTCGACTATTTGGCCATATGCTAACAGCAATTTTTTATTTTTTCTACAAATTAAGTGGACACAAAAGCCACAAAAACTATTTAATTTTTATTATTTAACGCCGCCACAAGGACCTGCAGTTATATCATTCATTGGGAATGTGACAGGCGTTAACAATTTTTAAAAATAACATTTAATGAACTCTAATTATGTTACGAAAAGCCATAGAAGTATTGGAGTGTCTACAAAATTAATGTCCAACCAAAAACCTCTTAAAGGTCGTGAAAGCAACACTTACCAGTGATGAACGAAAATTGGCGTGTGTGGTCACAATTCAATTACTTATTTGTACTACAACAATTTTGTATGGTGCGGTTATTGGCAGTAGATTCTAATCGAACACTCGGATTATAACCGATGGCAGCTGATTTCAAATTGAAGCAAAAGGCAACTGGAAGAAAAGAACACGATAATTCCTATTTGCCCATTAATGACTTTAACTAAACCACAAAATCTAATGTTTGAATGAAAAATATATATTAACTATTTCTGTTTTAGTTGTTGTTGTCGGTGCTGTTGAATTTATTTTCTTTTCAACCAAAATTGCCAAGAAATGTTTCCGCATCTGTTTCGTAAGCGAAGGAACTGTGGATGATGAATATTTTCAATTTGAAAATGCTCAAACACACACACATGACGTTCTTACATCTTGACCTTAAATGCTGACCCTTGTCATCAATTTATGTTTGCTTTTTGTATCGGCTGCTTTCCAGTATCAAATGATGAGGAGGAGCAGAGGGGAAGGTGTTGAAATGTATAGTTTTATATTGATTATGATGGTTTATCGTGTGAATGTACGGGTGTGCATGTACTTCTTGCCTTGTTGCTGTTGGCAAGAGGATAAAAGTGAAATATTTGCAATTTTGTGTCTGTTTGTTGCTGCTGTTGTTGTACAGAAAGAAAAACTCTTTGGTCAGGGTCTTGGGTCGTTATAC
This sequence comes from Linnaemya vulpina, assembly GCA_963675445.1. Classification (NCBI taxonomy): domain Eukaryota; kingdom Metazoa; phylum Arthropoda; class Insecta; order Diptera; family Tachinidae; genus Linnaemya; species Linnaemya vulpina. The sequence continues at coordinate 14,228,755 of OY776280.1, read as the reverse complement.
TCATATATAATGCTGACTTTTGTCATGATTTTACATTTTTAATGGACAACAACTGGCTTCTGAGGTAGGAGTTTCATTTAAAGTTGCAGAAAAAAGAATTTTGTAACGACTTTGGAACGCATTAAATGAAATCAATAGAAGTTGCTTTCGAAAAATGCTGGTAAGGCTCTACGAGCCGCTAAATCGTTTTCAATAATTTTAATAATTAATTAATGTAAACGTACACTAAATGCAAAGTATCTATAATATTATAGAGTACTTGCCACAAGTATTTTGCTTCCTTAATCCTATTCAATAGTCTTATAAAATTTATTTCACAAATGCAATGAAAGTTTCACGGATAATTATGAAACAGTTCAATTGAAATTGTTTCATTGGCTCTTGCAATATATATTCCATTAAATTTATGACAAAGAAATAGTTTATCTCTCAAATTACAATATATTGTCTCCTTTATTTCAATTTCGTGCTGATGCTTTTTTAGTTTGTTAGTTGTTGTTGTTCCTTATTTCTCTTACAACTACAATTAGAGTCGGCAAAATGTCAACCAATTGTTGAATGAAAACGTAAGAAAATAAAAAGGAAAAGTGATCAGTGAGTTTTTGTTATGAGTTTGAAATTTGTTTTAAACTTCTGACTTATTAAAGTGGAAGTGTGAAATAAATATCTTTAGTTATTCTAAGAAACGTTGGGTAAAGTTTCCCTGATGATCTTCATTAGCCCCAGTGAAATGCGCATGGGAATTAGCTAAAAGCTCTCAATTGATCACTTCGAATTTTCTAGTGAGATTTTGGGGTAAAAAAATAAGCACAAAATTGAAATAGTTTATCTTTTTAGAAACCACTTCACGTATAAATGAAAATAATTCAATATCTCTTCAAAAATATTAGCTTTTGTGGACAACACCTTAAAAGTTTTGACTTTCGTAGTATCAGTGATATATAGTCGTTGTTCAAGTGCAAATTTCGTTGATATTAGAAAAATCTGATATAATAAAAGCCTGTACATTTTCAACCAACAAATGTTTGGTGTGAACATTTTAATGTGTCCATGAAATTATTTCATTATATTAAAGATCTTTTTTCTTTAAATTGATGACTCTATTAGAATGAATAAACTTCACCGGCGTAAACTACTTTCTTGCATCATTGATTTTGTTTCATCGTTTCAATGAAACAAAATCAAATATTTAACGAAAGTATTTCATTTAGTTGAAGAAGTTTTCCTTAAACTAAAACCTGTTTTATTAATCCATGAAACCGAGAAATTGTATGAGTTTCAATGGAACTTTTCATTAGTAGAATTATAAAGCAAATTCTTTCAATGTAAGATCGGAAGTCTATGCCACAGAAGGTTCCATTAAGCGGTACAAAGCGTCAACAAAACTTATTTTAATTATTTTACGAAGTTTTCGTGAAACTTATTTATACGAATCTTTTTGTTTTTAATTTAAAGAAATGAATAGAAGGTTTAGTTTCAATGAAAGTTTTCAGTGACTTAATATCGCAGTTCATAGAATTTTGGTAGAAAGTTCTTTCATTAAGCGGCCAGCTCTAAGATTCTCAAATTAATTACCGATTTTCCAATTAAGTAAATAAGTGCAGAACTATTCCAGAGTAGTTTATCAGGATGTTTTACAGAAAAGTATTGATTATAAGTGAGAAAATAGTTAACAGTTAATTTTTTCTAAGTTCTATCAGGCTTTAAAAGAACTTGCACTTATTTTATCCTGTTAGTTTATGATCGGAATGTCATGTCGAAACCGCTGGTAGTGGAATGGCAGTTTTTTGCTAAATATTTGCAGCCATTGTGGTCCTATTTCGGCAATAAATTTAATTATGGAATATTTTTCAAAAAATATTCCATAATTAAGCAATCTGCAAGTTAATATTATTGTTATTATTATTTAATAATAAAATATTATTTATTTAATAATAATATATATAAATTTAAAAACTTTCATAGCAACTGCGTGGGTTCCAAAATCACGTATCGCGGCACTTCCAAAACCAAATAACTTTTCGATATCTGCTGTTTTCAATTGAAACCGCATACTTCAATACTCTATATCTTTCATAGGCATAATAAATTATTTTAGTTTATTGCAAGAGAAATATAATTTTATAACTATTTATATAAATTAAATTGTTTGGAAAATCTTCAAAGTTCGTTGGAAATAATTACCGAATATTGAAAAAAAAAAATATATAAAAACAATTATCACCTGGTAAATATCATTAAAACATATATTCAAATAAATAAAATATCAAAAACATTTCCAGTAGTTCTTTTTTAATTTCAAAATATATATATATATCTTTGAAACTTTTTCAAACCACAAAAAGTAGAACGTCTCAAATCATTAGAAAAATGTTTGTGTTATTTTTTCTTTAAGTACATAAATAATAATAATAAAATTTAATTATTATTACTCGTGTAGGATTTGGCAACAAATAACGCGCTACAGTTAAACTACAACATGATGGCAGAGCAAAATTGATTTTATTACCTTCTGTTCGAATGCTGTTGTTTCGATTCGTGTTTCAAAACAATATTAAATAAACACTTCTTGCAAAATATTGTGCGATTCCAAACAACAGGAACTGTAAAAATGTTAACTTTATTTTAATCGCAAGTATTTAAATTTTATACCAGCAAATTCGATTTTATATGTTGTTCGAAAAATGTTTGGATTGTTTTTCCAAACACTTTTCAATATATTTTGGAATGCAGCAAAGAAGGGGATCAATAGTTTTCAATTTATTGCAGCCGAGGATTGATCATTTGGAATTCCAGAGATCAGGAATCAACGTTTACATTTTCATTTTAAAACCATAACGCCGGGCAGCTACAGGACTAAATAGCGTAATACAGCAGCAACTTCGGCAAAAAAAAAAATTATCCATCTACTCATCTTTATCTACCTGTGCCAGCAGGCTATTTCCCGTTCTGTTTTAAAGGGTGGTGCAACCAGGATATTAATTTTTCTAACATGAAGATTTTTTTTACCAACTTGAAGTGATTTTTCTTCAGTTTCAGTGTTTGACGAATTCAACCATGAAGGGGTATACAATTGATCAGTACTGCTAGACGTGGACTTCGTGACAAAATTGCCTTCAGCGACGAGGATCACTACCTTCTCAGTGATTTCATTGACTAGCAGAATTGCTGCATTTGGGCAAATGAAAATTCACGGGTAGTTATTGAACAGCCGCTGCTTCCGCAGTGAGAGACGGGTTGAATTCTTAGAAAATGAGGTCAGTCAAGGATTTACCCTGTCGCTATTGGGACATGATATCGGACCTTTGGATTCCAACAGAATGATACCACACAGCCAACGAAAAAACTGCTCTTTTAACTGCTCATATCGATGCCAATTAGCTGCCACGATCATGTGATGTGACACCGCTGAACTTCTCTTTTTTGGGAATTTTGGAAAGAAAAAGTGTCACGTCGATAAGTTAACAATAATTTAAGAGCCGAAGGATGAGATAATGTGGCACATTAACGTCATTCAATCTCAATTATGTCCCAGAGTCATTGAAAATATAGACCATCGGATAGAAATGGCATCGAAGCCGTGGCGAGCATTTGTCTGGTATATTGTTTCACACTTAATTTTCAATAGATTCTACCGTCATAATAAGATATATAGAGATAATTTTCTGATAAAATTTTGTATTATTTATGCTATTAAAAGCGACTGTTTGACCACCCTTTAGATCTTGCGCCAAGATTACAGGAGTTAATCTCTGGCATACCGATACCAGTATAATAATAATTTCTTACTTCAGAGGAGCCCAAATTTTTTCCAAGCTGATTGGGAAATATTTAAATATATCAATTATTATCGACACGAATTAAATCAAAGAGATTTAATAAAATTTTGTGTAAACATGGAATGAAGTGCTCAAAACTCGTTGATATGTTGATAGTGGCATATGGTGCTTTCGCCCTGAGCCAAAAATATGCTTACGAGAAGTGCAAGTCGAGAACATGTGAATGTGGATGAACCTTGCAATTTATGCTCGAGGACTTGAGCAACCAATAAATTTGTTGAGAGTAGGAAGAAAATCATGTCCTGCAATTGTTTTAACAATTTTCGCCATGATGCCTGTGGAAGTGTTTCTTCTTCCAAGATTGTGTTGCAACAAATTTTATTTATTTTTTGGTCAAAGTAAATATCGTAATCAGTCCTTAGCAAAACGTGTTCACCTGATTTGGGTGCTTTTGAGTTCTCTCTATTCCCAAGACTGAAGAGACTCACTTCTGAAAGCACTGCTTTTGGCGACAATTGACTAGATACAAACCGAATCCCTGAGTAGAACCAAAAAGTGCTTAACAGAACCGCTTCGAGGATAAAAATTGCTACTTCAGCCGTATTATATCTTAGAGGAACTTGATAAATAAACAAAAACATTTGAAAAATATGAATATTCAACTTAATTTTTAAAACATTTTTATTTAATACACACAAATAATTGTTTCCAACAACTTTTGGAGTGGCTGATATTCAGCTCTAGCAGCCCACCTGCCATTCTTAGGACATTGAAATTTACGGCATCTCTATGAAAATCAATAACTTGAAGTATTTTCTAGACGTTTTTGTTTAAATAACAAATTTGTTTATTACGGCAGATCTGCTGAGCAAATCAAACACCAGAGCAGAAGTCGATGAATCAACAAAAAAAGCAAAAAAATCATAATAAATTTCTATAAAAATTAACTGCTGATGATGATCAATGATGGACATAAACATAAAATCGTTTTACACCGCATGAGTCCGGGGCGCACTGAACTGTTCCAAAAGCAAAAATTAAATAATAAAAACGAAAAAAAAAATCGGAACACTAAAAAACTAATTATTGTTGTACTCACACATCAAGTCATACCAAGAAGCGCAACACGCTGGTGTTGGTGCAGGCCAATTTCTATGATGGAGGAAGAAAAAAAAAGTTCAAAAGATCTCCGCGACGGTTTGCCATCAAGTAGTCGGCCAGTCAACCAGCCAGCTACACACTGTCAAGTTGTAGTTTACTGGATTTCGGTTTAGGTCAAAATGCTACGCACAACTGTAACGTCACGATCAACATCATCGACACAAGTTGTTCCATCATTAAATATCACGATGAGTTTGATCTTTTCGAACGTCTTTACAAATTATACAAAATCCAAACGTTTATTTTTTATTTTCACAACATATTCGTATTTTTCATGGGTATTTCTTTTAATGAGAAGGAACATTATTTAACTTGATTAGTTCTTAATATTTTTGTTTCAAATATTCGCCTTTTTTAATATTAATTTTAGCTGACTGACTGACTGACTCGCTGACTGACTGTGTGCCTGCCTGGTTCTTCTGTTTTACTTTATGTGCGCGCGTATAAAATTTGATTGTTAACGACTGTTTAATAAACAAAAGCATTAAAATGAAATACTGTTTTCGTTAGATGTGTATTCTGTAAGACCACAAAAATTTTAAGATGTTTATAAAATCAGAAAATATTCGTCAATTCGTTTATTCTCCAGTTTCTTTTTATGTCATAATCACCATTTTTAATTACTCTGGCCCACAAACTAGCGAACAAGAAGCCAAAATGTAACAACACATTCATACGAGTCGCTATCATTTTTAAAAATAAACAACTTATTTTTCATTTCCGATTATTTCCACCTGACGATTTTAATTCTGTGTGAGATTTTTATTATTTTAATTATTTTTTTAAATCAAGAAAAAGTTTACAATTTAATGACCAAACAAAACTAACTACAAGCAAGAATGGTCAGCTTAAGTTGAAACAATCTGCCATTATTTTTTTGTATTTAAGAATTTCTTTTGCAATCAGAAGAGGTCCTTTAGAAGTCGGGAATATCACGATATTAGATTTCAAACTATTATTATATTGATCTTAATGTTATCCTATTTAAAATTAACAGCATTTTTGCAAAAACTATACACATCCAGTGGAAATTAATTTAAATCTTAGAAAAAAAACAATAAAAAATTATTTAAAAATTTTTCAAGTTTCACTTAACTTACGTTGATTTCTTTTCTCAAAAAAATGCAACATTTCTTGCACTTTTTTACCAAAAATCACCACATTCTGTCATTTGAAAACAAAACATGTATTAGAAATGAGTCATACATTCGTCACGGAAAAGAGTAGTTGTTTTCAAACTTCTCTAAACTGCCAGTTTTTAGAAAAGGAGTGAAAAAAATGTTGCATGTTTTTCAGAAAAGAAAACGCCAATAATTTTAATTCTGTCAACTGTTATCTATTTCTATTATTTATCCATAGCAATAGTCAGAACATCTTTAAAAAAATTAAGGAATCCCTGGAATTGTATAAAATTAATTGTACCGCTTTTTCTACCAGAAAAGTGCAAGTTTATCTATAAAAAGTGCAACTTTGTGTTCTCTTCTCAAATTTATATTGATTTCTATAGTTGCACAAGAACTTTATTAGGAAAAATATATATACAGTTTTTTGCAAGCTGAAAACAAAACAGCTTCAAATAGAACAAGTAAAAGTGCTATATTCGGCTGTAGCCGAGTTTTATATACCCTTCATCAATGTACGTCTGGCGTTATATATACTTTTAAGTACCAATTTTGTTCTTCCTAAGTTATAAAATAGTTTTAGATAGCGAAAAAATCAAAGTAGGATGGTTACTCTTATGAATGAAAACAAATCAGTTTCCCACCTCTGGGAACGAAATTAAAAAAAAAAAAACATTTTCCATGCAAATCTTTACAATGTATTAATCAATTTTATTTAAGAAAAACATTTTAGTTATTACATGTGCTACAAAATACTGAATGTGCAAAAAAAAACTTTTAATTTCTCATGCCCGGAAAAAAATTTTATTTTCTTAGTTTTGAATAGACAATTGAGGCTTCCCAAAGCATGAAACAGCTTCAATTTACAAACAAAGAAAAATATAATTGGTTTTTGGTATTAAATTTGCGGCGGGAAATAGGTGTAAGCTTCCCAGCTCTGGAACCGTATTTCGGATTTTTCTGGATTTCAATACCACTCTATTAAATACTACTCCATCAGCCAAGAACAAAGTCTCTAGCTCTTCTGGGGGCTTGAGAAAACCGATTTCATGTACAGACAGAAGGATATTGCTCAATCGTAATCGCTTTTCATAAGAATCCAGAATATATATAATTTATGGGGTCCCATATTAATATCGAAGAAATGACTCAAGGAATGCCAAGCTTCTTTATACCCTTTCACGTTCTTGTGAAGGGTATAAAAAGTGCAGTTTCGTGTTCTCTTCTCAAATATATGCTGATTTCTATAATTGAAAAAGAGTTTTATTCAGTAAAATACTTATTAACAATCATCGGTGGAGTTGTGAACTATTCGGGTTTTAATAATCGTTCGAAAAATATGCCATCACTTTTTGTTGAAGTGTAAGAAAAATTGTAAACTTTTCTTTGTATAATCGAATGAATAAAAAATTTTATTCATCTACTAGCGAAATGATATTGTGGTTAAAGTGCCATGAGATTTCACGATCTCTATATAGACGGCCCTACAAAAGTATTTTGAATCCTTGCCCCCTCTTCAAAACAACTATTCCAAATTAGCAAATGAGGTTAAATTTTTACTGAATATTTTAAAATATATAATTCATATATTCGTCAAAAACTATTCGAATTATTTGTTTCTAAATTGTAAATTTTCGTTCGTAGGAAAAATATTATATATTCGGATAATTGTTGTTCGATTGAAAAGAGCTTGCTCCGGCTTAACTTCAAATCTGTGTCCTTTAATAATTACTTATTGTTTTCAAAAATCTTTCTAACGCTGTTTTCTTTTCTAAAAAATAAGGCTACATTTCTCACACTTTTTATTCGAAGAGGGCAATATTATGTCGGAAATAAATAATATATTGGTAACTAATCCATTATCCTTAACAAGAAAATCGCTCCTGTTTTATAATTCCAACAGAGTGCCACTCTTAAAAAATGAAGTGGAAAAATGTTGCATGTTTTACAGAAGAGACTATCACTTCTGTTTTATAACTCTTCCAAACTGCTATTTAAAAAAAAAAAAAGTAGAAAAAATGTTGCATGTTTTTCAAAAAAGAAAACGACATAAAATTTAAAATTGCTGACTAGTATTAGCGATGTGTAGCCGCTGGACAAGTCGAGTTTTAGATGGGGCCGAACACCTGAAAAAGTTGTTTTTGGAAGGGGCGTACCTAGCGAGTGGGCACATTGACTAAATATTTTTAATAAAAAGTAGCAGCATATGAAAATCGGAAAAAATATCCATTATTACCGTCATGATCACTTCACAAAGAACACTCTGTTCACATTTTTAATATAATAATTATTATTGTTATTATTTTTTTAATTTTCTCTTTTGGCCTCTACTGTTTTAAAGATCTTGACACCTACGCAATTAGGATTTTTCTTTATCTTCTCAGATAAACATTTCAAGACATATTATAAACAAATTAAATTTATATATTTTTTATATTCTGGTAACAGTTTCACAATTTTCCTCTCACTTTTTTTCTAATTTTTATATCTTGGGGCCGAACAAACACAGCCAGAATATAATAGGTACGTGCGTTCGCAGTTGCCATAAACATATTTCTTAATGTTAAATTGTTGAGAAGCAAAACTTCTGCCGCATTTATTTTTCCTTAACTCAAAACACAAGAATGTGTGTACTCGTTTATATCAGGAGGTGATAATAGGGCGACGAAAAACTTTTTATTATTTTAGGTGGCCATAAGTTTTGAAAATTTGGGTGGTTTTAATAGGAAAAACGAAAATAAAATGTATCACTTGAAAAGTTTCAAAAATCGTATGAAGGAAAATTCTTGTGTGCAGCATAAATAATTCAGAAGTTAAAACTTAAGAAACTATTCTGTTTACCAGATCTTTTTTATTTGATGTATAATATTTGATGGAATTTTTAAGACCCTCAAAATATCGTAACAAAATATCATTTAATATTCTTTTAAAAGGTTCCTTTTAAAGTTTCAATTTTATGGCCAAAAGGTTACAACGAATACGCAAAGAATCAGCGCAGAATATAATAAAACTAAATAATTTTCAGCTGAAAATATCATAATAAATTTTGCTAATCAACCAGCATAAACTTTAAAATCTGTTGCAGATTTTGATTAAAGAAACCAACTTGAGTTAGTCAGTGGCTCCTGCAGAAAAGGGATTTTTTTATGCTCTTCTTTGTTTGTTGTTATTTTTGCTCCGCTTTTAGTCTACTGCAAAGGCGCTACATTTGCTGAAGGATATTATGGGAGACTCGTTTGATTCAGCCTTAAACTTTGAATATATTCAATCAAAATAGTGTTTAAAAAGAAGACCTTTTAATGTCTTCAAGAAAATTTTTGGGCAAAGAATCCTTTGATGGTTCTCCTTAGACCCAATGAAACGTTCAAGGGATCTGGCTAAAGGTCTCTGAATGATCAGATTTTTATATAATTCATTTGAAAAAATCACCAGATGCCAAATGCCGCATTTTTTTATTAAAGGATATTTCAATACAATTTGCGATTAATATGGAAAGCCTTCCATAATTTGCCCCCTTTATGATAATAATTAAACATTTTGGTAATAAAAATTAAAAAATTATCAGATTTCCTGCCCCTTTTACCATGATTTTTAGACGTATTATGGCCAATATTGGAAATTTATTAGATTTCCCGTGTGAACAGACGATTTCATTATAATTCTTCTCAGCTGTAGCAGTTCTGATCCTCTAGATTTAAATGCAATTGAAGGCAGTTTACCTTTAACTTTAAATATATTCATTTAATATAGTTTTTAAACTTCTTCTCATTCAATAAAAGAGAGTTTGAAGGCCCTTTAGTTTCTTAAAAAAATTTTTTTGCTAAGGGACCCCTGATGACCTACTAAAACAATCAAAGGATCTGGCCCCTCAATGATCAGATTTTGTTTTGATTTGAAATAATCATCAGACGCCAAATTGCCGCATTTTTATTAAAGGAAATTTCAATACAATTTGCAATTAATGTGGAAAACCTTCCCTAATTTGCCCCCTTTAGGAAGATAATTAAACAGACTATTTCATTATCCTTCTCTACAGCTGCTGTTGGCAATCAGCTGTAACTCTTCTGACCCTCTAGACTTAGAAATAAAATTTAAGGCATTTTCAAGTCACCGTTTACCTCGGCTGCACTTTGTTAATTATTAAATACACAAAAAGAATGAACCCATTAAAAATATCAACCTTTTGAAAACTTAAAACATGCGTTCCTGATTTTGCAGTTCAAAATTAAAAAATTCAGTTAAAAATGTAAAAAATCCTTTTTTTTTTGCGGTTTACGATTCTGCAAGAGACTCCTCCAATCTCAGAACTAAACATAACCAACAACAACAAAAAGGATCCTACTGCAAGCAAAAGAACTCTGTTGATTATAATTATTAATATTTCTTTTTTTCTTTTAGTTGGTGTCTCCAATGATCGAATACGAATGATAATGATGTGGACGATAATGGCATTTTAGTTTCATTTCTTGCTTTTTATTTTCTTGCGCTTATTTATAAGGCAGCATGTTTTTTTTTTTTGTTTTTGCTGGTCAACAAGCGAGCTTTTGTGCAGAGACAGAGTGGGTGTTGCCCTTTTGTAGGCTATAAAAAGTGGCCAACATGCAAGCATTATAATGCTAAATTCCAAGCATTATAATGATTCCACTGATCGTGTAAGAAGACAATAACGTTGTTGGCTTTTATATATATTTTTCTTATATTTTTTTTTCATACACATTTTTATTTTGGTTTTTGGCGACTTTGAACTACTCTTCTAAATAATATTTAAACAGCAAAAAAAAAGGACAAAGAAAATTCCACATGTTTTTTTTTTTTTTCTTCAAGATGTAGAAGACGAAAATGGGTGGACACTTTAGCTGCTTCATTATGTTCGCATGTTTGGTAAGACTTTTAGAATCAGGGAGAATAAATTAAAGCAGCAACGACAAACAACAGAACTAAAGCTGAAATCATTTAATTTTTTTATTATATAATTTTGTTTTGTGGGGACTGAAATAAAATCATAAAAAGCAAAAGTTGTGATAGTTTCAGTTGAGCCTAATGAATTGCAAGACTTTCGGCATCGGCCTCCAATACAAATCATATAAAATATTTTTTGTATTCTTTTTAATAACGCAAGATCTACGTGTTTTGTTTTTTATAACAGCAGAAAATGCGGCAGTGTTTTGAAATTGTTAATTCAAATCATAAAGAATAAATTTCACGGCACTCTGGGGTTTTTAAGTTGTTCCATAGAACCCTCGAATAAATTCTTTTACTCAGTAATTTAATTCTATGATTTTTTAAATATTAAGAACTTGTAAGTTTTTCCTTTAAATAACTTAAAATAAATTTCTAAATTAAGTTTCTGTCATAAGAGAAAAATAATTTAAAAAAAATGCAACTCAAGCTTTCAAAAACTCATCACTTCCATCCCTTTTGTGAATTCAATTCAAGGTCTTTGTACAAAATATCTCCTAGAAGCCATAATGGAACCAACATTTAGTAATTTGTTGCGCACTGTAATTTCAATTCATGCTTAAAAAGCATATTTCTTCCTTTTCGATTGTTGTGCCATCAATCGATGACGAGATCAGAGTGTTTCTTTCTTTTTTTACCTCCCCTCCAACATTTTCATTTATGACAAACAGCTCATTACATCTGTTGTTCGAAATATATTGAAAATTGCTGAAAATTGTATAGAGGAATTATGGTTGGCAGTTTTTCAGTTTTAGCCTCCAGTTTGAAGTTAGATTGAAGCTGCCGATGGATGATGTGGGGGACACAAAATTACATGGTGCACGCAGTTAAGTGCACCAAACAATATGTATTTGACTCTTGATGCGGTTGATGCTTTTGCTAGCTGATCCTCCTCGTACCGTACGTATTATATTTTCCACCGCCAACAAAAGCAACAACAACAGCAACAACAACAGCAACAACAACAGCAACAACAACAGCAACAACAACAGCAACAATAGTAATTTGCTACATCTAGACATTTACTATGACAGTAAGACACTTGGCCTATTGCAGAATAACGTTCAAAAATATATATTGAAAAAAAGCAGAAAAAAGGAGCAAAACAAATTAAGTTAAAATATACAAAAGGCAATATAATAACAACAAAAACAACAACAACAACAAGAGCAGGAACTATGCGAAATTTCTGTGAAAATTGGTTTAAAATTATTTGCCGCCATATTTTGAAACATTTCATACATCACACACATGCAAACACACTTGCGTACTTCCATATCGCCATCCACTTGTAGGCATTAAAGCCAGTGTCAGAAGTGCGTAGCTGAATTGATAAGTGTTTGAAATATTACCACAAGGATTTTGGATATTCTGCACTTTTCATAGGCATTTGATTTGCTACCATTCCGAAGTGTTTTATCAAGTTTTTGATTTGCAAAAAGAAACTTGGGTATGCGAGTAATTAACCCGGTAGATACCAGACATCTGCAGCAGTACATAATACTCGCGAGCGGACACGTTGCTTACTATATCATATAGAATTCTTGAATACTTTTAAGCACTTCCCTAAAAAATGTGTTTCCTTATGCGCACTGTTTTGTTCCACAACACAATATTCACGCAAAACGGATGGTTCTGTTTGTCGGATTTCTATGCCTGTTTAATGTTGGATAAGTGGAAACAAAAACAAATTTTGATACAAACTAAGTTGGATTCAGGCTGCATTTCTTATATAATTGCGAATATAAAACGGTGTCCTGAAAGAGTCTTGAGTGAAAAGTTCTAAAAGAGCATAATCGTTTGGTATTTAACACTGAACAACTTTTAAATATTTTTTAAATGTGAATAAAAAATTTTGTTTTAAACTAAATTATTTTAAATTCGCAGAACGCGATTGACACTGTACATTTTAACTTTCAAAAATGTATTAACTTCTCTCTAAGAAAATTGAAAATTTCCCAAAATCGAGAAGTTTTATTAGTTTTATCCCCGCTTTGACAAATTAATTTTGAGGAAGCTTCCCCAACTAATTCTGAGAGCCTGTCTTCATGTGTGTGTATATCAGAGAAAGAAATAGTGGACAAGAAAATTTAATGTACACCTTCAGTACAATGTACACCCTCAATACACTATGCACAGTGCCTTTCTGTCGTTGTGTACACCTTCTGATTGTGTACATCTCGTGTATGTGCTTTTGCAAACAAACACATGATGGTGGAGGGCAATTTCTCACACACAGAGCCATTAATTTTATGAATATACAAAAACATATATAATTTTATCATCACCGCAAATGTGTATACGGACGTAAAATGAATTCAATGTTTTTAATGGCTTCAAAGTCTTCAATGTGCACTGTCCTGTACACTCAAGATGCACTTGTATATAAAGTGTGGCATGTATACATTTTTAAATGTCTTTTTTTTTTTTTTTGATGTCGTTGATGTAAGCTTGTGTACACAAAAGCTAAAAATGTACACTATTAGTTCTCTGGTGTATATACATTTTTGTCTATGAGTGTAAGTATGTGATCCTCTTATACATCTTGAACGATTAAATCGAATCAAACCAAACTAGTAGCGTTTTGTGAAGCGGTTCTCATATTTCCGGTGAATGTGGATCGATTCAAACTGATAAATTTCAAAATATATCAAGAAGAAAATGGATTTTTTAGAGTAATTTTCCAACGGCTTAACCGATCGATCGATTCCACAAAATAATCAGCTCTAGACATTTAAAAATCTCGGGGATATATAAAACTGCGAGCCTCTGATTAAAAATATTTCGGTTAGTTATTGAACTAACAGCGTATCTTACGATCTAATATATTCTAAAGAAATTCTACGACCGACCACTTTCATCCAAAAAACACACATAAACACGACAGCAGCATCATGGGTGTAGTGATGTCGCAGATGAAAAATAAATTCTTGATACTGAATCCAGTGCAAAAAAAGAAAAAAAGGAAAAAAGAATCCAAATTTAGTCTTTATTCTGTCTTTTAGTTTAGTTAAAGTTCTTTTCGTTATATATTTTTTTTACTGTTTTCTTGCCTCGAGGCCTATAATTAAGATAGTCAGTCTCCGTGAAACCAATTTTCTGTCCTTTAAATAAAATCGCTTGCAGCTTCGGTAGTATAAAATGTACGACTAGTTTGGCTGTACGGGATGCTGGCAAGTAATTGTTGTGATGTTGGTGGCGTTGGTGAGTGAATCACTTCTTATTTCCCCCACTTTTATCATCTTTTTATTTTTATTTTTCATTTTGTTGGTTGTTATTGTAATTTGAAGCATTACGTTGTTTTTGTTTTTGTTTTTTGGCTTTAAAGCCAAGAAGATCATCTCGTTGGTAGTTTATGTAGACATTTCTGCTGCTGCCATACAACATGTCCTTCTGTATCAACCAAACACGTCTCAGCGAACGAAAATGCACCACCGCTGAACGTGTGTGATTACTGACTAAAATTCGCCAAGTGATTTTATTTCGATTGGCGGCAGTGAATACAATGCGATGGTGGTTAAGTTGTCGTCTAAAGCACAAATAATATACAATAAAAGCAACAAACGACAACATGAAAAGAATAACGATGATCCTTTCAAAGATTTTTGTGAAAAATAAACTTAAACATCCAAACAGCCATGGGAGAGTGGAAAAGGAAGGGTCTCCCCTCATTTGTCTGCTTGAATGGTAGTTTTTTTTTTTTTTTGTATTTTAGTATGTTTCATTATGTTTTATTTCTGTTTGTTAAATTTTAGCAGAGTGGAAAAAAAAGATAACAAAAACTAAAATCATTTTCTTTGATTCGTCTGAACTGTGTGACACATGGGAGGTGCCAATTTTAATGGAATTTCTTTTAGATCGGAGGGTCATTTATTTTGCGTTTTTTTTATTATAATTTATTTATTCTTTTTTTTTTTGCTTTAATGTGCTTGTGTTTGTCGTTTTAAATAAAATATATGTTTTATGGTGTTGTATAGATGTTGTTTTTAAAAGGTTTAATGATACTGCAAGATTTTTAAAGTCAGACAACTAGAAGACACATTTTGTTTGGTTTTTATGTGAACGGAAACTTATATTTAAAGGTAATTATTTTAGGGTTCCCTTCTCCCATTAATAACTATAGAAACATGTTGAATATAATGGGTTAATATTGTGGGTTTATTTATACAAATTAAAATTTCCCGCAGCTCGCTATTCGACTTATTAATATTTACAAATACGGTTTTTAGAACAAAAACTACCACTAAGAAGGTATTATTTTTCGTCGCTTCATAACCAAATTTAAACCGATTCTTTCTCTCATATATGATACTAAGAATTAAAAAGAATTATATATATTTCCATACGAAAATACTGATATATGCTGTTTTATTCATACTGCAAGACAACAAAGTAGATAACATATATATATTATGATATGTATATATTATATATGATAACATATTTATATTATGTGTTAGCCCCATTGTGCACATCTTATTACCATTTAATACGCATAAAGTTCATCAAAGTGGGGAGATGACAAGACTCTTTAAAATCTACTACGAAAATATCAGGGATCTTCAACTACTTCACATACTCGGATGAACAATTTTCTTCTAATTCTTATTTTTTAAAAGTCAATATTTTGGCACTATTTCAAATTCAAATTTTTCATATATAATTGATAAGGTATTAATCAAGAGTTCAGTCAAAATTTCAGCATTTATATTCACTATTGCTGAAAGACACAGTCATGGCGACACATTCCCTTATTTTCGCACGACTGAAACAGTAACAATAATTAGCTGGAAATCAGTAACCATTTGGAACCCTTGTTTTATTAATATTTACATCAGAAACTGGATTTTGTGCTTTGGTAAAGTGTGACAAACCTTAAGTTCGTAGTTTCTGAGTTTCATCTCTATCCAATAATCCAATCTTTTGCTTATGGTGTTTTTTACAGAGACATAGAACATTGAAATTGACATTAAATTTATTTAACTCGAAGGATAATATTCAGGCATCATAATTTAAAAGTAAAATCCGGCATATGACCGCCATGTCTGTCTCGCACTTAGTCTGATCTGGGGATTCAATTTAAGATTATTGTTAGTACATATTTTAGGGAATTGTAGCCGCTAGTCTACGTCGATAATCCCCAAACTATTGACCACTTGGAGGACAATATTGGCCGCTTTATTGCTAATATACAGCTTGATATGTTGGAAAAAATAGTATTTTTTATTAACTCTTGAACTTTAACTTCCCAAAATCTTACTAAAGAGTTCAAAGTGATTAATTGAGGGGTTTTAACTAGTTCCCACGGGCATTTCATTGGAACTAATGCAGATGATCAGGGAACATTTGCCCAACATTTCTAGAATAACTAAAGATATCTATTGCAAATTTCCACTTTAATAAATGAGAAGTTTAAAACTATTTTTTGTAAGATTTTGGGAAAAAAGAATCAGCACATAATTAAAACTAAAGAATTTAAAAAGAGAGTATTTTTGCAACATATCAGGCCGTATATTAGCAAAAATCTGGCGAATGTTGTACTCCAAGTGGTCAATCGTTTGGTGCTTATCGGCGTAGAATAGTGGCTCTACCTAACCCCATAAGAACTACTCTAATGCCTTTAAATCGCATGATCTTAGATAACAATTCACGCGTCTCTGAAATGTAAAACGAATGCGGTTATCAAACATTTCCTTTATTCAATCAGTTGTGTCACGAGCTGTGTGATATGTTGAGCCTCTTGTTGAGACCGTAGCCACTGCATATCAGGGTTGTTCAGTTGCTGAACAAGAAAGTCGGTCACAATGGCTCTATAGTGGTCACCATTGAATGTAACGTTTTGACCAGCATCGCTGGTACAAAGAAATACAGAGAAACGATTCCATAAGCCATAAATATAACGGGTGTCTCAACATTTACTAGATGAATATCATCACTTTAAATACGTCCGTTTTACATAATGAATGATCCACTAAGCAAAAGCGATGTTTATCGCTTGACAAAATTCGTTCGATAAGTATTTCCCATAAAAGTATGATTTTCAAAAGAAAATTTGTACAATTTGGAAGCGTTGTGCATCAACGTTAAGCATCATATATCATGCTAAAACAAGCCAAATAAAGTATAAATCACTTGAAAGCTCACAAAAGAGCTGCCGGTTAAAAAAGTATTTCCAATTTTTTTGTTCTCTATGAGTAGGACCAGCACTCAAAGGACGACCCCCCTACATATGCAATGCATTGCGCTGGAACTGGGAAAGGAGGGGATAGTGTCAAGTTGACAGACGAAGACAAATTAGAGGAAAAAAAGTATCATTGTAGCCATTTTTACTGCTTTTTTTACTTCGCCGGGGAATAATTTTTGCTGCAGGTACAGGACGAAGGAGGTTGCTGTATTCTGCTGTTCAGTACATGACGGTGGTAATCGCTGTCATTGAGACTAGCCGACAACATTTAACACAATCTTCAAATAATGCAGATCAGAAAAATTCCTCACCATGTTCGTGACTGAGTTCGGAGTTGAAGTCGGGATGTACGACATCGTAGTGTTGTGTTCTACTACTTCATCCTACAGCACCCTTAAAGTTTAAATTTTATGCTGCTTTAAAAAACACCCTCTATGGAAGTCTCTCTACCATTTCACGTCAGAATTATTCCAGAAAAAGGGTCTTTATGAGGAAGCAATTTGACTCCAAAGCTTTTGGAATATGCCGGCGACACATTTTGTGCCATCCTAAACGAACAAAAATGTCACACTACATTTGATTTTTACATTAAAATATCTTTCGTTAAAATAAATCATTTTTAAACTAAAGACCTTATAATCAAATTAATAAAATATATTTATTTGATATTAAAAATAACTTTGTGGAATCGTTAATAGCAGAAACTGTAGTTTTCTCCGTGAAAGTGCTACCGCTGTAAAGGTGTCTGGCCCAGTGGCATAGTAATTAATTGCAGCATCAATAAAATTGTATAAGACTACAGCGTTATTTGCTTTGAAAGAAGCAGTACCCCAAGCAAAGTATTCAAAGAAATTATTATAAAAAATTTTTAAACAAGAAATAAAATCAAATATTATTTTTCTTGCCATATAAAATACGAAAACTGTTGCCATCCATAAAAAGCTAAATTAACAATAAATGAATTAAGAAATACCAAATTAACCATCTTCATTTAATGCCATTTATTTCTTTTAAATGAAAACAAACAAAAAATATATGGAAAAGAGATGGAAAAAAGTAAAGTTAAACATGCGTCACTTGAGCAAATTGAGTTTATCAGATTAAACCACTTAAAATAAATTAAAGAACAATTTCGAAATGATTAAATTTATTTAAGAATTAAAAAAAGAAAACAAACTTCAGTCAATTATTGACAATTGAATGGAAAACATTTCCAAATAAAAGGAAATGACTGCAGTGGCTGGCTGCTCAATGATGGCAGCAACAAATAGAAAGTGGAACTTTAAAAAAGATAAAAGTGGGAATGGCGGGGGTCGAATCAATGACATTTGACTTCTCAAGTGACGCACGTGCTACGATTTAGTTTTGGAAATATTTTGAAAGAAATTTTATAAGAAACTAAACGAATGAATTTTAAATATTTAAAAACATTATTTTGATGTTGTAGTTTTTAACGATGTGTGTGGTTATAGGCAAACATAACAATCGGTTATTTTTTAACCGGTTAACCGATTAACTGCTCTTCTTGTGATCTGACCGGATCACTTAAGTGGCTCATTTTAGTATATAAAAATGCATTTTCCAAACTAAAGTAATTAGGCCAAGTGAAATAAATTATTGGTGCTGTTAATTAAATAATTTCTGCCCAACATGAGTTTGAAATTTATTCCATTCTTTCCCAACAACCTGAATGGGTTGCGATATAAACAACTTTTTCTATTTTGTGCTGCTGTACACGAACATAAATATTAAGAGGAACTTGAGGATACTAGAAACACATGAAGAATATAATTAAACAAGCGATTAAACAAAAATAGTCTAAATTTCAGAAGAACAACTTTTAGTGTCTTTGACTCGAAATACACGAATAAATTGACGTTGGCAAAGTTTGAGGGCAAAATATGCGCTATTTGTTTATGTTGTAGTACAGCGTATGCATGAATTGATTTAACAACTCCGAATAAACAATATAATTAAGGAAATGCTTAACACACAAAAACACTAAGCCAAAGTCATAAATATTAGATACCGTGCATTACGCATTGCAGTCTAGTGAAGTTTTAACAAGAGTCTGGTGCATGAAAATATGATCTTGGAAGAATTTATAGCGCAAGAAGCCGCAAACAGTTATGAACACGTTGGGTTGCATAAAAAACAAAATAAACTCTCATATTGACATGTGGCAGAGAGATTTTATACACATATTTTGTGTTTCGTGGCTGTTGCAACATCATGATCATGATCATGATTATCACTCACATCTACAACATCATCATTGATTATTTAGCGCGAAATAATCTCGTTAAAATAACTGAAGCACATTTTGGGCGGAATTGCGGTCGTCGTATTGTTACTGTTCAACACTTTGCCAGTGTTGGGATTAGCATGAGGCATGCAACATTAAATTCTTGCGAGACATTTATGATTAGGCAAACATAATGAACATGTAACATTTTACATCTTTATTGTAATCGCATAACATTTTGGTATGACTTCTGGGAATTTCAAATCGATACCTTTGAATTGTGCATTGAAATTAAGGAAACGACAGCTAAACTACTGTGGAGTTGGTTTTTATATTAATAATTTAAATCGGAAAATGTTTAAAAATATCTACAGATTTCATAGATTTTGCTGTTATTTAAATGGATCATGAAATAATTAAATGCCAGAAACGGGAAACAGTTTTATGTTGAAAAAAAAAACAAGAATTCTTTGCAATGAGACGTGCAACATGTGCAGATGGACAAAATTTGTGTTGTTTAAGTGCGTCAAGGCGTGTTGCAATTTTATTATGAAATTTGCTATGAAAATGTTGGTTCTTTGCTACGCCACTATTGAGAGTAATTTTGGATAAATGCAGTTTTTATATATGCAAATAATTTTAAGGGCTTTCAGTGATCTGGAAGTAGAATCGGAATCATAAGAATTTATCTTAGAGAAAGAAATCTGTTGTAGAGAATATCTGATTTCCCAGCATATATTCCCTGGATTTATGCGGCTTAATTTATAAAAAGTTTTATAAAAGATGAACTAATTAAAAACATCAATATTTAATTGTGTTTATTTGATTGAAGCATTTCAAAGAATAAAGTTGAAAAAGCACTATAAAAATAATTGAAAATTGTTAAGAGCTCTCGAAAACAGATTCACTGATTCGAATATTCCTAGAAATTTATATAGGCTGTATTGCAGCAACATTAACCATTAAAAAGGTGTGGAGTTGCTGGTTTCGAAATATAATTTTCTTTAACATACAAAATAGTTAAAGCACGTTTGTCAATACGATTTCCTAATAAACCCTTAATAAAGTTAAAGTATTCATTCACTTTCATGTACTTGCATCAAACAATAAGATTTCTTTTAAATTAGAACACATTCTAGGGAATTGTTGTTTTCTAAACCTCTTTAATTTTGGTTACGAGCTGGTTCTTTTTTCCCAAAATCTTCCAAAAAATTTCAAAGTGATCAATTGATTTATTTCTCTTACAACTGCAATTTAAGTCGGAAAAAGCCAACCAGTTGTAGGATGAAACATAAGAAAATAAACAAGTAAAAGTGCTATATACGGCTGTGCCGAAACTTATATACCCTTCACCAACGTACGTTGGTTATGTTAATGTATAAAAAGTTTAAATTTCCTAAGCCTGGATGAGAAATTTTAACTTTAAATTTTTTTTCTCCATCTGTGCAAAACTTCCTGATGTATAAAATGGTTTTATTTAAGAAAAACTTAAAATTTTTCAACATTTTAGTTATTATATGTACCACGAAATGCAGAATGTGCCAACAAAAAATTAAATTTCCGAACCCTGGAAGCGAAAATTTAATTTTTTAATATTTTTTACCAATGGAAAAAAGGTCTTCATGATGTATAAAGCGGTTTTATTTAAGAAAAACTACAAATTTGTAACCACTTTCGTTACTTTCAATACTACAAAGTATTGCAGTATACAACCCTGGAATCAAAATTTTGATTTTTTTTTTAATTTTTGATACCAATTTTATTTTCCCGAAATAAAAAATATTTGTAACCAGGAAAAAACGACGTTAGTTAATTTTTGGTTTTGTAATTCTATAAAAAAAATTTAAGTTTCTTAACCCTGGATGGGAACTCTAAATTTGTAACTTTTTTTTTCATTGATGCAAATTTTCATGATACCAAAGACGGTTTTATTTAAAAAAAAACTTGAAATTTTTAAACATTTTAGTTATTATATGTACCACAAAATACCGAATGTGACAAAAAAAAAAAATTCCCATCCCTGGAATTTTTTTTTTAAGTTTTAAATAGACAATTGAGGAGTCCCAAAGCATGAAATAGGTTCAATTTTCAAATAAGCAAAAAAATAATCGGTTTTTGATGTTAATTTTGCGTCGAGAGATAGGTCTAAGCTTCCCAGCTCTGGAACCGTCCTTCCGATTTTTCAATACCACTCTATTTGGTTTCATTTCCAATCCATCAGTCCAAGAGCGAAATCTCTAGCTCTTCTGGGGGCTTGGGAAAACCGATTTCACATACAGACAGACGGACATCGCTCAATCGTCATCGCTATTCATAAAGAACCAGAATATATATACTTTATGGGATCGCATATTGATATCGAAGAAATTACACACGGACTGACAAACCTACATATACCCTTTCACATTTTTGTGAAGGGTATAAAAAGGAAAAGTGATCAGTGATCAGTGAGTTCTTGTTGAGACTCTGATATTTCTTTTAGACTTTTAGACACGAAATGTTGGGTAAAGCTTCCCTAATGATCTGCTTTAGCCCCAGTGAAATGGGCATAAGAACTAGCTAAAATCCCTCTATTGATCACTTTGAATTTTTTAGCAAAATTTTAGGAAAAAAGAATCAACACGATATTAATATTGAAAAGATTTAAAATTTGTTTTTACTAAAAACTCAATTGCTTATAGTTTTATATCAACCGAATTCCCAAAAACTACTGACAATTTCCAATATTTAGAAATTAAAAAAGGAAATTGTTTAATAAAACAAGATAGTTTTCTAATAAAACGATTTAAAATGCAGATTTAAATCATCCCGCTAAATTAACAGCTCAACTGCAAAATTACGAAATAATGGCAGCAGCAAAAGCAAATGAAATGCAAAATTAAGGAGGACTTAATAAGAAACAGGCTCGTATGCAAAACATTTTGCAGTCATTTTGGTAATTTATTTGGACCCTCAAACAAATTATATTCTTATGCCATAAATTTAAATACTGCGGCCCAATTTTGGTATCCTCTTACAAAATACATAATCAAAGAAATAATAAAAAAAATAAAATCCGTCATGGCTTCAACTGCGTCTGGTCATTTGGTCTGGTGTTTTGTTCGTTTCTTTGTTTGTTTGTTGTTGTGCTTCCCCGCTTTTGTCTTTTGGGGGCTTTTTTTTAGTTTGTGAATGCAGAATGTCGTCGATTTGTTTTCCTTCAATGAGATTTTGGGAATTAATACTTGGATGAGCGGATAAGTGTGAGTGCGCGTGTGTGTGTGTGTGTTATTTGTAGAATATTATCTTGAATGGTTTGTTTTGTTTTGTTTTTTCTCTCCTTCAAACAGCCTTAAAGAAGGGGCGCTTCTTTCCGTTTTTCATAAATTTAAATTAGTAATTTTTTTTCCTGTTGTTGTTGGGCTGCGCTTCTGCTGTATGATTATTGGATTGTGTATTCATAAATAAATACATTCATAAATGTTGTATGAATGAATACAATTTTAAGAAGATGCTGCCATGATGATGGTACCCACAATCATCAGCACCAGGTCCAAATGGAAAGAAAAAAATAACGTAAAATATTATAAAAGAGCCCAACAAGCAGCCACCACCACCACCACCACACCATCACAACCAAAACGATTATTATCATCAATTTGTTTTACTACATATTGGACTCTGGCGACCATGATGATTGTGTCGTATTTTTTGTTTCTGCCCGCTGCTGCTTAAAGATGTTGCTTATAATTTATTTCACATACACGAGTATATTTGGCCTACACACTTAAACGATTATGCGTTCATATTTATTATTCGAGCGATCTAAATTTTGTTGTTGTTGAGAAAAAGCCATTTGAGGGATTTATTAACGTTTTTTATTTGTCTTGCTCTAATTTATTTTTGTTCATTTCTATTGTATTTTGATTTGAGTTGGTCAACAGCGGTCTAACATCAAAAACGCCTGGAACGGAAATTGGAAAATTATAATCGAATATATACTTTTTTTTACATGTGGAATATTTTAAGTATTTAGTTTTTTATCAAAGTTTCACACAGACGACGATTTTAGATAAAGTTTGTTTGGCAGGAAGCAAGTTTTTTCGTTTCTTATATTAACTTTTTTTGTTTGAAACTTTCTGACAAATTTTTCGGTCCAATTTTTGATTTGCATTTCAAACTGCTGGATTGTTTTTTCTTACTTCAGTGTGACTGCAATTAAGTTTTTTCTATAACAACATCGAATTATATTTGGGAAATTATTCAAATTGATATGTTACGGTTAGACATGAGCAAAGCCAGACACACACACACACTCACATAGTCAAAGCTATTATCTTGTGAGACTTATAAAAAAGGATTTTAATATCCGGCACGCATAACTTTTTATTTTTGGTTAAACACTCAGAGTTAAGCCAAAAGTGACAATTAACTTCAAGCTACACTTTTTTGTTTGTTATTCTGCATAAATTTCAGTGGCCTCAAAACATAAATTGGTTATTGATGCCATCGTTTCCCCCTGCACTTTTAATCTATTTGATGTCACTTGTAATAAATTTTATTAACAACATGTATGATCGGAGAGATTTCTCACTTCAATTTATTTTCTGAACAAAGAAAACAACTCGTCAGTGCATCTTTTTGATCCTTTAGCGCCATCCTCTCCTTTCATAGTTGTGGGAAAATAAATTCTTTAATTAGATTTTGTTCCCTAAGTCTGCGTTCATACGAGTCACGTCTAGTTGACAAGAATCTTACTTTTTCTTTTTTGAACTTTCATTGGTGTTCACACAATTCATATCTTGTTGACGACATGTCCATGTAGTTGTGTACGTTTTTGAAATTTTTTTCAAATAAATTCTTTGAAATGGACGAAACAAAATAATATAAATGAACGTATCAAAATTTATTTCCAATTAAAAATTATGAATGAGAAAGCAAAACGTACTGACAGTACATGAGCATGGGTACTCGTTATTTTTCCGCTCGTCCCTCTTTCCTTTAAACTAATAATCATGTCAATAAAACATGACTCGTATGCACAGAGACTAAGTGACGATTAAAGTATAAAAAAATTTTTTCTAATTGAATCCTAGAATGTCGTTTCCTTATTCCCTCAAAATTCCGGTCACCCTACTGAACAGATCAGTTCTTGAAAGGACTAACAAATTATAAGAAGGACTGACTAAATTTCTAAATTCATTAAGTGGCTTGAACTCTGACGAAAGAACTTACGTATCATTTGTCATTAAGATAGAACGACACACAACAAATAACACAATCCTGCATTAACACAGATTAGAAAAATTCAACACCATATTCATGATTGAGTGCAGGAGCGAACTCGGGACTTGAGGGATTAAAGTCTTGAGTTCTAGTACTTTACCCAACAGCACCCTTAGCCCCAAAATTACTACACTGGATCAGTGCATACACTCTGATCTTATTGTTATGGAAAAAATTTCTATATCACATGGACAATATATTGGCATAATGAATGTAAAAGTTCACATCAACACAGTTGATATAATTCCTATAACGCCTCAAATGCTGATGCATCTGCTTTCTCTGAATTTTTTTAAAGTGTTTCTAGTCCTCTTTTTTAAAGATGTTCAGTACATTATGACTGATTTGTATACTGCGTTTGTTATGACTGATTTGTATACTGCAGTCGTACGGAGGCAGTGTTTCACCATGGGATTCATATTCCATTTAGTTCCGATTACCTTCTGCAAGAATACAAACTCTCGAAGCCTTAATTAGCCTACCTTCTATATGATCTTTAATTAATAGTTCTATTCCAAAATATTTCTAAGTGATCGTAGTCTATTTATAATAGAAAGAAACTATAATTTTAATATTGAAAAATTTTGCAATTCTGATGACGCAATGCCTGATGCCATCTTGATGAAAAATCAGTTATAATATAAATTAATATTAATTGTAAGTTCATGGGGCTTGAACTTAAGCCTGAATAATAATTCTTCTCTTAGTATTTAATTCCATAAGTACGAATAATGATTATATACGCATTTATGTGCTGTGGCCTGGAGTAGGGAACACAAACTAATGATGCCTTCGATCCGGAAAGCGATTCGCCACTCAATCAAGAATATGTTGTTGAATTCCTCAGACCAGAATTAGTGCAGAATTCTATTGTGGGGTTGTCTCAATGACAAAGGCAAAGCACAAACAATTACCGACAGTGATTAAGACCGTCACGTACTAAAAGAGAAGAATACAGCACCCTCCTTCGCTAAAGTTAACAGTTCAAAAAGCTACAAAAAATCTGATCTGTCTGTATCTGTCGTCTTAACACCATCCCCTCCTTTCTGGTTCTGGCACAAAATACACCGCATAGTTAGAAGTCGTGCCCTGAGTGCTAGTCCAAAATAAACAAAGAAACAAGAAGACAAAGAAACAATCGAAAGAGATTAACATAAAAGATTGTTCGGTATATAACTATTATTTTATACTTTTTTAAACTGCGTGTCATGTGTATTGAGCTGCAAAATTATGTATATATTTTTAAAATATAACATGTAAATTATTCGACTAAGCCAACATCATTAAAAAGGGCAGAGTTAATGTTGCTACTAACCCAAGAACTGCTTCCAAAAATAATATAAAAAATATTTTCAACAGACTGGTGTTGCAATAACAACATATTCAATTTAATTTATAATCAACAAAAGCCAAAAAATATATATGTAAGAAATAAAATACTAAATGACAACGTAACATGCTGAAGATATTTTTTCATAAAAGTTTTTGTGATGCCAACAACGGCAACAACATATTTTCAATAAATTATTAACAAAAAGTTTTCTCCAAACTTTTTATTTTATTATTTTACACATTTTTATTTGTTTTTCTTTTCTTCTTTTTTTTGAGGAAAAATAAAAATCTAGTCTTAATTAAAATGCAATTTTATGCGCGTATTCAGTGAGGACGATCAAAACGGCTACAACAAACACACACTTTCATACAAACGAACACTTGTTACAAAAATGTTACATGTAACCACAATTAAACTTTTATGAAACTCGTAAATGGAAAATGTTTGAGCATTAAAAAAAAAAAAAAAAAGATAACAATTTAATTGTTCAAAATACATATTTTCCTTTATGTTATAAGAAAGATAATAAAGTGTGCACTGGCCAGTTAAGTTACCCTTTTTGTTTCTTTTTTTTAAATTTTTTCTATCCATCTTTTCATCAAGAGACGCAGGCCAGCAGGGAAATTGAAGAAAAACCGCTACATAAAATATGTATCTATAGACACGTACTAAAAGTATAATAATTTCTTAGAAACTTTCTTTAAGGTTTGTCTTATGAGTGATTTTATAACAGCAGCTGAAAGATTGTAACAACAAATTTACTGTAACTACTACGGCTGATGGTGTTTCAGATGTACGGCCAAAGAGTGGAGGACATAAACTTTATTGTTGCTTTTCTGGATGATACACGATTTAATAAGATGGAGTTGATTTTTCTTGTTGTTGTTGTTGTTGTTTTTGTTTTGTTTCATTACAAATAAAAAAGTCAAGCTCAAGTGATTTGAGATGGTTTGTAATCAGAATAATAATAGAGACACACGACCAACCAAATAAAAATGACCAGAGTGTGCTAAATTATAGCATAAATACTTATGAACTCATATACATACACATCTGCATACACATACATGCAGCAATAATCGTAAGTACCCCTACATTAGGCATTTAAGTGAGGGCATCAAGTTGATAATTTTTGTTATGAGCTGCAGCAAATGACTAGCGCTATAACAGTAAAATATATAACAAATAATTGTACAATTCACAAGCTCAGTCACATGGTTTATCTAATAAAAATATACATGGCACGTCGTTATATTACATTGGGTCCTGTTGTTATCTGCGTCGGAACTTAACATGAAAACACAAGAGACAAATATTGCTGGAATGGATTTTATTATCATCCCGTAGTTAAATTCATGGCATTCATTTTTCAATGTGATGTCCGGCCCAATGTGATTGCGAATTATATGCTACATCCGATCAGTGGAATTTTTGGATGTTTTGGCAGAATTCTAGCCGTATGGCATCAGTGGTGGCTTCAGTGTTGGCTAGAAGTACTTCATTAGTTATTGGCATAATCTACGGACTGAATATAGTCCTAAAGGAGTAATTCAGGAACAGATGTGTCCAAGTTTAACGTCAGATTCCTACCCAAGTCCTCAGCTGATGGTGCTCTTAGCAGCCGGTGAAAATTATACATCTACTAGCGCCCTCACACGTAGAAGGCCGTTTCGCATGAGTATCAATTCAAGACCTCCCCTATGGTTAGGAGTAGAGTCCACCTAAGATCCTTACAGTACTTTGGGTCACCGCATCTGGTCGCAAATCAACTCCACAATAGTCTCATGACCTCCTCGTGATTCAGGTTTAGTCACAGCTACCACGGTGCCATGCTGGAACTGAAGTTCCGGAGTGTCTTGGTACCCATGGTAAAAGAAGTCACTGGTCAGATCTTGCAGCCATGTATACTTCCAGTTAATCCCCAAATATATCGATACTGGTGGGCCACAAGACAAAACACTTAAGAATATAAATAATAAACAATCGCACCCACGGGCAACAAAATGAACACACGTGCAGCAGCATGAACAAAAAACACAAACAAGAATAGGACACCCTCACGCGTAACATCAAAATATATGACACAAACAGGAGGCAACTGGAGAAGAATCAAAAGATTTACCGAAACAACAGTCAGCAGAAGATAAGACTCCAGGGAGAAGATCGGCAGAAGTTTCATTTTATTAAGAAACAGCAATAACAGCGAGCAGCAGATTCAGGGACATTAAATCACTCGGGAAAGTAAGGCAACGATCAGGACTACTGCTGCAAATTCAGTTTTAACGCCGTCCTGTTGGAACCGAATATAGCTGATGTCTAATTTTTGAAATTAGTACATATTTTGGAAAATTATCCCCTGTTAAACCTCCTTAATTTTAATTGTGCTGATGCTTTTTTCCTAAAATCTTAATAAAATATTTAAAGAGATCAATTGAGAGGTTTCAAGAACTCACTGATCACTTTTTCTTTTTTAGTTGATGTTTGTCGGATTTATTTTTTAACTGAAATTCAGCCAGCATGGCCCGATAGCTCCTGATATTTTCTATACAAAATTTGCCTTATAAGCGGCTTATAAGCATTGAATGTTTTATGTGAATAAAATAAAGGATATACGAGTTTCATAACATGTTTTGTCGACACAGAGATATCGAATGTCATCGTGGACCAGGCAGATAGTGCAAAAATGCCTTATTAAAAAACAGTCGCTATACGAAGCTCGTCTTATAAACATGAAAAATTTTTTAACTGAAGTAGTAGAACACAAGAATACGATGGCTCAGAATCCGAACCCGATTCCACACTTAGTCCTGATTATGGTGTTAAATTTTCATGATCTGAATTAGTGAATGATTTAAAATTTTGTTTATGTTTGAAAGTATTTTGTCGACAGAATGATATCGACTGACGTCGTGGACAACGTAGTTACTGTGGGATAGAAAATGCCTTATGTACAATAAATAATTGACGCTTATAAGCAGGTTATAAGACAAATTTCGTAAAAAAGATTTGTCGTATAGACAGCTTATAAACATCCAATATATTTTGTGTATAGAGCCTATGAAATATATTAACTGCAAAGAGAAAAATTTTAAGGAAACAATAACAATGTATATATATTTGGGAAGTGAATTTTCATTGTGCTTTTCCTTTTCTTCCCAACCTTTTTTTGTCCAGCCGTTGTTGTAGGGTGAATTTCCACCTCCAACCAAATCAAATTTTCGACATTTTCTGACATCATAAAGCGATGGCTTGAATGCTGTCTAGCAATTGCAGTAGTCATTGAAATTATTTCGGCTGTTGTTCGCTCGAAAAGTTTTTGTTTAAAGGAATTTTTCCTCAAATTGTTTTGCTCCAGCTTAACTGCAAGCACTCAACTTGGCGCTATTCGAAGTTGATTCTTTTATGATTTAGTTTTTTAGTTTTTAAGTTGTAACCAGAAATGCGTACTCGCCACTTGTGTTTGGCTTGGATGATCATGGCACCTGGCACATGTTCGTTAATCAGTTAGAGACTCGTGTTTGGGGATTTTATTATTCATATATTAATTCTCTTTAGAAATGTTTATTGCAGAGATATATCTTTTTTTCGGTTGTTGGCAACAAACTCTTTCATAATTTTCATATTTCGTAACGTCTTTGCTATTTTCTAAAGTTTTAATAGAAGTCACCAAGCGAAACTAATGTAAGTCACACATACAAACTTGCTTATACCAAAAAAGGAAAAAAAGAAGAGAAAAGAAATATTTAAGTTGCCAGTACTATTATTTTTTGTTTTAGTTAATATGCAAACAATTTATCAACCGTTAAGACTCTGTTCGAAATATTAGAGCTGCACTTTTTTTCTTAGTGTACAGTAACAACTTGCATTAATTGTAACTGCACGCCACAAAATAGTCATAATTTCTAGTTGTGAGCTGAAACTACAGTTTTGTTTTTGTAAATAGTGGAACATACAACAAACACTTCCATAATGGCCAGATGATGTTATAGTTTTGGCCAATTAACTGACTTGTGAATTATTTGGAAAATTATTTTTTGTTTTTAATTTATTTTAAAAGGCCATCAGCATTAGAAAAGAAAAAAATTGTACTGATTGCTCCTGACAGTTATAATGGGGTTTAATGGTCTGCTGTTTAGATGAGTAACTTTTTGTCTCATTGAAATAATCGCACATGAACGTGGCCACGGACACTTTGATTCAACGATAGTAGTTGATATTATTAGCGATCACTTCACTCAGAATGTCTGCTTTAAAGAAGCTTATGAGAGCTGAGTTGTAGAGGAACATTCAAGTAATTTTGGAATTATTAATAATATTCATATCACATGGAAATCAGGGCGTAGGCTCCACTTTTGGATTCCTTTCACACACTGACGGTTTGTTGACTCGTCCAGTCTTGAGTTCTTAGGAAAAAGGTGAGAAGAGAATGGAAAGCCGTAAAAGCCTGACTGTACCATGTAGTTTAAGAAAATGTTTTACCTGAAGTTGGCTACAGAAAAGTAAAAACATATAAAATTAATGCCAAGAAACTGAAAATCAATGAAAGAAAATTTGCGCGTCTGAATGTAAATTCAGGTTCAACAGAAAATTGAAGTAAAACTGATCAAGTAAACCCGACGTTTGTGGAAGGCAATTTACATCCAGTTGTCCCGGAAGTGCATGATAGTTTCAATCGTTGCCGGTTCATGTTGTTGATTCAAACGGACCAACAGCAAATCATTTCCTGACTGAGTGCATGATGAAAGTCAGAGCTGCCGGGTTCACAGTCTCTGCAAACACTTCTTTAGCCAACAGCACCAACATATCGCTCCTTAATTCGGGTATTGTGCCAAAATGGGGATTGCTTGATAATATAATAGTTGGCTCTTTCAAGAATGTGACAACAGTAGGATCAGTAAATTGCCCATTGTGGCAACGGATGGGAAAAAGTTCACTTTCCTGTTGTAATCTCACAAAATAAACTACTGAAATAAAATTTTCTTAATAAAATCTCGTAGAGGACTACGAGTATTTTTGGAAATAAAGTTGTCTCCAAATCATTTTTTCAATAAACTGAATGCAAATAATTTTTTAGCTGGAAATAAAAGTGCAGTCATCATGACACGATAGTTCTCGACAATCACCACAACGGAAGCTCTTCGCTCATTTGGAAAAGAATTAAGAAAATTGTATTCATGATGAGCACTTCTTAAGGTTCTCGCATTAACTCGAGAGTTTGTACCAAGTTAAAGAAAGAGTTTGTGTTTTTCTTTAGTCTCAAGTCCTTTCGAGATCCGTAATTAAGTACGATATTAAGAATTGATGATGCCGTCGCACATTTTTTTGTCTTTGTGGTGGTTTTGCATGGAGAAGAGTTAAATTCATAATAGAAATTATATTTACTCAAAGTAAATTTTAGCAATCCTAACACATGATTGAGTTAATCGCCGTCTTCAATGATCAACGATCACTTTCATGCCCTCTTCATTGAAACAGGACGACAACAACTATTAGGCAAAATAAAAATCAGAAAAATCCTTTACAATAGTCGTGCTGGAGTACGGAATCGAACGTGTATTATTGGCTTCGTAATATATGCGGAAATGCGCATATTACGGAAATGCTATGATATGCGTTCACATCGAGAATATCCTTGCAAACATCCTTTCTCTGATATCCCAGCAACAATGCTGGTGCTACAAGAAAACAATCGCTAGTGGAAAATATCATTTTAGGCCTAAATATCAACAATATGATCTGAAAGCCCCGAGCCTCACTATGAAACTTTTTTTGCGGCAATTCTTATTTTGCGTGATAGATATGATATCCAAATATACACCTCTTCTATTCCTTTTTCGATCTCTCTCACTCAAAAATTGCAAGTGTGAACCGGCACTAAGTTCTAGCATAATTTCAAACACTTATATTTTGACGGAAGTAATTCTGGGAGTCTTGTTGTCTTCTAAATGAGTTATATCAAATAAATATTGAAAATATTTTCTATGTCAGAACAATGTCAATGTCCAGCTGAATAGTTTCTCGTAACATATTCAACAATTCAAATAATGCTGCTTGTATAAAAAAGACATCGTTTTCAATCCTTAACTTTATATTGAGGAGATACTATTTCGCTGGCATAATTCCAGCCAATATATGCATTAACTGCAATTCAATTTTCTGCAGGTTATTTAAAGATTCTAAAATAAAATTTTTCCATTAAAATTAATACTCTGGGAGAAGTAAGATCTAAAGTCGGCAACATATGAAAACAATTTTCCCTTACACATTTCCTTCTATTGGCTACAAACATGTCAGCCAATAGGGTGCTGTTGCAAGCAAATAACTCAACGACCTCACAATCACAACAAACGAATGTCACGCTAAATTGTCAACCAACCACGAATGACAATTTGACAAAATCTAAAGAACACTGGAAACGACGTGAACGAATTTAGTTTGTGTTGGCTTGTGTACGAAACACTCACGCACACTGGGAAAGAAACATGCAGCATACAGGCATATAGACAAAAGAACAAAAAATTGTACACGCACTCGGCTACAAAAGAAAATATTAAATAAACAAATAAACATTCAAGAGGTTCACAAAAAAAAAAAAAGCACTATATATTTTGATTGTGTGAACAGACAATAAACAGGAACCAACCCATCTCATATAATTGATTCGGTTTTCTCCTTGTGTTACCAAACAGATAGAAGAGTATTAGAAGAATTGCACAACTACAACAAGAAAATTAAAACTCCTGCTATAAAAAATAATTGTTTGTCATGTTTAACAAAAAAAAAAAAATCCAACAGCAAAAAACGTAACGAATATTTTATTATTTTTTTTTTTTGTGCAACTTGGCAAATAAAAGAGATAAATTCTCACATGACAATGACAATGGGTTGGATGGATGAATGAATGGCTGAAACATCCCTCAAAATTATGACACAAAAACTGATATTGACAAAAATTTTCTTTCAGCGTTTGAGGGTAGTTTTCTAAATAATCTTGTCATATGGCGTTTTACCTGGGAACTTGGCATTGCATTCGCCTACAGAATGTTTTAATGATGAAAATAGATTAAATAGAAAACAACAACAAAAATATCATTGTGATTCTCATGTAACAAATAGGGTTTGAAATAGAGTCTCTGCTGGCCATGATGTGCGTCTGAACATATTGATGATGGAATATTTTTGTGCAACAGCAAATAAGAAGCCACAAAAGATCCTTGAAAACTAACAGGATTGAAAACAAAAATATATCACAAAATGCATTCGCTGCCACACAAACAGACCTACATTTTGTAATGAAATGAAATAATTGCTGTACCTACGATGTTGTGAAAGCGTCTATTGTGTTTCGTAATTGTATGGGATTGCATGACGAACTATGGGATTGGATATATAAATACGATATTTACGCCTAAAATGATATATTCCATTAGCAATTGTTTTTCTTGTAATACCAGCATCCTTTGCTGGGGTTTTAGGGAAAGGACGTTTGCAAGGATATCATCGCTGTTAACGCAATACTTAGCATTTCCGTAATTTTCTTTATTTCATTATTAATTTGTTTTTGTTTTTTAAAAACTCATGCTTGGATGACACTTTAAACAAAATGCTGTAACAGCCATCGTTTGGAAAAAAGTATTAAAAGAGATTTACGAGTCTTTAATAATAAAAAAAATGGTTGCAGATGTTTTATTTATGCACACATTCAAAGCATAAGTTACACATACACATTTATATAATCTAGTTTGTATATCAGAATTATTTTGCAATATTTAATAGAGTTGCCAACATAAAAATCTGGGCAAAGTTTTTGTGATTATGGTCGATGGTTCCCCATGACATTTTGTGTCAATGTAAGCAAACACAATGATGTGTACCAGCTGACAACGTTTGTCGTTTTCATATACGATATTTCGTGTGCGAACGAGGCTTTCACACTGTAATTTTTTTAAAGAACAGCACAAGTCCGATATTATAAAATATTAAAAATAACAAAACACATTAAGATTCATTCGGTATATCAGTTTGGAGAACTCAATATTTTTTA
Source organism: Linnaemya vulpina (assembly GCA_963675445.1). NCBI lineage: Eukaryota > Metazoa > Arthropoda > Insecta > Diptera > Tachinidae > Linnaemya > Linnaemya vulpina. The sequence goes on along the minus strand of OY776280.1, from coordinate 14,194,664 downwards.
ACGTGTCGTAGTGCTGCCTTCATAATTTGAGGGTATTCTTTTTTAATAATTCTGGTACTCTACGCTCGTAGAGTCGTAAACAGATTCATCACAATTTTATAGATATCAGAGTATATATTCATTTTGTAAAACTGTAGACTATTTAAAAGTAAAATGAATATATTAATATTTGTATAGGCTAAATTGTTCTAACTTAGCTAAAATCTCAGAAAGACATGATGATAAATATTCCTAGGCACAAAGGAAGTCAACATCAGTTTTATTCAACTTACACAGCAGAGCAGAACAGCTGTTTTCGAAAGTCGCTACACTTTCATCTTCAGTGGTGTGTTTATCACCACTGTTTAGGTGGCTTAGTTGAATGTGATAACAGTTTTCAATTTACAAAAATTTTATTGTGAAAAACAGTCCGAGAACTGTATCAACCTGATGTTAACACTTGTGTGTTATGATACCTGTGTTACCATTTGATTATTTTCTTCATGTCCCATTTTTCTGAATTTTTTGTTCCATTATACATTAAGTCAAACTTTTTTGGTTTGAATTTTATACTTAAGTATATGTGAACGTTTTTCCAATTTTCATTGGTAGCTCAAGCCCAAGCTTAAATTGAATGTGATTTTATTTTTATTGAACATTTTTATTTTTGCTTTATTAATATTTGTAAAGGCTAAATTGTTCTAACTGAGATTTTAACTAAGTTAGAGCAATTTAGCCTATACAAATATTAATATAGCAAAAATAAAAATGTTCAATAAAAATAAAATCACATAAAATTAATATAATTCTGTTGTTTTTAAAGAGGGAGTCTGATTTTATTAAAACTTTTCACAGCATTTAAATTATAATTGTAGTGTGTCAATGACTGAAGTAGTGCATGCAAGCCTACGATGCCTAGTTCCCACATGATGTTCACTTTCTCTGACCTGCAGCAGTACAAATTTATGATCTAATTTGCCAGCTTGTCTCAATAACGAAGTCATAAAAATTATCTCTGATCGGCTTCCGACAGCAATTAACACCGTCAGGCGCTAAAAGAGCAGAATACAACATTTTTGTTCGTAACAAAAAAATTCAACGGCGAAATATTAAGCAAAAATGGCTACAACAACGTTTATATCTACTAATCTGCCTTCAACTATCTTCTTAATACTATTCTCCAATCAGAAATAAGGCTCCGTTTTATAGGGGTTATATATCACATAAAACATGTATGAGGTCTGCTCAAAAGTTTAGATGACTGCGCACATTTTTTTGATAATAAATATTTTTGGAAACATTAATTGCCATATTATACCCTTCAAAGTAGACCCGCTCTATAATATTGGAACTCTGACAGCATATTTTCGAATAGTTGCGGTCCTTCTAGAGGTGCCTTTAATATTGGAAACTGAAAAAAGTCGTTGCAGATCAAATCTGGTGAAAAAAAAAATATTACGAAAAGTGAACAGATTATTTTGGCCCGGAAGCCTTTATGAAATTCCGTACGTTATATTTGTGTTGCTTTACGGCACACACGATAATGCTCTTTATTAACAATACAACCAGGTAGCAAGAGCTCCTGATATGCTGCGCCCCGCTAATCGAAGAAAACAGGGACCGAAATTTTAATTTTGGTGGATCGGCTCTTCTGTAACCGCGAACTTATTGCACGAATATATCAATAATTATGCTTGTCATTCTATTTATTGTCGCACGATGTATAAAATTCAATAAATACTACAAGTAAAAAAAATCCGACTCACTTTCTGTTTCCTAGAATGGTTACTATTTTGTCCGATGCGAAAAGTTCTCACATCAGGGTTGAACATCGATTGAAAATTTAATACCATTTTTTTTTGAGATCCGTCATAATGCTGATTGGAAATTAATGAATTTTTTTTAATTTCTTTTTACTCCTTTTCAAGTGTAAATTTCCAGTCCTCCCTTATGAGAAAAACTGACTAGGCAACTCTGTTCAAAATAATCGCATTTAAGGATTATATATGATATCATATCATAAACTCAAGTATCCTTCAAAAGGAGAACTATGCACCGATTATTGTTTCTCTAAAAGTGATTAAAATATTTTCCTCCTGCCTCTTGAACTCTACACGACCGTACAAAAAACCCTTAAATTAATATTTAAAAAAATATATCACATCAATAATTACGCATCATTTTGAAAAAGAAGTGCAAGCTGCACATGTCATGCTGCAGTTGATGTGTCAATCAGCCATACTCAAAAGAAAAGAAAATAAAAGAAATCAATAAACCCAAAAAATGCACCACGTATATAAGTCGTGATCACATGGCAAATGACAAGGCATCTTGTGGCTCAAAAATATTCCAGCATTTTTCATCCTCGTCTTAGAAATGCTACACAAAATGGAGTCTATTTGGGAATTGCAGTCTTCTAATCACATGAATTACAACTCAACATCGTCGTACGTATCGCTTATGAAATATTCATCATTAATTAAATGCATTTTTAAAATGTATTACCAGCCTTTGGCTGTGTTTTGTCACTAGTTTTTTACATTAAAAATAATATTTTGCATTTATCACAGTAATTTATGGCAATTTTTCAATATTTACGGTGTAACGATGGCCTGTAATTATCAGCATCAGCAGAATGCATGTAGTGTGTCGTGTTGTCTTTGTGCTTTCCACATATAAAATGAAACTTATTGATGGTGCAGCAGACTCTTCTGCAACAGTGTTAGTTTCTATAAAAGTGTGCAAGTGTGTGTTCGAATGAAAATTATTGAAATTGTCCAACCGGATTTTGCATTTCAAAAAATTATTTATTAGTTGGTTGTTTAAAGAGCTGCATAATTTGAGTTTTATATTCAATATCGGCGGCTAATAGTGGATGTGAATAATTTAAGAATATAAATTATATTGATGCAACTTTTCTAATGACATAAGAAGTTTTAGTGGATTTGTCAAATGAGTATAGCAACAGACTCGTCTTTAGGCTCGTCATCAGTCTGCCATTTAAATTGTGGCATCGATGTCTTCATCTATTAATTAACTTTGCGTTTGATTTTTCTTTAGCACACAAATTTGCTTTCGCAACAGCCAGAAAAAAATTTGGAACCTTCTGTTACTTCTAAAGTATCAATTAAGTAAATATATTCGACTTCTCAAATATCCAGATGAGAATTTTATTTTACTTACACAAAGCTTTCAAGTTATCTCTATTACATTCTTATTATTAAAAAAACTCTTTATATATACAAAAATATAATTGAGTTTAAAGACACTAATAAACGATTTATTTGGACGCTATTTGGCAGATGTCTGCGGTTGCTTTAGAATATAAAACTTATCTTAAAAGGAGAAATGAAAATTCGTGTTAGATGAAATCTCCTTATTAATTAAAAAACAATATTAAAAACTATATTTAAAAAAAATAAAAGACTTAATAACATCAGAACATGTCCTTGGATTCACTGAGGAGGTGACAAAAACAATAGGGCTTTTTGCTATGACTTCCTTGCATTAGAAAAAACATCCAGATTTCCACTATTTAATGACTCCTTTGGAATGTTTTAATTTTGTTGGGTATTTAAAGACAGTAATCGAAACTATAACAAGTAAAAAATTAGCTGAAACATAATTGTTGCAAGATATTTGTCTCGCGTTAGAAACCTGCTCTCTGGTTAATCTGTGTGTCGTCAATTATGTTGCACAATTTAAGATGAAAAGTTTTTTACAATAAATTTAATTTTATAGGGGAAATAATTCGAAGAGTGTTTTTAGTTCTGAAAAACAAGATGAATATTTCAAATCTCATAGGAAAGTCAACATCAGTTATATGTATTTAAGTTACAGAGCAGAATAACTGATTTCGAAGGCCCTTACACTTTCATGATCAGTAATCAATTGTTTTATTATTTATAACTGTAACAAGTGATGGCTTCAGTTGAATGTTATAACAGTTTCGATTTGTGCCAATTTTATTATGTACAAATAAAAGTGGAATATATTTAGCTGTGCCGAATCTTATATACCCTTCACCAACGAACGTCTGGTGTTACATATATTTTGAAGTATCAATTTCGTTCTTCTTAAGTTATAAAATAGTTTTTATTAGCAAAAAAAACCACGTCAGTTGCCTTGTTGGTTACTTTTATGAATGAAAAATATATCAATTTCCCACACCTGGAATCGAAAGTTTAATTTTTTTATTTTTCGTTTTAATAACGCAAGTCTTTATGATATATAAAGCGGTTTAATTTAAGAAAAACCTAAAGTTTTTAAGCATTTTAGTTATAATATGTACTAAGAAATGCTGAATGTGTCAAAAAAAAACTTAGTTTCAAATCCCTGGAAATATTTTAATGTATTTAGTTGTTTATAGACAATTGAGGCTTTCCAAAGCATGAAACACGTTCAATTTACAAACAAACAAAAAAATAATTGATTTTTGGTATCAATTTTGCGTCGTGAAACAGGTGTAGGCTCGCCAGCTCTGGAACCGTATATCTGAATTTCTCAATACCACTCTATTTAAGTTCATATTTCCAAGTCATCAGTCCAAGAACGAAATCTGTAGCTCCTCTGGGGCTAGGAAAAACTTGCCTTCACGTACAGACAGACCGACATCGCTCAATCGTCATCGCTATTCATAAGGATCCAAATGGAGTCCATATTAAAATCGAAGAAATATCAGACGAAATGACAACCCTTTCACTTCCTTGTGAAGGGTATAAAAAGGGTACGAAAACCGATGGTTAAACACTCTTGTTAAGTACCTGGCTACCTCTTTGATTTCTCTCATATCCTATATCCCGAGTTTTTTCAGTTTTTCTTCAGCAATATTATTATATATAATTTTTTTTCAGTTTGAAGTACTTGAAGTATATTTGAAATATTTGCTCTGATTTCTAATAATAAAATTGTAGCGGCTTTTCAAAATAGCACCATTCTGCTTTGCTGTGTTGGTTGAGAATGAAATTGATATTGACTTTCAAATACTTCTTGGCTTATTTATCATATATTTCCGTATCAAATTTAACTCAAAAATACAGAATATAAATTTTAATATGATTTTGACAATTTTTAATATAATTTTTATATATTCATTGTGGTCCATGGCAAAAGCACAACAAAGTTGACCAAGTATTTAAAATTTAAATTGCGTTATTATCTACTTGACAACTAAATGAGAAAATACTTTCTGAAGGAGTGGTGATACTCTGTGGGCGTATGTCAACACTCGTATTACTCATCATGTTTATAATTCTATACGCCCGAATCTACTACTTCAGGATATACGAATATATTTGAAAATTTTAATAATATCATTCTGAAAACGCATCACAAAATCTTTTCATTTATATAACACAAATCTTTCATCTAATAAAAAACATGCTGATATATATTCGTCACACATGTTCACACTTCTATTGTATCTTAAAATATATATCTAACAACATACGTTCTAAATTATTTATTAATAACATTAATAACAACAACTTTATTAATAATAAACAGCTGAACTCGTCAACTTTTCCAACTCTTAAAAACTTCAATAAAAGAAAATTTATTGCAAACGTAGTCGTCTAAGACGTCTACATGGTTGCTGTACGATAAAAATATTAAAAATTACAACCTTTTAGCAGCGAAGCTCGTAAATTATGGATGAGAAAATAATAATAGTAGCAACAACAATAACAGCAACAGCAACAACAACAACAACAACACTAACAAAACAATTAAAAACAACCTTAACGAGTTTAATATGATCATGAAGATGGCGGTGGGAAAAAGTGGGAAATTACATTAATAGTGACGCAATTTTTTTTAAATTGATTACAATAAACAACAGCAATTGTAGGCTGAGAGGCATGTATATATGCGAGGGTGGTTATAACAATGTTCTTAGAAATGGAAATCAAATGGACTGAACTATGGATAATAAAATGAGATCTTATCAATACTAAAGTTCCAATTCATAAAAAATAGTACGTTTTTATAAGATCCTTAATTGAGGAATTAAGAAGCTTAAGACCATAAAATATATTTTATGAATTGGGCTTATAAAAGATGTGATTGTGGCTTATAAGATTTTTATAATACTGATGAAAGTATTGAAAAGTTCACTTTCGAACGATAGTTCGAAGTGACAACTCTCCGTGCGTGCAGTTTCACCATGAATCTGATATATCGATGACACGTTTGCTCAAATCAATATAGTTCTTTCGTGATTTTTTTTTCGCTAAAATGCGATGACCGATATTTCCTTAATTATTGCTGAGAGTTGTTCGTCCTGCCACTCGGTTAACTGTTCGATTAATTTGAAATTTAGCTATTTTCGTTTAACAGTTACAGCGGTTAGTTTTGGCCGATTAATCGATAAATCGTGAGTGGAAAAGCTTATGTTTTTTTTAATTATATCTGACGGGACTTCAGTTTATTAAAAAATGATTAGTTTCTAGTAGTTTTGATAATAATAATGCATTTAATTGAAATAAATTTGTATCGAACTCTCTATTGTCATATTAATTTTAAATTTGGAATCTGGTTGTTTCAAATATAATTAAGAAACAAAATTTCTTATATAATTTAATGGGCTAATTGCTTTTAATTCAGAAAGCCCTGATTAATATTTCCAAAGCACAAGAGAAAGTCAACGTTAGTTTTATGTGTTCAACTTACACTGCACAGCAGAACAGCTGTTTTCAAAGGCCGCTACACTTCCATCATCAGTATTCATGTGTGTTTTTATATATTACCAAGTGTTAGGTGGCGTAATTGAATAAAATAAGTTGTTATTTGTTTGAATTTTATTATGAAAAAGTTTACGAGTATTGTAACACACTTTTATTCATTCTCAGTGTTGCCGTTTGGTTATATTTCTTTATGTCAAAATTTTTCAGAATTTTTTTGTTCCCCATTTTTTAAGTCAAACTCCTTTGGTTTGAATTTTCTTAAGTAAACTTGAAAGTTTTTGCCGTTTTATTAGGTCAGCACAAGAAATGGCTCTTTAGTGCAGCGTCTTTCGAAAGCAGCTATTCTGCTCTACCGTGAAAATTTAATATATATATAAAATTTATGTTAACTTTTAATATTCTTTATGGGCTGGTGACTGATATATAGAAACATGATTACTGCCTTTTTCATTCAACAATTGAACAACCGTGATATTTGGGAGCTGTGGTTTCAACAAGACGGCATAATATGTCACACTGCTCGTGCCGCAATTGATCTATTAAAGGAAATGTTTGGCAGCCATGTTAGATTTGCGTTTCGGACCCGTGAAGCGGCCTGCAAGATCGTGAGAATTAGCTGCGCTATATAATCTTCTGTGAGAATATTTGAAGTCATATTTTAATTAATTCTTAAGGCTGAATATTCAAGTGTTTTGCTTACAAAAATGTTATTTATTTTATGCCGATAAGCCCGAAATGATTGACCACTTAGAGGACAACATTCGCCATCTTATTGTCGATATATGGTCACATATTTTGTAAAAAGTCTGCGAAAATTGAATTCAATAAGAAATTGGTTGCCAGCAATTAGCTTATAGAATTATAAAAAATATATTTTTATTAATTTCTGAAATTAATTTTTAATGTATATTTATTTCACGACAATAAAAATAAGCACTCTAAGTATTATATTAAATAATCTTTGAACCAGAGCTGATGTTTGAGTTAATTCTTTAACAATAACTCCATTTTACAACTGAAACTATCTGTCGTTCTATTTGCAAAAGTATATTTTTCAATGAGTTGAAATTTAAATAATTATGGTTATGCCAAATTTATGTATTCCTCTTTTTTTTTTTTTGCTGCCAATAAAGCATACAATTATTTAACGTAAAACATTAATTATATAGTTTTTAAACACTTAAAGCTCGCTCACTCACTCACTTACAACGCCATTTTTCTTTATTTACGCGCTTCATGCTCAGAAGCAGCAAATTAAATTTTACAATGGCAAATGGAAAAACAAAATCTTTGCATGTCAACGTTTTCTTTAGACTTCCATAATGACGTACAGGCAGGGACAGGGACAGGGACAGGGACAGGGACAGGCCATTTTAATTCACTGCCAAAACATCAGCGTATGCGTTCCAAAGAATGAAAACTTTAAAACTCCCAGCTGCAGTAATTGTCTATAGAAGATGAAGCAAAAAAAAAAAAAAAAAGATCACTACGGAATATGTCATAAAGACTTCCAGAATAAAACCTGTGGCCCACGAGAGTATTAACTAGCAGTTAAAAGGGGACTCGCTTTTCCCGGCATTTGAAGGTATTTGTTCCGTGTGGCGGAAAGTTAAAAAACAAATAGACAGTAGAACGCATGAGAATCTCATTATTAAAGTTACACACAACTTTTTAAGTAAATTGTAGTTGTTGTTTTTTTTTTTGTACCTGTTTGTACAAGATCCAACTTCGTTGCTGCATGGCTTTTGTGTGCGTTTTAACGATAATTATGGCTGCAGAAAAGAAAAATTAAAATACTAACATCATTTGCGACGACAATCAACATGTGTAGGATACATGCAACATATTTGCAAGCTAAATAAAATAAATAATAAGAAAAAAAAATAAAAAATATAAAAATAATGCATAACTCGAATGTATGTATGCATGTCTTTTGCAGGTGGGGCAAACCTTTTGGGCTGCTTTATTCGATTAGTTACTTCAGCATTCACATATTTTGGGCATTTTGAGTTCAATTGAGATTCAGAAAGACATGGATCAAGAGAAGATCACTTTAAATTCGAATTTCAACATACAAGGCAAGGGCAGAATAGCGCTGTTTTGGAAGACCACTACAGTTCCGTCATCAGTATTCATGCGTATTTTGAATCATCGCCATTTTATTAGATGTTTTACTTGAGCTTCTCAACAGTTTTTCTTTACAAGGTTGCAATACTAAACTGATGCTAACACGCAGTAAGTCCCTGTGCTGTCGTGTGATTACACTGTACAACAAAATAAAATTTTTCCGTAACAAGTGCAATTTGACTTATAAATTTTGATAGAGCAGACAAAAAAAAAAACACGTGTATCGGAGTTTTGAAAGTTTACATCTTGCGTGCCACAGCTGCCTCCTACCGGTCTTTGTTTTTTTCCGTAATTTTTCTTAAAAACTTTGATGTAACAAGTGCAATTTGAAAGCTTTAATTGAAATGCACCTAAATGAATGCGAGTGTATGTGTGTGTGTGTGTGTGCGTGTGTCAATGTGTGTTTGCGCATGTCTGTCTGTCTGCTATTAAAGTTTTGTTTGCAATGCGTTGAATGGTTGGGTTGGCAATATTCAAGTTACTTAAAAAGTCACCTTTAAAAGTACAATTAAATAGCGTAAATAAATTAAGGAGAAAAAAAAATGAAGTACAAAGTATGCACTCCCATTATTATCATGATGATCATCACAATCGTCATCATCGTCATGTGATGGGTTTATGAGTGGTTTCCTTTTTTTTAATTTTTTAAATAAAACTTAAAAAAAAACAGCTACAACAACACCCGACTGACTGCAACCGTGTAGTTGTGACTAAATTCAATGTTTTTTTTTGTTTGTTTGTTTTGTTGTGTTTTGTTTTCAACAACAACAGTGAGAGATGTTGTTGGTGTTGCTGGTGCAACCCGCATTTTTATTCCCATTATGCACTTGTAGGTTGTTGATTTTGTCGCTTTGCGTGTCAAACGTTGTCATTTGCATAACAATGCTGGAGATTTTTTACTTAATTTTTTTTTTCGTTTTTTTACGTTGCATTGCTGTTGCTGCTGTTTGCGTTTAAGTTGTTGCTGTCAGTTATACACTTTTACATACGAAAAGCTTTTAACGTAGTGAGAAGGTCTCGGACAATTTTATGTTGTTGTTGTTTTAGTTCGTCTTAATCCCCTCGCACATAAATTTTATTCATTTATTTGAAGTTCATCATACACCTGCAGTTGGGCAAGTGGTTCCAGAGTCTCTCGGCTTCAGTGACCTTTTGCAAATTAATACTTTCATTGATGACATTGTCTGGCTGTTTAATTGCCTTGACTTGTCGCTGGTATTCCTGTTTACGTCCAGGCCAATGAATTATTCATAATGACACCACACAAACTCAGTACCTTTTTTGATGCCCCCTCTCTTCCAACCCTTCAGGTGTTTTTCAACCGATCACAAATCTCATTCGTGACTATTTCAATTCTTAAAATTTTCTGCTGTTTTATTTAATGCAAGTTTGCAATCTCCTATTTAGTACTTTTAATTAATTTTACAAATATTAATTCAAGAAAAATTGTTTTGCCATTGTTTTTTTTTTTTTGTTTGTTGTTAGTAAAATGAAAATTTATTTATTATTCCAAGTTCGTTCGTTTGTAGGAACGACTATTTTCATTTCGCAGTTGTGAATAAATAATGAAAATTTTCAAACATGCGACACTGTTTTGTTCTCTGTGACATTGCAACAAGCATCTGTTTGCCCCTCAGCGCAAGGTCAATAGCGAGACTTTCTTCATGTGGAAAATTGGCACGAAAAGAAATTTACGAAATTGGGAAAAAAAAACACAAATTTAATATATTATTCTAGTATTTGGAAACATGGGGGGTGGTGGAAAATTCTTTTTATATAAAAAATTATGTTAGATTTTTTAAATAAAATTTAGGCACTAATTTTTATGAGATATTATGGGACACGGTCACATGATTCAAACATGTACTCAAAATAAGCGTAACCACTAAAAAGTAGGGAAATATGACATGATTTTGATGAGTGTTTCTTAAGCAAATCAGTTTCATAAATAACTCATAACAAGTTGGTAGAGAATCCAATATAATGGGAAGCTGTTTAACTCAGTAAACAATGAGCTGAATTTAAATCTGGCTCACTAGTATGTAGTGGTTACGTTTTTTGGAGCAAATATTTGTCCAAATATGGCGGTACCTTCAGAAAGCAATTTGATTTATTATATTGCATTTAAAAAACAAAACGTTATCTAAGCCAGCTGCTATAGAAACAATTGCGTTATCATTTCAAATACTTTCTGGTTTTCCATTAGACGGCCTTGACTCAGAGCACTTCGTCAAAAATATTACAAATCACAAGAACAGCTGAGAAGCTGCAACTCCTCTTGAATACAATTAAAAGAAAATTTTCAGTTATTTATAAAATTTTCTTCATTAAAATTAAAACGAAATTAAATGAAAAAAAACATCAAAAACTGTTAGAAACCCAAGAAGGAATGAACGCTTTTTGCAGCGCAAAGCGACTACTAAAACATCAGGATCATCTTACCAAAAACGAAACAAGAAGTAACAATAATACAGCGTGTTTTTTAAGAGGTGAAAAAAATTTGAGTAGGCATCACTGCTTTATTTGACCACAAATTTAGCAACTGATGGTTGCTTTTTGTTTAGTTTCCTTTGAAATTTCGTTATGAATCAACTTACACCAGAACAACGCGTGCAAAACACTTTTAATTTCATGACTCCCAATTGCTCCCTACGAGTGTAACAAAATAAAAGATCGAATGTAATTTGCCAGCGGAATGTGAAAATTTATCTCAATTCTTGAACAGACTCCGTTAACAGATTAATCTTAATGCAGTCTTATACAATTTTTAAGGTCACTCTACAATTCTAATGTCACTCTTTGAAGCACTGAAACCAAAACACAAACATGTAATTTTAGCAAAAAAGCACCACTGATCTAAAATATTGTTAAAAAATTATAATCAGCCTAATTACGGTTGGCCTTCAAATACGACAATTTGTAAGAGATTCAAGTTAAATTTAACTTTTAGTCTTAAATCTATTACAAACTATCGAATTAGCAGGCAGAAATCGCCAACAGTAACCAGGCTGAATATAAACGAAACAAAAATTTGAGCTTTCTGATTTGTTTTTTAGAGCATAAAAAATTTGAGTTGGCATTAGTGCTTTATTGGAGCACCCATTTAACAGATGAGAGTTGATTTTTGTTTAGTTTTCTTTGAAATTTCATTATGCTTCGACTTACACTAGAGAAACGCGTGCAAGTTGTTGAAATTTTTAATCAAAATAATGGTTCTGTTCGTCAAACTCATCCATTCAAAATTTTATTTTCCGATGAAGCCCATTTCTGATTGAATGGGTGTGTAAACAAGCAAAATTGTCGCATTTTTGATGAGGAATATCCAAAGGCCTCTGTTGAAATACCAACACTTCCAGAGAAAATTACTGTTGGGCTTGCTTCAAGGGCTGGAAGAGGCATTGGCCGGTATGTCTTTATGAACGATAGTGGTCAGTTTGTTACTGTAAATTTTGAAATGTGTAGGAACATGATTCGAAATTTTGTCGCACCTCAATTACGTGACATTAATCTTGCTGACATGTGATTCCACACAAGATGGAGCCACATGCCACACAGCGAACACTACGAGTTATCTACTCAAACAACTTCTGATGAAAAAATTATTTCTCATAATGACCTCAATAATTGGATTATGTTCTCTGGATTTTCTTTGATTTAACCCCATTCGATTATTTGCTTTATGGTTATGTAAAGTCGCTTGTCTACGTCAACAAGCGCTGCAAAAAGTGGCTGAAAATTGGTTTTCGAAATTACGCCTTCTACGCTCCAGCCGTGGCGGTCACATGGCAGAAAATATATTTAAACATTAATTTCACATAATTTTCTTTTAAATAAAACCCGTTTCATTGATATTAAAAATATATTTCCTTATTTTGTTGTGATTTAAATTTGTGTCACTCTTGAAAATATACCCATTATGATTGGCCTGCAAGTGATAGAGCTCGGGCTGAGACTTTTTTGGAGCGCCGTATGGGCTGGCGATATCAAAAACCTTGATGGTCAGAATTTTGCAGTCAATAGTGAACTGAAAACGAGCATGATTCGAAACTTTTCCGTACCTCAATTAAGTGGCATTAATCCTTCTGATATAAGGGGTTCCAACAGGACGCAGCCACTTGTCACACAGCCGGCGCTGCAATTGTTTTACTCAAAAAAACTTTGGATGAAAAAATTAACTGACCACAAAATTGAAAATGGACGCTCATGACTTGGAGCTGCTCTCAAATTTTATTGTTTTTCAATAATTAGTGGTTACGTTTTCCTAGTTAAATATTTGCCAAGTGCTGCCGCATCTGTAGGAAATTCCCTTGTAAATGTTTAATTGATCTCTAGTGGTTCAGAATAGTCAAATTGATTGATTGATTTTTAATAAATATTTTAAGCAAGTCCACGGTAGACCACACGAACGCGAACTGGTTTGTGATACATAACATCTGCTCAGGAGGATTATTTTCAATAAGAGTGTGACCAACATTGTGCTCTTAAGACCCTTGAAAGAATGATATCTGCCACAATTACGAAGCCGCTATCCCTGAGTCTAAATAAAACAGATTTAACCAGCTAATAAATATTAAAAATTAAATGCTTCCCTAGCCGAATACTATTTAAAATAATATTTAATTTTTCTTTCTTCTAACATTTCTAACCGTTTAAACGCACTTCTCTTTTTCCCAACATCATCAACATTGATTTCATTCTAACAGAAATCTCGCAACCCTGATCCCTTCCAGCAACTATGTAATTTTCTATATCAAACACACTTATTATCAGATAATTTCCGACAATTGCAAATTTATGAGCGCATATGAGTTTTTCGTAATTTCATTTCCAAAGTAAACATTATTTAATAAAAAATATTAACACTTGCATCGAAAAGGGGAACAGTTTTCCAAAGAAAAGAAAAATCCCAACTTGAAAATTATGAACTTTTGCAATGCAAAAGTCGTACGTACATTCAAGCCGCAACCTGCTTGTTAAGCCGGCTAACAAACGAAAAAAAAACCTCACTGATCTTTGTCTTTATTATGGGTTGGATGGCATGAATTACAGAATTTTGTTGTTGGCAAAACGCATGATGACGATGATGATGATGGAGAAAAATTAGATGAAGCAAAAATATAAACGCTAAAGAAATATCCAATAAAAGAGCAGAGGAAACATAGAGAAAAAGCAGGCAGCAACTATAAAATGTATGGCCAAAGTATAACGATTTCTTGACTATGTGGCGTGTCACTTGTGGTCGTGAGAATTAGATTTAATTGATTTCCACACGCTACACAAATGCGACCTATCGAATGATGATCAATGTTTTTGCTTCTTCTTCTTATTTTATTTAATATTTTCTTGTATTTTCTCTTATTGCGAGCTGGATGATTGAAGTAACAACTGACCAGTTGTCAGTGTACGAACGTTCAACAAGATGAGGAAGAAGATTTTGTTTCCAATGATATAAAACACAAAAATACGAAAGAAACAACACAGAAAAACATCGCATTTACTGATACACGATCAGCAGGGTGTATGTGTATGTGTGTGTGTGTGCGTGTGCGTGTGTTTGTTTAATAAAACATTATTATTATAATAACAAAAGTGCGTATAAAACTCCTTTTTCCCATTGCAGCAACGAATGACACCGTTTCCATAACGTTTCTTAAATGACATTTGAATTATAACAACCCCCAATTACAAATACGAATCAGTGCGAATGCCCGCAGAAAATTGTTTATTCCATTGGCGGTAAAAGCGTTTTCACAATGTCCTGTTATATAAAAAATCTCCCATAATTAAACTTTTCACAATTCAACGACATGTTAAAAAAAACTAACAGCGAAAAATAAAAATAATCAAGTATGAAATTTCAAATAAATATAATTTTATTCATGGGAAACAGTGTAAAACAATAACAACAATAAACAAAAATATCCATCCATATCGAGCCACCAAATCCACTGAAGAAAATAAATTTTTTTTTTTAACAAAAAAAAAAAAACTTTGAAAACGCACAAGAGCGAGCGAGCGTCCGGTGCTTAAAGTCTGCTGGAGTGATGTACGAAAAAGTGAAATAATTTGAATGGTGAGTGATTTGAATTGTTCGCAAGCGCACTCGTCTGATTGATTTGTAACGCATGTTATAAAACAGTCGAAGAAAAAATAAAGAAAATAAAACAAATAAATCTAAATACGAAAAAGAAAAACAGGAAATTGAACGAGATAAAAATTCACATTCACACATTTTCATTCAAGTCTAGATTTTATTTATCTGTTGAAGTTTTTTTATATTTTTAAAACCAGACAAAACTGTGAAAATAATAATAAAAATAATGATGCTGGTGCCACGTTGCATGAGAATCGGTCAGACTTACGCACTTGTAATCTTAAGCTTTATTTATCAATATTTACTTGTGAGAAACATGTGCTGGACTGTTACGTCATTCTAGAGCTTAAATTAATTGTTGATTAATAAATTCGTTTTTGAGTTTAACCTAAAAGACGTTGTTTCAGTAAATTGTTGCTCATCGCAACCAACAGGAATTGATAAGTGAGTTGAGGTCAATATATATTGTGGAGGCTTCTTTAGGTCTACGCAGCAATCGATTGAAGACTTCAAAATATGTTGTTCCACGGAGTATATTTTAGTTCTTTGCCACCCTATTATTTTCACTGGATTGATACTCTTAAGAGGCCTTGAGCCTCTGGTTTCTTGCACTAGTACAGTGTTCTTCAATATGGAATATTTTATTTCATTTTGTGAAATTTGATTTTAAAAAGTATCAGGGTCTCAGTCCGAACTCTACCCCTTGGAATCAAATTATATTGGGTGTTTCTTCTAGAGTGACACAAGTTTAAGTCACAATAAAATAAGGAAATATATGTTTAATATCAATGAAACGGGTTTTATTTAAAAGAAAATTATGTGAAATTAATGTTTAAGTATATTTTCTGCCATGTGACCGCCACGGCTGGAGCGTAGAAGACGAAATCTGAAAAACCAATTTTCAGCCACTTTTTTGCAGCACTTGCAGCAGTATTTCGCCGATAACTCCTCGAATGTTAATATCCAGTGTTTAATTGTTTGTAGCTTGTTGACGTAGACAAGCGACTTTATATAACCCTAAAGCAAATAATCGCATGTTGTTAAATCACAGAAAATCCAGAGAACATAATCCAATTAATAATGGCATGATGTGAAATTAGTTTTTCATCAGAGGATGTTTGAGTAGATAACTCGTAGTGTTCGCTGTGTGGCATGTGGCTCCATCTTGTGTGGACTCACATGTCAGCAAGATTAATGCCACGTAATTGAGGTGCGACAAACTTTCAAATCATGTTCCTACACATTTTAAAATTTGCAGTAACAAACTGACCACCATCGTTCATAAAGACATACCGGCCAATGCCTCTTCCAGCCCTTGAAGCAAGCCCAACAGTAATTTTCTGTGGAAGTGTTGGTCTTTCAACAGAGGCCTTTGGATATTCCTCTTCAAAAATGCGACAATTCTGCTTGTTTACACATCCATTCAATCAGAAATGGGCTTCATCGGACCATAAAATTTTGAATGGATGAGTTTGACGAATAAAACAATTATTTTGATTAAAAATTTCAAAAATTTGCACGCGTCGCTCTGGTGTATGTCGAATCATAATGAAATTTCAAAGAAAAATCAACTCTCAGCTGTTAAATGGGTGCTCCAATAAAGCACTGATACCAACTCAAATTTTTTATGTTCTAAAAAACAAATCAGAAAGCTCCAATTTTTTCTTCGTGTATATTCAGCCTGGTTACTGTTGCCGAATTTTGCCTGCAAATTCGATAGTTTGTAATAGATTTAAGACTAAAAGTTAAATTTAACTTCAATCTCTTACAAATTGTCGTATATGAAAGTCAACCGTAATTAGGCCGATTATAATTTCTTAACAAAATTATAGATAAGGGCTTTTTTGCTAAAATGTCATGTTTGTGTTTTGGTTTCAGTGCTTCAAAGAATGACATTAGAATTGTAGAGTGACCTTAAAAATTGTTTAAGACTGCATTAACATTAAATAATTAACGGAGTCTGTTCACGAATTGAGATAAATTTTCGAATTCCGCTGGCAAATTACATTCGATTAGCCCCAGTGAAATGCGCATAGGAACTAGCTAAGACCCCTCAACTGATCACTTTGAATTTTTTAATAAGATTTTGGGAAAAAAGAACTAGGACATAATTAAAATTAATCGATTAGTTCTTTTATGTTGCTACACTATTTTGTGGGAGTCATGAAATTAGAAGGGTTTTGCGGGGTAGGTGATTTGCTGCAGTCAAATATATTTACCAAAAAACTTGCATCTGCAACCTTAGAAATTATATCTTCTGTTGAATTACATTTAAGAAATAAAACGTTATCTAAAGCAGCTGCTATAGAAACAATTGCGTTATCATTTAAAATACTTTCTGGTTTTCCATAAGACGGCCTTGACTCAGAACACTTCCTCAAATATATTAAAAATTACAAGAACAGCTGAGAAGCTGCAACTCCTCTTGAATACAATCAAAAGAAAATTTTCAGTTATTTATCAAATTTTCTTCATTAAAATTATAACGAAATGAAATAAAAAAAAAAACATCAAAAACTGTTAGAATTTGGAAAGAAACCCAAGAAGGAAGACCGCTTTTTGCAGCGCAAGGCGACTACTAAAACATCAGGATCATCTTACCAAAAACGAATTATTTGTACACAAAAACTAAATAATAATAATGCAAGAGTATGAAAAAATATGATACAATTTTTTAAAACTGCACAAGATTATAGTACGATGATCTGCTTTGGAAAAAAGAATTAAAAATAAAACTTTAAACTTGTCCTCATGCCAGCGCATTCGTACGTTTCGGAATCACAAATTATGTGGTCTGCATGCGTGTATGTGTGTGTGTGTGTGTGTGTGTGTGTGCATTAAACATTTCAAGAAGATGAAAATTAACAAAACGAAAAATGAAAACAAAATAATGCGCACCTGTGGAGAAAACTCTCAACTGTTGTTACCACAACTTCAGTTTAGAATCCCAGTCTTAAAAGCCTGGTCCATATCAGGCAAAACTATTTCAACTGCATGCAGCATGTTTTTTTTTTGTTTTTTTTTGTTTAATGCAATATTTTGTGTGCAACTGCTCTGCACTGTTGTTATCGCGCTTGTTAATTAACGAATTAACCCAGCCAACGAAAAAATTATACAAAAAAAATCAAAAATATAAGAAAAAAAATTTTATATAAAAACGAAAACAAACATTCGTCCACAAAAAGTTGTTAAAATGTATTTTTGCTGTTTTAACATGTACCCTACACCACCACATATGCAAAATAATACTCTGTACTTTTTGTAACAGTCCAAAAAAGACTTTGAATTCATTAAAACTTTTACAGAATGTTTTAGCGATTTATAGACAACTTTAGCAAACAGTTTTCTCTAGGCCATTATTGACTGCCCTACACTTCTGATTGTGTGTAAGAAAGTAATCGTTCAGAATTGAGTTCGTTTGTAAAATAGAGCAGCAAAAGTTTACTTACTGCCAGTATTTGGGAAATATAAAAGATTTTACAAGAAAATATTGAAATAATTTTGCAGTTTATAACCTCCTTATTCATAAAAATTGTGAGAGTCTAATAACAGCGTAATAAAACAAAATTTCATATGAAATTTACTCTATTACACTCTTATAAGCCTCTCATAATATATTTTGAATAAGGGGATTAGTGTGCAATCCGATAGTTATAATGAGTTTAAATTTGGATTGTAAAAATGGTTTAACAATTTAGGGATTTCAAAATCACCGGCCTGGCAAAATAGTCAGCTTTTAATTATCTGTCGTCCGAAGTGTCTTTTATTCAACAAGATTTTGGTATTTTGAAAGATGGATTTTTTAACTCTTGAAAGACGCTTAAAAATTATTAAAATTTAGACTGGCTTTACAAGCTCTTTTTTCAAATTCTCTTGTGGCTTTTCTTATAGTTTTTTGAAGTAGGAATGAAGAACGAAGAAATATTCAGTTGAGATGGTCGTGGACTTCATCTGTTTGTCCATCAATTTCATGTTCGTAAACGAGGACTTTTTCTGTCTTGGATCAGCACTCAGGGAATGACCCCTACATATGTGAAGCAAATGCGGTGGTTGGTTCAAACATGGCTTCTTTTCAAACTCTTTAATTTTAATTATGTCCTGCTCCTTTTTCCCAAAATGTTACTAAAAAATTCAAAGTGATCAATTGAGGGGTTTTAGCTAGTTTCCCTTGCGTATTTGACCGGGGCTAGTGCAGATTATCAGGAAACCTTTACCCAACATATCTTATGACTTTTTCTTTTTTTAATTAATTACGTTTTTATTATACAATTGGTTGGGCTTTTTCCTACTCTAATTGTAGTTGTGAGAGAAATTAAGAAAAACCACAACTAATAATCTTTTCCTTCGTTACGAGGTGATTACGGACGTCATAAGCAGGGAATTGTGTAAATTATGAAGACCAGAAGTTGTCAGGCTTCCGTATTATCATGCTGACGAAAATAAAACTCTTATGAGAGAAAGTGTGATGGCTAATCAAATTGGCCTCTTTTTAGGGCAAATTTTTCATTTGGACTCACACCTCCATCCACATAAAATTCAACTCCCGTTACAATTAAAGTCGGCTGGCACTTCGCAACACCTTTTTCAATGCTAATTTCTCGAACAAAAGTTTCTTAAGCGATTTGAGTATATTTTTCACCCTGTGGTTACACCAACAATAAAAAATGGTAGAAAATGAAGCTTGAAAAACCTCATACTGATTGTGGAAAATCCACTGCATGTGCCGAAAGTGACCATTTGTAGAGCACTATGGCCTGTAGGTGTCCACAAGACGTGTTTTTTTTCGGTAGTCAATTCAGAGCACTACGGCTGTGTAAAAACCGATCTTTTTTGGAGTACAGCTGGCGATGATAAGCTAACGATTTGTGGTTTTAATAAGACGTTATCAGGAGTAATAATTTCGGCTATAATAGCATATTTTGGCCGGCACCATCATGCGATTTAGAATTTAGCAGTTCGACTTTTTCTATGAGACAAGTTCAAGTACCGCGTATATACACCTGGGACCCTATTGACGGGACGTTAAACACCAACTTTTGCCAAGTTCTTACCGAGATACCGTCTGAAATGTGAGAACAAGAAGTCGAAAATTGCCTTGGAATAATCGACTACGGCACCAGAAAACAAAAGGCGGTCATTTCAGTTAACATTTTTAGGAAAAAAGTATTCATCTTTCTTGGCTTGTGGTTTCTAGGGAATTATAATTTGTAAATGGATTCTTTCTTTTGAAAATATAATTTAAAATAAAGTGGAAGGAATTAACCAACTTTGACGTCAATTGCCTGGTTCCGGTTCAAATAAAATTCGATAAAATTTGAGCGAATATTTGCTCAAGGAGAGTAACCTGACGGTGCCTTTACAAATTATAGCTCCATAGAACCCATAAGCCACTGAATGTTAAGACATCTTTCCTACACATTCACTTATGTACGCAATAACAAGGACCATTAGACACAATAAAATATAAGTTTCCTTGAAATCAGGGTTTTATGTGAGTCTTTTTTCACTTCCTACTCCATTTTCAAAGGAAATAAGGAAAAACCTATCACATGTACGGTGCTTAGCTTGCGACCACTTCACAGAAATCTTTAAAAAACTTGTTCTAAAATAGCTTTTGAGAGTTTACGAAAAATTCATTACCAGATGTTAGTCGGTTGCTGGAGTTAAATGAGAAGCAACCACAAGAAATAGATTCCAGATTCCCTGAGCTAAAAACTATTTATGTAACGGTGACTATCTGCACTTGTGTGTGCGTGCATGTGTGTGTGTGTGTGTGTGTGTGTGTGGTAAATTTGTGAACAAATCTGGTGAGCAAACAAGAAAACATAATTATTATTTGCCGCAATTAAAACTGAAATTTTTAAAGTACGTTTGTGGTCTATTCAAGCGGTAGACGGTGGTCTCAGTTTCACAAACGATCGGCTAAAACAGTGATTTCACATCATAAAATGTCACGCAATCTTCGTTCCAGTACCCCCCAGTAAACCGATGGTATACGGAGACATTTATTTTGTCTATGCGAAAGAAACCAAAATATGACTGCCTCCCAACCCTGCCACGCCATTAGCTTTTTTCTATATGGAATTCAAAGGTTTTTTGTTGAATGTGGCACAACAGTAACAACTGTTGCATGTCTTTTATCCTGCTGAGATTTTTGTCAATTGATATATTGCACTGATGCAGCCACAATCTCAACTGGAAATGGCTGAAGTGGAGTTTGAAATAGATTTTAATTAACGTTTATTATTTTCACTTGTGAAAGTTATTATTGTCACTTCGAATTTAAGTACCAGGGATTTTCAGTTATCCCACATGACACTTTAAATGTGAATAAATATTTGCAGTTATTTTTCTATTTTATTTGTAAATTTTCGAATATTGCCCTGGTGCTTCTCAATACCTCTTTGCAATTGCACACATTTTTTTTTTTCAACCAAAACACATACTTAACAATTTAATACGTAGAAAATGTATTTAAATAAGCGAACAAATAAGGATTTAAATACACGAAAAAAAAGGCAAACAAAAACGACAAACAAATAATAAAATAATTGAACACAAATTTGATTACATCTGTTGTGGCACCACGACTTGCCAGGGCTGAAGCAAAATAAAACCTGTCAAATACACTTGAGAAAAAATAAGCAATTTACTTAAATTCAAATAAACTTTAAAAAATAATTGGGGAATTCATACTATGTGCTATTTGGTCATATTGTCGTAAAGTCATAATGATTTGCACCAGATTAAAAGAGCTCCAAAGGTCTTGCAATGTTGACTGTTGCATGCGGGGATTTTGCTCTGAGACAGAGTAAATTTTACAAGTGGCATAAGAGTTTAAAATAACGCGGGGAAGATGTGAATGGGAACGCTTTTCCTGAATCCCCAGCTTATCCAAAATCGATGAAAAAGTTGAACAAACAAAGAAAAATGCTGTGAAAAATCGTCGATCCACTATTAGAAAAGATGCTGAAGAGTTTACCTTATCGGTTGGCTTACAAAAGTTCTTTCGAACACTGTGTAATTTTTTCGAATGAAGAACGATGCATAATAATCGCTTAAGTCTTATAGACTGATGTCAACCGAGCTAAGAATTTTCCTAAAAGCATTAAAAGCGATGTCGCAAGATGTGTAAAAATCAAGGTTTTGCTCAATATCTTCTTCGATCACCGTGGCGTAGTGCAGAGAACTCGGCAGCAGTGTGAAAAATAATTGATTGGTCTGCGACTTCTTTTCGATTTGCTGAAGATCGAAGAACACCATGAATGCTAGAAGTGCTAAAGACGATACAAAAAATGACATTTTGCAACGATTTTCAAAGACGATTAGATTCTTACAAGATTTTCCCTTGAATAAATCGTAATACCGTGTTCAGGCATACCCCTTAATTGCGCAATTAGAGCATTTGCGCAAATAAGGCCTTAATTGACCACAATTTATTATACAACATTTCGATTAGTCAATTGAGCAATTAGTAGCTGATTGTACCACTAATTGCGTAAAACTTGAATTGCAACTCTGGTCATAAGTGTGTTTATTAAGAACTTCGTCAAAAAATTTACAAACATATAAGCAAAACAAACTGAATTTTCAAACAGACTGAATAAATACATAAACAAAAACGAAATGGCTGGTGAAGAAGGTGACCTTTGAGTTGCATTTTGCTGGAATAATAAAAGGAACAACAGCTGCTGCTTTCTCAAACTTTGTAAAATTGTTCAGATTTCCTTTTTCTTTTTCTTAAACACTGATAATTTTGAATAAAAATCCATCGCAATGACTCCAAGAGCTCGATTTTTCTATTACATGTAAGTAAAAATAAAATTTGCATCCATTTTGTAAATTTACAAACACGAATATTCACGAAAGAAATAAAAACAATGCTTATTTCAGCTGTCAAATGCTAATTGAGTCAACCAAATTTAGTATGTGTGAAGACTAGATATAATTGCTCAATTAAAATTAAATTGACTCAATTAAAAATGCATGTCTGAACACAATATAAAATTGTGTAGGGTAGTGCCTCATGGCTTTATGTATTTTTCAGATTCAGAAAAGATAAAAACACATTCAGGGGGCTGTTGACTGAAATACTTAACACAAGACTTCGAATACTGAGATCCCGAGTTCATCATCAGCCATAAAATATGGTGCCGCATTTTTCTGTCAGCTTGTCTGAACAGAATTCAGAAAAATTCACCGCCAAAGGGAAAAGTAAAAATAGCTGCAACGGAATTCTCTATCTGCTAATCTGACACTATCCTTTTTATGAACACTTTCCTTCCTTTTCAGTTTTGGCACAGTGCGGTGAATATATAGAGATCATCCCCTTAGAGCTGGTTTTCTTATTCAACTAAGAAAGTGCTTGTAAGCAAAGTGTCTGTGTAGCGGCTTTCGAAAACATCTCAGTTCTACTCTGCTGTGCTAAGTTGAGCATAAAATTAATTTTGATTACCCCATTAATCTTCAGACTAATTAATTAGTCTTTAGATTTATTTATAATTCAAATATAAATTTAGTTTTATTTATTTTAAAAACTATTCTTGTTTCTTAAAAAGTCTAAATTATTAGGAATTATTTTGCTTTTATTAAAACGTTTCTCTACTGGTCATATTTTGCCCAGTGTACTGAAAAGCATTTGTGCACTATGGCTCCAACATAACAACCGTCCACCAACTACATACTCCACCAAAGACATGCGAGTATCAAAAACCACAACAAATGCAAACAACAGAATAAAAAAAAATTACTGAATTTAAAAATTTATATATAATTCTTTCTATAACAGCCATTATATACGCAATCGTATATATGAAATTTATATATATATAAAATATATATAATAAAAAATACCCAAAGATTAAGTACGCGCGATAAATTTTTGTATAAATCTTAACAATAAGTCGCCCGAGGACAATTTTGGGCACAATACAGCACTCATCCAAACAAACAAACATTTTGTTACAACCGTGAGTGTGATTGAATAGAGTGAAACGGCTGTGCTTCGTGTGTTTATGTGTGTAAGTGTATGTGTCTTTATGTGTGTGCAAGTGTGCGAGCTTTGTGTTGCAGTCCTCAAGAGCTATTTTGAATATCAAAGTAATTTCATAAGTAAATAAGAGGGATCTTTTTACCACTTTGCCACTCTTTAACTGTTTGCAAAAGATTTCTTAACAATTTTATTTAATATTTTTATAGCAGACTTGTGGCTTATTCGTTATTTTGTTAATGCTTTTGCTTACAAGGGGAGTTGATATATTTTGTTGAGCCAAAAAAAAAACAAACAAACAACTCCAGCCAACATCATTATTATTTAGAATGCGAATTATATGATGGGTTAAGGTGGAGGAGTTAAAGGAAACCAAAGAAAATAAAAATATAGGGTGCTCTGATTGCAAGTTGATATCAATTTTTTATTGCTGACTTTTTTTTTGTTTTTTTGGGGACGGTCAAGTCATTCAAGTCACATATAAAAGTTTGCGAATTCATACCACAAGTACCCACACAACTGCAAAGAAAGAAATAAAACCAAGAGTTTAATAGCCCGCAGCAGTTGACCACATTTATAATGCGGTGCAGCGTTTGTTTGTTTGCTTGTTTGTTTATTATTGCCATGATTGGCAAATATGTCCGTTTGTATTGATCGCGTATGTGGCTTGTTTTCTTGTAACATTTACAAACTTCATTTGACTTCATTGTGGTCGTTAATATAACAAAACTGTTACCAAAAATGAGCGAAAACAATAACTGAATTTCGAAATAATTATAAAAACTATAGTTTTTCCTAGACTTAATAGTCTGATTTATATTCTGTTGTATTTCATTTAAAATAAGTATTTGCATTTGTAACAATTCCTAATCCACTTGGCTTTTGTTAAAATATTAAATATCATCTTTCATGGCAACTTAAAGAAGTTTGTTGTTCAAAGTAGACTTTAAACAGCCTGCAGCTTAAGCCGCTCCCCTTAGCTGGACTCATTGTCTCAGTCTGGCTGGCCCATGCAAACATATTTAAATAATAATAAAATTGTTTTAAGGCGTCGCGTTTAAACTGTTTTTCAAATGTCATTTTACGCAAACAAGTTTAATTGTTTTTTTTATGTTGAATTCAATCTTGTTTAAGTACCACACAAAACGTTTATTGGAGTTATTAAATCAGTTGTTTTAAATCAGTTGATTTAAATAAAGTTTATTATGAAGGCAATAGAGAAAAAGCGGAGCGGCAACAGCAGGGATGATAAATTCCCTACAATTTCACTATTTTCAGCATAAAACGCAATCCAAAAGTACTCCAATAAAACTTTGATTAAAATTTTCACATATTTCAATTTAAATTATTTTATTGTGCTATACGTATCTCTCCATAGAGTTTTTTAAACGAGAGCTGTCATTATCAGTTTCTTACGTTATATCGGCGAATATCGAGTTTTTTTCCCATGAAAATTAAAAAAAAAAATCAACGATAAACTTCCATTTTATGCAAAAATGCTATAAAATATTATACAGCCAAAGATTTCTTAAGATCTAAAAATATAGTTCTTTTGAATATAATTTTTATCGAAAGTCGACAAAATCTTTACACAGACCCCACTGTGCCAGATAGGTAGGAACGTTAACGCTCAATCTAGTGATTGCGGGTTGGATTCCCACCAAACCTAAAGGTCTGTAATATTATTCGCAACACCATCGTAACCTGGACTTTGTGCTTTTGAGCTCTTCGAGCTATCTGGTGTTTTTTATAGAGTGACACAACTTTGAGTTGGCATCACTGCTTTATTAGCCAACTCATATAAAAGCTGATAGATTATTTTTGTTTAGCTTACTTTGACATTTTATAATTAATTGACTTACACCAGAGCAACGCGTACAAATTGCGGAAATTTTTAATCAAATAATAGTTCTGTTCGTCAAACTTATCGTGCACTTTGTCCATTCAAAATTTAATTTTCCGATCAAGCCTATTTTTGGTTGAATGGGTGTCAATAAGCATAATTGTCGCATTTGTCGAAACACCACTACATCCACAGAAAATTACTGTTTGGTGCGCTTTATGGGCTGGCGGAGTGATTGGCCCGTATGTCTTCAAAAACGATGATGGTCAGAATGTTACTGTTTTTGAAAATTAGTGTTTCACATTGTGCCTTGTACGCGCCAGCCGTGGCGGCCACATGGCCGAAATCATATTTAAACATTAATGTCATAAAATTTTCTATCCAATAAAGACCGTTTGATTGATTTCGAAACCAAACTACTAGGTTTTATTATGATTTAAACTTGTATCACTCTATAAAAAACACCCTGTAGATGGGATTGGCGTTGACAGGACAAATGGAAATATATAAGAAGTGATAAGCAAATAGGTCTTGAGTTCATGATACCAATTTTGTCAATCGCTGTCCGAGCTGTTGAGTGGCCAGTGCCATACCGTCATTATTAAAGCAACTCTACAGCAATTAACTCTCTATTGAAGAACAAAAAAACCTAATTTTTATATTATTGGTTCAGTAAAGAATCGCTCCCGGTAAGTGGAGCTTCGTAGTCTACTTGATAAGTAATTCCGCCCATAGTTATATCCGAGATCTGTTGTAGAAAGTTAATAAATTTTTCGCTTTCGTCCTCTTCTGGTATCCTAAACACCCTCGATGTCCTGCTCTCTTACAACAGCATGTCTTCTTGTATTTTCAAAAATATGTCCTGTTAATTCAATTGTTTCACATACTCGTTTATAATTTATCCATTATTCCCATTGTTTGATCCTTAAAGGGATTCGAAATTTTACAATCCTTTTTTGTACTTCCAACAGAAATCGCTTTAATCTCGGGCGCATGGCGTTTCATTGCTGCGACAGGTTGCAAGATTGTCATTTTGTGTTAAGCCTCTTTATGTTTTCTTTTTTGTGCGCTGCTGTTCATTTCCTGTTGTTGTTTAGACCTCACAAACCCCGAGCGGATCACCATGATAAGAACTGACAGTTGTGGGACAATATAAAAGTGAGCCGGCTTTAACAGTTGCTAACTTGCTGACAAAGAAAGAGGTCAAGTACAGAAAAAAAAGAATAATAACAAACGAGATCCTAAGAAAGGTTTATACTTTTAAAAAATTAGTTTAAAACAAAACAAATATAATGCCACAAATAGAATTAAAAAAGGCATACGCTCTCTTGTTTTATTTAAAGAAAAAATAATAACAATAATGAAATAAAATTATAATCCAAAGCGCACAATGGCCCAACAAAGAAGAGATAATCTTAATATTGACGAAAATATTTGCCAAAATCCATATTGTCAAGAACAATGGAAAATGCCGAAAAGTATTTACACGATGTAAATGGCCGGTTATTCAAATTGTATTGGCCAGTATGTGCACGAGTATTGAAATGGTGCGTTTGAGTGTTTCGAATATGTGAAGGTTAAATGGAAAGCAAAATATTGTATTTAAAAATTTCAACATTTTGCTTATTGCAGCCTCCCTGTCTGCATTTTGTATCATTTCAAAGAATTAATTATTATTATGAAAAATGTTTGATAAGTTGTTCGCTATAAAGAAGAGTAGCAGTAAAATGTGAGATAATGAAATGATGGTTCCTTTGGATATTGTTCCCGCGTCCCCTGAGATCTTTCTTGTCTTTAAAAATGTTTTATATAGGGTGTTTTTTCTTTCGAGTGATACAAGTTGAAATCATAATAAAGCATAGTAAAATATTTTTGATATCAATGAAACGTTCTTTATAGATAGAAAATTTTATAACATTAATTTTTAAATATGATTTCGGCTATGCGGCCGCCACGGCTGGCGCGTACAAGGCACAATCTAAAACACTAATTTTCAAAAACAGTAACATTCTGACCATCATCGTTTTTGAAGACATACAGGCCAATGACTCCGCCAGCCCATAAAGCGAACCAAACAGTAATTTTCTGTGGATGTAGTGGTGTTTCAATATATACGACAATTCTGCTTATTGACACACCCATTCCACCAAAAATGGGCTTCATCGGAAAATAAAATTTTGAACGGACGAAATGCACGATAAGTTTGACAAACAGACAAACATTATTTTAATTAAAAATTTCCACAATTTGCACGCGTTGCTAAAAGCAACTATCAGCTGTTAAACGAGTGATCAAATAAAGCAGTCATGCCAACTCAAAGTTGTATCACTCTATAAAAAACACCCTATAATAATATAAAAGTTTTGGTGGTTTTATTTATTTTTCTGAAGAAATATTTAATATTTCATCAATTTCTATTTTATTTCTTTCAAAGTAGTCGTCTTCAAATAAATTTATGCCAACATCTTTTCCCATCCACGAAGCAGTTCTAAAATGGACTTGAGAGGTTCAGTTTTCATTTCCTCAATCGTAATAAGACTGCGTCTTTCAAGGTTCTATACAATCTTGGAAGCAGCAAACCAATTAAACTACATGAGTTTTTCACTTTTTATAATGCCTTGACTTGTGTGGAGGATTCTTCTAAAGAATAAACAGAAGAAACATCACGATTTTAAAATCACCGTATGAACAAAGTGGAACAGAGTGTTTTGGTACCAAAATAACTAAATAAATAAAATATGTTTCAGATACTTCTGTGCTCACTTTCTTGCCACCCAAGATCCTTCAGTAATTAAAGGAAACAAAATAAATGTTCTTGCATATTTTGAACACTTCTTGTAAGTAGATTTTCACAAGGTTGTAGACAATAAAAATATATTTTCAACATTTTTAAAATAAATTCTCATTAATATCGCAACAGCAAATTTATCAAACCATAAAAATTAATCAATAAAAACCAAAAAAATAACTTTTTTGAATAGAATTGTTAATAATTCTTTAATAAAACTTTTAGCGAGTTGCCTTTTTTCAAAATCTGTGCCATAAATTGCAATTATTCGAATGTCCCATTTGGCTGAAGTCCTTTTTTTTGTATTTTCAATAAATTTCTTAAGTAGCAGCTAAAAAAATGCCGACTTTAATTAATTTGTAAAGAGATAAAAATGAATCGAATGGAAATATTAAATAATTTTAGTTGCAGTGATTGAAAACAACTGCAGAGTTATTTAAGACATGCACACAGTCACACACAGACACACACTCATACACTGTCATATAACATTTAATTGCGAAATTCTTACGGCCACATGATGCTGTTGATAATTAATTTCCAATTGAATTAAGCAGAAATTATCAACGGCCTGCCTGCCATTCATTCCATTTCATGAAGTAAGAGAAAAACACGAGGCATTAAATTTGACAAGCGTTAATTTTATCTAAATTGAGTTGAACTGAAAATACTGGGTTGCAAATGGAAAAGGGTTATTTCATAAAAAAAATATATAAAAAACGTATCAATTAAAAAACTAACTTGGAATAAGAAAAATGTTTAATCAATAGATTCCAACTCCGAATGAATGGCTGGCTGGTGGTTAACTGACATTTTCGAATTTCTAAAGTTGCCATTGAAAGTAGCAAACGAACAAACAAACAAACGGGGAAAAAAACAAACATTATAAATGATATTTTTGACAGATCGACGAATAATGATGCCAGCGAAGGTGTTGAGATGGTGTGCCTATGAAATGAATTTAGTTTCGTAAAAATATTCATTAATTTCCAGGGTTTCATAAATGAATGGTTGGCTAATATTTTCCATAATTTTCACTGTACGAGTGCCTTTCTTTCTCGAAGTGTGGGGTCCTTTTCCTTAAAGCATAATTAAATCGCTAAGATTATATTCTTTTTCAGCCCAGAGATTTCCTATTTAACAGGTTATTGTTTTCAACAGATTCTTTAATAGATTTTAAATCAAATTTCTAGAGATACAACTAATCATCGGTTTAAATGAATGATATTTTGATTCGGCTTTTGTTTTATGAAACCACAAACAAATAAACCCACTGCGCGCTATTGTTTTCATTTAAGAGATTTAAATACAAGCCTGGGAACCAGCGTCCTTCCATCAGCTATTGAGTTGGGTTCGTTCTACTCCATAGTGGACAATTAATTGTTTTTCTTTTGTTAAAGGCCGGCAAAAAGATCAAACGTTACAATTATTTGAATGGACATGGCCAATTATGGGATTGTGTTTGTGTGATTTTGTGATAATTGAAAACAAAAAAATGAAAGGGAAAGTATTTAAAAGAACTCACTTACCATTCAATCCGTTGTGACAATGTTGCGATTTTCTGTAAAGAATAAAAATAAATATATTTTAATAAGTTGTAAAATTCAGATGTCAAAAATATTTGAGCAGTGAAGCAGTGAAGCAGTTACAGCGGTTCAACTTAAAAGTATAAGAAATAGATTTGAAACCTGTCTTAAGTCTTAAAGGTACTGCACACTGAAATCATGCACAGAAAAGACTTCCCTCATAAATGGAATTTTTGTTTAACTTAAACAATTGATAACACTGTTTAGTTTGGCCTTTAGTGGCTCCGATTAAATCTCCGCGTGTTGTCTGTTTGCGAAAGGAAAACAAAAATTATAAATCACACACAGTTTTTATTTCATTATTTTTTCTATTTATTGTTTGATCTGATAATTGGCAGCTCTACGGTTTAGTTAGTGTCAGGTTATCTTGTGTTAATATCAAATGCGGTTAAAGCGGTGAAAATTCTTTGATTCGTGTCCTTTCATTTCTCAATTTTCTTTTTTTTCGTACGCTCACAAGATAAGGATCACACTTCGTTGACACACAAGTTACAAAAAGGAAGAAGATTGTAAAAAATAAATTAAATATTTTAAGTAAATTTAAGGCAACAGTTTTTTTGTGTTTCTTGTTGGAAATTGTAGCCTCTAGACATGTTGTTTTTCTCTTCCTGTGCCATTTGGGACGTTGAGCATTCGAGGGACACACAGAAATGCCTGCAAATTAGGGTGACGATGGAGTGGAATATATCAGAGAATGTGGAAATTTTATCACTTGACTTTTTTGTTTTTTTTATGTTGGCTTACAAACAAACAACCGCAAGTAAAGGGAAATACATTTTTTTCTATGTTTGAAATATTTTAGTTGGACTGAAGTTCATAATCGTGACATAAAAAACTATTTTTTAGTACATATTTTTGGGAATTGTCGTTCGTTAAACCTCTTTAATTTTAATTATATTCTGTTTCTTTTTCCCAAAATCTTATTAAAAAATTTAAAGTGATCAATTGAGCGGTTTTAGCTGGTTCCCATGTGCATTTCGCTGGGGCTAATGCAGATCATCAGGGAACCTTTACCCAACATTTCTTAGAATAATTAAGGATATTTATTTCAAACACCCACTTTAATAAGTGAGAAGTCTTAAATAAATATCAAAGTCATAACAAAAACTCACTGATCACTTTTTCTTTTTTATTTTTTTACGTTTTCATTCTACAATCGGTTGGCTCTTTTTCCGACTCTAATTGTCCCCCTTTTTCTACAACTCTTGGCCACCGTCATTTTAATACTATTTAAAAATAGAAATAGGGCACTTAACACCCGCTGTTTACAACAATTAACTCCTGCTGACACCTCCTTACTATTCCTTGAGAGCTGAGAGTGTCAAACTGTTGCTGACATTATTAATATTTAGCAGGTTATTATGAATCGTCTAATGCCAGAACAATGCTGGACAGTTACTTCAAAATATATCTCTTCGCCAATTCCATAGAACTTTGTTTAGCGAGCGAGCCAATTTCTGTTTAAATGCTTATGCCAACAAAAATTTGCCGTATTTGGAGCGAAGACAGTTCTCAAGCCATTAACGAAACACCTGCACATCCATTCAAATTTACTGTTTGCTGCGGATCACACGCTGAAAACAGCCTCGGTCCAGATTTATTTCGGAATGAACCAGGACCAGGCCGTTGTGTTAAATAGAGAGTGCCATTGAATTACGATGGCTGAATTTTTGCTTCCCAAAATTAATCAGCTAAACAACAACACATTTTCAATAAAAGTTTCTCAAACCCATTGAAAAATATTGGAAGTTACTTTTGGGAGTCCACTCTTTGTTACTTCCAAAGCGTCAATAAGTCCTTAGAAATATTCTACTTAACAGAGAGTGATTATTCACAATATCCCGATAATTGTCTAAGAAGTCGTTTTACTAATAAAATACTGGGAATTTTTTGATTTTGCCATTTTTATTAAAAATATTTTAAACATATTTTGTTATTTTAAAGTTCGAGGGCTTCTTATTTTAATTTGAATTGTTACATATTTTTAAATGTTTTACCACTCCTCTGTGTGACTTCTTTAGAAAATTAAATATTTCATTGAATTTAATAAATTTGTAAGAAATAAAAATATATTTTAAAAAGACTCAAATAAGCTTCTTTGGTCATAATGTAGTCATGGTCTGTAGGTGATTTAATAAATAACGATAGCAAAAGACACGGATATATCTATCTATTTCGTCCTCAAGCCTTCAGAGCATTCGCAAAAAACGACTGTTCCCAACACTACAGACAATTAACGAACAATTAATTTACAAAGTTATTAGAAACAATGCATAGAAATTAGATTAAAATAACTTAAAAAGCATTACTTCGGACGCACTGAAACATTGAAAGAAGGAGAACTTTTCGAGTGTCAAAACGTTGTAAAAAGTATTAGAAAAGATCCTTCTTTGCGCTACTTCCGCCTGAAACCATGAAACTTTGGTTGCAGCAATTCTTATTTTATATGGGAGTAGCGAACTAAAAATATATACCATTTCCATTCTATTTGTGCTCTTTCTCACCATAAAGTCAAGAAGTGCGGCAACAAATATTGCAAGTGTGGACCGGGACTTATTAACTTGTTTGGCCAGTAATATTTTTTGCTGAGAAATGAAACTAAATTAAATATTGATTTTTGTATTTTATATTAATCAAGCGTATGGTCGTTTTTTATTACATTTTAAATAGTCTAATTTTTATTCGATATTTCGTTAACAGTTAGTTAACATCTTCAGGAAAGAAAAATTATTAAAATTTTAATCATTTTTATTTCCTGAAGATGTTAAAAAACTATTAACGATATATCGAATAAACATTAGACTAAATATATAATAAGAAATGACCAACAGCTTAATTAATATTATAATAAACTGATAAGGTCAATAGAGATAAATCAATATTGTTTTTATTTTGAAATTTTTCTTTTAAATACGTACAACTTTAAGCGATACAACAATATATATATTTTTAAATTTTTTTACATTTTTTATAAAAAGAAGTCAAATCATGCCTGATCTTCATCCAAAATGAGCCGCCCTAATGTAAATATGGGAATCAATATTAGTGTTGTATCTATTACCAAGCAGAAGTACATAATTCGTATTTACAATGACCAGAGAATAAAGAAATTCCATTTCTATGAATTGTGTTCAAGGCACGCGTCATGTGTTTTTATGGGTTACAAAGAAACAGAGTTCTTTTACATTTTTTATTTTTAAAAACTTTTTAGTATTTCGATTTAGCGGCGAGAGGAGCAGAGTAAAACCGTAACAATAACTGGATAATAAAATAATTATGCATTCAAACAAACATGAACACAAAATTATACCATTAAGTTGTTTATGAAAGTTTTCTTAAGGAGTACAAAATGTGAAAACGACATGATGGGGTCTGGGGCACAGTATTTTATTGCTGCGTATTATAAATTATGCGATACGTACAGGGATAAGTTGTCTTTTATTTATAACCTTTATGATAACATAATTAGAATATATATTTCTTAACAAGTGCTAAAAGACAGGAATACATACACGTGTATAGATGTGTGCGTGTATGTGTGTATGCAATATAAGTGATATTATTATATATTCATAAATAAAACTTTTCTTCAGTCATTGGGTCGTTTGCTTAGCAGAGGTAAATGGTAGAATGATATGAAATTCTCGGTGTTTTGAAATTTTCTTACTCAATGGGGCTATTCACAAAGTGTTCTATTCAGCCATATTGTCCTAATTTTTTAGAAGAGTTTCAAAAATTTATCGTTATGTAACGTAAATGTTAATATTTGTAAAAGAGTATGATTCTTAACAGACTTATAAACTAAATTGTTGTATGAAAATCTGTTTAATTAACCTGTTATACATGCGAAAATATATTTAAGGCCTTATACACAAAAATTATTTTATTTTGTATAGAAAATTTGTCTCATCGAGCATAAAAAATATTTTGTCTATAAGGCCTTTAGAGATTAGCGTTGTAACTCATAGCGAGTTCTTATTGCATTGCTAAAATGCACAATAGTTGCAGAGTATTTTGACGTTAAACAAACATTTTTACCTCCTAATTTATAAACGATTATTAAAATTAAAGTGGCTTTAAAGTATGGATTTTTTATGTAAAACATTCATTAACTTTAACAATCGTTTGTGAATTTGAGGGGTTAATATATTCTATTTCTTAAAGCTCGAGAGCTTTTTATTTTAATTTAATATCATAATTATTTTTAAATAGTTTGTCACTCCTCTGTGTGACTTCTGCAGGAAATTAAATATTTTATATGACCTGGAAAAATTTTATGAAATATATATAAATCATGAATATATAGAAAGTATGTGAATTGTCATTCAGGTAGAAAGAAGATTTGGAAGCTAATTCAAATAATAGGACATATATAATTTAAAAATAAGTAGCCTATTATTAAGCATTTGAAATAAATGTTTTCATAGAAAGCAAAATATATTACCGACGGCACAAAAAGTCTTCTGTATAAGTGAAATGGAATAAAAACAATCAGTTTTACATGAAAACCTTTAAACAAACACAAATCGTCTACATCTGGAATAAAATCAAACAAGTTCTGCTCCACGACAATGATATTCCCCCAAGTTAAACAATTTTCATTGATATCTCGCCTTTTATTACCTCTTTGTCCGCTGTATTTTAATATAATTGTGCTTAAAATACCTAAAGCCAACGGCAACAGCACACACCAAAATAATCGAAAAAAAATAAAATACAACAAGAAAAATACTTATAATTAAGGCAATTGGCAGAATGAAAGAGATTTAAATAAAACAAAAGAAAAACAATGAAAAATAATAATAAAAACACTTTGAATCTACTCAATAATAATAATAAAAAAGAGATAAATAAAATCACTCATATTGAGGAATTCTTTATAGAACTGTCTTATCATTATAATAAGAGTCTTTTAAAATATTCTTTTGTACTCTTTGAAATTAAAACACAATAATAAAGCAGCTCTTTTAACACACAAACAAACATAACTCAAAAACAATTATTCTCTCTTCTTAAACAAAAACACTCATCTAGAGGGATACCGGTTTTCTCATAAAACTGTGACACAAAACACTATTATCATAAAGTCCCCCAATGCCCTAACGGCTCTCACACAAACACAATCAGCTACTGAGAAAACAAACAAACTCTCCTTCATTTAAACCAATTTTTGGCAGATTGTCCTCTTACGGATATTCGCCTACCAACAGCCAACTACACATTTTGCCTTTTATCAAAATTAAATTTCCTGGTGATACAATTCTTTTGCTAATACATTTTGCCAACGTGTTGGGATATACTCTCTTCATTTACAAACACACACAACCTCATGCATATTTTGTGTATGTGTTTGTTTGTGCGTGTGCATTTGAGTAGGTTTTATTTTGTTAGAAATGTGATGATACATTTACTTGTTGTTTTTGTTGCTGGCATTGTGCGGCAGTAACTCCCTTTTATAGAGATTGTGAAAAAGAGAGAGAGAAAGGGAAAGCGTTAGAAAATTTCATTATGCCCATTTTGATAATAAATTGTTGTTGTATTGAAAGTGCGTGTGAATGGATGGGACCAGATTTAGAAATATATTCTGCCAGTCGATGCAATGAATTCTAATATTTATTGCTGAGGTTCTGTAACGTTGTTGTTGGCTTTTATTTGTCCTATTAACTCCACTTGTCTCCTGAATTAAATAGAGAATATTTTTGTACCGGAAGTGGACGCGGGATTTATGTATTTAACAACTCGTTTGTTTATCCTTTTTCAATTTATTTCAGATTATTAACCACCATATTTAATACAGATAATTAGAATTATTCGATGTTGATTCTTCTTTCTGGAAAAGAATCCTGCTGTCATTTTAATATAAAGAATTTATGAGAAATTAGGCCCAAGATCTCTTACCAAATATAATTTCTGTTTTAAAACTTCTCAAAATTGTTTTTTTTTTAGAATAGAGGCGGGAAAATGTTACATGTTTTCCATAAAAAACACCATGAAAAATAAATGTTATTTCAAAGAAATATATAAAAGGAATATGTTATTAAATTTCAAGTTTGTACGAGCACATACATACACCCATACACCTACACTTATGCACTTTTTCATAAACATAAATGAATGTTTGTATATTTACTATGTGACGCATCTACATTTGTTTTTGCACAAATTTTAAGTAAATCGAAACAAAATTACTTTGAGTGAAGGACTTGCACAATTTCACTTGATTTGGAAAATATATGGAGGCTGCCTTCCGGTGTTGCTGTTTTATTGCACTTTCTGCAACATTTCTGGTGATAAGTGATCGAATTTCTGTCGAATATTCTGCTTAAGGGCAGCAATTGTCTGCTGTTTGTTGCCATGTGCCGTCTACATCAAGTAGCCTCAAGGCAAATAGTCTGGTGCACTTAAATCGGGAGATTTAAGGTACAGTTTTCTTCACAATATCCTTCGAAGCTCCTGCTGTATGTTCGGTTACAGCGTCTTGTTAAAACTACGTGATCATCAAGTCCCGGTCATTACATTCCGGCTACAAAAAGCCGCTTATCATGGCCCTGTAGCGTTCGGCAGTAAAATTTACAAGCTGATAGTCAATACGAAAAATAAAAGTTGTTTTATATAAAAAATTAAATAAAATAAATACAGTGCAATCACTGCTTCCTCGTTAACATTGCACCAAACAGTAGTTTTAAATAGATGCAACCGACTTTCGTGCATCACACGCTGATATTCAGTGTCCCAGAAACGAAAATATTATATACTGGCGTAATCGCTTAAATGAAAATGCACCTCGTCGCTGATGAACTTCCAATGATTTCTGGTTAAAAAATAGACACAATTATTTCACTCTCTT
Source organism: Linnaemya vulpina (assembly GCA_963675445.1). Lineage (NCBI taxonomy): Eukaryota > Metazoa > Arthropoda > Insecta > Diptera > Tachinidae > Linnaemya > Linnaemya vulpina. The sequence goes on along the minus strand of OY776280.1, from coordinate 14,157,728 downwards.
GCGGAATGTAGCATTCCATTGTTTGTCTGCTTGAGTTTCGCAGCTGGTTAGTTCACAGATGTCAAATATGATTGACGTAAAATGCAATTAGCCAAACGCTATTAAATCTTACGGCAGGGTGTTTAATTTTGAATACAAGAGTATTAATACTTTTCATAAGTCGTTTAATCGATTCATTAAAATTTTCCATAAACTTAATAACTTTAATAAATCAAAGTATAAATTTTCTTATGATTTTCAGATTTTATTTATTAAAATAAAAACAATAACTTAAGCAAAATAACAACCGTTTAACTAAAATAACGAGAATTGCATTTAACAAGAAGCGTTTAAAGAATTTATTATATTAAGATCTTTTTTAAAAAGTTTTCTAAAAACTCCTTTCCTTTATAGTTGATGGCAGAGAAAATTTTTATAAGTGCTAAATTTTTTTTAAATCTATTTAAGGACTTATTCACAATAAATAATTTGTGCTTATAAGCTCTTTATGTTATAAGACGGATTTTCTCTAGGAAACTCGTCTTATGAGCAACAGACATTTTTGTGAATAAGGCCTTTAATATTTGATTTTTTTATGCAGCAGAAATTTTAAGAGCAAAATTTATTTCAAAAACTCTGTTTTTTGAGTTTAACTTTCATTATTCGTGATTTACTTTTTTACTATATAACTGAGTTCTTCTTAAATGAATTATTCATGACCAATTCGCTCCAGGCATTTTTTTTCATTTTAGATATAGAAACGACTCAATAAATTTTTAATATATTCTATAAAATTTTTTTATCAATCTTTCCAGCATATAAAATAACCAAACTTAGTCAGCTGATAATACTCTAGTTACAAGAAAGAAAAGCTCTATTGAAAATTAAAAATTGCGCCATTTTCCGAACATAAGGAAGTCACCCCATGACTTTAAAACGATTTGTAAATTAACACTACCGTGATATCAGAAAGTCCACGCATGTGATATAACAAACAAGATAGCAATTCAGTTTTAATAACTCCACGACAATAGTTTTAAGCAAAATAATATTTTTTTTTATTTCTTTATAAAATTTTAATGTTCGAAAACCCCAAACAATAATATTGGCTGCTCCAAAATGTGTCGAAATTAGGCTGAGCAACCCTGCAACGCTTAAATAATGATGAATAGAATTCAGTTATTTATTATATTCGATTTTATAGGCGAGTTCTTCGAAATTGTTTTTAATGCAGAAGAACATGTTAATTATTCCAAGGCACAAGGGAAAGTGAACATCAGTGTTTATATATTAAACTTACACAGCAGAGCTGAACAGCTGCTTTCGAAAGCCACAACACTTTCGTCGTTATTACTCAAGTGTATTTTCATTTTATTACCACTTTTTAGATGGCGTAGTTGTATGTGATAACAATTTCGATATGTATCATTTTTGTTATAAAAAAGAAACCGATGACAGCGCACTATTGTTAAGCCTGGATGGTTGCTGTTCGTCGAACCGACGTAGATCATTTAATCTTCATCATTCTATGGGAATATTATTCAAATTTTCAATTATTCTGGGAAAGTGAGGGGCGTACTTTGCGCTCTCTTTGAAGGTACATGGAAAGCACGGAGAAATTTCTATCTTCTCTAATTCTAATCGAAATTTAGCATCAGTTAACCCAAACTAATCATCGTACCAAAATAATTTTCTCAACAAGAATAAAATTACTATTAAAATAAAAGCTTAAATTTATATTGAAATTTTTTTATATAAAAAGGAGAAAATTTTAAGTATAAATTTATCAATTTAAAATCATTTGCAAAAGAATGTATTGACACAATTGTTGGTTTCAATAGAAACAAAAAGTTATATTGTATAACAACGAATGGAATTGTTCAGATGAAACGGCTGGTGTATTTCGCCTTCAATACAAAAAACTCAATAGATAATGTACGCCAGATTCTATTTAATTGCTTCAGCCCTTAATGATCTACTCAAGGGAAAATATGATTAATTTCTTATTTCATACGTTCGCAAAATGGTTTCAAAATAAATTTATTGTCCTGTAGAAAGTCTCTCCCTTAAGATGAGTAGAACGCTTTATACTAACAGGCCTCAATATCATCTTCATTAAACAAGCACGCACACTAATACACTCATATACTCTATATATATATATATATATATATATATATATATACTATATATATATATATATATATATATATATATATATGTATATCTAATATGAATACTTTTGCACTGTTTAACTTGCATACCACAATTACAGGACGAAAGGTAAGAATCTTATCAGACAATTTCTTATTTCAAAACCATCCGGTACTCGGCATCTTATCAGAAGAAATACGCACAAGTATGAATGCAGTTCTTTATGTAGAGCAAATAAATATTTTTTATACGCTAATTAAATGCAATAAAAATTATTATCAATAATTTGGTATTTGCCTTCATATTGTCAAAGCATGTGCACAACACACACTTGAATATCAGACAGACACTTCTTATTATTCAAATGCAAATAATTAGTTTAGAACATAGAAAAAACAGCTACACATTCAGGCATATACACAAGCAAACCCGCGGCTAGAAAGAATTGAGCAAGTGGTAAATAAAAATACGAGAAGTGTTTCCATTATCTTAGATTTTATTTACAGCTGCTTACATCCGAACAGAGCGTTATTTAAGAGTGTGTTTTATAAGAGTGTTTATTAGATATATGTGCCGAAGCTCTCTTAAAAATTGTGTGTAGCACTTACTCTCATTAAATCGTTCTACACACATTCATGTTCGTGCATGCAGATATTGACTTGGTATTGGTTTTTTTTCTGTTCACTATATACACTTTCTGGGGTTTTGGTGGTCGCTTTGCAATGGTTTTATAATATATATAAAAAAATGTTTGTTTTTTCGTATGGTATGGTGAGTCTCTTTGAATGTATCACATGTACACGGGGTATGATGTGGATGGCAGACGGACAGACAAATATATCAGCCAGCAAACGAACAGACGCATGAATGTGGATAGATGGTCGTTTGGTTGGATTTTTTTTTTTATATTTTTTTATTTGTTTCTTGCTGTTGTTTATTTTTTTCATATGATATTTTGTGTGTTTTGTTGGTCTGGTTCTCAACCAACGTTCACTTATATTTGCCATACATTAAGCCATACAAACAAACACACTAACACATACAGACAGAGAGAGTTGTCGTTGTTGTCGGTCGTCCATTGCTAACATGCCAGCAGCCACTCCAGTGGCTTGCGACTTGCCTACTATCAAACATCTAAACGTCGCGTATACAATATTTAATAAAAGCAAAACAAACAAATAAAATATTAATTAATTTATATACACGGACGTGCTAAATGCGTTGTTATTATAAAGTATTAATAAAAAAATAAATATTTATATATAATTGCTAAAAAAAAATTGGTTATGTAAACCATCAAGTACATGAAAAACATACGCAACAAAAATTATTGTGAGTGCAATTTTATTAAACCCTGAAAAGTGTCTCTTTAAACAACCCTTTTTTTTCCTACATACAAAAAAAAAACAAAACACCCTGCTATTAAACCTTTTAAAAAAATACTCTACTCCTCCCTTTGAAAATACACACTTATTTATCTCTACCAAAAAAAAAAAATTGTCACCCACCGTACCCTATTGGAAAACTCAAACACACAATTCCATACAAACATACACTCCCATATAGTGCAGAGCAAAACAACAACAAAAACAAAAAGGAAACCAGAATATGTGAATATTTGTCGTTAAACACTCTCCTCATTTTGTCGTTTGAATTGTGCTCTACGTTTCGTGACTCTTTCATTATGGTAACAGGCAACTGCACACACTCACGTATGCTTAGACAGCAGCAGCAATAGCAACAACGTCGTTATAGTGTCGTGTCCGTTGTTGCTGTTTTTTTCTTCTGTCGTTTGTGTGTACATTTTTTTATATATCATTCTGTTTTTTTCACTCTTTGAAAAATTCTTACTGCTCTCTCGCTCTTGTTGCCGGATAATAAAGTAAATGGAAAAAAAATGTCGTCGTGTGTCATTGGTTGGTAGCTCAAAATAAACGTCACCCTATACTACAGTGTTACAATAACAACAACTACAGCAGAGACTTTACAGTTAAAAACCAAATACAGCAACAACAACACAGCTCAACCATTTGTATTTTTGTCTCCTGGTTAGCAGAGACATTTAAGAAGAGCAGCAAAAAAAAACCTTATATTTCCATAAACACATACACCATCACATTTTATTATGTGTATATGAATATAAGTGAGGTTGTATATAACTGTTTATATTATATACATACAATTTAGAGACAAAATTGGCAATCAATGTCGCGTGTTGTTGTTTTTCCATTTAGTAGGTGGATGCTTGTCATATACCATTTAATAGGAAATTGTATAGCCGACGGCTTATTTACTTAACCCAAGAAACTAAACATTTAATAAGCAGGGGTTTGCGTTTGACAGTGTGCGTTTAATGACGAAGAAACATGCATGTGAGGTTGAGTGCATTTGTGATAATGATAATAACTAAATGCATAAACGGCTCAAAATTACTTTAATACACCCTGGAGGTGCTAAATCACATTATTAAATAAATTTTTATCAATTCAATAGATGCATATAAAATATATTTGCAAGTGAGAAAAATGGCATACAAAAAAAAGCGTGTCTTTAAAAATAAATAAAGCTCATATATTAAAACAACCGATTGATATTTAATTATTGTTTTCATTTAAAAGTGAAGAACACACACATAAACAACTAATTATTTAATAACTAGTGCACGAGTACATAAATACATTATGAGCGAATAAGTATATGAAAACAGGACTACTGATGGATTGTTCTGGCAAAAGATTTTATATCCGGATTATTCACATATAAAAGAGGTACGTATTTGTGTGTGTGTGTAAATTTAGGCTCAAGGAAATCTAGTTATTTATTAGTTTAGGCACACGGCCATGCCTTTTATGACCAATACCTCAGTGAATATTTACAAATAAATTTGGTTAATTTCTCCTTCAGTTTTTCCGTCATATTTAAATGTTGTCATTGATTTCTGTAGAAAATTTGGTAGCACTTTTAGCTGTTGGACAGCACACCGACAGCAGAGTTTTCAACCTGTTCAATATCTTCTGCATATGAATTCATTTCATTTTTCAATACTATTTACTTACAAAATTTTTCAATTATATTGGCTTAAGTTTTGTTAAGAAGAATAAACGTCATATTCGTAAGCAGAGTTTCTAAATTTTTAATCATGCTTCAACGTATTTAAGTCCTTTTGCAGTGAAAAAGGATATTTTGTGCTTAAAGAGATATTCAAAATAAAAATGGTTTAATTATCCACTGATTAATTAATATGTTGAGGTAAAGCTTTTTGAGCATAATTGGATATCGTGCAATAAAACAGGAGCACGGATCTCCGTATACTCCTGCAGCTAAATATGAAACTGGTTAGGTTTTGGGCCAGTACTACGACTACTTCTATAGCACGGGTCATCACCTGCCTTTGATGACACGACTGTTAGGGGAAGTCTATAGAAAGAGTGTGAGAAATTACAATAACATGTTTGAACCGCTCTCTTTGTGATGGCCCCTGTTCTCTAGTGACTGTCACAGTCAATTTATGTAAAAATATATATTTTTGATATAAATTAAATTGTCGATGCAATACTTGAAGAGACGTACCGGTGATGTCGATACGCATATTGAAATTAAGTTCCATATAATATTAAAAATATAGATTAGGTTTAAGCATTAAACCTAAAGGCCCATCCCTGTAACTTTCCACTAATTTTAAGCGCAAAATTATCGCAACCTGGCTTTTGTGTTATTCTATGCTTCTGAGCTCTTCGCGCTAAATATTTTAAAAACATATTAAATATCGCATATTTTAAAACAATCGATTCCCACGTGACAAGTGGGGATTGATGTAGTTCTCTATTGCCATGAGAGATCCGAGATATATCTTTTAGGGAATGAATAACTTTTTTGTGGTTTTAAGTAACGATATCTTATTAACGGGCTAAACGATTTTGAACATACGGTGATCGACGTCACGACTAAAGGGTGTTTTTTATAGAGTGATACAAGTTTAAATCATAATAAAACATAGAAATATATTTTTGATATTAATGAAACGGTCTTTATTGGATAGAAAATTTTATGATATTAATGTTTAAATATGACTTCGGCCATGTCGCCTACAAGGCGCCATCTGCAACAACAATTTTCACAAACAGCAACTTTCTGACCATCATCGTTTTTGAAGACACATGGGCCAATCACTCCGCCAGCCGCTACAGCGCACCAAACATTAGTTTTCTGTGGATGTAATGGTGTTTCGACAACAGCTTGTGTGCACGATAAGTTTGACGAACAGAACCATTATTTTGATTAAAAATTTACACAACTTTCACGCGTTGCTCTGGTGTAAGTCGATCCATAATAAAATGTCAAAGCAAACTAAACAAAAAGCAATTATCAGCTGTTAAATGGGTGGTCAAATAAAGCAGTGATGCCAACTCAAACTTGTATCACTCTGTAAAATAACACCCTATATAAGTGAAGCCGTTTAAAAGGATTTGTAATATAAAAATACATTTAAAAATGCAGTTTTTCTTTGTTTTTTATTTGAAGTTTATTGTATCGAATCGGTTGAAATTCGGTTTTTTTCAAGAGGTGCTTCTTGTGAAATTTAGAATTTTGGCGTTTTTCTTAAAAATTAAATCGCTCTTTTAAACGCAACCAGTTGGGATTGATTTGCGTCAAGCGTTCAAATATTATACACGTGTCACCTACTTAGAGAAGCACCCATAAACACATGTACACACACTCACACACAAACACACACACATACACACATAGACGAAGCGCCAAGCTCTCAGAACTAGCCAAGGAAATTTCTTAGTACCTCATAACGTGGATGACAATTCGATTTCAAAACGTGGTAAAACAAAGACCTTTCCCATTTTGGAAACCTTTAAATTTTCCTAGCGGGATGTTAAACAAAACAAAGTAATTTCTTTATTATATAAAATTACAGTGCGAGATTTTATTAATATAAAAAAAAGATATCCATAAGATTTAAGACAGCACTGGATTGAATTTGAGTCCAATAAGAAATTATTTAACAAAATAGCAGCAAAAGATTTGATTTCATGATCTGTTTTTTAATATGCGATTTCTTTTAGTTATTATGGAAAAAAAATTTGCATTGAAAATTAAGTTTTAATTGGGAGTAATTTTTGAGGAACTATTTTTTGCCTTTAAAGTTGATTTAAATTGAAAATGTTCTTAATCAAATTTAAGTTTTTTGAGGCAAAAAAAAAAATAAAAAATAATAATAACAATTAAGAATCTTAATCCGTATTAATTCGAGATGTCTTGTATTTTGCATTCGATACCAAAAAGTTTATTTTAAGAAACATTCACGATGGCAAATAACAAACAGGGGTTTTTTATTGAAAGAATTTCTCTTTTTCTTTTGATATAAAACTTGAATATATTTTCCATTAATTATTTAGTGGAATATAATCCATTCCACTTTCTAATTTCTATTTTTATTGGAAAATACCGGCGGCAAATGTCACCGATATCGGTATATGGGCATAACTCAAGTTACACCGATATCGGCATCGGTCACAAAATTTTAGAATTTTCTCTACTGCGTTATTTAAATATATAAAACTGATGTTGACTTTCCTTTAAGCTTTGAAGTATGTCCTTCTGCTTTCAAAAACATTTTTGGAACAATTAATAATAAATACTTCGATACAAGCTTTACAATTGAAATTTTACTAAAACTTTAATTGTAGAGCTTGTGGTCACTCAATAGATTGGCCGCAAGTTTATAAATGAAACAAAAGTTTGTATTCAAATAAATAAGTGGCCATTGGAAACTACATGATTTTGAATAAGCGATTTAGCAGCTTTCGGGTACTTGCAGATTTAATTCCAGCCATCACGACGGTCATTTAATGACCTCGCATTAGCGCTGTCATTTATAATTCATAGTTTGAAATGATCTGCCACAAACGAAATATGCAAAACTGAAAAACGTTGCCACAAGACAGGCTCTTGAGTTCGCTGGTGACATCACAAAGTGCCACAGTGTGTTCTCATCTGTACACAATGGTCAGACATATATTTTTAATTGAGTCAATATACACTTGATTGAATATCCTGTTTAAACAAATGAAATGAAGTCTATTCAATTATCGTATGACTATTCAAAATAAATAAAATTTTTTGAGTTCTTAAATAAGAATTTCATTTTTAAATTTTTAAATCAGTAATAAATTTTATATTAATTAACTGAACGTCCATTTAGATAGAAATATTTTGTTTGCGGCTGTTCTTAAATATTTTTCCTGCATTCTTGGTGCAAAAACTCGACTAATTTTGTTCGGTAGGTCGTGCTTTGTTTTTCCCCGCAAAAAGACTTGTGCAGTGCTGCATTCGAAACTTTACTTAATTAATAGCTAATTGAGCAATTAATCAGTTAAAAATGATACGGCTAATTAAGCTCCATAATAGTATTGCATTGATTGCAAGAAACTTAATTAAAAAAGCATGGCTGCACTATGGGTTAAATGAACATCCCAATAATTAATTTTAAGCAGCAGTTTTTGAACTCTATTTTATATGTATTTTCGTCTTTATAATTTTCCATATGACCCATCAAAAGTTCGCCTATTGATTTGCTGAAAACGCTAATAATTGATAAGAGGAACGAGTGTGTCGCCCAATTTCATATTAAATTTGCGTTACAATTGTGTGCCCTCAAGTCTGCTGTTGATGCAACCGATAATTAAATACTAAATGAAAGAAACAAACAAAAAAAAAACACAATAATAAAACTTTTGCACGCGTATTAACAATTGTTAAACTATAATTAGTTGCCAGTTTAAATGGCCGTTGAAACGGTCGTTCGATCGGATGGTTGGTTGAGTTCTACATTTTTCATTTGCTGGTTCAGGCTTCTTCTTGTTGTTGCAGCACCCTCTCTCTCTCTTTATATTTTATTGTGCATTCGATGTGTATTAAATATTGTTTTCTGTTGCATGCTACACTGCCACAACAATTGCCATTCAAGCATTGAGGCGACGTGTTTTTTTAATATTAATAATCGAAACATAAAAATATGTTTTTGCAATTCTTAAACAAAACCAATTGATACGCAAAACACATCGTTCGTTACAGTTGGATGTTGTCCTGTTTAAAAATATTTCAACATGTTTTATTTGCGAGTTTTTCATAACAAAAAAAAAGAGTCTAATTGGAAATGTTGGTCTGCCTGGAAACGCTTTCTTGTACACTTCATGGTAAATGGCAATGCCGTCCTTTTAAAATGTTGTCCTTCTAACATTTTCTGATACGCAACTGCGGCATTTAGCGGCTAATCTCACTTACTAAGTCCTGAGAGAGAGTTCATGGGAATATTTTGGAAAGATGCTGCTGCTAAATCAATAGTGATTTGAAGAATGATCCTTTTGATGTATGCGAGTGTAAGAACGCTGGACATATAAAATCTCATAAAGAAGAGATAAACAACAAATGGAAGTCACTAAAACATAAAATCAAACGATGGATTTAACAAAAGTCAGAGATAATATCAACACAAACAACTCCCTCTTCCCCCCCTACCTTATCTATCTATCTTCCAGTTACAGCGCAATAAATTGCTGGTCTTGTTACTAAAAAAAAAAAAATTCATACGGGGGGTTTCTAGACTAAAATATTAAAGGGTTGTCTATAAATCTAAAGTTGATTTCTTTTCCACAAAAGAGTGCAACTTTTTTACACTTTTAGTAGATAATGGCCACACTCTATCATTTGAAAACAACGAATTTATTCGAAATTTATTCAACATCCCGTATGAAAAACTATTTTTATTTTAAAACTGCTCCAAACTGTTACTTTTTGGAAAACAATTGAAAAAGGGCAAAATTTTTTCGAGAAAAGAAAACGCCATAATATATTAATTTTAAGCCCACAATGGGCGTATTCATTAAACGCAGCTGTTGCCCTCAACTGTTTTGCAACTGCTGGTAACAGTTAACCTCAACAAATAATTTTTATGCCTTTTTTACACTCTTCATTAGAAAATGGCAACTTTCAGTCATTTTAAAATTAAAAATTTACTAGAAATTAATCTAACATTCTTTAAAAAAAAAATTGCCTTTCTTAAAACTCCTTTAACCTGCTGCTTATAAGAAAAAAAGTTTGCCTTTAGAAATGTTTAACGCTTGTGACAACCTGAAATTTCATGATATTCTCACTAGCAGGACTTTTTTATAATTTATTCCTAACTTTGAGTAAACGTGTGGGCTACTGAGGCCAAGAATAAGGCCGCTTTACGCATTTCTATTACATATGCCAACAGTTGCTTACCTGGGTATGTAAAACGATATACATGCGTTTTTACTGCATTAATTTCACAAGGTTTCTTTGAATGAAACACACTTAAACTAAAACTAAAACTCAATCACCAAATATTAGACAAGATAATACAATTGTAAAAAACAAATCACAAAACGGATACAAAACACCACACAAATAGTGAACACAAGACTGGGGAGCCTAAAATCTATAAAATCTTTGATTCCGCACTCAGTCAGGAATATGGTGACGACTTTTTCTGATCTGCATTAGAATAGGAATGTGTTAATTGTTGTTGAGATTCTTAATCAAGGAGGCACCGTCGTGTTTCACGTTTTTTATTATGATCAATACAGTTGTTGTTGTATGTTTACCTCCTCCTCCTCCTCCTCCTGCAGCGTTACAATTTTTCGAGTTTACGGCTTTTCTGCTGAAGACCAACAGCTTGTGTATAATTTTTAATTAACATTAAAACATATTAATTGACCTGAGCGAACAGGCCTTATATTTCAGAATGATTTTCATTCGCCGACGGCAAACGGAAGTAGCCAAATTTATAGGAATTTAACTTTAAAATAGTAAAAAAGGATGACATTCAAGGAAATAAGCGATGGCAATACTGACAACCATATCGGCAATACTTTCGATTTATGTGGATCAGCGACATTTTTATGTCAATCTAGTGATTGCCAATCTAGTGACTAATTCACTCGGCAAAATGAATTTTCCACAAAAGGGCAAATAAGCCCTCCCTGATCGTTGTTTCAAAGTTTATACGTTGTATGGCAACTTTGGACATGAAACCGAGCTAATACCCGTAGTCAGAGAACCCTTTAGGAATTAAGAAAAATCGTGGAATTAATTTTATGGGCTAATTTATTTGCTATTTTAATCAGCGAGACATGATCATTATTCCAAAGCACAAGGGAAAGTCAACATCAATTTTATATATTCAATCTGCACAGCGAAGCAGAACAGCTGTTTTCAAAAGCCGCTACACTTTCATCATCATAACTCAAATGTATTTCTTATTCATTATCCTTTTTAGAAGGCTTCAATTAATGTGAAAATTGTTTCTAATTGTAACAATTTTGTAATGAAAAATAATACGAGAACTGCATCAAACAGATGGAGACACACTTTTGCTGAGTGCCTGTGTTGCCGTTTGGTTATTTTTCTTTATGTCCTATTTTTCTAAATTATTGTTCTACATTCTTTTAGTCAAACTGGTTTTGTTTTGAATTTTCTTTTGTAAATAAGAGGGTTTCTGCTCTTATTTTCAATTGTAAGTGTTTTGCATCGAAGTATTTATTTCTCTATCAACTTAAATATTGTCTGCGAATTGTTTAAAAGCTGTTTTTAATGCAGAAAGAAAAAAAGTGTTTGATTAATTAAAACTCTTTAATTTTAAATGCGCTGATTCTTTTGTTCCCAAAATTTTACTAAAAAGTTGACAGTAATATATTGAGGGGTTTTAGCTGGTTCCTATGCGCACTTCACTGGGGCTAATGCTGATCACCAGGGAACATTTACCCAACATTTCTAAGAATAACTAAAGATATCGAATTAAGATTCATGGGCTAATTGTTCGAAATTAATTAAAATCTCAGAAAGACATGATGATAAATGTTCGAAGGCACAAAGAAAAGTCAACATCAGTTTTATTCAACTTACACAGCAGAGCAGAACAGCTGTTTTCGAAAGTCGCAACATTTTCATCTTCAGTGAGTGCTCATGTGTATATTGTGTCTGTCACCACTGTTTAGGTGGCTCAGTTGAATGTGATAACAGTTTTCTATTTACACACAATTTATTGTGAAAAAGAATCCGAGAACTGTATCAACCTGATGTTAACACGTTTCCGTTTTAATACCCGTGTTACCGTTTGATTATTTTCTTCATGTCCCATTTTTCTGAATTTTTTGTTCCATCATACCTTGAGTTAAACTTATTTGGTTTGAATTTTATACTTAAGATATTTATATCAAACTTCCACTTTGATAAGTGAGAAGTCTAAAATAAATATCAAAGTCATAACAAGAACTCAATGATTTAATTTTTCTTTTTTAATTTCTTACGTTTTTATTGAATTGCTCCGCTTAAAATAATGAAACAATTTTGCTTAATTTCTAGTGCCTGGTTTTTGGTTAAAAGCTAATTATTAGCACTTATTTTTTTTTGTTTGTTTGTTTAACTCAACCAGGACTTGCGTCGAGTTTGTTCCGTTGATTGTCTTTCTGGTGAAACAATTCTAGATCTAGAAATATTTAATTGACTATTAAAGCGAAACCATCGGCAAATGCGCGTTTATCACTGGCTTTTGTTAGCACCACAGAATATTATCACCCGACAGATAACAAAAAGCCAAACAAAATCAAACAAGACAGGGCATGCACGTACAGCACTCTGCACTTTTTGTGGTATTCCAAAGAATATATTTCTTATATATTCAAACCGCTGAAGATTGCGTGAAGTAAATATTTCCTTTCCTCCTTTCATAATTATGCAAAATTGCAACTTCATAATAAAGTTATGAAATTTATAGTGCCACCCATAGACTCACGGGTATTCAGTGCACTACAGAGTGAGTGCGAGCTGAAAACTTGTGAATATTTTATTTCAATTGCGCTTAATAATGAGGCGCGCACATTTAACTCTAACCTAAAAGTCAAGTCATTTACAATATTCTTTTATTTGTCTTGGTTTTTCTTTTCTAAATTTCTTTTTAATTGGACATTTTAAATTATGACGTCTTGATGAGTTTAATTATGTAGTTAAATGTACTCAACTGCTGTGTAACACGTTTCCGAGAAGAACAAGTGTTTTTAATCAAAACACATGAGCTTTGTGATGTCATAAATATCCACGAGTTTCATTTTATATGGAATTTTATATCGATATTTTTCTATATGTTTATTTTTTTTTTTTTGCATTCATTTTATTTAATTTTCTTTATGCTAAAAAAACAGTTTATGGTTGAGTGAACATCCAGAACATTTTGGAATGTTACACACGACATTGGAACAGTCAATGTTTTTTTTTTTCATATAAAATAATTTCTTTTTTGTGTTAACAAAAAGCGTCAAGTAGTTGATGGGGAATATAAAATAGAATCAGTAGTTTAATTATCAAGAAAAATATGAAAGAGCTTTAAGCAGGAGGTTGGAAAGGGTGGGAGTGGAAAAATTGCCATGAGAAAATCTAAATTTATTGACCAAATTGATTAGGAAATTTGTGCTGTTTGTAGTGGAAATAGAGTCAGTTCTGCAGCTTCTTCTAAAATGCTCTAGGAATGCGGTATCATGGCAAAAAATATTTCAGTTTACATCAGATTTGATTGTCTACAAAAATAATCCATTTAAGTTGGTGGAGACATTCTTCAAAGTTATTGCCGGGATACCAGTCGAACTGTGTGAAGAAGTGAACGAAAGTTGGGACTGAAACTAACCCAGAGACTTTTAATCAAATCGGTTGCTGTCATCTGAAAATAAATTCATGAGAAATTCACACAACAAACCCTACGGAGAACTATTTCTGTGTTAAAACTCCTCCAAAATACTGCCTTTTAAAAACGAAAAATTTTACTCAATTGATCACTTGGAATTTTTTAGTAAGTTTTTGGAAAAAAAAGCAACATATAATTAAAATTAAAGAGTTTTAAAAATGTTACAAGTTTTTCAGAAGAGGAAACATTGAAAGGCATCACAGTCGTGTGTGTTCTCTATTTCAGACGACAGCAAAATCGCCTCACAATTTGTACACATCAATTGAAAACATTCTGAAATAAGAAAAAGATAGACTTGAAACACTAACACTAAGACAAAAGATACATAAACGTGACAATTATCAAAATAAAAAAGGAAAATAAATATTTTCAAAAAGTCACAGTCGCTATAGAAAATTCCCAGAAAAACTGTGATAAAACTTTGGCAAATTCTTTTATATAACAAAACAAGCAAACAAAAATAGTAGGAATTCTGTAAGTCGTTTTTGTTGCAAGCAGAACGACACCACACTTTTCATAGTTTATTTGTATTGAATAAACTTTCTTGTATGAATATATTTTTTAATTATAAAGCGGGGCCATTTGAGAGGCCTAGAAAGAGGAAAAATAAAATATATCTAAATTAATTAACATTAACATCTTTTGTTTAACCACCCTTTAACTTCGTTTTGTTTCCCTTGAAGTTTTCTAGCTTTTGAGAATCAAAAATTTAGCTTTTTATTTTATTCAGAATTTCATTAGTTTTAAAATATTTTTCCATACAAAATGACTTGTAGTTGATTTTATTTTCATAAAAACAATTGCAATTTAATTAAAATTTATGTTGTTCACAAATAGTTCATGTGTTGTGATTATTGTCGGCTTAAGTTAAAGAATTTAAGAAAACTAATTAAAACTGCGCCGAGTGAAAATGAAGGAACTCATAAACTGTGCAATTACACGTGAAAATGTGTTGATAACACGAGCACAAGTGGAATAGAAAGTTTAATATTAAATATATTATTTAAATTTATATTACAAAGAATTACTTGAGCTTTAATTATTAACTTAAGAAATAAACAATTTGTTGTAATAATTTAAACCTCTGCTGACTCTCCACTTTTGGAAAAATGTCTCCAGATTTAAATAATTAATTGATTTCACGTATTGACTGATTCAACAATTAATTACGTTGGCAGAAAACCTGTAGAAAAAAATATATATTTTAACATTTCGATTTAAAATTTATCGTTGTCACGATGAATTTGTAAAACACAAAACTATTTGTCTCTACAAGCTGATTTAAAATAAAACTAAAAATTTTATTCGCTTATTTCTGTTGCCGCAAACTTGTGTGTTTTTGCAATTTATTAACATATAAAATGAATTATTATTAGAACAATTAACTGGTTGTATTGGCAGCAAACAAACGAATAATAAAAAATTTAAAAAAACTCCTGCATTTGCTACGAGTCTCTAATTAATTCGTTTGTAAGTCAACATCGCCAAACACGTTTTAGGTTGTATGAAAAGCGCATATGAAATGATTTAATGTACGAAATGATTGTAAATAAATTTGTCATACAGCGCATGTTGAAGCAGTCGTAGTGTTGTGGGAAAAATATATTTTTCATCATGATATTTGTTTTCATGTCAAGTCACAGATTCCGTTCGGAATGGGTTTGATAACGTGTTTCCATTCCATGTGAATTTATTCAAGATGGTTTGGATTCGAATTCGGAATTTATCGAATAGTAGCATTTTGAATCACAACGATTCTGTAGTGACAACCAAAAGACATGTCTCTTTATAATTTCTTTTCTTAAGTTAAAGCCTTTTGAGCTTCAGGTGACGATATTTAGAGGTAAAAAATATATATGATAATAATTGCACAATTACGTGTCTCTTCGGTCTTGTTTAACTAATTAAGCAGAAATTTCCCTAAATCACATTTTTCATTTTAACAAAAATTAAAGAAAAGCTGTTGCATCGTTTAATAATAACATTTGAAAATTTTATATTTCGTTTACTTTAATAGATTTGAGGTTTTTAGTTCAACTCACTAATTAAGACCGGCATGTAAGCATTTCATATTCTATTAAAGCCCTCTTAAGAAAGTTGTGATAATTAAATGACCATCATTAAAGCCGCCATTAAGTGAAATAAAGTAAAAAATTGTGTTAATGTTGGATGAGCTCCATTAATATTCTATTTAAATTTAAATTTAGAAAATAAAAGTTATTGTTTCTTAACAAAAAAAACCAGAGATTTAATTTTGCTGTTTATTTTCAATTATAATTGAAACAATTAGTGCACTTCAGAGTTGTCAACATTATAAATTTTCTTATGGGAACTGTACAACGAATAAGCGAATGTTGGTCCTAATAACTGAGAAATTAAAGATCTGATTCATGAAAAAACATGTTTTTAATTATTTTATTTAGCAAGTTTTGCTTAGACATTTGCTAAATAAGCAACTTATAAACATGATATGTTTTTTTTATGAATAAGACATAATATATAATATGTTTCCACACTTTTAAAATTTTTTATATCAACTTTATTTTTATTTCTGGTTGAAGTAACAAGTAATTTTTATCGATTTAAATCGCACAATAGCCGTTTTTAAAAGCCACCACACTTTCACAATCAATACTCAAGTGTATTTTTATTTACTACCACTTGTCAAGTGGCTTAGCTGAATGTGCAATGCTGACATATCGGCAACACTTCGATTTGTCTCTATCGGCGAGATTTTTCTGTCAATGCAATGACTTCTTTTGCCTCCAACTGATTGAACAAAATCTGTAAGAAAAAATTAAAAATCCAAATCGAAATCCAAACGACTTTTAAACGACTTGTCTTGCAAATGCCACAAAAGAGCAAATAAGCCCTCCCTGTTTGTAGTTTCAAAGTTGATACGTTGTATGGCAACTTTGGACATGAAACCGAGCTAATACCCGTAGTCAGAGAGTCCTTTGAAAAATAAAAAAAGAAAATTTTTATATAATTTTCTGGGCTTATTTTTAGAAAAGTGGTAATTTATTCAGAAAGGCATTATCATTATTCCAAAGCACAAGGGAAAGTCAACATCAATTTTATATATTAAATCTGCTCAGCAGAGCAGAACAGCTGTTTTCGAAAGCCACTACACTTTCATCATCATAACTCACATGTATTTCTTATTCATTATCCTTTTTACAAGGCTTCAAAATGTGAAAATAGTTTCTAATTGTAACAATTTTGTAATGAAAAATAAAACGAGAACTGCATCAAACAGATGGAGACACACTTTTGTTGAGTGCCTGTGTTGCCGTTTGATTATTCTTCCTTATGTCCTATTTTTCTAAGTTATTGTTCCACATTCTTTTAGTCAAACTATTTTTGTTTTGAATTTTATTAAGTAAATATATGAGGATTTCTGCTCTTTTATTACGTTGGCCCGAACGATATTTATTTTAAGTGTTTAACTCCAAATAAGCTGTATCGAACTATTTCTTTTTACATTAAATTTGATTTTTGTAGTATAATTTTTCAGCTGTCGTATCCTTTTTTATATTTAATAAAATTGTTACAAATAGAAACTATTATCACATTCAACTGAAGCCATTTAAAAGGGATAATAAATGAAAAATACATGTGAGTTATGATGATGAAAGTGTAGCGGCTGTTGAAAACAGCTCTTCTGCTCTGCTTTGCCAGTTGATTATACAAAACGGATGTTAATTTTCCCTAGTGCCTTGGAGTAATTATCATGTCTTTCTGAATAAAATAACACTTTGCGAACAATTAGCCCATCAAAGTTGATTTTTACATGACAATAAATAGTGCGATACAAATTATTTACAATCAAAGAACTGATATTTGAAAAAGCACCATAAAATTTTAATTTATTTAAACAAAAAGAAACAACTGAATTACAGTTTGTGCCTGAAGTATTATAAAATATGGAGGAACAACTACAACAAATACATCGATTTCTATGAGAGATATAATTTATCCTGATTAAATTTAGTGGACAACCAGCCTGTTAACTCCTGAATTTATTACATCTGCCGTGTGAATGCAAAATCCCTTGTTTGTAGTTTTAATGCTAAAAAAAAAAGTTTTTAACTTCCCAGTAAAAAATATATTCCAAAGAAGCCAAGAGGATTTTAAACTTTTCATGCGGAAGCAGTACAACTCTGGAACTGTTCTATTGCTTTTCACAAGAAGTTCTTCTTACGTCTCATGTTTTCAGTACATCTGAAGTCAGATTTCTGATGTTAGTGAAATCTGATTTTTAGGTATAATTTTTTATTATTTTACAAGAAGTTGTCTAAAGACTCGGGGACGCAATAGCCATTTCCGTTTCATTTCCAACGTAAATTTTATACATGAAATCAACTGCAGACTTCTGCCAAATTATTATTAATATTTTCGCTTATAAAAAGTGGTTTTATTTAATTATATTTTTATAAAGAACTATTTTTTTAAGTAAAAAATTGTTCAAGTGTTACATGCAAACAAAGAAATTGAGGGAATTTGTATTTTGCAAAAAATAAAGATCCAAATTCTTATTTAAGTTCCCTGGGATGTGCAATCTTGTCATAAATTTGAAAGGTTTTAAAAAAGATTTTTAAAGAAAAAAGTTTATTTGATGATACACATACTGAAAAAAATATTTTTATATGAAATAAAACAGAAACGATGAACGACTGCAGGTTTGATTGCACGCAAAAGCGCTTAATATACAAAAAAAATGCGATTTCTTGGTAACAGCGGAACACGCACCTCCACCCAGTCAAAATATGATTTCTTGTCAATGAACTATCGTCACTTAATTGTGTGTAAAAGCTCATATAACAATTAAAATGTCTGCATATTCAAGTTGCCATTTAAAAAAAAAAATCAAGGGGTCTTCACAAACACAATTTTGCATTTAATTAAAAATAGAATGAAAAAAAAAACTTGAACTTTAATCGCCCATAATTATTATTTTCCTAGAACTCCCCTCAAAACATGCGTTCAATGCACCATAAAATTGTTGTCTTGATAAATATTTTATTTAACTCGATTATTTTGTCATTTCAATTATTATATTTGTTGCCACATCCATACGGCCAGAGAACAAAACGAATACGAAGAAAGACAATTGAAATAAATCAATGACAAACTATAGAAACACAGACGTACAAAGTGGCCATTAATAAAACTATAATTTTCTTAGACTTGTCTTGCCAATTAATATGACACAAAATACGAGTACATTCTTGCTGGTGCAACAGTCTCTACATTCGATACAATTAACGGCCAGAGTGCAATAAATATGTCTCACAAGAAACATGAAAAATTATAGGAGGCATGATGATAACAACAACAGCAACAAGAACAAGAAGAACAACAACTTATATAATGGCAGGCATAAAGAGACAAAAAGGTCCTCTTTAGGAATTCTATAGAAGTATTTGCCAGTTGCCATTCACTCACTCACTCACTCACTCACTCACTAGTTGGTCACTTAGTTGCCTGCTCACACGTAAAATGGCACATTTGTGTGTCACACAATTGCATTTATTCACGCGAACAAATTGTAATTGCATGTAATTTCCTGCTTGTCAAACAACTGTGTTTACAAAGGCCTCCAACAGCAACACCAGCACACAAACAGAGAGACAGACAGACACACACACACACACACATACACACACAGACGCAGAGAGAAAAATGGCACATAACAGAAACATAAAATGAAGATAAAATTTGCACAAATCGAAATAAAATTTTAAGACCATCCAACGACACTAACAATAACACCAACAACAGGCAACAACAATCGAAAACAATTCATAGGAGTTGGAGTACAAAACGTCAAGCAAAATCATCCAACACACACACACACAGTTACACTCCCTCTGCCTCTCCCCAGAGGAGGACATTGGCCATATGTGGCCAGTTTGTTGTGCTTTTAAGTTTTGGATGGATGAATCAAACCAACAAACAACACACAAACAACTTTATTCATAAATATTTTATCTCGTTACTTATTTACAAACGAAGAAATATCATCATTTTACTGTTGAAAAATATCATCATCATCATCATCTTCACGATCATCATGTTCGTCATGATTTCATATTTATAATCAAAACATTTTTTTTCTTTGCTGATCTTCAAACACGATCAAGTTTTCTTCACACAATCATTAACAGTCACACACCGAGACTTGATGTGGCACGCACACAACAAACTCTTTCTTTGCTTTCGTATGTAGGCAACATGTTGTTGCAACATCATTTTGGAATTAGCATTTCTTATTCCTTAATTTAGTTATTTTCCTTTTTTTCTTTATTTTAATAATATTTTGCTGCTTTGCGACAAAGACTTTGGCTGATAATTGCGGAACAGATTTAAATTGTTAATAATATAAAAAAAAAAAAAATAGTCGCCAACATGTTACATGTGGATGCGATTATCATGGAAAATGGCGCTTTCTTTTCTAAAAAATATGTAAAATTTTTTCACTCATTTTCCTCGTAAATCATATCAATTTCATATAAAAATCATGCGAATTCTGAAGGAAAAAATGCAAACGTGGTGGATTTCTCTGTGCATTCTTGACAAATTATCAGATGTTTTCCATATATATAACTTGGCAGCACTCAACTTAGCAGGGACAAAAACAAGCAGGTTGATGTTAATGAAACTAATTCAAAAATGGTTTTAAGTTGGTCTTAACATAACCCTTTTGTAAGTTAAAACCAGCGTTGAACGTTAAGACCAGAATTTATTAAAATCATGTCCAAGTGAAAACACTATAATGACACTTAAAGCTGGTTTTATCAATAAAATATAGTTTATAAAAACTTGTTTTTACCAGTTTTCTTTTAGCCTTAAACCCAAATCTCAGTAAAACCAAATCAGTGTATGAACACCACAACGTTTAAATCGGCAGTTAGAACGACGACACTATATATTTATTCCTTCCGATTGTTATAGGTATCATATTAATTTAATGAAAAATACCTATAAAATTTAAATATTTCGTGCAACTTATTTGCAATTTGAGTTAATTCTTTTTGATCTATTAAGACCTTCTCAAGAAGCATTTGTGTTTGCCAACAAGAAACTTCACTTTCATGAGAACACATTGTGTGGAAACAATCGTGTCTTTTTGAACACGAAAATGAAATCTCTGACTTTTTAATTCCTACAGAAATACACCCAGAAATTATTACTTTTAATACGCGAAGACAGTTATTGTTTAATAATTATTACATTTGTACTTCTATTAAGATTTTATTGCTTTCGCGAATTTTTTTTTTTATTTTTTTTTTTGTGATTCATAAATATTTACGACTTCCCAGATTGTGTAACGTTGTCGTTCCCTGTCGTGTTGCTCAGGCGAGCCGTAAGTATGTGACCAAAGATTTAATATGGAATTAAATTTATTCCCATTTTTTTTGTTTGTTTTCCTTTCCATTTGTTGGTATAATTTTATATATAAATTCTTTTTTGTTTCTTGCATTTGTGACCTTTTTAAAAAATTTTTGTTTTTTCATCGTACATTTGTGACGCTAATAAGCGCAGACATGCAATCATCTCCTTGTGTGCCGCGTAGTTTTGGAAACCAAAAAACATGTTGCACACCCGATACTCTTAAACTTGGAGCGAACAGCAAACTGAATTTTATGTACGAGTATTTTATTGTTCGCTGCCAATTGCTGGCAAGTGAGTTGGTGGCTGACGATGACGAAGTTCGCCGGTGTTAACTGTTGTAGTACGTATTAAACTGTTTAAATAATTTTTATCTTATCTGTCTTTTAGCTACTTGCGGCAGTTATTATACCAAAAAAAAAAAAAGAGAAAAAATCACACAACGTTTGCTGAATTGTTAAATTTTTCTGCCTATTTAACTTTCAGCTTTGATTAATAAACTAAAAACCGTGTGGAATGTTTCATTTTTCATATTTCATATTTCGTTGGTTGTTGAATTTTTCATTAAACAAAATTTTCACTTAAAAATTTCAAAACGCAACTGCTAAACAACAAAACTTTGTACGAATGAATATGCTCGTTTTTTTTGTGCTCTGAAATTCTATTTTTGCGTTTAATAAAACGGAATTTATGCAACAAGAATTGCATGCGAGTTTGTTGTTATTTTATGATGAAACCATTTTCATTACGGAAATATTTCAAAAAATTAATTTGCAATATATGAAAATATAAAAATAGGCGACGTGAATTTGGCGATTGAAAGCTAAAGAGATGGAGGAATAAAATAACGTATTATTTTATGTCAAAATTGCATCGGATTAAGGGGCCTGATATTGGAAAAAATATGTGAAAAATTTGCCAAAAATGGTCACAATTTAAAGATCAGTGGAGAGAGGGGTTTATTTCGCGCCTCTATTTCTAATGTTTGGGACATCAAGGAAACATTTTATTGCTTCACTGCCTACAATTGGGACAATACTATTTTCAAAAACACAAATAAATTTTAAACTGAATTAACGAGTGATACCCAACAGAATTGAAGCATTTTTTTGCATCAATTTTTCTTTTAAAATTGTAAAGAAATTTATTTAAATAAACAAAAAGTGATGCAAATTTTTCAGAATTAATACAAAATTTGCTATATAATTTTCTAAATTAAAAGTGAAACAAGTAAAAGTGCTGTATTCGGCTGTACCGAATCTAATATACCCTTCACCAACGTACGTCTGGCGTTACAGATATTTTTAAGTGCCAATTTTGTTCTTTTGAAGTTATAAAATAGGTTAAGTTGGCATAAAAACAACATCAGTTGCATTATAAATGATATATACACAATTTATGAATGCTATATAAACCAATTTCCCACCCCTGGTAACGAAATTTTAATATTTTAAGCAAAATTTCAAGATGTATAAAGCGATTTTATTAAAAAAAAACTAAAATTTGTAACCCTTTTGGTCACTTTCATGTACCACAAATATTGTAGTTATCCAACCCTGGAATCTATATATTGACTCTTTTTTAATATTCGATATTAACTTTGTTTTTCCTAAATTAAAAAATAGTTTTAATTAGTAAAAATACGACGTTAGTTTCATTTATGTAAAAAAATTTATATAAATATCCCATCCCTGGAAGCAATATTTCAGGTTTTTGTTTGTTTTTTTTGCAATAAAAATCTTCATAATATTTAAAGTGGTTTTATTTAAGAAAAACTTAAAATTGTAAAACATTTTAGTTATTATATGTAACACAAAATACTGAATGAGTAAAAAAAATTTTTTTGATATCCCATCCCTGGATTTTTTTTTTTTTATTATTTTAGTTTTTAATAAACAATTCAGGTTTCCCGAAGCATGAAAAATTTTCAATTTACAAACAACCAAAAAAATAATTGATTTTTGGTATTAATTTTGCTTCGAGCAATAGGTGTAGGCTTCCCAGCTCTGGAACCGTATATCGGATTTTTTCAATAACACTCTATTTAAGTTCTTTTCCAATCCATCAGTCCAAGAACGAAGTCTCTAGCTCTTCTGTGGGGCTTGTAAAAACCTGCCTTCACGTATAGACAGACAGACTGATGGATATCGCTCAATCGTCATCGTTATTGATAAGGATCCAGAATATATATACTTTATGAGGTCCCATATTAATATCGAAGAAATTACAAACGGAAAGACAAAACTCTTTAACTTTTTTGGGAAGTGTATGAGAAGACAAACAATAAAACATTTTCCCAATACCGGATCCGAAACAATTCAAAAACTTTGTCACTCTCCGCTTTGATTCATAATTAATTAACTTTAATCAGTAAAATATTTTCTCACAACAAGCATTTTGTAATTTGAAAGCATTTGTAATTTAATTTATTCTCAACTAAATTTTATTAAATATCAAATGCTTGCAGCTGTCGCAACTGATTTCTGTCATATTTCGCTTGTTTTACATGAACTCGCGGTGGAGCCGCTACTTCGGTGAATGAGTTAACTGAGTTCAGTCAATTGGAGGTCTTATATAAATAAATTCACAACAATTTTAATTCTCAGGTGGACCAAGTGATCTAAAGAACACTAATATTGAACTAATTTATTAGTCTGTGTGCTAGAACAGTATAATGGTGTTTTCGCAAACCGCTGCATATCCATCGTCAGTGCTAATGTGCAGACAGCATGTTTTTTTTAGAGTGTTACAACTTTGAGTAGGCACCAGTGCTTTATTTCAGCACCCCTTTAACAGCTGATGGTTGCTTTTTGTTTAGCTTTCTTTGACATTTTTTTTGTACATCAACTTAAGCCAGAGCAACGTGTGCAAATTGATAAAATTTTTAATCAAAATAATTGTTCTATTCGTCAAACTAATCCATTCAAAATTTTATTTTCCGATTAAGCCCCTTCCTGGTGGAATGGGTTCGTAAATAAGCAGAATTGTCGCATTTGGAGTGAGGAGAATCCAGGATCCACTCCATTTTGCATCCACAGGGAATTATTGGTTGATTAGGAGAGAAATGCGTTTAATTAAACACTCTGGTATGCACAGAAATATTCGTATTTGTGTGTTAGAGTGAATGCGTACTAATATTGATAAAGTCAGAAACAGCAAATATATTGTACCCGTTGTTTCGCTTGGAATGCTACAGCATTAACAATTTCTTAAGAATTTCATTACGCCGCTAGAAAATGTGGACACTCATTGAAATGAATTGAAAACGATTTAGAGAAATCAATAGTAATTCGTTGGCTTTCTGATAACAAGGAAATTGTCACAATAAAATATTTTAATTATATTGACAGTTGGCCGTAGAAAAAAACCTACACCTTCATTCATCGTGTAAATTGAGTGGAAAATATTCTGAATAATAAAATAAATTATTATGCAAATTGTTGTTGAACAAAAACTACTATAGAAATGTACACCTCCAGTAAATTAATTATAAAATTTTTATGATTTAATTTCTTAATTAAAGTTGCTCGATATTTTCCAATAAATTAAATTGTATTTAAATACTGACACACAACAGCCATTAACAGTCAGCGAATAAATAAATGAAATTTAATGAATATTTAAATGCTGTCTTTTTTTTGTCTCTAATTTGTTTCGTTGTTGTTCAGCCATTGAAAAGCATGGGAACAAAAACGATTGGCTGGTTGTCATTTTGTCAACAAATTGCCAGCGAAATATAAAGAAGAGGAACCCAAAGCAGTGCTGAGATACTCACGTCCAGCTAAACAACACACACACACACACACACACATGCAGACATTTCAATCGTGCACAGAGCCAGACAACAGCGCAAATGCTTGTCAATGCAAGTGGAAAAGCATTCAAGTCATTTACAACATGTTCAGGTGGATTGGACAATGTTGGCATCAACTGGCAAGAAACAGAATATGGATGGGGTGTAGTTAAAGTGAAATAGCAAAGAAAAAAATAAAGATTCTAAAAATTTTTATAATCATGGGAACGTAACGAGTTGTTGCTGTTGTTGCATGAAATGAAAAAAGTTTTACAAAAACTCAAAATAAACGAAAGCTGGGAAGACGTGTTAGGAACCAACCAACCAACATGTTTATGGCGATGTGACAACGAAATGGAATATGAGAACAGCGCACTTTTGCATGGCCTGCATTTTTGCCTTGTAAAAGCTCATCTTGTGAAAATCTATAGAAAACCTTTTAATATGACCGATATGTTTTTGGGTTTCTGTTTTTGTTTTGGCAGTGTGTGGAAGTTAGTAACGCTCTTCTGCCGCATTCTTTTTACAATAAAATTTAGGAGAAAATTCTTCAAACTGAATGCCGCGAGTTGTGAAACTTTTAAGAACTAGAAAAAAAGAACGTTTGAGGCAGTGCAAGCAACTCTTTGGAAAACTTCTAGTGGAGAAGCATGTGATCAGCCTAAACAGTTGAATATGCATCAAAATTTAGTGGCTTTTGGACAACTTTAAAAAGCAGGTAACACACACACACAAACACAATCTGGAAGTTCATAGAAAATAGAAAACAAATGGAATGCACTTATAATTGTACCACCTGCTTTATTAATAAAAAAAGAAAATAAAAACAGGAGTTTTAAAAAATTTTTTTCTATCTGTGTTCATACTAGAGGAGCTTTCATAATTAACAAATATTTTCCCAAAAAAGGGCAAAACCTAAGTAATAATGGAAAGTATTTAAATTCAGATGAGTGTTTATTAAGTAAAACCTTTTCAAATCCGACTTATGGATAATGTCATGGCACCAAATATTATTGGAAACTGTTTGACTTCATAAGCACTTGTCTGATATAAAAGGTGTTCCATTAGAAATTAGTGGTTACGTTGTTCTGATGAAATATTTAACAAGTGTGCAAATACTTTAAAAAATATGAATAATAATACAAAGATTCAAGTACGCATTAAGTTACGTTCACACTTGTCAAATATTTCATCAAACAAGCTTAACCACTGAATAATAATGAAAGACCTGTTGATTCAGGCAGCTGTTTATTGAGTTAAATAGTTTCAAATTAAACTGAAATTTATGAAAGTATCATGGATGAAACTGTTTGAAATACATAAGAAAACCCAAATATATCTCCTTAGTACACACTAAATAGTGGTCACGCTTTTTTACGCCAATATTTGACAAGTGTGGAAGTACCTTTATGAAATCTCTTCTTCAGATGGCAAACAAATCAAGCTGAAATAACATCGCAAAATATCTAGTTCATTCAGTCACTATTGTGATGCCTCCAGAGGGAAAAGGACCTGTCACAGATCATGTCCTGTGATTAGGTTCCTGGGACTACTAACTGTTAAAATCTCTTGTCATTGTCATTGGACTTGTCAATTGATATCATTGAGATACTCGGTGGTAGGATCTAGATCTCACCTTTACTTGTCTCACTTGTACTTGTCCTGTTGTCATGTCCTTAGAACCACTTCCAATTCCAGTTTCACAAAAGCCGGTAATACACAGTGCTTTTTTAAGAGTGTCACAGCTTTGAGTAGTTATTTTTACTTTTCACATCGCCGCTGAGTTTCTTTGATACACGTACCGACAGAGGAGGGTGATGTAGCCTGTTCCTTTGATGCATGACGGTGTCGGTTATGTTCAGAGATCAGAGCTACGACTTTGCCATTGAGACAAACCGATACAGATAATTCAATTGTTTAACGTCAGGGCCTGCTTTGCGACCCAACCT
This sequence comes from Linnaemya vulpina, assembly GCA_963675445.1. Classification (NCBI taxonomy): domain Eukaryota; kingdom Metazoa; phylum Arthropoda; class Insecta; order Diptera; family Tachinidae; genus Linnaemya; species Linnaemya vulpina. The sequence goes on along the minus strand of OY776280.1, from coordinate 14,130,688 downwards.
GGCGGTGCTCTTAATACTGGGTGGAATCAATGCTTCTATCAACGCCCCCACCCGCAACAGACTGTTACGCATGAGTAACAATTCGAAACCATGTATTTGGAGGCCATGCCTCCACCATTCAAAAAGTGAAAAATTAATTTCATGGAAAAGCCCAATTAATTGGCCACTAACATCGTGTGATTAACTCCACACGATTATTTTGTTTAGGGTTATATGAACTCTCTTGTCTTCATCGATAAACCAAAATTAATCGAACAGTCGAAGAGTTATCGGCGAAATACGGCCGAAAGTGATGCCAGTTTGCGCCTTCTACGCGCCAGGGGTGGCAGCCACATGGCAGAAATCATATTTAAAAATTAAATTCATAAAATGTTCTTTCAAATAAAACCCGTTTCATTGATATTAAAAATATATTTCCTTGTTTTATTATAATTTAAAATTGTGTCACTCCATAAAAAACACCCATTAGAACTATTCTACAGTATCCTTTCGAAAAATATATACAGCACTGAGTAGAGGAGGTTTTTGCTTTATGCTGATTTCTGTCCTAGAAAAGAGTGCAACATTTTTTACACCATTTAACAAAAAACGGCAACATTCCGATAAATGAAATTAAGGATTTCATTAGAATTTAATCCAACATCTCTTACGAAAAGTGATCTCTGTTTTAAAACTCCTCCACGAAATACCGTTTATAACCAGATCCTGTTTCCTATTTTCAATTGTCAGTTTTCCAAAACTATACGATCTAGACTCTCTTGTGGTCCAAACTTCTTGGCCTTCTGTATAGTGCCAGTTAGTAACTAGCGTTCCCTGGTGGATGAAGAAAGAACTTTTTGCAAAAGAAGTTGACTAGAAAAGAAAACGCCATTAATGTTTCGTTTTGTCCTTTTTTTGGTCAGTCACGACTCAGGAACAGCTACTTTCAGGATAATTGCTGCAACATACGTCCTTGAAAACATGCATTCTCATGGCTAAGAATTATCGAAATTAATGCCTCAGAATTTTTGTGTTTAAAACTTTTCAAATAGGTGGGAACAGAGCCCTAGATTTTTGTTGCATATTCGAACAAATGACGCGCTCATAACAACTATCAAACGAGGCATGTGTCTCTTAAATGTCTTTCTATAGTTTTTCTTCATTTTATGTGACTTTTTTTTAGCTGCCAGTATAATTTTGCTGTTTCCTTAAAAAATATAAACAGACGTTAAGGCGTTGAAGCTTCAGCTTTGATTGAAGCACAAGTTCATAAAAAAAAACTTGAAGCATTTTTGAATGTCCAAATCAAAAAGTAGGAAAAAATGAAAAGTTCAAATCTTGAGATTTGAAAACAAATGAAATGTAACCAAACGTTGCAGCCTAAAATAGCCAAATCCCCGCCATAGAATTAATAAATACGTTCTACCTGATTATCACTTGTCTAGGAAGCGCTTTAATATTTCCTCAATTTGGAAAACGATTGAAATTATGACTTTTGCCTTGTCTTCTTACAGCGATTGTTGGGGTAATTCCAAATAATTGCTTTGCAACTTATGACCACTTTCCTTCTCCTGCACATCACGACATGACAAAAAAAAAAAATGAAAAATAAAAAATAAAAAAATTAAAAAATTCGAGAGCATCTTGCAACTGTTGCAGGTTGTGTGTGGATGCCTTTTACATAAAGAGCACTGACAGTTTGGAGTACAAGAGTAGGACCACTTAAAAGGTTGGTCCGTTTTAACCTTCCTTGTCTGGCCAAGTCATTTTTATATTTAAGCCAAAGTCATTTTTATATTTTACGTGATGCCAATTTATTTATTTTTGTTCGAAGACTTGCACTTTAAAAATTTCTAGTTCAATTGTGGCTGATGATGATGATGATGGTGTTTATCTTCAAATTGAGAAAACTTGTTTTTTGCCAGCGAATATTTTTCAAAACGAATTATTAAGTTTTAGTTTTAGATTTAACTGCTGGACTAACCTTTTTTAAAGGAACAAAACTATTCCAAGAACGTAGATAACACAATTTTGTTGTTGTGTTTAAAGAATAAGAATTATATTCATTCGCTCTACTTGTTGCCTCCGATTTTAGTAAAAAGGCAGCAGACTGGAATCAGCAGATAATTTGAAATTTTGACAAAAAATATGTATCGGTTATGTGGAAAGTATTTATTAGTTGAACACAAAGCAGGTGATAAGAATAATACAAAACAACTGTTGTAGTTTAGGCAAAAATATTTTAAATTTTTGCCGAAAGAAATCACAATCGAAATCATTTTAAGAACTTTATTTTAGCAGCATAAAAATGTAACTGAAATAACATCATCATTAATTTGGTTACAGGGCAGAATTATTATATTTTGAAAGCGCAAGTAGTTTTCGTTAATATGAATTTCGATAATTTTTTTTGTATAAGAACTCACAGATTCTACAATATCATTAAGGAAAATCCTTTTCAAAATTTCTTACAAAACAGTTTCTCTGTCGAAAATAAAGTGTTTTATTGAAAAGTATCTTTTTAAAAAGCACTTTTGGGAACAAAACTCTTTAAAAGTATTTTCTAAAAAATGTAGGTCATAAATAAATTTGAAAAATTTGGAAAAGGGTTGACCCCAGAGGCCATCCTTGTAACTTCCCACTTGTATTAACCACTAATTGAATGCTGTGGAGCTTTTCGAGTTAAAACACAATAATTTATATTTTCAGAACAACCGATTTCCACGTGATACGCTATAACTGATGAAGTTTTACATGATTTTAAGAATAACTGACCTGCAATATAAATTCAGAGTTTAAAAAATACTTTTTTGCATTATTTTTCTCCACGAAATTTAACAAACGGATTCACCGATTTTGACCTGGTGATCTACGTATATTGTGGAACCAATCGGTGAACTATTTTAAAAAATCAGTTAAAAAAAGCCGCTTTTAAAAATATTTCTTTTAGTTTCCTTAAGATATTTTGAAATCTAACGTTTTAAATCGGTTCGAATTGGCAGGAAATCTAAATTTATGAACGTTCTTTTTACGATTTTTATAAAAGAATTGAGAACGCTCACTGATCAGATATATAATTCAGGATTTTTTCCAAAGAAATAACTTCTTTCAAACTCCTCGTTCACGATATCTCACAAGCAAATCAACCGATTTTGACCCGATTTGCATTGAGCGACTGTGTTTTTAAATGATTAATTTAAGGAATCGATCAGTGTAGCAGTTGAAAGTTTATTAAAAAGTTTTTTTCTCGTATTTTTCTAAATATCTTCAAACTTATCAATTTGAGACGTTTTGAATTTACAGTAAATTAAAAATCAGAAATGATCTTCAGAATATCATGATATTATTTCAATTCGCTTTGGCCTTTCAAAAGTTATAAAAAGTTCAACTGCTTACATACAAGCACACATATACACAAACACACACACACATAAACTCATGCATACAGACAATTGATGGGCTCGGGATAAGTACTCGATTTTTCTAAATTACCCCGTTTTACCAATAAAAAAATTTCTATTAGAAATTTGAAAGAAAGAGATTAAATATACTATCAAAAGAAATTCTTTTATCATCAAAATTTTGCCAAAAATTCAACCCTTGAAACCCCTCGTCTTAAAGAACAAACCAAGTAAATTTTGATATCAGTTTCTTCTTAATAAAATCCACACTTGTGCCGTTTTTAATAATTATGAAATTCATGCATTTGCAAGTTAAATACTCAATAAACACACAAAAGACTTCTCCTTCCCCCCGATATCAACGTTTATTATTTGTTCATTTTATTAAGACGACATCTGATACAAACTGACTTGACGCACTTCCAGTATTTAAAATACATCCAACTCGTCTGTGCTGGCATCAAAAACGAAACAGCGCACGAAAAAAAAGTTCAGTGGCTTAAAAATAAGTCAAATGACATCAATATTTATCATAATCATGATACTTTTAAGCCCAGAAAGCCCGAATACAACAGCAGATTAAACGTGTAGAATGAATGTCTGTGTCAAATACATGTTTTTTTTGGTGCGGCCGGTGCATTAAAAAAAGAAAAGAAAAAAATGTATAATAAACGGGCGTTTAAAAAAGTGTCGTGTCGTATCAAATCACTGCACAAAGACAAATTCTTTGGATTTAATGAAAACAAAAAGCAAAACTGAAACTAATAAAGTTTTTTTTTCGCCGCTTAATTTTCACAACTGTCTGCTTTAATCTGTTTATAAATAATTCTCTAAATGCTTTTTCTTTTTATTTTTTATTTTTATTTCTACTGCGGTCCCAAGAATAACAACCTGTACAAATGAAATGAAAAAAAAAAAAAAATTTAAAAATATCGTAATAAAAAGATGTCGTGTTGTATTTATTTAGACACAAATCTGGAAAAACTACAACACAAACAACAACAAAATTGTATCGCCACAAGAAACATAAAATGCAAAATATTTAATATTGAGTCTTTCTTTTCAAATCCGGTCAGGTAAATCCAACTCTTCATCAAAGTATTCAGGTTTTTAATTGTCTCCAGGCGGAAAAGAAGAAACGCGAACAGTGTGATCTTGAGGTAGACTGGGGCCCTTCTGTCTCCTCAATGAAGCCAGTGAATTACAGAACGGATTTTGGGTAATAAAGAAACCGGGAATTAAAGCTGATAGAGAAAAACTGCCAACGAAAGTTCCTTATCGTCCCAGCACTCATTTGATTCTCAGATAACATACGGTCAGAGGAGTGTCCTTGATATGACTCCACACCATTTCGAACGATTCGAAACTTCAACTTTAAATATTCTTTTAATAAGAAGAAGCACAGAGGCAACAGAGGGCACAGAGGGTAGAAAGGGCACAGATCGATGTACACTCGATTAGACTTTCATTTATGTCGGTACACTTTTCACGCACATCTTCTTGAATATATAAGTGACAGCGTAGGTCCTGCACGCCACAGCACACCAACAACATGACAACTTTGTGAAAGTGAAGAGAATTTGTATTTGTCTTGACTTTGCCTGGCATGAGCCAACCGATCTTGCCGAGATCCTATTTCTGAAGTTTTGGCCATGAGGCTGGAGACAGCGATGTTCATTACAAAGTTGTTGAACATCATGCCGAAAGTTGACCTTTTTTTAATTTTCCACTACAAAACTGTAAAATTTTCAAAAATCTGAGAGTTATTTGTTCTACCCCGCTTTGAATAAAATCGAGTTCTCATCAGATCTACGCGCGTTGGGTTCCTAAGAAGCTGCCCTGACTAATTATGAGAGTCCATCAGCATGCCTTTACATATGTGTGTGTGTGTGTGTGTGTGTGTGTATATGCATTTGTGTGTGTATTTATGTGTGTCTGTTTTGGATCCGCTTAGAACTTTTGGAACGGCTAAACCAATTAAACTAAACTGTTGTAGTTCTGAGGAGTGCTTCTGAATCTGTAAATTTCAATCATTCCAAATTTATGATTTCAAGAAAAGCGTTTTTCTTATAAAAACTTTTCAACGGCTGCACAGATCGATGCCACAAACTTATCAGATCTGTGCCTCGTTTCTGTAACTGAAGTGAGAACTTCTCGCATGGAAAAAATTATCGTTACTCTGTGAAAGACAGCATGAGTTGGAATATATTTCTTAATGCATTCAAAATTTTTTTTGGTTTCTTATAATAATAAATATATTATTCTGTGGATAAACCTACAATAAAAAGCATGACAACCATAATTATTTAGTTTTTCGATATGAGAACTTCTCACATCAGTTACAGAAACGAGGCACTGGATATTTAACAATCATGTCGGTCTCGTTGAATCGATTCGAGTTTGATTCTTCTATTCGTGAGATATCGTGAGCGAATGATTTCGAAGAAGTTAATTTATTTGAAAAACTCCGAAATTATATATCTGATCAGTTACTGTTCTGGATGCTTTTACACGGTAATAAAAAACTACATCAATCACTGCGTGGTAATCGGTTGATTTGAAAATTCAAATAATCATATTTTAGAACATATTTTTTGGAATTGTTGCTTAAACTCTTTAAATTTAACTTTGCTGATGCTGATTCTTTTTTCCCAACATGAAAATCATATTTTTGGTTGAAGAGTTCAAGAGCATAGAAAAGCACAAGAATCGGGTTACGCTAGATATACGTTTAAAATTTGCTACAGAGATGCCCTTGGGGATCGACAGATTTCCAAATATTATTCTTGAGCTAGAACTCAAGTGTTAACCACGACATATAAACTGCACTGAACTAAAAAATGGGGGGGGAGGGAGAGCGGCGTGGAACTCCAACAGCCCCTTCAAATGCAACAAGACCCATGGAAGGACAATGTTCCACGAAGATTGAGGAGAATTGAGGATTGGAAAAAACCCTGGAACTAGTGTACCGCCTCTGCGGTGTTCTACTTCATAAAAGACAAACTAGAAATTTACAATTATATCCAGCAGTAGATCCTCTCTCATTTATTTCTAAGATTTTGTTTAAATTTTCATGATAGTTTTGTCCTGTAAATATTTTTTTATATACAGCCTTTTGCATATTTGGTGACGATATACAATATTAACAACTAAACACTTGAAGAAACTATTATAAATTTATTTGATTGTCTGTGCTTCTATAAGTGGTTTGATTTTTGTGGTGGACTCGCTGAGCGAAAAAAAAATATCGTTGCGGGTCATGATTTTAATTTTCATTATTCATAATACCCCCGTCCTTCGTGTTGAATTTAAGGCCGTAACGTCAATGTTTGATCGACTGACTGTCGGTTAAGTTTGTATAACTTTTTTTTTTTTTTTAAATTTGATTTTAGTTGTGGTTTATCAACTGGTTTTAAGTACGTTTTCAAGTGCGGGACAGTCACGCGCTTGAATGGTCTGCTGTTTGTTAATTTGTTTTTGATAATTTTTATTTAGGTTCTTTTTTCTTACCTCAACAGACATGTCGCAGATTCGGTTCGGAAGGGGTTTGAAATATATTCCATTCCATGCGAATATATTTGAGATGATTCAGATGGCGGTATTTTGAGGAATCGGAAAGTAAAATATTTATCACGTTTTTCACGTTTTTTATGTTAATGATTTGTCAATGTTATCAAGTTGTTGCAATCTCAAAGCAAAAGTCAGAGTTATATAACAGTTTATATAACAGTTATAACAGATTTATTAGCTATTATTGAATGAATATATAAGCGTTGCTACAAATAAGAAACAGTCCGATTTCGCATAAATCAATTTTGTTTTCTTTCAAAATGTTTTCGGAAAGAATTATAAAAATTCCAAAAAATACGTTTTACATATTTTTATCAAATTTTTTGTGATATAAATTAATTTGAGACTTTATTTATTTACTGATAAAAATTGTTTTAAGGATTGATATACCCTGATAGAGAAGCACAAATTAATGATTTCACTCATGATTACATTCCGAAAAAATTTTCTAGAGAACGAAATTGCGGGATTAAATACTTTTCCGAACGGAATTGTACTCTCTGACGCGGGATTTGGTTTATAGAATCTCCTTTTCTGCCATTTTTTCATAGAAAAATTTAAAACTTTTACTAGGTAAAATAACATTTAAATTTTGTTTCAATTTAAATTCGTATTAAAACACTTTTATTTTATTTACAACCACCAGCAGTGGAATATAAACTGTCACATTAAGTTCAATTTGGATAGATTAACGACATGTTCTGTTCTGGAATATATTCAACATTTTCTACCTTTATTTTTAAAGTAGAAATTTGGAGGAGTTTTAAAACAAAAATTATATTTCGCAAGAGATGTTCTACTAGTTTCTCATAAATTCTTTATTTCAAAATAACAGAATGTTGCCTTATTCTACTGAAAAGTGTAAAAAAGTTTGCACTATTTTCAAGAATAGAAATCAGCATATATTTTCGAAAAGTATTTCTTAATTCAGAAAGACATGATGGATATTCCAAAGCACCAGGGTAAAGTCAGCTCCAGTTTTAAATTTAAAACCTAAAGACGTTTAGTTTTCGTTATAGAGAATTATTAAAATTAAATAAACAAATTATTTTCACCCCAAACATTTTAAAATTTGTACGACAAATTATTATTTTTATGTAAATAACTGATAACTCCGTTGTGTGAAAAGTTTTTTCTATTTAAGCTGCCATCTTTTCCGCATCTGCACCTGTCGCAACAGCAACAGGGAAATCTATGACTTTTTATCGAAATACTAGGCCGATATTCCACTGATTTCTTCTCCATAAATTTCTTTTTCTCTTTGAAAGTGAATTCTACGTTTTATAGCCAAAAGTATCGCAACATAAATTGTGTAGTTAATTAAATGCGATTAGTTATGAAATAGAAGTGTTAATTTTAAATTGAGACACTAAAATTGTTCGTTTATTTCTTCCATTAATTCCACTAATTTCCATCAATAACATCAAACTTTATTTTTAAATATTTTTATCTAGCGTGAAGTTTTAAGAAAAATTATGTGACACATTTCTCATAATTTCATTAGTAACGTTTCGGCAGCGTGCTGTTTCTATTATAGGAAAAAAAACTAAGATTTTGAAACACTCATATCGTCGGCTGAAAGTACAAACCTGCTAAACTCACTTGCGCCAAATTTCGCAAGACACAGAAATAACTTTTGAAATTTTTTACTCGTAGTTTTAGAAATTAAATCATAATATAAGTTTTCCCAAATTGTTCAGATTCAAATTAAAGTACATTTTTCAGCCTGCCAATGCTGCATCTCTTTCCCTTTCTCTTCCAGAAAGCAGTGAAATTTATTGATTTTTATCAAAAGTAAACTTGGCCCGTTTTCTTTCTAAGCCGAGAACGACTTTATGGGCTTGTCAGTATTCAGCTGAGCACATGATTTTTATATATTAAATTAAAAAAAAAACATATTTTAAGAGTACATAAAAACTTGTTTGTGTTTTTAATACAATTTTTTCACAAATTAAAAAAGCCTAGAAATTGTTTGGTTATTTTACAAATCGTATGATAATTAAAGCAAATTTTTTTAGATCTCTTAAATTTGTTGTTTCTTGTCAATATGAAGTTCAAAAGTGTTAAGCTCTGAATATATTTCAGTGAACATCAGAAATGTCCAGAGGATCTTTTTAAAATTATTAACTACAGAAACATTTAGGCATGTCACACATTCTGATCTGAATGGTTGGGATTCTGTATTTGAAATTGCGATCGATTTTGCTTGAGGATCAATAGATTCCGAAAGAGTTTGTTTTTATATAAAAAATTTAAAATCTCTGTTTCTTCAATAGAGTAGACCAGTGTTGTTTATGACAAAAGACGAAAACACAGTTATTAAATAAAAACAGATCATAAAAGTAATAAAATATATATATGGAAAACGGTTGACTCTAAAGGCCTTCCCTGTAACTTCCCGCTAATTCTAAACGCGAATCTATCGTAACCATCGGTTTGTTACAGTTCTCGTACGCTTTTTCATAATAAAACTGGTGCAGAGTAATTGTTATCATATTCAACTGAAGCCACTTAAAAAGTGATATTAAATTGAAAACTGCATGTGAGTACTGGCGATGAAAGTGTAGCGGCTTTCGAAAACAACTCTGCTGCTCTGATATGCACGTTGAATACATAAAACTGAAGTTGACTTTCCTTTGTGCTTTGAAATATCTATCGGTCTTTCTGAATTAAAAACACTTTACGAACCATTAGCCTACGAAATTATATAGAAAAACAGATCATATTTGATCGTATTTTTTTTCAATTAACAGTTTAACTACTTCCGAACAAGAAGTGTAAGTTTGTGTGGAAATGCCCATCTGCATGTTGATAATAATTAAAATAGTTTCAATGCAAAAGTTTTATATAAAATATTTTCTAAAATTTCAAATCTTTAATATTTTATTTCTTAATAATTTTGAGGTTTATTTTTTATTCTTCATTTCAAACCATTAAAATATTTATTTCTTTCCTTAAATTGCTTTTTATGTGCGAATTAGCGGAGTGTTAATTTAAATCATTTGACAAACATTATTTTCGATAAATTGTTGTTGACACTATTTTTGAATGCAGCAAATCACTCCACTTAAAAAAGTGCTAATTGGCTTATGAAATTTAAGAAAAAGTGTACAAATAAAATCTATAAAATATAATGAATTGCATAAATAAAACTTTTTTAGAGGCTTTTACGGTTTTTGTGGCAAAAGTGTTAATTAAATGTTATTAAAATATTTATAAAATGTAACGGGTGTTTCTTTAGCTGCATGAGAGCTATTGAGTAGGTTGAAGCCCAGAGGCAAGTAATGGCTGAGTCATTTATAAGTTATATCATATATCCTATATGTATGAACGGGGGCAGCGCCAACAGGGTTAAAGTTAACCCTGACAAGACGCAGTGTTATGTATTCATTGATGCCATTGATTGCCTTCTTAAGGTCCCATCTGATGCAAGAATTTGTCAAAATTAAGAGCATTCTAATCAACGGTCGGGGGACATATAACGGACATCATAAATATAAAATAAAAATCATAAAATTATCTCTCAAATTATAATAAGAAGATATTCATTCCGACAATACTTGTAAATGCTCCTGCTGCCAAAACAATACCCGATTGTAATAAATAAAGCGCTCACGAAGGAAAGTGGTTGCGGTTCAAGGCGTGTGAAGTTATTCTCTTTTAAAATTATGTAACTTCACAACATGTCTTGTTCTTCTGGTTTTCTAGAAAACAAAAGTTTGCTTTTGCAGAAATAAAATCGTGAGTGTTTGTGTGAATGAACACATTTTCGTTGATGCGGTTGATAATTTTCTATCATCTATTCGATCTAACTTAATTTTTTTTATAATTAAATGAGGCGCACGTTATTAAAAAATCTGTTCTGTTGAAACTGCCTTCTTTAACATAAAAACTTCTTTTGATAAATAAAATTGTTTATTTCTTGCGTATGACGAAACAAATATTCAAGTTGATCAAAGATATTCGATTTTATTGGTATTATTTTGATAAAAAAAATATATCCGCGATGAGTGCCAAAATCACTGAGTTTCGACTAAAAGCAACAGCTTTAAAGGAACGTTTAGCGCTGCTCAAAGACAATTCGAATAAGTTCTTGCACTTGGGAATAATCCCCTGACTGTTGGTTCTATTAAAAACAAAAGAAACTAATTAACAAAATGTAGGCTACGATTGACTTTCAAGGACATCCCTGTAACTTCCGACTAAATATAACAGCTCTTCGATCTATAATACTATTATTTTCATTTTTAAATTAACCGGTTCCCTCGTTAAAAGCGGTGATTGATGTAGTTTTTGATTACATTTTAACAGAATCGAGGATATTAATGGATCTGTGCCTCGTTTCTGTAACTGCTGTGAGAAGCTCTCACATCGAAAAACTAAATAATTATGGTTGTCATGCTTTTTATTGTAGGGTTATTCATAGAATAACATTTTTATTATTATAAAAAACCCACAAAATTTTAAATGCATTAAGAAATATGTTCTGACTCATGCTGTGTTTCACAGAGTGACGACAATTTTTTCGATGCGAGAAGTTCTCACTTCAGTTACAGAAACGAGGCACTGGTTTTAGTATTATTCTATGCCTTTGAGCTCTTCGAGATAAAACATGATTATTTCAATTGTAAAATTAACCGATTCCCACGTTAAAAACGGTGATTGAGGGAGTTTTCGATTACTGAATAAGAGAATCCAGGACACTCACTGATCACGTATATAAATTCGGAGTTTTCCTCAAATAGATCACTTTTCGAATTTTTTTTTTTCGTTCACGACATATCAGGAATGGATATACCGATTTGCGGTGATCATCGTGGTTTTTAAATGTCAAAAACTCGTCAGTTTGTGGAATCGATTGCTGAAGCTGCTGAAAAGTTATTCAAAATACATCATTATGAAGTATCTTTAAGTCTACCGATTTGAATAGTTTCAAATTTGCTGGAAATCTATTCTCAAAAAAGCTTTTCTTTAGATTTTTATCAAAGAATAGGGAGCACTAACTGATCAGATATATAATTTCGGAGTTTTCCAAGCAAATTACTTTTTTCGAATTTTTCGTTTGCGATATCTTGTGAATGGATCATCTGATTTTGAACTGATTCACGGTAATTGACGAAGTATTAAAATGGCAAGAGCTGATGAGTTTGTCGAGTCGATCTTTGGAGCCCTTGAAAAGTTGTTCTAAAAAAGCCGCTTTCAAAAATAATTGTTTAATGTTTTTTTTCTTTAATATACTGAAGTCTTCCAGATCGAATCGGCTTAAATTCACATAAAGTCTAAGTTCAGAAATGTTCTTCTTTGATATGGTTCGGATCAGCCATTCAAAAGTTATAAGCGGTTCATATACTATGACACGCATTCCCACAAACACACATGCAACCACATATATACAGACATGGGGACAGGCTCTCAAAACTTAGAGATCTGATGAGAAGTAGGTTCCTTTTAAAACAGACTGAAACCAATAACTTTCAGATTTTTGAAAATTTTTAATTTTTTTGCGGGAAGTTAATAAAAACAAAAATATTCTCCTAATTTTATTCCTTGTGGCCTTTTCTTCTTTGAACTTTCACTAGAGTCCACACAATGCAAGTCTTGTGATTTAAGATAATTTTTAAACGCTTTTTATTAGCTTTAGTTTAAGGTTTGTTTGCATCCAATTATTGTATTGTGCTGCCAGGCTTATCATAAATATTAATAATAATGTTGCTCATAAGTTACATTTTACTAGTACAAGTTTGTTAGTGTGTTTCTTGTTCTCATCTTCTTATAATACGTAAGTATTTTGACACGTTTTTAAAGCTTTTTAATTTCAAAAATAAATATGATTTTAAGATAATTGAACTGAAGTAAAAAAGTAAAAATTAATTTGAAAAATTTATTAAGACAACAATGAAGCGAAATAAAAGTGTTGTTGTGGAAAAAAGTGTGGGCCGTTTTTACCCTATTTCTCGTATGACAAACGCCAGACACTTTTTACCACAATAATACGGTATTTTGGTTTTTTATTGTTTTAAACTGATTTCAAAATTTGTTCTTAACTTTTTGGTTCGATTTTAAAATGTTTCTTTTCAATATATTTATTTTATACGGGGTTTGACACTAGTGTTTTGGTGTATACACACCAGAGAACGAAATAGTGTACCTTTTTAGCCTTTGTGTACCCAAGTTTACATTCACGACATCAAAAAAAAAAAAGAAAAAACCCACTGAAAAATGTATAAATGTCACACTTTATACACTAATACATCTTGAGTGTACAGGACTGTGCATTGAAGACATTGAATTCACTTTAGGTACGTATACACACTTGCGGCGATGTTAACATTTATATTTGATTTTGCTTCTTCACAAAATTAGTGTGTGTGTGTGCGCAGTAGAGAGAGTAATACCCCTGTGTTTGTTTGCAAAAGCATGAACAGGAGATGTACACAAGTACAAGCAGAAGGTGTACACAACGAAAGATGTACACAACAAAAGAAAGGAAATGTCTATAATGTATTGAGGGTGTACATTGTACTGAAGGTGTACATTAAATTTTCTTGTACATTATTCAGCTTGTCAATAAGACTTGAATTGTCTAAAAATTTCTAAAAATGTTTAAAGGAAATGCTTTGGGGACATTTCAAGACACATCTTGTGTGTGACACGTATGAGCATTTCCTTCAAACACTTTGGCTCACACACATCTGAAATATTTTTATTTTAAATAAATCATTTAACAGAAACATGTTGATAACAAATTATTTCATAAAATATCGAATGAGTAAAAAGAAAAGAAAAGAAATTAATATTACGGCAGTCATGCATCTACCACGTATTAGGGGGGGACGTGCCAGTACGTTTCTTTCCCACTGTATGCGAATGTCAGTTGAATGTGAAAAAGTGTGTTTTAAATAAAAAGCAATAAAATGTTAGTTAACACTTTTTATTTCAGTCATCTTGTTAGCATCCAGCTGCGTCTGAGTTGTTATTTTATTATTTGTTGCCTTAATTGTCATTGTATTTAGAATAATTTTCAATATCTGTAGGAATTCCAGTGTGCATGTGTGTGTGTGTGTGTGTGTGTAATTATCATCACCTGTGGCTTTAATGACATTATCATGAACGGTGCGGTACGTTAACAGAAATCCATTTCGTTATGTGACTTTTATTTGGGCAAATGATGCTAATCAAGTGTGATTTTGTGGCGATGTTGTCTTATGACTCTTTTGATGAATTTCAAATAATATTTATTTAACTAATTTTCAAGGTTTAAATTCTGTACACTAGAATAATCTAAAAGGCACAAGTCAAGGGAATTTTACATTTAATATTTTTCTAAATTTTGGCTGCTGTTGTCACACACGATTTTTTCATTTATCAATTTTCTTTCTTTATTACTTGTCTTAATGTAACCAAAATTACAAAAATATTTAGTTGTTGAGTGGCTTCTGTACACATTTTATTTATTTATTTATTTTGGCTATAAAACTTCCGATGTATTTTGGGACAGACGACTTCAAAAGCCATGACAATATGCGTTAAGTCTTGGCCAGTCAAATCAGATTAATACTTAACAATTTGAAAAATTAGATTTTTATTGAACTTTAATCTAGTTTTAATTTAAAAATTAAGACAATATCTTGTTAGAAATTTTTATTGGCAACAATAAAAGTGTTCATGTAACCCCCGCAGAGGTTAAAGAAACCTCTGTTGAGTGCGAGAGTGTGAGGCAACTTGAAAGTCCTTAATCACTTTGGCGTGACGACATACTTTTCAAGAACCGTTATATTGTACATAAGAATTGAAACCTTTTCTTCAGAACCATCTGAATAACCCACTTAATGGGCAAAAGTTTATTGTTGCATGTAGCAAAACATTTAATATGAAGTATGATGGAGTTTTCGAAAGGCTTTAACTTTAACAGAGAAAGAAAATCAATCTTATTCATTCAATATGTCCTCATGTCACATGTTACGAAATGAAGAAAGAAACGAAAAAGAAAGAAAAATATTTAGACGACAGTCATGGCTCGTGTGTGAGTGTGCGTTTGAACTGAATAAACTTGGGACATGATTTTTTTTTGCAATCTGTGCCTACTGGTGTCAGTTTGATGCCTGTTATTTGTTGCACAAACACTGACATTTTGCAAAAGAGTTGCCAACAGTTTGTGTTGTTGTTTGTTAAAATTATGAAGGAAATATTGACTGTGTTCCGTCATAAAAGTCTGCAGATTTTGTGGAATTAATTTCTTATGCCTGCAATTTCAATTACAAATCGAACGCAAGTTACCGCACTTGTCTCTGAGAGGAACGCTGCTCCACTGTCTGACATCGTCTTGAAAAGCGTGTCCTTCAATTATCTCCTCAATTACTCTGTATCGCAAATAAGAAAGACCCCTCCTGAAAAATCATCAGATATCAGAATATGCCACGACTTAGATTGGAACTATATATTGACCAGCTAACAACGACTTCATACGATTTCAAAAGTTAGTATTTGGTTTATTGCATTTTCACTTGAAGTTAAGACGAAACCAAAGACGATATATGCTGCCTGTCCCCCGATAAATCTATATAAATCGCTTTGTCGCGCAACTACATTTTAAAAGGAAATAAAAATTCCAAAATTTCGCTCTTATTTCCTGTATAATTAAAAAAGAAAATTCTTTAATTAATTATTAATTATTTAACGATTCGAGTCTCATCGTAGGAGAAGCAGTTGAAAAGCATTCGAACAAAAATAGTCTTTTGGTTCTAGGAAATTATATAGTTCGACAAAATGCTATTGAGCGTTTTCTTAGAGTGTCACAAGTTTGAGTGGACATCACTGCTTTATTGGAGCACCCATTTAACAGCTCTTAGTTGCTTTTTGTTTAGCTCGCTTTGAAATTTCATTATGCAGCGACTTACGCCAGAGCAACGAGTGCAAATTGTTGAGATTTTTAATCAAAATAATTGTTCTCTTCGTCAAACTCATCCATTAAAAATTTTTGTTTTCCGATGAAGTCCATTTCTAGTAGAATGGCCACGTAAATAAGCAGAGTTGTTGCATTTGGGGTGAGGAGAATCCACAAGCTTCAGTCGAAACACCATCACGTCTGCAGCAAGTTACTGTTAAGAGCGATTTATGGCCTGGAGGAGTCTTTAGTCCACATGTTTTCCAATAACCACGATAATCAAATTGTTACTGTCAATGGTGAACACAATAGGAATACGATTCAAATTTTATTCGTGCCTTAATTACGTGGCATTTATGTCGCTGTTATGTAGTTCCAACAGGATGGAGTCACAGACTACACAGCGGGCGCTACAATTTATTTACTCAAAGAAACTTTTGATGTAAAAATAATTTCATGGAAATTCTCACTTAGTTGGCCACCAAGTTCGTGTAATTTAAGCCCAGTGAATTATTTTCTTTGGGTTTATGTTAAGTCTCTTGTCTACGGCGACACTGACCACTGACAAGTGAATATCTGGATATCAGCATTCGAAAAGTTATCGGCGTAGTATGGCCATAAATACTGGCAAGAGTTGTTGAAAATTGGTGTTCCTGATGTCGTCTTCTACGCGCCAGCCGTGGCGGCTACATGGCAGAAATCAAATTTAAATATTAATTTCCCAAAATTTTCTTTTAAATAAAGTCCGTTTCATTGATATTAAAAATATATCTCCTTGTTGTATTGCGATTTAAGCTTGTGTCATCCGAAAAAAACACCCATTTTGTTAACGTCCTGATCGCCGAATTCACAACTGATAACATTGAAAACAATAAAACTTTCAAGTCGGTGCCTTCTAATGACAGTTTGCGACATCGCCGAACAGGCAGCTAATTTATATTGCTTTTTGTAATATTTAATTCTGGTTACCCTGTCACAACTATTACATACTCGCACATACACATGCACACATGCAATTGTGGAGTGTAAAATCTTTCATTTCCACAAAAAAATTGTAATAAAAATATTTGAAAATAAGTAAAATAAAACATAAAAAAAATATTTTAGTTGCCATTTTTCTTATTTTAATTTTTTTTCATTTCAACTTGACTGACGTGCAAAATGATGTCGTGTTGTTTTGTCGTCATATTTTTTTCTACCAGCAGTTGTTGCTGTAATTGCGATTTGTTGATGTGTTTGTATGTGCAAATAAAATATGTCTATCGGTGCATGTTTGTATGGAAGTTTTAATGAATAACTGCAACGGGTTATCCGTTTGGAGGTATTGAAACGGGTGGTCTGGCAAGGTTGTCAGCTGTTGCATATGTAACTGTCATTAGAAGTGTATTTATTTGGCGAATGGTTGGCCATTAACGCATATGACTCGTTTAACATTTTACACGTGTGCGACCTTTTTAGTATTACGGAGTTATTATGGTCATCACAGTGGGTCTACGGTGCAAGCAATTTGCAAGATTATAAGCAATTTAAGAGTCTCAAAATTTTACGGATGTGTTTAGGACTGTGTATCACCGCAGCGCGTGCCCTGCCGAAGATATTGTTAATGTTGCTGAAGGTTCCATAAATTTGTGGACGATAATGCATTACGGCTCTTATAAACAGACACAAAACACTTTTAATTAATAAGGCCTTTAAAATCGACTTCATAAAAATTTCGGACGATATAAAACAAATAAAACGAACGATGGCTGAATATCAGCTGCTAAAATAGCCTACGACATATTTTCTACCATCGGATTAACCGTCTAGACACAGAAGAATGTTTTCCCATTTTTCCATTAAATTCCGCTAAAGAGTCATACGAAATTTTAAACAAAGAGTTTTTCATTTATATATTTTATATATTTTAAATTCTACAGGCCAAAGTTTTTAAAATGATTTATAAATATTACAAGAAACAAAGGAAAATCAACTTCAATATCAGTTTCATCATTCAACGCAGAGCAGAACACCTGTACTCTCGAAGGGCAAAACTCTTTCATCTGTTTCAAAATGTTAAACAAACAATTCCAGATCTTTAAGTCTTGTATGTTTTATGGGAATTTTCATCAACGATTGACATTAAAAAAAAAAAAATTTAAAAGTCCAGGTCTGTTTGCTTAATCCGGGTGCTTAAGGCAAATAATTAAAGAGCCGTTAGCGGATTAAGCTAATCCGTTTATTGCATCATCGTCGCTGTTGTGTGTGTGTAACGCTGCTCAAATTTATCAAGAACTGAGTGTCCTTTTTGTGTAAAAACAAAAACAAATATTTAGTTAATATTTGCGTTACTCTTTCAATTTAAAAACGTGTATTTGACAGTTTCTTAAATTTGTTTTATTAAAAATGTTATCAACAATTGTAATGAAGCATTGAAATGAATTTATTTTTGTTGTGTTTATTAAATATGATAAAATATTTTCGATTACAATATATTGAAGAGAAAATTGTGTATAAGAATTATTATTATTATATCTTTCTGAACTGAAAATACTAATTGAACAATTAGCGAATCATAATTGAATTTAAAATTTTCTTCTCTTTTGAGTCGCGCTAATCCATGACCTTGAAAATATGTATTTTATTCCTAATAGATCCAAGATCTGCTCTGTTTGTCAATTAATTTCCTTGTCTTTCCCGCAAATTAAAAAAATAATGAGTCTTTTTTATAGAGTTACACAATTTTAAATCATAATAAAACAAGGAAATATAATTTCAATATCAACGAAACGGGCTTAAGTTGAAAGGAAATTTTATGAAAATAATCTCTAAATATGATTTCTGTCATGTGGCCGCCACGACTGGTGCATAGAAGGCGCAATCTGTAATACCGATTTTTAACAACTTTTCGCAGCAGCTGCGGCCGTATTTCGCCGATAACTCTTCGAATGTTGATTTTTAGGTATTCAATTGTTTGTTTGTTATCGACGTAGACAATTGATTTAACATAACCTTAAAGAAAATAATTCAATGGGTTAAATCCCACGATCATGGTGGCGAATGAACTGGGCCATTACGTGAAATTAATTTTTCATCAAAAGTTTCTTTGTGTAAATAAATTGTAGCGGCCGCTGTGTGGCAGATGGTTCCGTCCTGTTGGAACCGCATAACAGCGAGATTAATGCCACTTAATTAAGGCACACAAAAAAAAACTCGAACCGTGTTCTTATTTTATTCATCATTGACAGTCACATTCTGACCATCATGGTTATTGGAAAAAATGTGGACTTAAGACTCCTCCAGCCCATAAACCGCTCTAAACAGAAATTTTCTCTAAATGTGATGGTGTTTCGACAAAAGCTTGTGGATTCTTCTGAATGCAAATGCGAAAATTCTGCTTATTTACGTACCCATTCAATCAGAAAGGGGCTTCTTTGGAAAACGGAAATTTTGAATGGAGGAGTTTGACGAGTAGAACAATTATTTTGATTAAAAGTTTCAACAATTTGCACGCGTTAATCTGGTGTAAGTCGCCTTATAATAAAATTTCAAAAGAAACTAGACAAAAAGGAACCATCAGCTATTAAATGGGTGCTCAAATAAAGCAGAGATTTGTGATTCCAAAAAAAAAAAACACGCTGTAATAAGTTAAAAGCTTTTGGAACGCGTTACTTCGCTTTTTGGAGACACAAAGTGGGGCACCTCAATCGTGCGATTCAAATTTTTTATAATATATTTTTTGAGTCTGCGCGCATGCGTATAAATTTCAGACCGCAAATTAACTATCGTTCAGATATCGGCCGAAATATCTGAGAATGTTGTTGAAATCGGCAACAAAGGGAACGATCATTATATAAGAATATTTTATATAACTTTATTATTGACACCACTGATTGGTTAACCCGCTATAATTGCAAATGTTTTACTTCTACTCAATTGACTGTCATTAAATGCGATGGCATATATAATTTTCATCGCTCGCAGTTGCTGTTTTCTTTGAGGCATTCGTTCTATTGGTGCTGCCATTTCATATGACAAAGATGTCGAGGTTGGATCCTAAAGTTTTTCGTTTCTTTTCTCTCCCAACATTAAATCGTTTATTTCATTATAAAGTTTGATTAGACTTTTTTTCATTAATACCAACGACGGCTTCTTCTTTTTTTTTGTGATTCTATAGACGTTTTGTGGATTGTGTCGTTGTTCATGTTGTTCAACAAAATAAATTTATTATTGTTGCCTGTTGTTGTTGTTGCTGTAGTTGGTTATTGTTGCAGTTTAAGAGTTGTGAAAAGTCAACTCTTTAACAAAATTGTTGTCGTGTTGAAGAAAATTTATTTTTCATGTCAACTTCATTTTATATAAACATCCATATCGAGTCGATTTCAACGTTACAACGAATGCGAGAGCGAGTGTTTGTAATGAAATTGTGGACATACAACGATTTGATGTCAAACGTTGTGTTCTGCTGACGAGTGTGTTTTGAAATTGAAAACTTTCGTAATTTTTCTATAATTTAGTTAAGTTTATTTCTTATTCCTTTTTGTTTTTGTAAACGTTTCCAACATGACATTGACGTGAGTACTTTAAGTTATGTTTTGCTCAGTCGTATGCACATCATGTTAATCATCATTTTGTTAGAAGTCGGACTCAAGCCAAACAACTCGGCGTCCATAATATTATGGCACAACGTGATCATCATAATAGCAAACAAAAGATTTATGAATTAAATAACATGAATCTGCGCAAAAAGATGCTCGAACAAGGCCGTTGTTTATTATCAAACAAAAATAAAAATTTTTGCGAACAGATTGTTGATTTCGGGAATGAGATAATTAATAAAGGCAGCAGATTTTCAATGTCACAGAGTTAATTTTAGAAAAAAAATATATATATATATAACTTGAAAACAGCTTCTATTCCAAGAACTTTCTTCAATTCGATCACTAGTTTTTATAATTTTAATAAAACGAATGAAGTGGTCTTTGGCTTATTTGGCAAGAATACAAAATTATTTATAACAACAACTGCACGAGTCTTAACGCCCAAACAGCTCTGCTATTTTACACGTCAACAAATTAATGCCATTGATTGACATTGAACTTGAATCTTTTCACTTTCAATTTTGATTAAGAACAAAAAAATTAACATCAAACAATTTATATGAATAATTATAATTGAGTTTTGTTTGTATTGAAAAATGTTTTATAGAAAACATGTTAATAGGACAACACGGAAACGAAAAGGTCTTAAAGAAGTCTATCTAAATGGTTGAAACCACAAACAATGACGCTAAAGAACGGCAAGAAGAAAACAGATTTACACTTTTTTACAAACTCACCGTAAACAGTTTCGATGTTGTGAAACGAGGAGGAGCAACGTGGCTGGGAAAATATTTTACTTGTTATTAAATTGTAAAATAATATACAACAGTTTTGTAAGAGCCTCAACAGACATGCCGTCCGTGTTGACCTTCTCTTCTTTTTTATTTTTTTCACATTAACAATTATAAATTATTTATTGAAACATTTTTGTTGTAGCTTTTGTTTAATGATAAATCGTGTGATGAGTGATTTGTTGTTAAAATATTTTCAATTATTTTTTTATGTTTTTAATTTTTTAAGGTTAATTTTTTTTTCGACAAAATTCCATAAATAAAAAATTATATCTCATGAAATAATTCTAAAATTTAACATGAAGTGTATGTTATTGAATATAAAATTCATGACCTTGCAAATCGGTGTCTTGATTTCTGTAAGTCATGTGAGAATTTCGGTCATAGAGCAGTTAAGTCTCTTTCAGTAAATTAAATTTAAGATTAAGTGAGCGAAAATAATTAATTATTAAATAAATTACATTGTTGTTGTAATTAAATTTTTCTTTAGTTAAAGAATTAATAAAATATTGTGTTAGAAATCCTTTAAAATGCTTCAAATCCTGCCAAAAAGGATCGTAGTTTCATATATTAACCGCTTAATTTATAAAAACGAAATTTGATTCATAACAGCCTGATAAAAATCGTTTTATTAGCCTGTTATAACACAAGAATACGTGGCAAACGTTTAAACCTAAAGGTCGTCCTGCTAATTTTAACCGCAGAGTTGTCGTAACCCGTGTTTCGTTTGTGTAACTGAAGAGGGAACTTCTCGCATCGAAAAACTAAATTATGGTTGTCATGCTCTTTATTGTAGGGTTATCCATAGAATAATATATTTACTATTATAAAAAACCAAAAAGAATTTTGAATGCATTAAGAAATATATTCTGACTCATTCTGTGTTTCACAGAGTGACGACAATTTTTTCTCACTTAAATTACAGAAACGAGGCACTGGTTTTTTTGTGCTTTTCTCTGCTCTTGAGTAAAACGATCAGTAACATTAACTGATCAGATATATAACAACGGAATTTAATAAAAAAATCTATTTTTCAAACTTATTTCGTTTACGATATCTCATAAGATTGTGTCTTAGATTAACGTCGGCTCCTACCATTAAGGCCTATTCGATGGCGGTCCTAACACCAAGTGAAATTAATGTTCACCACTACACCTGTCGCCCTCAGGGGAATCTGAGTGTCCCTCGAGGACACACAGGTTGCAATCTTAATCATTTAGTATCGCCATATATACCAACTTCATACACCTTGCTAAGGTGTTCGGGCATATCTTAAACCCTTGTTAACATTTTGTTAACATCTGCTGATTCGCAGGAGCCCATAGAGGCTGCCATCAGCTGGGTCAATGTCCAGCATAATACATCTGCCGGAACATGAACCCTCTTCTGACATCTCTACCAGAGACTCTTGGTATAAAACCACAGCTACCACCTGGACTCATGAAGAGACCTCAACCAAACATCTGGCCACAGAATTAACTGAAGTCTCATCTGTGGGCCTCAACCAGATCCCGTGGTACCAGTGTAAGGAAACTGGTTACCCCTCGCAGGTCAAATCAATGTAGGTTTGCCACCTACTATTGATTTTTGATCCATTATATGACGGGACCCAGATATTCTTCTACCTGATTTTCTTATATTTTCCCCAGAAAGCACTGCAACAAGGCAATATGACTAACCAAGTTGCCTATTGTGCCCCCCGGGGAGATATCTCATAAATAGATTAACCGATTTTGCCCCGATTTGCAGTGGAAAATGGGGTAATTAGTGCGACCTTATTACTTTTTGGAATCGATCGAACGGACCGTTTAAAGGTTATTAAAAGAAAAAAAACTTTAAAAATGCTTTCCTTTCAGTTCGAATCGTTTCACAGGAAGTTTAAGACCAGTAGAGTTCTTTAGAACGCCATCAGTTTAGCAGAAATTGGTCATGCCGTTCCAAAGTTACAAGCGGCTCACATACTTAAACACTAGAGTTGGGTCCAACTTCTTCAGACGCTCAGTTTTGCCAAAGACTTCTGATCAAACCCATTTAAATTATTTTCAGCTGAAATTATTTTTAAAACTTGTCCTTCGATTTCAAGAAGAGTAAGTAACCTTGAGGTACAAATGTGTATAGTAGCCATGCAGGGTTAAGAAGCAGTTTCTGCTTATAAAAATCTAAATTTTTCAATCTTTTTATCAATTTTTATGACACTGTGGGGTCATTTAATTAAGACGGCTTAAGATCAAAAGGCCACATTTTGGTTTTAATGATTTTTTTCTCTTGTTTGGTAATTTCTTTTTTATTTAGCCGGGAGCACACAAATTGTAGTTTGTACAAGTTGGTGTCTAAGATTTCTTGTAACAACCAGCATACATGCGATTTCATTAAAGTTTGTCAGTTTTTTTCTTATGCCATCTTTAAGTCTTTCAATTTTGTGTTAAAGTATAATTTTTTTTAATTTTTTTTTGGTAGAGTCTCACCAAAATATTGAAATGACTAGACAAGCGGACAGCAGCCAGCAACAAAAAAAAAGCTATAATCAAATAAAACATGAAATGATTATAAACATTTAAGGCTCTAAATTGCTTCAGTTGCTTTTTAATGGTCTTAAAAAAATTATAATAAAAAAAACAGCAGAGTACAACAAATTGAAGAAACAGAGCATAGAAAGCCACCAACAAAATCAAGAGATTTGTGTTAAAAGCCATTAAAAGCTGGTATTGATAACATCTGAAATCCGCAGCCCCAACTCTGTTAACTCCGTTGAGTACAAATTTTTATTAGATGATATAAAACTTGTTAATGTCTCATATTCAGTTGACAACTATTCATGTCATTTACGTCGAACAACAAAAACTTTTTTGATTAAAATATAAAAAAACTTAATATTTTATAACTCAACATTTCGCTTTTATTGTCTTGATGGTGTTGTAAGACTGTTAAGAAGAAATTCAGGCGGCTAAAGGAGAAATAAAAATCGAAATTTTCATAAATTATGATGCTGTCGTTAATAAAATTAGATTTTAAATCTATTGAAATGCTTCTTTTTATAAAAAAAAAACTATTCTACGGTAGTAGACAATTTTATTACGAATGCGGGATGTTTTATTATTCAAAAATATTCTTAATTTTCTTAAATATATTTCATTTGTTCTTGTCCATTTAACTGAATCATTCTTTTCTTTTCTTTTTGCAGGTAAATCTTTTGGAAGTTTTGTCATCATTAAAGAGGTATTAAAAATAACATGTCACACTGTAAATGACGTAAGAAAAAAAGTAACTGAAAATATATATATATTTAGCTGGCCTATAAAATTAAATCATCAGCAACATTAAGGAATCGTAATTCAATGCACAGATTAATTGAACTTGAGCCACTGTGCAAGCTTAAGCTTTGCTTTTCTTAAATTTTGAGAACTCTTGAATTTTCGCTCATTATTTTCTTTAAGAAAAATCGTTTCAGTATGAAATACGAGGGGGTTATATATTAAAGAATAGCATTGTACTTCTCAATTGTAATAAAAATAAGGGTTTTTAAGTTACGGAAAATTTCTTGTGATATTTTATTAAATAAGTATTTCAATAATAAAATATTTCGTATCCAAAAGATCACCTGAAATGAATAGTTTGAATCTTTCAAAACATGCATGAAACCATTTATCTTGACCAAAAGGGTGCCTCCCTGATAACATTCGCTTTTATAAAATCCTTAAAGAGATTTGCTTTACGGAAACTTTTATATTGCAGAAGCTAAAAAGCTCAGTGGCAATATTAAAATTTAAATAAAATTGGTTTTTGCAACAGAAAAGGTTGTTCTATCGGCTTGTGCTTCAACGAAATCTACTCACAACGCGTTTCTCCTCAAGGGTACATGAATTTCGGAATTCGTGGATCAAGCGATTTCCTTTTTTGGCCGGTTAATCCTTCTATGGAACAAACTATCTCCAGAGGTCTTCCCCACCACTTTCAATTCGGTAGATTTAAGTCACTACCCTCCATTCACCCTCCCAAAATCGATCTTCCCAGTACTAGCGTTACGTGTTGAATATGCAGGGCTCATCACTTGAGTGCTGCTCCTACTTACAAAAAAAAAACAATTTTTAACTCCTTCTTTTCTGAATTGCAAAGATATCAAAATATGTATTGAGATTTTTTAAAAAGTTTTAAAAAACCGTGAAGTTTTTGGTTTCGCCCGGTTTTGAAAAAATCGAGTTCTCATCAGACCTCCATGTTTTCAGTTCCTTTAAAGCTTCCCTGACCAGTCCTGATGGTCCGTGACTATGTCTGTATAAAATTAAGAGTGTGTGTAAGTGTATGTGTGTGTGAAAATTGCTGTGTTTGAGTGTGTGTGTAGAAATGTGATCTTTATATAACTTTTGAAGGGCCAAACAGAATCAAAACAAGCGTTCTGAAAAGCGTTCCTAAACTTAGATTTCCTGTTAATTCGAACCGGTGGATAAAAAAAAAACTTAGACAACTTCTGGATCCATAGATTTTACAAACTAGTCAGCTCTTCACGTCGATCACCGTTAACTGAGTCCAAATCGGTTATTCTGTTTGTGGGATATCGTGAGAAAAAAAATTCAAAAGAAGTATATATATGGTGTTTTTTATAGAGTGATACAACTTTGAGTTGACATCACTGCCTTATTTTACTACCCATTTATTGATAGTTGCGTTTTATTAAGTTTGCTTGGACATTTTATAATAAACAGACTTACACAAGAGAAACGCGTGAAAATTGTGGAAAGTTTTAATTAAAATAATGGTTCTGTTCGTCAAACTTATCGCACACTTTGTCCATTCAAAATTTCATTTTCCAATGAAGCCCAATTTTGGTTGAATGGGCACGTAAGTAAAAATAATTGTCGCACTAGAAGTGAGGAGAATCCACAGGCTTTTGTCGAAACACCATCCACATCCACAGAAAATTACTGTTTGGTGCGCTTTATGGGCTGGCGGTGTCACTAGCCCATACGTCTTCAAAAACGATGATGGTGAGAATGTTACTGTTTGTGAAAATCGGTGTTCCAGATTGCGGGTTGTACGCGTCAGCCGTGACGGCCACATGGCCGAAATCATATTGAAACAATAATGTCATAAAATTTTTTATCTAATAAAGACCGCTTCATTGATATCAAAGATATATTACTATGTTTCAGTACAATTTAAACTTGTATCACTCTATAAAAAACACCCTTTAATTTTTTTATACCACCCCAAAATTATATCTCTGATCAATTAATGCTCCCAATTCTTTTATAGTAATCGGAAAGTACATCAAACACGTAACATTCGTGGGCTCCAGAAGCTTAAAGAATAGCACCAAAACCAACATACAAGGGCTACAGGGATCAACCATATTTTGTTTAGATATTTTCCATGCGCGGGCTGCACAATCCTTTAATACATTTTTTTTAATTAGATTTGGCATATATTCCGCACATGATTCATTTTCAAATGACTTTTGAGTTTACCCTAGATACGAGAGTATATAAACAACCTGGAGCAGATCATATAAATTAATACAAAATCAATTCAATTGAAAAGAATGGGAAAGGAATTACAATTAATTTGAAAAATATACTTCAATTGGAATTGAATTGCAAATTATTCTACGAATTAATTTGAATTTAAAAAAGAATTGAAATTAATATCTGCCTAATTCGTTTGAATTGAGTGAAATCTTAATCAATTTTGGTTTGTTGTGAAAGCATTCAGTCGAAATTTAGTTGATTCGTTGCGAATTAAAAGAAAAAAAGAATGATACATTTACAGCTCTGCATTTATCATGGATCAAAAATTCTTTTGAATAACTATCAGCATTTTCAAATTAATCCGGTACTAAAATAGAGACCGATTTTTTTTTATTTTATTTAAAATATATATTTTAAATTAAACATTTAACAGTCTAACAATGAAATCAAAATATTTATGGAAAAATTATTGTGTTCTTTCTTGTCATGCCGTTGGCGAAAATGTGATTTTCATGTTGCATTTACAGACTGACACGATTTGATAATGTAATTTAATAATTTACAATTCACTTTTCCATTTCACTACCAGTTGCAGGTTAATGAAAACACATAAAACTTGTGAGTTTTCCAATTAACAATCAAATTCGAATTAATAATTAAGTAAAATTGACACTTTTCATACGTTTAATTGTACTGCATGAACATGATAAACATGATATTATTTCTTTTGTATTTTCGATAATTATGGAAACTGACAATAGAAAATAAAAACTTGAACGCATATAACAAATTTACCCACGTTTATAATGGCAGATAGACGCCAAAATAATCGGTAGGAATATAATTTGCATCCATGTCTCATGGATGAGAGTGACATTTTAAAAATTGTCTCCGATTGTGGAATGTTATCTTCTTTATTTTTATAATCTTTTAATTAACGACAATCTATTCTAATTACAACCTCAAAAAATTGCCGATAAGAAATTTGTATTCAATTCCCTATCGGACAACTGTAGCACCACTGCAATGCGATTTGCACTGAAATATTTTCAATTACACTGAATTCATATAATCACTGCTCATTTACACATGGATTATAAAACAATTACTTGTCAGTTCGTTATTTTATAATACATTATTGTGAAATTGTGCCTGTAGCCGTGCATACAATTGCAATAATCAGCCAGTCATATGAGTCATATTTAAACAATTTAATTATGATATAGAAATATATGAAAAACATAAAATAGTAAATAATGGAATTAATCATGTATTAAAATTGAGACGTTCTTAAATCAGTTTCATAAAAGTACTAAAATACAATATTTTTTGTTCTTTTCTTATAACACTTCATTCACAAACTGTACTGCAGCTGCTTTTGTTTGCATACAAATAAAATAAATTTTATTTGCTTTCTGAAATAGAAATTCTATTATATTTTGTAGATGATTATTTAAAAATCATTGGCGTTTTGTTTTCTAGAAAACATGTAACATTTTCGCACTTATTTTCTAAAAAGTGGCGGTTTGGAAAAGTTTTAAAAAAGAAATTATTTTTCGTGATTGATCCTGGACTTATCCATAATAAACTCCTTATTTCGATATAACAAAATTTTTCCATTTTTTGTTAAAAAGTGTGAAAAATGTTGCATTATTTTCTAGAAAAGAAAGCAAAAAAGAATTTATTGAAACTGAACCAATTCTTGGAAATCACATTATTTCATACTAAAATTAGGGAAATTCTGGTGAATTTTTCTGAGCATTCTTCACACGTCATCAGATGTTTCCAATATATAACTTGGCAGCACTCAACTTAGCACCGACGAAAACAGGCAAAAACAAGGTTGCATTTCATACTCCAAATCAAACCATTTACAAGGCTTTTAGTCAGGTTTAAGAAAACCATTTTCTATAGGAAAACCAGTGCCTCGTATCTGTCCTGTGTCTCACAGAGTGACGACCACTTTTTCGATGCGAGAAG
Organism: Linnaemya vulpina; assembly: GCA_963675445.1. Lineage (NCBI taxonomy): Eukaryota > Metazoa > Arthropoda > Insecta > Diptera > Tachinidae > Linnaemya > Linnaemya vulpina. The sequence continues at coordinate 14,102,041 of OY776280.1, read as the reverse complement.
TTGTCACATCAGTTACAGAAACGAGGCACATATTTCGCCAGTTGGCTTTAACGTTGTAACCAAAATTTATTATGTCAAGCAAGTTCAAGTCTTCTATAAGCAAATTGTTACATGAATTTATTTATATTCTAGTTTTTAGTGCAAAAAGCCTATAAACAATTTTCAACTTAGACTGAGTTCTTGAGATCTCAGTAAAATAAAACTTAGTTAATCTGAAAACAGATTTGTGTCGTTAACACCGTTGATATAAAAAATTTGGTTGATCTTCAATGAATTAATAAAAAAAAAAACAATCAAGCTTGACTGGAAAAACTAGAGGACTCAGATCACGTTTAACTTTATTCAAACTTAATCCGCACCTCAGAAACACGGCATGAAGAATAAAACTAATAATAAAACTAAAAAATCTGGCCTAAAGAAATAAATTTTGAGTATTTCCATCATCTTTTGTAATAAAAGAAGTTGATGTTTGATATATAATTTTGTTAAATCGGTTATGAGTTTTCCAGAGTCAATATTTGAAAGGTAACACACGACCTGTATGAATTTTGATGGGGGAACTTTTGCATGTCACACGTAAAAAAAAAAATCGTACATGGCAGACTTGATCAGCGCAATTGTGGCATAAAAAGTTTAAATATTCTAAAAACAATTTCCGTTCTTTGGACGAAATCACTTTCTAATGCAATTTCTCTCCTGTTTATTCATATTTTGCAGTTTCGGTCTATTTATTTTAATGAGGCATTCGAATTCATAAATTATGACCAACGGAAAACTTTCATTCATTTTATTTCTTCATATTCGTTCGCACAATTTGCCGTGAGCATTGATTTTTTACAATTTTCAATGATAAATTTATGCGGCTACCGAAAAATGACTTTAATCTTTTTAATCTCAATATATTAAAACACCCAAATAATTACACGCTCACACATGAACAATTAAAAGAGCTGACTGACAATACCGCCAGCGATGTTGGCCCAACTAAAAGCGATCACAACGAAAATTTTTGTTTTTAATTTTCTAAGGACCCGACTGTACTTTGAAAATTGAAACCACTTAAAAGCGAAACTGGACTCTGTGACTTGGCTGTTTATATCTGATCAATGAGTGCTCTTGAGTCTGGCAATCAGATGGCATGAAAATTAAAGAAAAATGGAGTTTTTACTTGAAGAGCTCAAAAGCATTGAATAACAAGAAATCGTGGTTACGACAGTTCCGCAGGATGTTACAGGGATACGCTTTTAGGGTTAAGTTTCATAGTTTTGGTTTTTCATTGGTACCTACTAAAAAATTAAATTTCATGTCATTAATTTACATAAGAAAATGTTTATATACATTTCTTAACAAATTTAATATCTTTAATTATGTTTCTTATACATCAGCAACAACATTAAAATGAACCAACAATTTAAATAACGCTTAGCAAATTTCCTATCGCTAATTGCTGATAATTGAAATTGATTGGAAAACAGTAACACTAATTTGAAATCTTCTGTAGGCACACCGAAACATAAGCGGAAACAGCAGATTAAAAGTCACAAGAAAAAACGTTCAAACGAAAAGGTTACTAATTTCTTAAATGACAGCTCGAGGCTAAAAAAAAAAAAATAAACCAAAAATAGCGTTTTAGAAAAAAGTTTTTTTGCTTAATTATTATTTTCGACTGAAATTTCCAGTAAAAAAAAAGACTTAATTAAAAACCAACGAGTCTTATTGGAGACATTAACAGAATGAAATGATTTTAAAAAAATTTTAAATGATTATAATTTTTAATTATTAATTTTGGCTTTTAAGTGAGAAACAGTTTGATAAATTGTAGTTTTGATTTGGCATTTTAATTGTGTGGGGATTTATTGTTATAATTATTATTAATTTTTTCGTGAACTTTAAAATTATATGTTCATATCCAGAGATCTTTAATTAGGCTCAAGATCGTTGCGTTCAGCTTTTAATTAAATATATTGTGAAGAAAAATAAATTATTTTGAACTTAAGGAGAAGAGGGATTTGATTTAGAACGATTGATCGTAGTTTTTAAAAAACTTATGCAGCAGATCAACGCACCTTCACCTTCACAATTGATTATTAAAATGTTCCCCAGTATTTGACTGTGTTGTATGATCATGTTTTGCCTTCCAATTGTGTTTCTAACAACATGCTTCTCCATATAAATTTCAGAGATTTATAAATATTTCATTTCCATTTAAAATTTTCATACACAATTTACTAACATTTTCACTGACAGCATCTGCAGTTTAAGACTGGTAACTTATCCTTCTTGTTTAAGTTATTTAATTTCTATATAAAAAAAAGGTGATGATGTTATTAAAGGCCCACACGTACATGCTGTTGTATGTCATTAAAACGCTTAAAGATCAAACGTTTTTATGACAACTTTCAGCCGCAAATGCTAACAAAATAATAACATTAAAATTTATGTATTCCACGAATTAAAATCGTTTATTTTATTTCCTCAGAATTTATCCATAAAACAGATCAATAAAGAAACAAAATCTAAATATAAAGTCAGCCAAAACAAAAGCGTTTGAGAAATATTAAAAATAATTTCTCGCATTAAAAAGTTATACAAAGTCCGAAAGCCACAACGTACGAGGGCATTTGAGGTGAGTGAAATGATTAAAAGTGTCTAATTTGTTACGATCACGCTGCAAATGAATAAATAAGACAAATTAAAGGCCTCCGATGGTGGCCAGATGGTGGAAGGAAAACTTTAAATTTAAATTCAAAAAAAGGTCAAACATCAATGACATACAAAACAAAAACAACCCATAAAAAGTGTCAACTTTAATGGAGAGATTTAACACACTCACACATACTCACACACTCGCACTACTAATTCTATTTCTTTTTTAACTTTAAAATGTTACAAAGTAGAAGATTTGTGTTTAATTTAAATTAAAATCTATGAGATCTCACAGCCGCAGTCTAATAAAAACCGAAAAGAGTTTCTTGTCTTGAGCGTTTGTGATGTTAATAAAGAATGAAATTAAGAAAAAAATATAAAATAAAAACCAAGTTTTGGACCGTGGAGATCGGTGTTTCTTTTTTAATCTGCATGGAAATAAAAGGGGCAGCCTATTAAAGACAAGTTTATGTTCAATTTTATTTGTTATTTAATCACCTTAAAAACAAAACAGAAGACACATTAGAAACCATGTTAGATGGACACTTTCATTAGTTCCACTGAATTCGAATTATAAACTTAATTACGATCGAAGTCACTATTTGGTAGCTGCTTTTAGAGTTACGAGTGTCTGAAGTATAATTTGTTGCAATGTTTGCTTTCGTTGTTCTTGTTGTTGTTGTTAGTGTTGCTGTTGCTTAAATTGATGGGAACCTAAGGCCTAAAAATTTAAATGCTGCGAGCTTTGAAACTCCAACAGACAATGTTAATTAATCAATCGAAACTTTGTATGGCTTTTTATGACTAAACTTGTGATCGCTTTCAGTTGGGCCAACATCGATGGCGGTATTGTCAGTCAGCTCTTTTAATTGTTCATGTGTGAGCGTGTAATTATTTGGGTGTTTTAATATATTGAGATTAAAAAGATTAAAGTCATTTTTCGGTAGCCGCATAAATTTATCATTTAAAATTGTAGAAAATCAATGCTCACGGCAAATTGTGCGAACGAATATGAAGAAATAAAATGAATGAAAGTTTTCCGTTGGTCATAATTTATGAATTCGAATGCCTCATTAAAATAAATAGACCGAAACTGCAAAATATGAATAAACAGGAGAGAAATTGTATTAGAAAGTGATTTCGTCCAAAGAACGGAAATTGTTTTTAGAATATTTAAACTTTTTATGCCACAATTGCGCTGATTAAATCTGCCATACAGGACTCGTTTTTCTACGTGTGACATGCAAAAGTTCCCCCATCAAAATTCATACATGTCGTGTGTTACCTTTCAAATATTGGCTCTGGAAAACTCATAACCGATTTAAAAAATTATATATAAAACATCAACTTCTTTTATTACAAAAGATATTTCCATTATTCCAACATTTTTTAATATATTTCTTTAGTCCAGATTTTTTAGTTTTATTATTAGTTTTATTCTTAATGCCGTGTTTCTCAGGTGCGGGTAAAGTTTGAATTAAGTTAAACGTGATCTGAGTCCTCTAGTTTTTCCAGTCAAGTTTGATTGTTTTTTTTTATTAATTCATTGAAGATTAACCAAATTTTTTATATAAACCTGGTGTTAACGACACAAATCTGTTTTCAGATTAACTAAATTTTATTTTACTGAGATCTCAAGAACTCACTTTAAGTTGAAAATTGTTTAAAGGCTTTTTGCAATTAAACTAGAATTTGTATAAATTCATGCTACAATTTGCTTATAGAAGACTTGAACTTGCAGTGTTTTCACACTGACATAATAAATTTTGGTTACAACGTTAAAGCCAACTGATGAAAAATTTGCCTCGTTTCTGTAACTGATGTGACAACTTCTCTCATCGAAAAAATGGTCTTCACTCTGTGAAACACAGGACAGATATGAGGCACTGGTTTTCCTATAGAAAATTATTTTATTTAAACCGACAAAAGCCCTTGAAAATGGTTTGATTTTGAGTATGAAATGCAACCTCGTTTTTGCCTGTTTTCGTCGGTGCTAAGTTGGGTGCTGCCAAGTTATATATTGGAAACATCTGATAACGTGAGAAGAAAGCACAGAAAAATCAGCAACATCTGCATTTATTCCTGAAGGAGTTGGATGATTTTATATGAAGCATTTATCTCTTCTGTATAAGAATTTCTTTCATTGCAAAATATTAACTCGCGAAATATAAAAATAGTTTTTGTTAAACTGCAAAGTAAATGTTTTGAATTTTATGCAAAAAAAAAAAACAGCTGCAGTAGAGTTTGTGCATAAGTATTAGAAAATTTTAAGGATTTTTATGAAAGATTTGATATATTGTGATTAAATTTATTAAACAACTTCTGAGTCAAAACCTGAAGTTGTTAAATTTGCAGTGTAAACGCAAGATCTTACACTGGAATCCCTTTACAGATGTCTTCTCCTTCGCCAGCTGAAAACTATTTAAGTTTTCTATATTTCATAACATAAATTAATACTACGAAAAAATTCTCAATAAAATTTATTATTCTCACAATATATACGATACCGATTTGTTGGAAGTGGGAATGAAGGGTTTCTATCATAACACTTGCGACAGGGGTGAATATCTAAATAATCCTTTTCATATAAAAAAACATTAAAATTCTTAACACTTCTCAACAGCAACAGAAACAAATACAAAAAATCTAAAGAAAAATTCAATTTTCCAGCCATCGTAACGTTTTATGTTTGTCATTGTCTGCAACAGTGGTGTGACGACGGCGAGTGATATTGTTGAAACACTAAACGATTGTCAACACGAGTGCTTCTCCAAGAGCAGATTTACAAAGAAAAATACTACAAATTGAATACCAGCCAGAACTATTTTAATGCGAGACCTCACAATAAGAAAATAAATTCAAATCATAAATTTATAAAATCGTGCCGGGGAAACAAACACTACTGACCTCCACAAGTGGTCATCGTCGTCGTCGTCGTCATCCATCGAAAGACACACGAAAAAACGAATAAAAACCTTAAAATAATAAACATGATGTGACAAATTAAATTTTTTAAGGTTCAATAAAATTAAATTGGTATTTTCCAACTGTTAGAAGAACGAAATGGATACATTCGCTCAAGTTTTGTGGCCCTAAACGTCTTAGTCATGTCGTGTATTATTGTGAGTACGAATCAATGACAAGTCTGAGATTGAAGCAAACTAACACACGTTTCATACACTCGTACCTGTAGAATAAAAATGAAAATAAATATTTAAATAAAAAATAAATTCTCGAGGAGACAAAACGTTTAAAGCATTCGCAGGAGTAAAAGAAGTGACATGATTGTACAGACATCTTGACTAGTGTACGACTTAAGGCCACTTGACAGTATTCAGAGCGTTCATGAGCGTTCATGAGCATACAGAAACAAAAGAATTTAATGCGAGTGCTCGCACAACACACACACTCTTCTGGTAAACGAGTGTGGTGTGCCTGCGGCTGCTACTTGACAATATTAAAATAATTTCGTTGTTGCTGATGATGGCAGAGAAGGTTTTATGGGTAAATAAATCTTCCTGGTGTGGTGTTTAAGTGTTGTCACGCCAAAAACAGAAAAATGCTTTCAAATATTCTTGATCTAAACAAGCGGAAAACGCTATAAAGTTTTATATTCTATTCATTATTGGCGACTCTCTTATACTCTATCGTTTGGGAGTTTTAAAAGCCGAGTAATGAACCCATGATTTCCTTGAAACTTTTGTTTTATTATAATATTCGGACCTTCGCCATTTTGTGCCAATTATAATACCCTTTAAATGATCTCTTCTAGAGTCAATTGAAACTCGTTTCTATCATTAGGAGATTATCAAAGAAGACGGCTTTAAATGAAACGATCTTTGTATCAAATGAAAGTCATGAAAACATGAAACCACTGTTCTAAAAACTGTTTTTTGTTGAACCGGCTTTCATAGAACAACCCCTAGATATGCGATGCATCGTGTCAGAACCAAGAAAGTGGGTGCAATAAAGCCTTAATTAATTGTATTGCTTGGCTTGTGGCAATGCTTTGTTAAAACTACAGATGTAACGATACGCCGATACTGAAGCAAAAATATCGTCGTATCGATACCGTTTCGAATATTGAATTCGAGTTCAAGTTGAAATCAGCAAGTCTCAAGTAGAATAAATTCTTATAACATAAAACCGAACTGTAAGTGATTATAAATATATGAAATTGATATCGTTAAGTTTTCAAAAACACTGCCTTCAATTTGAGTTCATGACGAAGTCAATAATTAGGAAATTGTGTTAAAAAATTAAAGAAAATGTGCTCTTCGGCTTCAAGTCTTTTTTATAATAAAATAATATTAAAACTTTTCTCTTAACATATTTTTATTCCAATATTTCAACCAACTCTGTTGGTCATATTCAGGGAATTACAATTTTATTTTTAGAGTCCTGGTCTAGTCACTCGTTTGTACTTGTAAACTTTGTCACCTACTCAAGTATAAAGAAGTGACTAGACCAGAACTATAAAAATAAAGTTGTAATTCCCTGAAGATGACCAACAGAGTTGGTCGAAATATTGGAATAAAAATATATCAAAATTAAAGTTTCAATATTATTTTATTATAAAAAAAACCTCAAGCCGAAAAGCACATCACAAACAAACAAATTTATTGAAAAAGGTCTACAACAACACATATTCAATGAAAGAAACGTTTACTTCCAAGTATTCAAGACTCATATTAGTAGCACTTAATCGTACATTTTTCAAAGCAAAACAGGAAAAGAGAACAATTTCAATCCTTCTAATTCGTCAACGTCACGTTCAGTCAATATAAATAATAAAACACTTGTCTACTTGCAAATAACGACTCCTCCATATTCTCTATTTATCTGTTAACGTAGTGTCAAAATAATATCAGCAATAAGAAAGTTACCTGCTGCGTGTGAACAACAATTAACTACTTCTGACAGCGACATGACGGTTGCGAAATAGTTACAGAATAAAGGGAATTAACTACTTCTGAGAGCACTCAGGGGATGGCCCCTTTATATGCAATGAATTATGCCAGAACTAGAGAGAAATGGATAGTTTAAGAGCAGAGATGAAGACAGATTAAAAGATAGAGAATCCAGGGCCTTGCCCTCTTCATCCAGACAAAACGACAAAAATTAACACAATTTTGCATTAAAGCAGATCGAAAAAACATTCGGCACCATAATCATGACTGAGTGCGCCGTTTAACCGGGGATCTAAGTCATCGTAGTCTTGTATTCACTAGCTCAGCCAAATTTCGTTAAAATCAATTTAAAGTATTTTGAAAAAAGGCTTCATTAGGTTTTATAAAATGCAGCATTTTTATCTGTGCTAAGCAGAGTGCTGCCAAATTTGAAGTGGGAAACATCTGGCGGCAAATTACGGCATTCGATACGATTCGAAATTTTAAAATATTTCCATATAAACTCTATTGAAATATTTTGTAATTTCGATATCGAGTGCTGTAATCTGCCCCCTGATTATGTTAAAAGAGTGTAAAGAAAAATCCACCGTATCTGCTTTTTTCGGAATTTGCAGGATTTTATAAAAATTAAAGTGTTTTCGAGGAAATCATTTTAGTGGAAAAATTTATTTTATGACTCAAAAGTTATTCTATTAAGTTTTGAGGATTTTTTCGAACATTGTTTGTTTATACAAACTAAAGGGTAACACCACACAGAAGGAAAGCTGCTCTTTGAGCACACTGGGGGTAAACTATGACACCCTTTAGAGTCCTACTCTAAACTAAAGCGTCTCGCCAGTCACAATTATATCACAATAGAACTCGATAATTTATAAAACCACACTTTCAAAACCACATCATTGTCCACACTGCCCTCTTCATGTCTAAAAAATAAAGTGTGCGCCCTACAAGTTCCTAAGCAATAGATTGATTCACATGTCAAGTAGCGTTTTATGGCATCTACACAAAAATCTGCCTCATACACATGCACAAAATACCTGCTTGAATAGTTTTCGTACGTTAAAGGCAACGAACGATATCTTCGGTATGAAGTAAATCATGGTGCCAACATTTATGTTTACACGCTTCAAATATAGCTGGTCAATGTCATGGCATATTATCTGCAACACCACACGCTAACATCGGAAATCTGCTTCGTACACACTATGGCACTGTCAACATATCCCAGTGAACATGAAGGATTACATTTGATATTGCGCCACGTTTTCATTTCAAATAAGACAGTATTTTTTCCGTTTGTGCTAACAGCCCTACCATTTTTTAATTATGCATATTTAATACAAAAAATATGTCTCATCTTTTTAAAGAAAGTGGGAGAGTAAACGTTACTGTCGTTTTCTTAGGGGCGGCTTTACAAACAAGACGAAATTAAATGCTTGTATAGGGTGTTTTTTATAGAGTGATACAACTTTGAGTTGGCATCACTGCCTTATTTGGCCATCCATTTAATAGCTGACAGTTGCTTTTTTTAAATTTGCTTTGAAGTTTTATTATAAATCGACTTACACCAGCGCAACGCGTGCAAATTGTGGAAATTTTTAATCAAAATAATGGTTCTGTTCGTCAAACTTATCGTGCTCTTCGTCCTTTCAAAATTTTATTTTCCGATGAAGCCCATTTTTGGTTAAATGGGTACGTAAATAAACAGAATTTTCGCATTTGGTGCTCTTTATGGGCTGGCTGATATATATTCTAAAACGACGGTGGTCAGAATGTTACTGTTTGTGAAAATTGGTGTTCCAGCTGCAATGGAAAATCTATGCTTTTGCGTTTTGTGTAGTCCGTGTGCAAATGAAAAAATTATGTCTGACAAATCACTTGTGAAGCTTATTCGTCCTTAAACCTCCTAAGAAAGAAATCAAGAAGGAGTTTGAATACGCATTTGATTAAATCGACTTCAAAACAATATGTTTGCTGGGATATTGCACTTGGAGTTCTTTCAGAGTCAACAACGTTTAGAAGCACCATTTGAACCACTAACCATCTTACGACATCTTCAGCTTGAGTGCATTTATGGAAAAAACCGATTGTCTGTGTATGTCTGTCCATCCTGCCATTTGTCCGTCTGTCCCTCTGATGAGGAGCCTCTGCAAGAGTAGAGTAAACAATGGACACTAAACTGTCACGTTATTGCTAAAAGAATAATATAAAGTAATAAAACAACAAACAACTACAACAATATTAAGAAACAAATACAACGTTAACATATTGTTGTTGAGCATTTTCTCAGAAGAACAACGACAAACTGAAGAAGTGTTTTAATATTTAAAATATGATTTGTTGTCTTGTATTCCCTTTTGAATGTGTTGATGTTTATTCTAATGACAAGGGTTTTATTTGGTCTCCCCTTTTTCTGTTTCTGTTGGCTGCCTATTGACTGGGATGTTATTCAAAAAAAAAAAAAATAAAAAACACAAACTATATGACCAAAAATGACATTAAAACAGTCGTGTCCAAACTTGTCTTAAAATTAATGCTGTAGATCGAATTTTAATGTTGCTTTAAAGCCTGAGAGTTATTTATGTGAGAAAAGTTTAGATGAAATTGTATTGCTGAGCTGCAAGTCATAAACAGCGTTGGATTATATATTTCAAGGCACATTTTGGAAAATTTTTTCGCTATTTAAAATATAAAAAAACAATACTGTTACACCATTTTCAAATGGTGTGTCTGAATAGTTTCAGGTACATGCAGGTTCTTAATAACAACAGGTTGAATTATTTTAGTTTCCATTTCCTTGTCTTCAGGCATCACTGGGTGATTGGGAATTTTATAGTTGAGTTAAAAGCCCTTTAAAATATTCTCAGCAGTAAAAGTAAAAAAGAAAGACGCAAGAATTTCAGTGATGTCGCTACGTTTACACTGGAGGTATATTAACTTTAATATTCAAATTAAGGAAGGATGTGCTGTTAAGCTTTGAGACGCAAAGAATTCCTTCGGTTTGTTAAACTTCTCCAGGTGGATCTATTTAATAGACCTCAGTTCTTAAAACTAAGAAGTTGCTTAACAATTTGGTAGGGTTTTGAAATTGTTTAATAAGCTTTACGTATTAATACGCCCCACATATTTTTATGGTACACTTTTAAGTATTTATCGTCCCCGAACATTAATGAAATATATACCATTTCAAAGACATTTCAAAACAGATATTCACAATATTAATAACAAATCAACACTCTAAATAAGTCGTTTTTACATTAAAACAATTTGAAGTTGTTGTTCTTTATTTCTCTTCCAACTACAATTAGAGTCGGAAAAAATCCAACCAATTGTAGAATAAAATCGTAAGAATATAAAAAGAAAAAGTGATAAGTGAGTTTTTGTTATGACTTTGATATTTATTTTAGACTTCTCACTTATTAAAGTGGAAGTTTGAAATAAATATCTTTAGTTTTTCTAAGAAATGTTGGGTAAAGGTTCCCTGATGATTTGCATTAGCCACAGGGAAATGCCCATAAGAACTAGCTAAAAACCCCCAATTGATCACTTTGAATTTTTTAGTAAACTTTTGGGAAAAAAGAAACAACACAAAAATAAAATCAAAGAGGTTTAAAAGACTACAATTCTCCAAAATATGTACTAATTTAAAGATATTTTGACTACAATTATAATATAGTTCACAGCTCTGCATTTTAAATAAAACATATCCCACATATCCTTTAAGCCAGTGACACAAAAGAAAAACTAAACAATAAAGGAGTCACAGTGATTCCGTTGAATTTAAATTCAAAATACCAAAAACACTAAAAACGAAACATTCATGCACAATTCGTTAATCCTCTCTTAACAATATAAAACCCAACTGTTAGTGTGTTGCTGCCAAAAGCATGTTAAATTGTATGAGAATACAGAAAAAACTAAAATAAAAATCCAATCAAATCGAATCAAACAATGCCGCTCAGAAATGTGTATAAAAAAACTGTTTTCATTATAATTTTGCATCACCTGAAACCACTTTAGACGACGTAATAAAAAATGTCATTTTGACACATTTGACATGCCATAAATAGTGACAGCAATTTAATTGTCAGTCATATTCAAACGAAATAAATAAGAAACATATATAAGAGACTCAAAAAAACTAAAAATAAACCTGGAAAATATGCATTTGCGTCATGGCTGAGAACGGTCAAGTTATATTATTTACACCACGATATTTTTAGTTGCAAACACACACACACATTCTCCAATAATATATTGTTGTCATTCTCAAAATTGCTAAGTCCACACTCATTCATTTATATTGATTGTCATAAATATTGACAGAGTATCGCAGTCATCATATCTCGACACTCATTTAAATCTCATTTTGTACTTCACAAAACAGCAACAAATAAAAGCAACAGCATTACAACAACAACAACAACAAGTAGAGACGTTTTAAGTCAAGTTTATTACAGCCAAACAAGCTTAATGCGATTAAACATATTATTCGTACAAATGCCTGAAATTTATATAAAAAAGAATTATTTTTTTCTTAAATGCAAATCGCAAAATGAATAACATTTTTGATACAAAAAAAAAAGCGAGAAAAATGTCATGACTGTGCTGTATACAATTCTACAAAATACCGCGGACAACAATGCTGAGATAGACATAAATTCTTTTTGTTGTTTAGAAAAGTGACATTCAGACTCGACAAGCTTCAAGTGTAAATTGTGCAAGTGGTCAGATTAAATCTGAATTGGAGTTCCTATTCCTTTACATTTCCAGGCAAAAGCCTACAAATATTTTGTGTCCCATAAGAAGATAAAGAACTGCAGACAATTGGCCCTCGTATGGCTAAACAGCTGAGAAAATCTGTTTAATAAAAGAAATATTTTTCTTAATGATACGTCAAGGATATTTAAATTAAATGCATCACAATTGAAAGTTTTTCTAGAATATATCCAGTATTAAAAACTATTCCTTTTCGTTCTTTTCGTTACAGATTTAGTACGTCATCATTGAAAACAAAAAAGCGTCTGAAATCGTTAAAAAAAAGTTGCTCACAAAACTTCACAACCAACAAAATGTTGAATATTGTAAAAAACAATAGACTAAAACTCATGCCCCAACTACATGCAACACAATTTCTGAAGCAGAAGAAACAACAAAACATTTCAACAGCACGAATATTTCTAGTCCCAAATAAAATTGCTAACAGCAAACAGCATATTAATGAATATTAACCAGGAGAAGCAACATCATCAACAGCATCCACATCACCAACATCATCATCAGCAGCAACAACAACAACACTCCAACGGTTTCCAGCAGCGACAGGCGAATATTAGCAGCACCGCACAGCATTTATCAGTGGCACACAATCAAAACCCTACAACGGGCACAGCAGCCAGTCTACCGTTACCGCCATCCCTGCACACACTACCTGATTTGGACTTGGAATACTTTAAAAAGGCACATGCGCATGCACAAGCAACTTTTGCCTACAGCTACGAACGCCAGCAACAACACCAACAACAGCATCATCATCATCATCAACAACAGTTAGCCAGACGCACGAACTTGGAGCACGAATATATCGGCAAGTGTAGCAACGCCTACAACATACACAACCTGCCGGTCGCCAGCAATAGCTCAGTTGCATCTATGGTAATGTCACCCAGCAGGCGTCCATCGCCACCTCGAGCTGCTGCACATCCCATGAACATGCATCTGAGTGCCATGGCTCATGCTCAAATGCAATTTCAATTGCAGCAAAAACTGTCAGCTGCAGCAGCCGCTGCTGGCACGACAGGTCATGCAGCACATGCCGCCCTCGCCCCGCCAGGCCATTTGGGTAGCTATTTTCGTAGCCCTGCATCTCCGGCTAGCGGGATGGCAGCCAATTCAACGGCATCTGGTATGACGGGCGCACACACAACGCTCAGTTCTAGTGCTTCCAATAACGCAGCCGCCTCGTCGGCAAATACACAAACATCACCAGCAGCTGCGGCCCACAATCCCTTAAGTCATTTGCAAAATATGCAGCCGTTTGATTTTCGCAAGATCAATTCAGCTGCCTTGGGAACGTTTCCAGGTCTTCCACCACCAGCTCGCCTTAGTCCCAGCGAATTGGTGCACCATCAGCACTTACAACAGCAGGCCGCCCAACAGGCTGCAATGTTGGCCCAGGCGCGAAGGCGCATAAACGAGGCCACCACGCCCTCGGAAAAAAATGCTGCAGTAGCGGCTGCGGCAGCTGCTGCTGCTCAAAGCAATCAGTTCTTCAACGCTATGGCCATGTCAGGTCATCCTTTACCTTTCCACTTACCTCCACCGCCTCCAATGCCTCATCTACATCCGCCCTCTCCCAGTTCCTCTGGCAATAGTTCAACAGGCAGCGTTTTGCCAGCTGGTTTGACCAGCAATCAAGTAGCTGCTATTGCTGCTGCAGCGGCAGCATCTGGTAATCCCATGCCACACAGTCTTCTTTCATCCCATTTTCCTGGTCTTAATCCCGCACTGGGTATCTCCAAGCCACCACTGCGTTCGCAGTCGCCCGAAATTGATCAAGCAAAAACCTCTGACATCCATAATATACGTGATGCGTCTGGAACTAGACGTACACCGCCAGGGCGCAGCATGTCACAAACCTCTCTCACCACTTCTTCAGTCACACAATCATCTTCCTCAGTTACCAACTCCTCTAGCAACTACCAAAGCCAACGAGATCTTAGGGAAACTACCAGTAGTCAACGAAATTCCATGCAACATGATACTTCTTCTTCTACTTCGCACAGTCAAAGACTGTCCAGAATATCCTCTACCGCGAGCTTAAGATCCAGTCGTAAGACCCATTCGCCTGGTAAAAGGCAATGGGGTTCACTACCTGCCAATTTAGGAACTCAGTTCATAAATCCTGTCACGGGCAAGAAACGAGTACAGTGTAACGTTTGTCTGAAAACATTTTGTGATAAGGGAGCGTTGAAGATCCATTTCTCTGCTGTGCACTTGCGAGAAATGCACAAGTGCACGGTTGATGGCTGCAATATGATGTTTAGCTCGCGTAGATCCCGGAATCGGCACAGTGCAAATCCCAATCCAAAACTACACTCTCCACACTTGCGCCGCAAAATATCACCACATGATGGACGTAGCGCTCAACCACATCCCCTATTATTGCAGCCGCCAAACGGTTTAATGGCCGGCTTAAATCCTTTTAGCAGTTTCCCTATGCTGACTCCTCCGCCAGATATGCGACATCATCCCCTGAGTTCGCTGGGTGATGGCAAACACAACCCAGACTACATGCAACGGGTTTACATGGACAATGCACTCATGCATCGTTACGAAGGCCGGCAAATGTCCGGGGCCGAGGTTATGGGTGACGACGAAGACGATGAGGATGGCATGGATGGTGGTATTCACATTGGCGATATGGATGATGAGGACGACGACGAAGATGCCGAAGGTATTGTTGTGGTGGGAGATGAGGGCGACAGTATGCTTGACAAGACGAATTCCGAAGATCTTAGCATTGAAGACAATGTTGCAGATGAGACCAATTCCACCCTGGGAGACAACAGCAGAGATCATTTTGACAGATCTGCCGATACCAAAACTCCAATTGACTACTACAAAACCAAAGATAAGCCAGTGGATGCGCTTAAGAAAGACGAAGTTGAAGATGACGGCCGCAGCACTGCAGAGCACCAGAGCACTGAGAGCAACGACGATACCCTCAGCGTAACCGATTCTTGTAGCATAAGAGAGGATTGTGAAAACTCCTCCAATGCTCTCTCCCTCCAGGCTTCAGCCAACGGCGGTACACATTTTATGAATTCATCCAGCAAACGCAAACGTAAGAATCAAAATCCTGTACGTTGCGCAATACAATCAAATGAAAACTCCTGTGATAATTCCAACGATTACGATATGGCTAATGATTTG
This sequence comes from Linnaemya vulpina, assembly GCA_963675445.1. Lineage (NCBI taxonomy): Eukaryota > Metazoa > Arthropoda > Insecta > Diptera > Tachinidae > Linnaemya > Linnaemya vulpina. Next base: position 14,086,550 of record OY776280.1, on the reverse strand, counting down.
TCGGTTAAATGCAAAGCAAGAGAATCGGACTCATCAAAAGAGGAAACCAGTGCAGAAACTATTTCCTTGGACTTGTCCAAGAGAACGAGGAAAACTGAAACTGAACACTCCAACGAGGGAGCAAAAGTCCTGCCATCCCCACCTTTGACTCCAAGTACTGCTACCAGTGAAACAGCCAGACATACTCTAGCGGCCAGTACTCCAGTGAAATTCGAGCCTCGAGAGATCAAAGAAGAGGATCACAAGCAATTAGAAACTCCAAAGCAAACGCATGAAACTAAACAACAAGAATACTCGTTAGATTTATCGTCGACACCAAAGCACAATCAAAGGGACGCAGCCCAGTTCAAAGAAAATGGTTTATCCGCTGGACTCTTAATGCCCGTAATCAAAGAAGAACCCAAAGAAGATTTATGCCCATCACCAACGCCCAACTTTAACAATTCATGCGAAGAGCCCGAGGAAGAAAATCGTTATCTGAGAATTAAAAAAGAGCTGATGGAGGATAATTTCAAAATGCACATATCAACAGAGGACAACAACAATCTGCCCGAAAACTTGACCACCAAACACTGTCACCAGCAGGAGCAACCAAAAACTCACCACCAAACACTTACAGAAGAGCACAATGGCTCAGAGTGCATAGCCGAAGAAGCAGAGGTACCCATAGACAAAGACAATCCCTTGAAATGTACTGCCTGCGGTGAAGTGTTCCAAAACCATTTCCATCTCAAGACACACTATCAGAACGAACACTTGAAACTGCATCACAAGTGCAACATTGACGGCTGCAATGCTGCCTTTCCATCCAAGAGAAGCCGCGACAGGCACAGTTCAAATTTAAATTTACACCGCAAACTGCTGTCAACTAGTGACAACCACAACCTGGATCCATTGCCTGAGCCCATGAATTTGAACAACAACAACAAACACTTTCCACCATCGCCGACCAGCAACATATCAACGACACTGCAAGCGGAGTTCCTCGCCAGACTGTATGCCGGAGCCCATGGATTGCCTCACATTAATTTTGAAGCACTTAAACAACATTTTCCTGCCACGCCTACCAATCTCACAGGATTTCCTGATGCAACAACACCAGCCTTTATGAGTGATCCCAGATTTTTAATGCAACACGGTAACCCCTTATTATTCACCGGCTTACCCGGCCTGCCAGGCTTTCCACATTTATCTCCCCACCTACTGGCCGCTTCATCATTTAACGGCATAAATCCGTTCTGTAGAAGACCCTCGTCCGACTCTCACTCACCACAATCAGTTACACCACCTACTGCACCACCCCGCTCCCCTTTAATTGTAAATCAAAAATCTTCCACAATGTTTTTATCCAACGAACTTGAATTACGAAACAGTTCTTCGTCACCTGCAACTCTAAATGAGTCTTCCTCTCAGCACCAGCATCAGCAATTGCATCAGCAACAACAGCATGCGCTGCATCAGCAGTTGTATAGTGCTTCCAGTAATACAACCGGCGGCAGTGGCAGTGGCGACAATACCAGCAGTTCCTCTCATCCCCTCCATGCAACTGCTCAACATCAACCATCATCCCACGCACCCGATCGCATTTCATGACCCCCATTATCAGCATCTCACTATCCACCCCATATGCACTACCCGGAATTAATGGCGTACAGACAGTGAACTGTGTCATTAAATTTTATCTGCGGAGTCATAAACCAACTCGTACTCGTACTCGTAAATTAGGCGTATTTAATCGTGAATACATTTTAGGTGCAATAAAAAGAGTTACGCAAAGTTGATTAAATTTTTATTAAAATATATTTTTTTCTTGATAAAAGATTTTTTAAATACCCCGCTCCTGTTTTTATCTGATTAAAAAGTCGACTCACTGGTGACACAAGAAAATGTCATAAGGCTTCTCGCCGTTCGTTAAAGTTATGAGTAAATTCGTGCCGGGTTAGCACTTGCGAATTTGACAAAATAATTTGTTAAAGTGTTTAACAAATTAATTTTGTTGAGTTCGTGAAACTTTGCCGGTGCTTCGCGCTATAGAAAATGTAATAATTTGTAATACTTCAAACAACAGCAATAGGGCGAATTTGTGGGAACGCTTGCCATTTTTGTATATGATGTTGTAAACTGTGATTATATAAATGAGCGCAAAATATGCTTGAAGTATGTTCTCATCTTCAAGGTCCACATAAACTATTCAAACAGCTTGTCAAATATATTTTTAAATTATTGGTTTTACCCCGTTTTGAATAAGTCGCGTTCTCATCAGATCTCCAGGTTTTGAGGTCACCGGAAGCCTCCTTGACTAATTCTTAAATTCCGTCCCTATGTCTGTATGTGTGTATGTGTGCAAGTATGTCGCTTGACTTTTAAATTTTAAACAACCAAGTCCACTCAGTCTCTGGTGTTTCAAAAGGCTCTCCGAAACTTTAATCGATTCGAAACTGCAGATTTCAAGAAACCTCCAAAAAGCACATCTATTTTTAAGAGTTCGTTTACTTTAATAACTTTTAATTCTTTCGATTCTAGAAACAAACTAGCTCGCAATATTAAAAAATAGACACGTTGTTAAAGGCAAACCTGATACAAATCGGTTTATCCGTTGTTGAGATATCGTGAACGAAAAAACTCGAAAGAAGTGATTTTTTGAAGACTTTTGTCGTTTAATTTTCTGGAAACATGTAAAAATGTTTTAAATCTTTTTTAAGAAGGAGTGGTGCTTTTTTACAAGGAGTGCTGGTTTAATTTCTAATAAATTCCTAATTTTCAAATGACAAAATATTGCCTTTTTCTATTAAAGAGTTGTAAAAAATCGGCTTTTTAGCTCCCAAGTTTTTTTTAGTGATCGAAAATTGCACGGAACAGCAATAAATCATTTAATTTATTCAAAACTTATAGCGATTTGGAAACTAAAATTATAGTGTTTTAAATCGAAAAGCTCAAAGTGGAATTGTGACAGCTTTTCGGTTAAGATTATGAGGAAGTTACAGGGGTGGCCTGTAGGGTTAACCGTTGCTCGTGATTAAGCAAAAGAAAGACAGGAATATATTTTGATTGACACTTCAGAAATTAACACAATAAGAATGGTATCTGTCTTTAACCATTTTGAGGGCAAATCCAAGAGAGAAATATTGTTTTATAATATCATGGCATTTATTTTTTGAATATGTGTCCCGTCATTTGGTCGCCATTGGTTATGAGTTCCCTTATTCATTCCATCGGTCCCATTCTTAAATACTTTTTCGAATAATATGGCCGTATGACATCGATGGTGGCTTGATTATTAACCTTAAATGCCTCAAGGGTGGTTACTGGTTTGTAGGCATGAATCAACGTCTTAGCACAGACCCCTACTGCAAAATTCAGAGGCATTAAATGGCAAGAAAGTGAGGATCAACGAAAAAGTGTTCTTCGTAACGCCGCTTCGGTATCTTCTTTAATAATTCCTTTGACGCCAGTCTGTCAGTAAAATGGTTGAGGGCTTCATTCCCTCCGGAGACTGGGTGTTTTCCGCAGACAAGCAAATCGCTTCATTTAATGATGTTTTCCAATCGAAGAGTATAAAAGCGTTAAATAACTCTACGAGTTATTTGCCGTCGCTGGATTTCATGCGGCCAAAAAGATTTTTTGCTACGAATGTTTTACTGTAAGTGAAACGAATTAACCAGAGACGTGTTTCTGTTTGTTACGTGAAAAACGAAATTCCTGTTTTGTTTGACAAGGTGCTTGCGTAGTGTGTTTGGCCTTGAATTGCTCACAAATTGCCGACATCTTAATTTTGTGAGTGTTCAACGATTCCTCTTATTATTTTCACTTTCTATTTTTTTCCATAATCAGCTCAAATTCATAGTGAAATTGGGTTTTTAAAGGCAATTGCATTCACGTCTTGGCACAGACCCATAGTAAATAAACCAGAGGCATTAAGTCGCATTAAAGAGAGGATCAACGATTCTTTGAACGTTCCTTGTAACGCCGCTTCGGCATCTTCTTTAATAATTCCTGCTAGAGCAACAATGGCTGACAGGTAGCGAAGCCAGTCTGTCAGTCAAATGGTTGTGGGTTTCATTTCCTCCGGAGACTGGGTGTAATAACTGTAAGAGTTATTTGCCGTCGATAGATTTTATGCGTTCAAAAAGACACTTAATTTTTTTTATAAAAGTTTTACTGTAAGTGAAGCAAATTGAAAAGTGTCGAGTGAAAAGTTCACAAAATGCGCGGTTGCTTTTTGTTACATTCAAAAAAAAGAAATCCCTGTCTTATTTGACAAGCCACTTGCGTGGTGTGTTTGGCTTTAAATCGCTCAAAAATTGCCACCATCATCTGTTGTGAGTATTCAAAGATTCCTATTATTATTTTTTTCCATAATTAGCTTAAAATCGTAGTGAAATTAAGTTCTTAAAGGCAATTGCATTCACTTACAAGGCAGCCAATGTGAGATTTGATATATTTTATTAAATATTTAATTGATTTTTGTGTAGCTCATCATATATAAATGAAACAAAAAGCATGAACTCACCCCAAGTCTATTAAGGAAGTTCTTTTATTAAAAAAAGGAATAATTATAGTGGATTAAATTCATAAATTATTAGCAAATAAATAACAAAACACAAGCATAGAAAAGTGTACGAATAAAACAAACAAAAACAAATAAAAAAAATTATAATTAAAAATACTCAAAAAATTTAAAATTTATTGTTACAAAAATCACTCGAATCAATCCAATTGATTCTTCAAAAGATCTTCAAAATATTCAACACAAACGAATTGACTTCAACAAACACATATTTTATGAAATTTGTTTTGTTTTTTCTTTCTTATTTTTTAAGAACAATCAAAGAAATATAAATAATTAATAAGAAAAAATCGACCTCAATCAAGTGTTTTCAAATATCTCTATTAGGTTTTGTTTTCATTACATTTTCAGCACATAGAAAAATTATTAAATTATTTATTTAATTTTGAAAGTAAATTATGGCTTCTCTCAAGGGGAATACAAAAAAAAGCAACACCTTTTGGACGCCAAGAAATTTTAGTTGTTGTTTGTATGTAATAAATTAAACATTTAAATTTAATTTCCTTCTTGGTTCTCCTTTTTTATTAGTGAAATCAATTTAAACAAACAAAAAAAGAACAATTTTGTATCTAACAAAAATCAAAAGCAGCAAATTGATGAAAACATCAACCGATAAATAAAAATTTTATTGTATTCGAATATCTGAAATCTGAATTAAATGTGTAAGTGAAAGTAGTTGATAAGTAAATCGAAAAGGAAAAGTTAGTTAAAATATTAATTCTATAAATTCATCTTTTTCTATTTATAATATCGTATGAAATAATTGAAATTATCTTAGCAGTAGATATTAATTAAGTGTAATTAATTTAAATATTTAGTAAATATTATTAATTATTTAAAAAATTATATATAAATGAAAAGCAAACAAAAATATAATTCATAGTTTTAAAATGTTTATCGAATAAATGAATGAAAAAGCTAATAAAAGTGACAAAAATTATTTAAATAATTTAAAGAGTTTGAGAGTTTTAAATTGTTGGACAACAGAAACACTGATTTTGTGTAAGTATGACGAGCCACAATTGCCAAAACGGCTTAAGAGGCATGATCTTCAAAAATCATTTTTAGACGCAAATTGATTATCTGCGTTATATCGCACGATGTGTCGAATATAAAAAATATTTAATGAGCATTTCCCTTTTTATTTTAATTATTTAATTATTTTAATTTTTTCCTAAACGCTGGAAAAATGTTCATGAATCAAGAAGTTATTCCTTTTGCCCTGTCCCTGTTTTGAGGTCCTCGGACATCTTTCAGAGGTTCCAAGAAGCTTCCCTGACTAATTTCAAGAGCTCGTCATAGCAAACTGGAAGCGTTTTTAACTGCTTTCCTGATCTAATATTTTTTACCGATTCGAATTTGAACCGATTCGTACCGGAAGATTTAATAAAATGCATAGAAGAAAATAATTTTTCCTAGGGGATTTTTCACAATAACTTTTCAGCGGTTTCACTGGTCAACTTTGCAATTTAATCAGCTCTTAACATTTTAACGCGAAGCGGGTCGAAATTACTGCGTTCGTGAGATGTCGTGAACGAACGCTTCTTTTTAAATACCGAAATTTTATATCCTATCAGTTAGTGTTTTGAAATCTTTTATATAACCGAAAACTAGGCCTTTAGGGTCAACTGTTTTCCATATATTTTTTTTCTTAGTTTTAGTCTTCAGATTAAAGTGACAATTTTGAGGGGGAATAGTCTTGAAATGGGTGTTTTTTATGGAGTGCTACAAGTTTAAATCACAATAAAACAGGGATATATATTTTTAATACTAATGAAACGGGCTTTATTTGATAGAACATTTTATGGAATTAATATTTAAATAGGATATCTTACATGTGACTGCCACGGCTGTTGCGTAGAAGGCCCAATCTGAAACACCAATTTTCAACAACTTTCCACGATTTCCGGGTATTCAATTGTTTGTAGTTTATCGAAGTAGGCAAGTGTCTTAAGTAATCCCAACAAAAAATAATCCGCTGGGGTTAAATCACCCCAATTAATTGGGCCATAACGAAATTAGTTTTTCCCCAAAACTTTCTTTCAGTAAATCAATTGTAACGCCCGCTGTGTGGCATGTGGCTCCATCCTGTTGGCACCACATATCAGCAAGATTAATGTCACGTAATTGAGGTTCGAAAAAAATTTCTAATCATTTTCCTATACCGTTCACCGTTGACAGGAACATTCAGATCATCATTGTTTTTGAAGACACATGGACCAGTGACTCCGCCAGCCTCTAAAGCGCACTAAACAGCAACTTTCTGTGTACGTGATGGTGTTTCGACAAAAGCTTGTGGATACCACTCACTCCAAATGCGACACTGCTGCTGATATCCGTACCCATTCCACCAGAAATGGGTTGCATCGGAAAATAAAACTTTGAGTGGATGAGTTTGACGAATAGAACAATTATTTTGATTAAAAATTTCAACAATTTGCACGCGTTGATCTGGTGTAGTACGATTTATAATGAAATTTCAAAGGAAACTTAATAAAAAGCAACTGTCAGCTGCTGTATGGGTGCTTAAATAAATCAATGATGCCAACTCAAAGTTGTATCACTCTAAAATAAACGCTTCGTATATACAAAAAGTTTTTTTTTATACATCTTAACCTGTAATTAATGAATGAGCTGTGTGAATTAATCAATTACCGCAACAACTTCGCAACTTTTTCCCGATTATTGCTGAACTCAACAAATTTTGTTGATGTTTCGCAAAGAGATTTGCTAAAATTAACCGCTATTGTCTGGCTAACAAAACGAATACAAATCAAATAATCAGCCGTGCCAATTAGTTCTTAATCACTCTCTGTAAATGGTAACAACGTTTTTTTTTTGTTTCTCGTTAAACAACTTTATTATTTAAACAAACACACAAAATCGCTGTGCATGCAACAGCAAACACAAACAAGCAAACAAACAAATAATTTATTGAAGTAGAAAAAAAGTTGCATGTAAAATAATAAAAACATTAACAGCAAATTACTGATTATCTGCATATTCGCTGTGCTGACCCTGTGACCTCTTTCTTTTTTATTTTTGTATTTAAAGCGCAGAAATCAGTGAAGAAATATGAAACAATTTAGCAACAACTGAATACAAAATAGCAGCGAATATTATTGGGTGCATGCAATCAAAAGTACCGCTTCCAGCAAACGAAAAAAACGCAACAACAACAACAACAACAACAGTTTTGAATAAAACAAATCCGATACTTTCAACACTTTTGTCAAGAAATAAAACTAAATTCACAACTACGAGGATCTCCCACTTGGAATAAAATAAATTATTAAAAAATCTTTATAAATTTGACAGTTAAAGATAATTTTCAATAAAATATGGACGAACAGCATATTTTTTAAAAGTATGACACGATGTCGAATGAACTGTTTCCCCCTTAACATGAAATATAAAATAGAAATATATTTAAAAAAATTGTTTTTGTTTTATTTGGTAAAAAAGGCCGATAAAACTATTAATTTGATGTTGATCATTTGCAAGTTTGTTCTTTTTTTTTAACAGTAGTGAACAACCTTCTACAGTAACCCTCGTATAACGCGTTGGCAGCTTTGATTTCATATTTCCTTTAAAATATCGTCAATATATATATTTTGAAAAGATTTCAAATTGTTGTTTTAAGCATTTAAATGGTAAACTTTAACAGATCAAAGGCTAAATTGGAGTGCTTTTTCAATGATTATTTCTGTGTTCGTTGCCTTAAAAGCGTTTTTTTTTTTGGCTTATATTTTTGTTGTTGATTGTTTAGTTGTTGTGAGTTTTCGGCTTTTTTACTTTTGCAAAATATTCTGTACGTCCATATTTTATTAAAATTGACCTTTAACTGTTAGATTTATAAAGATTTTTTAATAAATTATTAAATTTTTTTTAGTGTGTGTTTTCAACTTATCAATCGCACATCAACAGCTTTTTTACAATTTTGGGCAAAAATTAGTTTGTCCTTCCATTTGCAACACAATCATATTTATGGCTATTTTTATTTTAAATTTGTTAATTTAAAAACATAGAATTTATTCAGAATATATTTTGTTCGTTTCTCTTCCAAATCAACTCCTATTATTGTTGGCATTCAATCATAGAATGGTGTTTTATAAAGAAGTTCTCAGGAAAGTTGTTTGTGTTAGTTTATTAAAGACAGACTAAACAGGGCCCAAATATCAAATTCGTTTTTTTAAATGATTTTTTTCGCAGAACGGCAGAAGAATTTTAAAGCTTCGAAATTCAAGGTTGACGAATTGGGGGTTAGGAAGAAAATTGGCCGCCCTATGATTAATTGTCCTGGATTTTGCTGTTATTCCTTGATATTTAGTTAATGAAAAGTTAAGAAATTTAGCCACTGACAACTAAATAATTAAAAATTTAATTGTGAAAATTTCAAATGTATTAAATTTTATAATACGCAGATGTAATAATTAAATAAAAAAGTTATAAATCCGCAACAACTCAAGACCCCTGAGAAGTTGAATTTCGTAATACATAACCCTAGACACAAGCCAGGCACATTAACGGACCTCCATTAACATGTTAACTGAGCGCTGTTAAGCAGGCAAAAAATTTATTGTATATATTTTAAATAATGGCCACATTTTTGGAAAAAATTATTGGAACCTACAACCCGATCCTTAGCTTTCATAATTAATACTTTAGTATTAATACTGATACTTAAAATGATTATACTTCTAGCATTTCAAAATCTCTGTGCACAAAAAATCACAGGTATTAGCTTATTATGAAATCTAAAGATCTGATTGCACGTTCCTTAAATTTTGCCAGGGCTGGTCCAAAAATTTGGCCATTATTCCGTTTGGAATATATACAATCATGTTCTTGCATGCTTAACAGCGCTCTGTTAACAGGTTAATAGAGGTCTGTTAACGTGCCTTGTGCAGGTTTAGGGCTATAAATTTCGAACTTTAACTTCACAGGGGTCATGATATTTTGGTTTATCCTGAAGGACTTTTTTCTTACTTTGGAATAGTTATGGGACAGAAAATACCCAGCGCCAGTTGTTTTCGTTTACTTATTAATGATCGCATCTGCGTATTATAAAATTTAATACATTTTTAATTTGATAAATACACAAGATTAATAAAATGAAATAATTTCTACGAAGCTTGAAGAATATTTGAAGGGGTATCAAACAATAGTCGTTGATCGTCAATTCTGGAACAAGTTGAACTTTATAAGCGTGAAGTGCTCAACAGAGTCGAACGACGACGAGTTGATATTCCAGATTCATTCTCAACACTTGGCTCTACAGCCTCTATGTTTTCTCCATCACGGCCACTATGAGGGTATTCTTTTGGTCTATTGTCAGCAAGTGTTCCGTGAGTCTTTTGCTCGCCACACAGCGTTTTCAGAAGGAGCATGGTTACGAGAAAAAGCTGCTTGAAGTTTACAAGGAGATGCAGTAATACTTCCATCATTTGAATTAAATTTTCATAACTAGTGGTCAGTGGGTGAAATTTCTTAACTTTACACTAAGAAAATTTCAAAAAATTGCAGCCCAATTAAAATCAATTAATCAAATGGTAGCCAATTTTCTTTCTAAATTAAAATTTGCCAATCGAAGCTTTAAAAGTCTTCTGCCATTCTGCGACAAATTCTTTTCAGAAAAATAATTTAATCTGTGGCTCCTGCTCAATATGTCTTTAACAAACGAACTCAAATAAGCGTCTTAAAATTTATATCCTGAATAACTTTTTCATTGAACAACATTTTACGATTAAATACCAAAAAAAATAAAAGTTGATTTGCAAGGAACGTGAACAAGATATGTTCTCAATAGAGTCTACTACTTTTTAAGTTAACAAATAAATTAATAATAATAAATAAAATAGGAAAAAAAAATATATGTGGGATAGATGCTATCAAAATATCAGTAACAGGCTTATAAGTATACCATTATCCACTAGTTTGGCCATTATAAGTCCTTTATAAACTGCATTAATGTGTTTTTGGTTTCCCTGCATGAAGAATATCAATTATTAAAAATGTGTGCTGTATTGTACAAAATAGTGTCAAAGAGGTAAATTTAAAAACGGAGGCAGTCTTAGATCCTTTGGGACTTTCGGTTCTTCTAGTGTTAATAATAAAAAATTCTGATGGAATCGGTATGAGCGCGATTTTTGCGTTATTTTTCGGTCCCCAAAACTATGAATTATGCGATCACTTTGCATAGCAGATGTGCCTGAGACCTCTGATTACATTCTGATTCAAAGGCGCTGTTAAGACCGTGTGAAGATGAGTGGCTGCGAGTCCTTCGCTGTTAAATCTGTTTTTTAATGATGACGCGTATTTCAGATTCGTCATTGCCCCGTTTAAGGCATCCTTTCATTATAATTGAATTCCTACAAAGCGGACAAATTGCCAATTGAAGTCAAACAAACAACAAAATAATGAGAAACGACCTGCCATCAAATATGTTGCATAATAATAATGGTAACATCGCATTGCAATTGTGCTGGTTTCATTTGCATTAAGAGCTTAAAAACTAACGCAGACGGATTAGTTACTCCACTTTGAGCCAACCACTTTGCATGTGTTGGTTTGTTTGAACTGCTGAATTGTGGTCTACGATGTGGTTGTTTTGTGTGGCGTTCAGGTGTGGCTTTTTCATGATAATACAACAACAGCAGCAAAATATAAAAAAAACAATAGAGAAGTAGAAGACCAAAAAAACACATTCGCACACTCACACAATAACGGGTATCATTTCATTTATGTTCCTGTCTCTTTGATGGAGTTGTTTTTGTTGTTTTTATTGTAGTGTCTTTGGCTTGGAAACTTGTTACAACTTCCAAATGCTTATTTCGATGAGGGGTAACAAAAACGTTGCAACCTACCGCAAGGCATAACGAGGCGTAACCACCACAAAATTTAATTTAGTTTAACGTTTTTTATTGTTTCAACAAATACAATTTTGTATCGAATTTAATTTCATTTATTGGCTAATTTTATAGATGTTGTTATTTTTTTATTTCGTTTTAGTTTTTGTTGCTCCCATTGCTAATGACTCTTTGATGATTTCGTCTTAACAATAAATTTTAAAAGTAGAAATTAATATGCTTATGAAGTTTATTTAATGTGATAAGACTAATTTTGATTTGTAAAGTATTTGTGGAGTTAAAAGCTCATGAAATTGATTAAGTTATTTAAATTTCATGGTACCAGGAGGGGGAAGCCAAACTAGTATGAGTCATATTCAAAAAAAATCATCATGAGATTTAGACATTTTGCAGAGCAGCATTAATAATTCTTGTGAATTCATTAATTTCGATATTTTTTTCTAAAAATAAAAATGTTTATTTATGATTAAATTTTTGTTTTATATCCTTTAAAGTACTGCAGTCTGTTATTTGCCGGCAGTAGTTTTGGTTAACAATTTTTGGCATGTTGCTGAGTTCTCTCAACAAATTCAGTTTATATCTGATCCAGCGTTATAAGAAACAATTATTTCAAAAGATTATTTAATCTCAGGAACATAAAAAACCCGCACGTAGTTAAATCTGGTATATGAACTGGATAAGACGTGATTCTGGTACTGTTTTTGGCTAAACATTATATTTCGTTGTTTTATTTTTTTTGCAAAATTTCAGTAATTTCGCAAAGGACATCGTGCAGCCTTCCTTCATATCCAATAACTCCAAACATATTGGACAACACTTTTCTGACTGAGAACACAATCACTGTGAACAGAAATAAATAATTCTGTTGACTACGTCTGAACTAATTTTCAATACAAGATTTAATTAAATTTATTTCATACATTTTATATGGGAATTCCTATTTAAATAATTCATACAAAAGAAACCAAATACGTTAAATAATTAAAACTGTTGGCATTTGTTAGACATGAGTTTGCCAAAAGTAAAAATATTATTTTCATCTTGAAAAGACCTCTTATGTAACGGGTGTCTTTTTATGAAGTGGTATAAATTTGAATCATAAGAAAATAAGAAAATATACTTTTAATGTCAGTGAAACGGGGTTTATTTCAAATAAAGTGTTTGCGACGTCGATGGCGTGTAGAAGAGGCATTCCAGATCTTCAATTTTCAACAACTTTTCGCAGCATTTGCGGTCGTCCTTCGCCGATAACTTTCTTCGAATATTTATTCCCAGAGAGTCAACTAATTGTGGTTTATCGACGTAGATAACAATCTCAAAATAATGCCAAAGAAAATAATCCACTGTCGTTAAATCACATGGTCTTGGTGGCCAATTAGTTGGGTCATTCCATGAAATTAATATTTCACCAAAACTTTCTTTGAGCAGATCAATTGTAGAGCCCGTTGTGTGACATGGGGATCCAACCTGTTGGAAGCACATACCAGCCAGATTAATGCCTCGTAATTGAGGCGCGACAAAAAATCGAATCATGTTCGTCTATCGTTCACCATTAACAGCAACATTCTGATCATCATCGTTTTTAAAGACATGTGGGCCAACGACTCCGCCAGTCAATAAAGCGCACTAAACAGTAACTTTCTGTGTATGTAAAATGTTGTTTCGACAAAAGCTTGTGGATTCTCCTCCCTTCAAATGAAGCACTTCTCCTTATTTATGTGCTCATTTAACCAGAAATGGGCTTGGAAAATAAAATTCTGAGTGGATGAGTTTGACGAAGAAAGCATTTATTGGAATAATAAAATGCCTTCCCTTAGCGCTGGCTATAAAAAGAAAGCTAATTTCCTAACAGAAATTTGTATATTGAAACGTATATAAATAAAATAAATAAAAAAAATAAATTTCCTGAAGAAGTCACACAAAGGAGTGACGAAATATCGAAAAACAATTTATAATTTAATAAAAATAAAGAGAGCTTAAGCTTAAAAAATATAAGTCCATCGTATATAAAAACTTCTTCCCTTTAAACCTTAAAGAAGACTAAAAATTGTCGTTAGAAATCGTATAAAATGTTGGATCAGTATTTATAAAAACTAATTAAAAAGCGTTTCCTTCATTATCTTACCTGCAATAACATCATGATTACATTTTTTTATTCCTTCATCGAATGTGTAAAACTTGTAATTACAACAACTCGACGCCCTCAACTCCACTCTGTGCAGTAACAAAAACCGGAACTTCAAATATAATAAATCAACAACGAATAAAAACACACACTTCTACCGCTTTAGCATTTCCTTCCGGTGGTTTTCTTTTGAGTGTCCTTCCTGCATACAGGAAAAAGGAGACTGCAAGGAATATATCCAGCCAAACGTATTAAAAATTGTATGGACGTTGATCAAATGAAGGAAAATTACTATATTGTGGCAGAAGAAATAAATGTGCCTGCCGAATTAAATAAAAGTGTGATGGCCAAAAGAAGGACCAGCACAAATTATTATCCTGCAAAGCAAAGGCAGCCGAAAGAATAACAACAACTATAATAGTAGCAACAGCAATAGAAAATGAAGTAGATAAAGTACAACAATTTTTTTTGTGCTCTTTGTTGTTGGTCACATAGTTTGTGCATGCATGCAGTTGTCTACGTTGCTGCCGCGTTTGGCCAATACATCGCGCAACATAAATAAATTGTGGTTTGTCTTATTTGTGTTGTTGGCCAGGGTACGTATGTGTGTGTGTGTGTTGCTTTTTTAACTAATGCAGGATCAATGGACACCTACGGCGTTAGTCACAACAACATCCACGTCCGTGCCGTACAACACGTATCCAGCAACAGCCAGTGGAAAAATTGTATACTTGCGATAGCAATAATTTGGAAAAAGAACAACAAACAAACAAATACAAAACCAATGGTAGGGAAGTATATGCATTTACATATGTGTGTGTGTGCGTGTGTATGTTTGTGTGTGTGCATCATTACCCTTGCTTGTGGTTGTTTCGTTTCTTCCTTTGCTCTCTTTGTATTGTTTTAGTGTATTACAAAAACGGATGTGGCCCCCGAGGGTTACATGTGTTTGTTGCATACCATGCGGCGCATCGATGCAACTACAAGACAAGTTAACTGCAACGGCAGACCAACGGCACGTGACATTTTCACGAAATTTATATCTGCAGTCAAATTACCATTGAAATTATAGAGAAATTCCACTTTCTGTGCGATTAAAGCGGGAATTTCGATTGATATCGAATAAGTCTTTTGAAAAGAGATTTTAAAGAAATAATTTGTAGCACTGCTTATATCAATTTTAAAAGGGTTAATTTTTTTCATAAATTTAAAACAGTCCAAAATGTTTCTTGAGGGCCTCAGAATTTTTCTTGTAATTATTAAACCGCCATACAAACTGAAGATCGAAGTAGAAAATTATTGCTGTTGAGCATTAAACTATGGATGCGTATAAGTAATTCTTTCGTTTCAATAAAATAAATTAATTATACGTTATTATGTTCCCTAGACAATTATTAACAGGCAAAACTTAAAGCGTTGCGTTATTAAACGAGTATGTTTTTTAGAGGATAAATAAATCGCCTTCAAAATAATGCAACTTCACATCGAAAATCATGGTTGTGTTCATAATAAATACCGGGCTATAAAACTCTCTTTTAGTTGGACGAATACTTCCATAGACAAAACCGCCGTGTTCGCAGCAATTATAATCCTCAAGTGTGTGTTGAGACACCCGTTGGATCCAGGAGAACTGTCTGTTTGGTGTGATTTACGGGATAGAGGAATCATTAGCCCCTGTTCTTTCAAAACGATGCTGATCAGAGAACTAAATAGTGGGGCGATGGAGAGCCAGGAATACAAAATTTTGGTTTTTCAATTAAACAAGCATCATGAGCAGGAACAGTGATTTCAACAAGATGGTGCATCATATGACGCAACTCGTGCCACAATTGATTTATTGAAGGAAGCGTGCGGTATCGGCGATCTAACGCCGCTAGACTATTCTCTGTGGGGATACATGAAGTCCCCGATAATCCTTGAAACGATTGATCGTATGAAGAACAGCACTCGCCTCCATATTAGCCAGCATTGAAACAGTTCTGGCGGTCACATGCCAGATGACATATTTAAGTTACGATGCTTTCAATATGATTATACGCAAAAAGTAAAATTCAAGCCAATTTAAAAATTTTATTCTTCAAAGTTCTACATCTCCATAAAAAGCACCCTTTAAAAGTTGCATCACCTCTGCCCCCACACTAAATGTAACTTTCCTTGCCAGAATAGATATGATCACAACAAAAAAAAAAAATATACTTCGGAATCAAATCACAACATATATTTTAACGTTTGACAATTTACTCATAAAATAAATTAATTTTAAAATTTCTCTCAGCATATTTTTATGTCCACACCGAGTGTAGACATATATATCTATGTGCATGTGTGTGTGTGTGTGTGTGTGTGTGTGTGTGTGTACGTACGTAGTTACGTGTGTAATTCCGTGACTTTTGAACGGCTGAACCGAATCAAAACCAACTGGCAGTGTTAAAAAGAGCGTTCCTGAATTTCAAGATGCCGCAAAAAATTTTAGAAGAAGCATTTTTGAAAGTAGTTTTTGTAAAAAAAACTTTTTAAAAACTTTATCGATCGATTTCACAAACTTATCATTTTGAATCACAACGATCCATGCAAAAGGATCAAAATCTGTTAATCCGTTCCTGAAATATCGTCAACGAAAAATATTTGAAAAAAGTGATTTTATTTTAAAAAACTTCGAAATTATATATTCTCGACTCTTTTATAGTAATCGAATACTAAATTAATCACCAGAAAAATTCGACACCATATTCATAAATTGAGAGCGGAGTCGAACTTGGTGTCTAAGGCATCGATGTCTTGTGGAAAGGATAATAGCAGGATGCTAGTGGTATTCAAAACCTTAAATATATCAGCCAGTATCACGTTTTTTGTTATTATTAATTAAATAAAATTATATTTCAATAAATAAGTGCTTCTGGCATTTAAATTTTTTAAGTACAAAACCCCCCAGTCCTATTAGATTTGTACTTCACTGCCTCAAATTCGTAGATAAGTCCTGAAAATACTCGCACTAATACAACGAAACATGTTTTATTGTTGCCACACATAAAATTAAACGTCAGAAACGGAACTCATTGTCTTAAGTTTTGAATTTATGGTCTTTTATATGGCGTCCGGGACACATTGTTTTTCTATAAACACAAACAGAACATGTCGAATAAACTCTGGTATCTATTTAAGCATTAGACGGGCTCACAATCTTAACCTGGAAATATTTTAATTATATATAAAAAATTAATAACTGGAAATTTTTAAATGCCAAGATCCGGCAGTTCGTTTTTATATCCTGTAATTTTATATTAAATTCACTATTTTTGTAGATTCCTTTTATCTCACGATGAGAAGCTTTAAAACGCATGTGTGTGTGTGGATCCCACTAATAACCTGTGCTTGTATATAATCGCAGGTTGGTATATATTTATTTGCGGATTCATCCATGTGGTTATTTCCAGCAAAAAAGGATTGATGTAGAAGAAAGTCTTTCATATATCTTTTTAACAGTGACAGACAAATAAATGCAGGCATTTGGCAGAACAATTTTTAATTTTTTTTATTTTTAATCTTTTTTTAAATAAATATGAACGTAAGAAACTTCACTTCACACTTTTAGTTGCTTTAATATTTAGTTTTCTCCTTTAAGTGGACTTTGTGTTCACGCTGGGAAGCTTTTAACCCAGGAAATATATTTAGACTTCTAGTCCGAATGATCTGTTTGTATTTTTACATTTTGAATATATCTTTTATTTTTACTTGCAGGGCCTGAACTAAGAGGATAATCCTTTTATGAGCAGTATATTACTTAAGTACTGGAAAGGAGCGAATAGTGTTCAAAGTACAGATGATGACAAATAAGAAGATAGAGGAAATATATTTAGACTTCCAGACTTAATGATCTGAAATATTGAATATTTCTTTTAATTTCTCTTTTTAGAACCAGAACTCACGAGAATGAACCCTATTAGAGCTGGGCATTGTACAGGTGCTGAAGAGGAGGCAATAGAGTTCAAACGACAGAAGATGACAAATAAAAAGATAGAGATTCTGTTGCAGATATTTTACTCCTTATTTCGCCGGCGAATTTTCATAACAATACCGTAAAATGAGGATGCAGTGTTCCACTCTTGGGCACATGTTTTAGTTACAGAAGTAAAAATATAAATATGAGATTTTTACCAAAATTTATTCACACATTTTAGATATTTGTAAAACATATAATAGAAAAATGGCAGATGTCAAAAGGAAACTGTTTAAAAATATTTCAAGGTAGATAAAATGATAAAGTTTGTAACACCATAATCAGAAGGCATTGAAAATGATACGATATTCCAAGCGATAAGGGACAATTAACATCAATTTTATCATCCAAGACGAACTGAAAAAGAAAAAGCAAATTTTTGGGAAGTCACTATGTTCCCATCATCAGTACTCATGTGCCTATAATTACTGCGTTCATCACTGCTGGTTACTACGCTTCCGCATAGCCCTAGAAATAGTGTGATTATAGACTAAAATGTTCTTCTTTTATCGCGGAGCTGTACTTTACCACCTATTCATTATGAATTTAAAGAAATTTCTGAAGAAAATCGGAACGGCTTTTTCTAGATAAACATTTCCTGTGAAAAGGACCTCTTAGGTGACTTGGTTCCATGTCACAATTGTTTTAATAGAATTTTTCATTTAATATTTTTTCAAGAAATCATTTGATAGTGAATTCAGTGCCTCGTTTTTGTAGCTGGTGTGAGAAGTTCTCGCATCGAATATATTATCGTCACTCTGTGAAACACAGCATGAGTCAGAATATATTTCTTAATGCATTTATGATTTTTAAGCTTTTATAACAACCAACATATTATTCTACGGATCACCCTTTAATAAAGAGCATGACAACTATAATTATTATGTTTTTCGATGCGAGAAATTCTCACATCAGTTACAGAAACGATGCACTGGTTTTAAAGCCACCGTCATGACAAAAAAAAGCTACAAAATTAGTTACAAAATGCCCTCGAGACACACTGAAAAACACTTCACGTTACTGATTCGAAAAAGCACTAACAATAGCGCGAAAAGTACTGAGTTGACAACCCCGATGATGCAAGTCAAATATAGAATTTCAAAGAATTTTTAAAATTTATAAATTCCTTTTTTAATAAGAACTTGAGGCAGTAACTTCTCCAGTTTTTTATATAGTTTCTCTCAAATGCTGCTTTGTTTTAGGGCAGTTTGCGATTTCTTTTGTCTTGAACTAATACTCAGGGGATGACCTGTACATAGAGCCAGAGCAAGCATTGAGCCAGAGCTATGGAAATAGGCTGTGAGAAGGGAGTAGTGGCTGTGACCTCTCGATTTTAACTTCCTCAAATTAAACGTACCAGGAAATATATCTTTAAAAAGCTTATTCCACCTTCGAACCATTTCCATAAGGAACGAGTTCTCTTCGTTATTCGCAGTGCAGTTCCTTGGCAACTTGATCACAAAGAAATGCACTGTATGTGAAGAACGTTTAGCTCGACTTTCGGGCACAAGTTTCCTAGTAGCACTTGACTATATTCCGTTTTAGTATCAGTAGAACAGTGAAACACATTCCGCGTTGGGTCGATGCCTCAATGAGTCAACAGAGTTGGCTACGCTACTGTCACCGACAAAGTTCTTCGCTCGCTTCTGTACTCGGTGGAGTAACTTCAAAATAGACTTTAAAGCACCGGCCTATACATGAGAGCTGTAATCCATTTTCGATCGAACGTATATGTAGTGAAACGTATATGTAGTGAATAGAACGTTTATGTAGTGAAAAGATCAGATGGAGTGAAGTATATGTTACAAAGCCGTGAAAATTTCGTTCTCCGCACAATTTTCCAGGAGTTTTGATGTAGAATCCTTTCCAGGAGTTTTGAGGAAATCGAAGGTAAAGCGTGTTTAAGTTCCCGCGTTTGAACATATTTTTTGTAATGTAATCAATAAATTTGAACGATTATTTGTCTCAAATAATTAAAAAATTTCTCGAAAAGTGGATGTATAAAAAGTAAAAGAAATTAATTCTTAAAGTTTTTCCCCTCATTGTAATTGGTTTTGGTCGCAGTGTGAATGTAAGTGCGGTTGAGTTGTAGATATCGGTTTTTAGCAGTAACAACAACTCTTGTATTATTATATTTTGTAAATATTTTTTTTACATTATTATTTGTTGTTGTTGTTAATACAATTACTTGTTACTATAGAAAACAATACGTTTTGTAATAGTAACGAAAATCGCAAAAATTAAAATAAAAAAAAAACAAACGCCACTATCAGCAGCAGAGATAAAAATGGGAGCAGAATTACAGCAAATGCATCATACGTGTTGGTAACATGCAGTCGTATCTGTCAGATACGTTGTACGAATGCATGTTTTTGTCTTGAAAAATATATTGTGCAGGAAGTTTTCCGATACGTGCTTTTTGCGAGTTAAAATTAGAGGATATTTTTTTATGCTCATTCACACACGTTGTTATTTGTGGCCGACTGTTTTCTGTATCTTAATATCGCATTGACTTTTTTATTGCAAATTGGGGAAGACAGCGAAATAGATCTGGCCAAACTTGCCATTTGCCACAGCAAATAAATAACTCCAGTTTCACTTGATGTTTCAGGTATTCGTATTCACGTGCTTTCTTTTCTTCCCCTGTTGTAGAAAAATGACGAGCATGTGTTGTGATGGCTTTTTTCTATTTTACTAAATATTTTGCAATTGTTAATAGTCAACTACACTTGTGTTTTTTGCTTGAAAGTCCAAGATACTTCTATCACTTTGGG
The DNA here is from genome assembly GCA_963675445.1 of Linnaemya vulpina. Lineage (NCBI taxonomy): Eukaryota > Metazoa > Arthropoda > Insecta > Diptera > Tachinidae > Linnaemya > Linnaemya vulpina. The sequence continues at coordinate 14,066,218 of OY776280.1, read as the reverse complement.
AAACTACTTGTAAATCATTTGCAAAATATAACTGCAGTACAGTTTGTGCATTAAATATTATAAAAGGATAATAAAAGAACAATAACAATTTATTTTTATGAAATTTATTGGACTATCTCTAAATTAAAACCGGGATTTATTCAATCTGCAGTGTGAACGCGAAGTCACATGTTAATGGTTTTAACGTTAAAACCAGATTTAAACATTCAGTGTGAAAACACTATCAGCTCTGCTGGGTCTTAACCCGAAAATACAGCATATATTTTTTTATTATAAAACCAAAAATTTCGTTGCCATAAATCAATCAATTAAAATTATATTTAAGAAATTAAATAAAATATCTACAAGCCCATTGTGTTTAGTTAGAGATGCGTTTTAATGATTTGTTGCTTTTAGGGGGCATTAAGAGTGATCTGGTAACAATGATCGCCGGTATGTCGCATGTCCTTTACAAACATTCTTCGTCGTCGTCATCGTCATTATGCTGCTCCGCCAGAGTCACTATAATCGTCGTCAGCATCATTGGCAGCACCAACAGCATAAATAAAAGGAATTTTTGAGTTTTTTTCTTGTTGCCTGCACTATTCCAGCACACTGGCATTTAAGCCAATTTCGTTTTCTGCTGTTAAAGCCACAAAAGTCGTGTCTTAAACGCCCCTTTCGATCCATTCTTATCAGATTAAAATGTTGCTCGTTTTTTTTCGAATTTTCGCTTCGTTTTTTTTCCATTTTTGTTCTTTGTTTTATGCTGCAAAAGAATGTTTGGCTGGTCGTTTGGTTCAATGGATTCTTAAATGCAATTGATTACAATGTGTATCGTCAATTGACCGCCAGCAAGTAAATTATATTTGTTCCTGTTGTTTATTTTCAGTTTGGAGACTCGGCAGACAGATAGATTTGCAAGTGTGCGGTTAGAAACGCAGACTCTGATGACGAAGAAAATCATAAGAAGATGAGGGCGATGATGATTATAAAAATATTTTCTTATGATTGTTGTTGTTGTTGTTCTTACAACTCTTGGTGACTTCAACAAAAAAAAAAAGAAAAGTTAAGTGAAGCTATTGGGGAAGGCGTTTATAGAGTAAATTTTAAAACCTTCAACCACAAGTGCTTAGATACACTGACAATAACACACATTTCGTTTGCACTGCACTATGGGTTTGTCGGATATTTAGTATAATACTGTGAACTATTATATTTAATACAACATTGAAATATTGCTGGGTTTTTTGGTGATGACTTAAGTGTAGCAGTTCACTAGTTGGTATACTATTGTGGCAGGCAGGACCTCTAGAATTTCTGTCAGTGCAAATATATTCTTTAAGGTTGAAGGACAAATTTATCAAATTCTTATATCAATATATTTCAATCTCGCTCGATAGTTTTGCTTCATTTTAAACTGTTTCTTCTTTGTTTTTTTAATATTTTTTTTTGTTGCGATATTGTGTCTGATGAAAAATATTCACGTAACATATATAGTGAATTCAATCCAATGGGCAACAAAATTATATACACATCGACATTATTTTGCTTTATTATTAAAGCAAAAAGAAAAAAAACTTATGTGATCACTGCAGTTGGATTTGTGATCTATTTAAAAACAAAATTGTTTTTGGGGAAAATCGAAAACATACAATTTTTAAACTGCCGGAGTTAAACTAAAAAGATTTAAAATTTGGTGAAATAAGGGGAAGTGTCTTCAAGTGACGTTCCTTGGAAAAATTCCTTTAAAAACTAAATATAACTGTACGACAGAACGACATCTAGTGACAACGTGGGACATGCAGTTAATGATATGATATCAAGAGTTTTTATTATCAGCGTTGTTTCGAATAGTCAATTGAAATATTTACCATCACCAACATATTTTTTGAATTACTCAAATTAAACTCCGTTAATCTTTTCGCAAAAATTATTTAAAAAATACTTATTTTAACAATTCGTGCTTCACTCTTTCCTTCTTGCCTCCCACCCCAAATCGCAGATGCATCGTTTTAAAGTTACATACGAATCAAGAAGACATTTCTGTCATCTTTGCCAAATCAAATATTGTGGAAAGAAAAATTAAACAAAAAAGTCTTAAGAAACAAGATTCTCTGAAAAATAGGACGTAAAGAAAAGTTATCCAGCGGCAACACAAAGACTTAATATAAGTGTTTTACCCTCGCTTTCATGCACTTCTCGTACGCTTTTTCATTATAAAATTGGAACAAATACAAACTGTTATCACATTCATTTGAGCCATATAACAACTGGAAATAAACAAAAATCTACATGGTAGTACTGATGATGAAAGTGTAGCAGCTTTTGAAAACAGCTAGTCTGCTCATCTGTGTAAGATGAATATATAAATCTGATGTTGACTTTACCTTGTGCTTTGGAATAAATATCGTGTCTTTCTACATTAAAAACATCTTTCGATCAAATAGACTAGAAAATTATATATAAAAAATCAATATCAAAATGAAATTTTATACATAAACTTTCTTAACGAAATGGATTTAAATAGATCATATATTGAATATATTAAATGATTTTCAGAAGAATGCACTGATGCAATTGTTGGTTGCAATGAAAGCAAAAAGAAGTGTTTCATGAAATAAAAAGAAATTCTGAAGCTGAAGCTTCACCGATTCACAATCATCACAGAGCAAGGCAAGTGCTTGATTTTGTGAGTATGAATTATTTTATTACAATAAAGTTAAAGAAGTGTGATGTAAATAGGAGAGCCGTTTGAAAAGTCTGTAGTATTTGAATAAATTTTGTTTTCGTCAAACAGTGTTTTATTTCTCAATGTAAATCTCTTTTTTAAGATCAACACATTTACTGCAGCGCTTTTCCAATTTGTTTATTTCTTCCAAGAAACACTGTGCGGTAAATGCAGCGTGCTACCGCACTAATATTCTGTGTTACCACTTCATTATATTTTTAACTTACTTTTACCTCTTTTACTGCTTGATTTAATATATTTAATAATCTAATACAATTGAAACACTCACCCTTTTGTGTTGATTCTGAAAATAGACAAAAAAGAGATATTATTAAATTTCAATTTGTCAATAGCACAACAATAATACATAAAAATATTGCAGTAAACAAAAATAAAAAGAAGATATTTGTACAACAAATGAAACATATCGCCACCTAAATTGCGATCAAGTTCATGTAATTTAAATGGCACAACTGTAATTTTATCCCAATGCCTCGTATTCTCTCATAACTTTATGAGTGACACCAAAAACACTACGCATTGCTGATCACTGATATGAATGCCAGTCCAAGACAAAAAATAAGTAAAAAAAATCTAAACAGATCGCGTCCAATTCTTTTCCAAATCGAAAAGAATTTTTCACGGAGAAAAACTGTGGTTCCCGTCATATTTCTTAAAATTATATGAAACGGTAGTTACTTATTTTTTCCAATATGGCCAGCAGTCAGGGAGTGACCCCAACATATGCAGTGCATTATGCCGAAGGATGTGCGATGTTTAGGTTACAGGTAGATAATTTTTGGTAGTCATTTTAGTTCTTTCTACGAACTATTATGCTCTTTAGTAATGGGTGTTCTTTATAGAGCGACACAAGTTGAAATCATAATAGAACAGGGAAATATATTTTTGATATCAATGAAATGGGCTTTTTTGATAGAAAATTTTATAAAATTATTGTTTAAATATGACGTATGCCATGTGGCCCACATGCCTGGTGCGTAGAAAGCGCAATCTGGTACACTAGTTTTTAACAACTTTTTGCAGCAATTGCGGCCGTATTTCGCCGATAACTCGGCCTGTTGAGTTCAATTGTTTGTGGTCTATCGACGTAGAGAAGTGACTTGACATAAACCCAAAGAAAATAATCGAGTGGGGTTAAAATTACACTATCTTGGTGGCCAATTAATCGGGCCAATGCGTGAAATTATTTTTTCATCAAAAGTTTCTCTGATTAAATCAACTGTAGCGGCCGCTGTGTGGCATGTGGCTCCATCCTGTTGGAATCTTATATCAACGAGATTAATGCCACGTAATGGAGGACAGAAAAAATTTCGAATCGTGTTCCTATTCCATTCGTCATTCACAGTAACATTCTGACTATCATCGTTTTTAAAGACATACGGACCAATGACTCCGCCAGCCCATAAGGCGCACCAAAAATTTTTGTGGATGGGAGGGTGTTTCGACAAAATCTGGTAGATTCTCCTCCCTTCAAGTGAGACTATTCTGCTTATTTAGGTATGCATTCAACCGGAAATGGGCTCCATCGAAAAATAAAATTTCAAAAATTTGCACGCGCTGCTCTGGTGTAAGTCGATTTATAATGAAATTTCAAAGGAAACTAAACAAAAAGCAACCATCAGCTGTTACACCATCAGCTCTAAAAAAACACGCGTTACATGACAGAGTCAATCGTTGTCAATATTCTGCAGCGGCAAGAACTGTGCCTTCATCGTTTAAACAAGCTGACAATAATGAATGAAGACAATTATGGCCAAACGCACATCTGGAATGTGCGCTACCATATTAAATAGTAGGGTTACGAACCTGGGATCTAACGCTTCTTAGTGTGACTGTTCACCTCATTATTTGAAACAATCCTTTAGCATTCGCTTAAACCAGTGAAACGTCTCTAAGAAAAATATTAAATAACATTTCATTAGAAACTAATCGCAACGAGCCAAATCAAATCTGCCAAAAAATTAAAAACAAGTTCACTGGGTGTGTTAATAAAGTTGAACCGTTGCTTAGCGCTAAGCTGAGTTTGTCGTGCCATTAAAGCCAATTTAAGCAGGTACAACAAGCAAAACGTCCGCAGACAAACATCTTGAATGTGTATGTGAGATTGTAATTGGTTTTGTGTGTGTGTATGTGTGTCTATGAGGAACCAAAAACAACAACAACAACTAGCAAATAACCAAAAACAGTAAACTTTATTGTTAAAAGGCGGAGCAGGTGGTTTGTTGGTGGTTCATGTTAAATTTTGACTGGCTTTGATTTCATTTTCAATCTTTCATACTGTCCATTCTAAAATTAATTTTTTTTTCCTGTTGTCTCTTGTTTTTTCTTTGGTTTTTTTTATTATTTTTTATTTCGTGAGTACGGGCAAGTTTGTTTTGTCTATTGAATGGCTAAAAAGAGCCAGTATTTTGGTCTAGTATGGCAAACTAAGACTTATTGTTGTTTTTGTTGTTGCTGCTCTCGTGTTGATTTTTTTTCCAAATCATTGGCTGGCTTTTTACGTAGGCTTTTGTTGACTTTGCCATTTGTTGTTGTTGATATTGTTGTTGCTGGGTTTCGGGTGGCTTGTAGATGAATTGTGGCTTAAATTTGATTATTGATAGCAATTCTCGATATAAAAGACTTCTTTCTGCACTCACACACTTGCCAACAAAACAGGCGCTATTACAACAACAACAAAAAAATGATAGAGACCAGACTAAAAGCACACAATACGACGAGTGTGAGTATGTGTGTGTGTGTGTGTGTGTGTATATCGAATAACAACAATAAGTATTAACTGAAATAATAACATTCAATTGCACTTTACTTTTATCGTACAAAATCATTGTGGCAACAACATCAGCAACAACATCAGCAACAGCACCAGCCACAACACCAGCAACATTGTTAAGAAAACATAACAAATCTAGACTTGAACCAGCTTCAGTTTCTATTTAAAACATTTTAAAACAGCCATAAAAAAAGAGTTGCCATGTATAATTTAGCGTAATTGATATCAATTTGTGGAGTGTATTTTGCAACAGGCCAGAGTTGTCCACCATTTATTTTACTCCCGTTACTAAAATATATTTGAAAATTATATCAAAGATGAACACAATTTTCTCTTTGGCTTTTAAAAATTAATTTTCCTTTAAATATGACTTCTTTACCATCCTTTGGCAATCCTTTTTATTTACGGATTTGGTGGACTTTTTTCCGCCAATACATTTTACAAGTTTCGGTAGCAAATTGATTTCGTATTGTATGAATTTATTGGTGGTATTGTCAGATTGTTTTAAAGTATTTATTTTGTTGCTTTCTTGCGCTCTGAAAGCAGCTTTTGTTACGTCTGTTCGTGGTGTTGCTTTTTCATTCAACTCTTTTTTGTTTGTTTGTTTGTTTTGGTTCTGTTTAGTTTGGCTTCGCCTGGTCAAGTCTGATGTAATTACAAATTCGTTAAATAATTGACTTGATACCAGAAGGATAACTGACATTTTAGCTAAATATTTGCCTCCAGTGATTATTGAGTTATTTATCATGGAACGAAATTTATGCAAGTCGTTTGGATTTTTATTTATTTTTTTTTTTCAACAGCAAATGTCATGAGTACTTAACGTGTAATATTTAATATATTTGCCAGGTTCTTGACTCTATTTTATTAGTGGTTCTTGTTGTATTCTTCATAAGGAAAAATTTTTGTTACGAAGTCCTGTTTAAGGCTTCTAAGATATGGAATATTCTGTAAATTTACTAAGTGAACAAGGGTTTGTTATAAATTATATACGAGGTCTGCTCAATATATTAGTTTTTCAAAAATTTATTTATTAGTTAATTTAAATTTTTTCATCAGATAAAAATTTTCATGTCCTCGAAATAATTGTATATGAATTTCATTGAGCTCTCTCTGTGGTTCGAGTTTTGTGTTCTATCGCCGTGCTTTCACGGGTCTCCTCAATTTTGGGAAAAGGAAGAAGTGCCAGGAGCAGAAATCGTGACTAGTTTCTGTAACTGGTACGAGAACTTCTCGCATCGAAAATATCAATAATTAGGTCATGCCAGAAAAGACACGCATGTTTGCAGTGAGTCTAAGCAAATATAACTATATCCTGTCTCATCCTGTATTTCACAGAATGACAATTATTTCGCGGATGCTGAATACTGAGACTGAGACATGTTAATGGTGTTGATTCGATTCGATTAGGCGAGTTATGACACGCATGTTTGCAGGGAGTCTAAACACATATAAATATATCCTGTCTCATACTGTATTTCTTAGAGCAACAGTTTTCGCGTGGGAGAAGCTCTCACATCAGTTACAAAATCGCGCTACTGGAGAATACTGCGACTGAGACATGTTAACAGTGTTGACTTTGGCCCAAAATTATGCTAATTTTTTGGTAACATTTTGAAAAGGACCTTGCTCGCTTAATACCTGAAGTTTCAGAAACAACTTAAAGGCTGAGACTAACGAAATTTCGACACACTTATCAATTTCTCTGAGGACTCTCCACAACAATTTATTTTAACTCTCTGATCGTTTGTTGGAGGGAACGGGCTGTCTCCATGTTCCTTGAAATAGATTGTATCAATCCCAAAAATACGTTTCTAATGCAGGGTACAACAACGTTAAGTCAGGTCTATGCCTAATGTAGCGTGCGTCACAAAAGTGAGGGCAATTTTTTATCAGAGAAGTTAAAGGAATATATTTCTATTGGCAAAAGCAATTTTAATAAAAATTTATATATTAAAAAATTCCTTTTGCAACTGACAAAATGTCAATTTATTTCCACGCTTTAATTTAATTTTTCGACAGCAGAAAATCGGCGAAAACTCCAAAAATTTCAAACTTTTATAATTCCCACAAACAAACTAAATCTGGAAAATAGCCGACACGGTGAACGCTTGCATGAGACTAGGGAGCCAACATTAAAAAAAAGGCTAAACATCCATAGAAATTTTAAAAATTATCTGCAGACTCGAACCGATTAAAAAAGAATACTTTTCTTTAGATATTCATAAAAGAGTCGAGTTTTTCAATATTTAGTTTCATATATTTTTTTCTTTGTTTTCAAGATACAACCAGAAAAGAAGGGGAGTTGCCAGAAATAGTATGACTGAAGCTGTGAAATATTCTATAAAGCAAACCACTACATCTCTATTTCGCTAAAAAGAATTTTATATAAACTTTTAGGAGGAACGTTTTACTTGGAATTGCAGAAAAAACTGATTGAAGTTACCAGTGTCCTGATATTAAAAAATATTGTTCAATATCCTTTTTTTTAGATTTAGCAACATTAATTATGGCCTTGCTTAAGTGTATTGCCGATCAATAAACTAAAGAATTTGAAAATTTAATTATTTAGACTTCTTTGTGTGTGTGTGTGCATCCCAGTTTATTTCCGCATTAGTTCTGTGAGCGTCATGCATTCATTTTAATATGTCCTGCATGTTGCAAAATTGTTATTTGTTCTATCTGCTGTTCTATCGTAGTGCTGAAGGAGGATTCAAAACGAAAGTTTCAAATGCAATTATTGAACGAGGAAACTACAGAACACTATGCAGTCGTTTATTATTTGAGGGGCAAATAAAAAGCAAAATAAGAAATAGAAAAGTTAACTGAGGTAACGAGGAATGATTTGTGCGAGGTCATGTCGAGGAACAAACAAATTTTGTTGAAAATAAAACGTGTGCTAATTCAGCCAAAGAAAACAGTTGTTTTTGGGAACTGCAGACTTTTAATATTCCGAAGGAGGCAATAATTTTAGCGGGCTAAAATACCAATTCATTTCACTACTTTTAGACGTCAAATAAAGTTTGGAATAGAACACATAGTAATTTAAATTATTTAGATGGCGATGAAAGTCGCATAGAAAGCGTGTTTCTTTTAGAGTGTCACAACTTCGGGTTGACATCACTGCTTTATTTGAGTACCCGTATAACAGCTGATGGTTGATTTTTGTTCAATTTAATTTGAAATTCAATTATGAATTGTCTTACACTGGAGCAACGTGGGCAAATTGTAGAGCTGTACGGCTCCTGAATGAATTAATTCAATTGAATCATTCAGTCAATTGAGCGAGGTGAATCTTTCATTCAATTGAGCGTTTTTAGCTCAGGTGTTTCAGTTAATTCATTAGATCTGTCTTTTTCAGTAGCTCTTTTCAGTGATGTTTCAGTTTGTATGTCAAAATCCATACGAAAAAAATGAATTAATTCACACACATGTGCTAATGCATACAGGGATGTAGTGCTCTTTATTTATAGAGTTGCCAGTTACTGAAACAACTGAGCTACTGAATGAACTGAGCTAGTGAAACAACTGAGTTACCGAATAAACTGAAGTACTGAAACAACTGAATGAACTGAATGAATTAATTCAGTAAAGTGAGCGGAGCTAAAAAGAGCGCTCACTCAAAAGAGCTGTTTTGTACAGCTCTAGCAAATAGTTGAAATTTCTAATCAAAATAATTTTTGTATTCGTTAAACTCATCCAAACAAAATGTTACTTTCCGATGACGCCCGTTTCTGGTTGAATGGGCACGTAAATAAGCAGAATTGTCGCGTTTGGAGTGAGGAAAATCCACAAGCTTTTGTCGAAACGCCATTTACATCCTTAGAAAATTACTTTTTGGAGCACCTTATGGGCTGGCGGAGCCAAAAACAATGCTGGTCAGAATGTTACTGTCAGTGGTGAACGGTAGAGAAACTTACTGACACGTGATTTCGACAGTACGAAGCCTCATGCCGCACAGTCCATGCTACAATTCATATACTCAAAGACACTTTTGAGGAAAAATAATATAATTTCACTTAATGGTCCTATAAATTGGCCACCAAGATCATGTGATTTAATCTTATTTGATTAGTTTCTTTGAATTTATGTTAAGCTACTTGTCAGGGTCAATAAACCACAAGCAATTGAACACTTGGAAATGAATATTCTAAGAGTTATCGGGGATATACTTTCTATATATATATAGAAAATCGATGTGTTAGATTTAGCCTGCACATGGCAGAAATCATATTCCAACATTAAGTTCATAAAATTTTCTTTCAAATAAGGCCGGTTTCATTGATATTAAAAATATATTTTCTTATCTTATTGTGATTCAAACTTGCTCCACTCTGTAAAAACACACCCATTATTTGCTTTAATACATTTTATTGATAGTTTTTTTTTTGTATATTTTAATGTTGAAGAGGTCAATTTGTAATTTAGTATAACAAAAAAAAATTGAAGAGCTTTTGTTGTTACTTTGCAACTTAACTCAAAAAACGCCTGACAAATTCCAGACTTTGTGTTACAAAAAAAAAATTATTTATACCGTGCACTACGACATACAAATACCTTTTAAGAAACAATGGTTTGATCAATATTTATAAGTAAAAAAAGTGGAAAAGTGTACCACAAGAAAACGTGTGTGAAGTATTTAAGATTTTATGTTTAAATGGAAAAGATTTTGTTCGTTCAATCATAAATCAAAAAATGTTATTTGAATGGTTTTTATTCGAATTAAGGCATTAAAATAAGTGTAACGTACAAAATTCTTATATTCCGGCGATGCCTAGAGATTTGAGCGTCGCGATAAATTTCTATTTAAATGTTTTATTTAAATTTATGCGGAAGCAGAAGCAAAAAAAAACTTTCCCATACACGGAGCTTCTTTATTCCCCCAATTTTTTTATATATTTTATTACGACCGAACCGATTATTATTTTGAATTGAATGATGGGTATGCTTTTTAACACAATGGCAACACTATTACACATATTTAATTTTCACTCAAAAACACACTAAACACATCCATCAAATATCTAAAGGAACAAATGTTTTGTAAATTTAAAATAATTTCTGGTTTAATATTCTCTTAGTTGTACGAAAATACTTTTAACACGAGCTAAACACCCGCTTTGGAAATTTTCAATACAAAATTAATCTCGTTTTATACCGTTTCACTTGTCCGACAAACAAGCGAAAGAAACGTTTGTTAGAAAATAGTGGTCACGCTTACTTTGTCAAATATCTGATAGATGTGACGGCTTAATAATATTTTCTACACAAAATGCAAATCTGCATATAATTATGTCTGTGTGTTTGTATGCATTCCATTGAGAGTTTTTGCTTCTCAGTGCAAAAACAATAGGCAGAGAACATGAGAGACAACAAAAGAAAAATAAATTCCTCTGCAATTCAATTGAACCTGCACCGTTACTTCCAACAACAACTACTTAAGATTTACACATCGAATTTCTTGGTTTTTCTTTTAAATACTGATTATTAATTGAAACTTTTTGTTTTTATATCACAAATTTATTTGCAAACAGAATTAAATAATTAAATATTGTCACTATATCACACACACACACTAGTTTTAATTTATTTAACTTGATAACAGCGCGGTGGAGGTGAGTACACGTCCGATTTTATCAGCGCGACTGACAAAACTGTGATGAGAGTTTTGAACGCTGGCATCTTGACGAGTTGCAGGACAAAATTACTAGAGAACTGTTGCCAAAGAGACAAAACTTTTTACTTAAAAAAACCCATGTTATCGTCTGTAATTTTTATAAATATTTGCCAGCATTTACTAACAAAGAATTTCGAAAATATTTATGCCAAAGTTTGTACAACTTCACATATTCTCTCAGACGATTTAAAATATATTTGACCAAGACCAATGAAATTGAATTTTAATTATAATATTCTGCTTACCATTCGGCAATTTTAATAAAAAGTTATAAATTTTAATAAAGAAATCTGTTTTCGTACGTTGGACAGGTGTCAGAGATATTTTATGGGGGCAAATTGTCTTTATTTTATAATTCGTTTAAAAAAATATCCAGCAATTTAGATCAATAAATTTCGTATTAAAAATTACAGAATCGCAATAAACTTCACACCAGTGATTAAAAAATAATTGCTGTGTCTTTAATTGCGTGTGCCATTAAAAACGTCCTCGGAACATGAATTAATATCTTGATTATCAAGTAAAATCTTCACACTGTCATCGTGTTAACCCTGGATGGTTACTGTTTGTCGCATCTCCGAAGCTCTTTTACTCTCTATCATATAACTCTTTCATTTTATTTTCAATTCCTATTGAATTTTTAGAGAGAAAAAAGTTTTTATGTTGTATTTCATTTTTTTATTATTTTTTTTAATAAAATTTTTAACCAAATATATTTTTGTTTATTTTTGTATTTATTCCGCTAGAACCATTTTTAAAAATTGTTTGTTAATTCAATAAAGATTTATCTAAATGTAAGAAAGTAAGAGCAACCATCCAGGGTTAATACATTCTAGTACTGAAGTTAAAACCAACGGTTGAAACCTGGTTTTACCACACAAAATGATTTTATTAAAACCAGTTTCAAATTAATTTTGAGTTTATTTCAAGTTGTTTTTATGAAATGCAACTTGTATTTTGCCTGTGCTGCCAAGTTATATATAATGAAATCTCCAACAAATCTGCGTTTTTCATTTAGAATTTGCATAATTTATTTGTGAATTGTAGATATTTCGATACTTCTAAAGTATTAATTTGCAAAATGTAAAACAAATTCTATTTAAAGCTACAATATGAACTCTTGTATTATTTTTATATAAAACAATAAACAGTAGTAGTACAGTTTGTGCATTAAGTATTACCAAATGTAGAATAACATACAGCATAAATACCGCATATATTTAGCAACCCCAGGCTGGTTTAGCAATTCAAAACATTAGCCATTAGATCATAATGAAATGGTCACACAGGAGTTTAATTTCTTTTTGCATGCAGAGTACATTGTGACGGTTCCAAAAACGGAGTGTAGAGAGTTGAGAGAAATGAGAAGATAGAGAATTTAATGTGACACATTTAATTTATTGTTATCTCATTTATAGGATATATTGTGAATTTATTAAATCTTCAGTTTGTGTGCAAAAACACATGTTGAATTTAATGCTAAAATTAGATGAATTCAACTTTCAGTGTAAAAACACTATGAAAAGGAGTAAAATTGTTTAGTGATTTACAAAATTAGAGTCTAAATAATTCTGTTAAAAATCCACTCGTTCGTTAAACTAAAATTAAAAAGAATAAAATTTAGTTGTGTCCGAATTTTTACAATAAAGAGAATTGAATTCTATTTTAATTCCCAGACTTGCGCAGTTTTTTACTCGGTTTGTCGAATCTTTATTCACACTCCGAGTTTTTAAATAAATTCTGGAATGAAAAATAACTTCTTATATATTTTTAATATATAAATTAAGATGTCTGCTTGTTCAAAAAACTAATGAAGCATGTGGATCAAACTTCTTGTTACCACAGACGCTAAAATATTTTTTCTCATCATCGTGTCAGATCGAAAATATATAAGAAACTGCAGGAAGAAGCGTTTCCTTCGTGGCTTTTATTTTAATTGAATACAGCGTACATCATTTTTAATAGATTTCCCACAAATTTATTTTATTTCACAAATTTAACTTATTCTTCTCAAATACTTTACAAACTTGTAAAAGTATTTGATATGAAATACAAATCAGGCAATATTTCTGCACTTAAGGGATGTCATGTAACATTAGCCGATGAGTATATAAAGCAAATAGGCATGCGCAAAGCTCTATTTCGCATCCATTGTTCCGTGAAATTAAAAATTCATGCTACAAGTTCGGAACCATACCAACACAACTTCAATGTGAATTTTTTTTTTATTTTTAAATCACTTTATGACAGTCATCTATAATCTGTGATTCTTTAATATCATTTTGTCGTACACTACACAAACCAACTGTATTTAGAATGAATATATAATTTTAGAACAGCAGAACTGAAAGACTATTCACGGCCATTAAAGGAGACCACAAGGAAAAGTCATGATAGACACCCATTTATAATATTTTTAAGGATCTTCTGTGATTGAATTTTATATTGAGTGTTATAATAGCGGTCAATTTTCTTAAAACAAGTATAACCCGAGATATGCTACTTTGTAGATTTTGAATCTACTGAATCGCTGTAAAATTAGCAAAAAATCCAATAAAATTTCCTTCGTATCTCTGGTGTATGGGGAAGTAATACAATTTAAATTTTCCAAACATATTTTACAGTCATGCTGGCGTTTGGACGTTTGAAGTGAATACAAACCAAATTGTCTTGCTACCAACAACGGAAGTTGGCCATGTTTAACACACATTTGTTGTGCAAAAATATCACAAGCAAATGCCGTGTCTTTTTGTTAGAAATATTGTTTCCTTTTGGCTCAAAATCCTTTAACGAGCACACACACATACACATACACTCACAGCACGTAGATGCAAGTGTAGACAAAATAAATAAAATAAAGAAGAAATTATTTGATTTTGTAATACAACAATAACACCGACAAATCGGCTAAGGCAATTGGCCAAATAGCAAGTAGAGTCCTTGTTGTTTGTTAACAAAATTTATAGACGTCGTATGTGTTTTTGCTTTTGAATTGCAAGTTGTAGTTGCTGCTGCTGTTGCTGCTGTTGTTGTTGTTGCATATAATTACCATGCAACTTGTTAACAAGAAATAAACAGCTGTAATTACTTTTTTGCCATTATTTTGCACATACCAAACAACAACTACTTTGCCAAACACTGTGTTGCACCATTAAAATATACTCGCATGTAAAATCTATTCCAAATCTAGTCTGTCTACTTGTCTTCCATTTTGTCTACGCCACTTCTTGGTTTTGGGGTATGCACGAGAGTGTGTGTGTTTGTTTATATGAAAACTTGTTTATTTGGTTGTGTTACCAAAACAATTTATCAACTAATTATCTGATTCGATTTTCCAAGGAAGTTTAGCAATTTATTTTTTATAGTTTTTTATAGTTTTTCATTCAGGGTGAATTTCATTTTAAATGCTTGCATGTATTTTATTTCAAAATTGCATTTTCGTTTTGTACTTAAAACAGTTGGAAATATTTAAATTTAAATGCAGTTTGAAAAATTGTGGTAGATTTTTGCAGTAAATTTTTTTTCAAAAATTGCTTGGTAATATGAAAATTTATTTTCTTCCAACATATTGTGGAGTGTTAAAAATTTTGAAATATTTTTTTAATGTTTTGTTCCCAAGGGATACCCCATATTTATATCGTACTTGCTGCTCAATAGAGTTTAGAATCGAATGGAGTACGAGTAGAAGTTAGTAAAAAGTGTTTCCAACACCCTTTTCATTAGATCAAAATTTATATTAATATTTTTAAGACTCTGTTAAAGCACGAAAAACAACAGATTTTAATTTCAAACTTTCGAAACCATTAAATTATTATTGTATTAAATTTGTGATCGCGTAATCCGCACTAGCCTGCAACTACATATTTTGTCACTGTCAAGACACTGTAAATAATTAAAAGAGCTCTCAGTCTTCAGTGATTGGCCACTTCTCATTAGATTTGCAACGATAGTGACACACAAAATTTAATATCGTTAACATTTCTTTAAATGAAAGAGCATAAGGTATTATTAATAGCTAAACGGCAACACAGGCACTTAATTAAAGTGTGTTACCATTGGTTTGAAATAACTCTAGCACGCTTTTTCATGATATAAATGGTAAGAACTAAAGCCGATATCACAATTAACTGAAGCCACCTACAAGTGGTCGTAAACAAAAATACAGTTGAGTGCTGATGATGAAAGAGCAGCGGTTGTCGAAAATAGGTGGTCTGCTTTTCTGTGTAAGTTAAATATATGAATCTGATGTATATTTGTAGTTTTCATTTATATCTGAACTAAAAATACTTTTCGAACAATCACCCTTTAAGATTTAATTAAATATGACATTAAATAGTTCGACACAAGTTTCTTATGTCGATTTCATTTTCATTTAACAGAAAATGGCAACATTTTTCACACTTTTTTACAGAAAACGGCAACATTTTACCATTTCAAAATAAGGAATTTATTACGAATAAACTCAACATTCCCCGCGAAAAATAATTTCTGTCTTGAAACTTTTCCAAACCGCCACTTTTTAGAGAATAAGTGAAAAATTTTACATGTTCCCTAGAAAAGAAAACGCCATTAATATAAAATCTTTTGTTAAAAAAAAGAATATTCTCAATATCATTTTTACAACATCATTTGAACTAGACCTTCAGTGGAAAACACTTTCTTAGGAGCAACGGAAATCATTAGAAAACTTAAGTATTTTTGCGCAACCCCCTTCAGGTCTAGGTGCAACAGCGATCAACATCTATATCTTAACAATAATTTTGTGATGTTTAGAAAAAAAGCGGCAGTTCAATTCTAATACCATGTCATTATAAATAACGAAATGGCAACACAAAGATTCAACTAAAGTGTGTTACCATTAGTTTGAAATAATTCTCGTACGCTCCTTCTTGATAAAATTGAATCAAGAAATGAATTATCGCACGTATTCAAGGAGAGCAGGAAAATATTAACAGCTGATTAGTTTGTGAAATCGATCGCTGACACCGCTGAAGTTATTCGGAAAAAACATTTTGATATATTCGTTTTGCGATCTGGGAATCTTCCGGTTCGAATCAATTCAAATTCATTAAAAACTCAATTCAGGAATTTTTTCGTTCACGATATCTCAAGAATGAGTAAATGTGGTTCTTAAGTCGTAAGAGCCGATTGCTCTATGGAATCGATTGGTGATGCTGTATAAAAAATAATCTCAAAAAAAAGCTCTTTTAAAAATGCTTTAACCCAAGTTTTTCTAAAGCATCTTCAAATCTACCGCTTAAAATCGATTCAAATTTTAAGAAAATATAATGAAGTTTTCTTTTCTGGAAAAAGTGGAGGGGCTTCAACTCAGAAATTATTTTTTCTAAAGAATGTAAAATTAATTTCTTAAAAAATTATATATTTTCAAATGACAAAATATTGAATTTTTTTTTGTTTGTTAAAAAGTACAAAAAATGATGCATTCTTTTCTACAAAATAGATCTGATATAAACAAAATTTTTACAAATCGGATTAAGACCAGTAACTTCTCGATTTTTGAAAACTTTAAATCTTTCCAGCAGGAATTTAAAGTTTATTTTTATTTGCAGAAAAAAAAATAAATATATGAATAATTGGGAGAACTCAAGCAGTAAATTAAAAGCACGAAATTAAATGACTGCTTTGAAAAACGGCTTCATCATTTAGTGCGCCTTTTCAGAACTCCATCAGTTAATATGTAAATTACAAGTTGATTTCGGAAAATTTTGTACCAAAGATATGTTTGTAAGGTCTTGTAACAACTAAAGAAGTTCTATTATTTTATGAAACAAAAAAAATTAGCACAACAGCGGGCAGTTAAAGAGCAGCCTTTAATTTTATTGGGTAGCCAACAATTAAATTGAGTAGCCAAAAATTTAATTGAGTAGCCAACAATTAAATTGAGTAGCCAACAATTTAATTGAATAGCCAACAACTAAATTGAGTAGCCAAAAATTTAATTGAGTAGCCAACAATTAAATTGAGTAGCCAACAATTTAATTGAATAGCCAACAATTTAATTGAGTAGCCAACAATTAAATTGAGTAGCCAACAATTTAATTGAATAACCAACAATTTAATTGAGTAGCCAAAAATTTAATTGAGTAGCCAAAATTTTAATTGAATAGCCAAAAATTTAATTGAGTAGCCAACAATTTAATTGAGTGGCCAACAGTTTAATTGAGTAGCCTACAGTTTTATTGAGTAGCCAACAATTTAATTGAATAGCCAAAATTTTAATTAAGTGGCCAAAAATTTAATTGAGTAGCCAACAATTTAATTGAATAGCCAACATATTATTGAGTAGCCAAAAATTTAATTGAGTTGCCAACAATTTAATTGAGTAGCTAACAAATTAATTGAGTGGCCAAAAATTTAATTGATCGAAATAATCATTTAATTCGCACCCACGGCAGGCATATGCCGATAATGACTTTTAAAACATGCGATAAACTGTCTGTCAAATTGTAATAAAACAAATTTTAAATTGTACAATTATTTAAAATTCTTATGCCACTAAGAAATAAGCGATTATGATCGGTCTGGCTCAGTGACGAAGACGGCGATCGATGCGTTCATGCCCTAAGAAGCGCCCTACAGCATCCTGCATCATCGAAACTGTAGCCAAATATTTAACGACAAATTAATATATAAAAATGTGCTATAAAATATTAACTCCCTTCGCCTCTGGTTTTGATACTAAAAACCCTTCTTCTCATATTTCGAGAACAATTAATTGTTTGAATAGGGGCCATTTCCTGTGTACCAGTCCAGCTAAACAAGTGAATATCAGAAACTGATGATGTGATTTGTCTTTTAATTTCGACTGGACATCGCAAAAATGATGATCTGCATTGGGCCACAGTGAAATGCGCGTAGGACCGAGCTTAAACCCCTCAATCAATCACTTTGAATTTTTTATTTAGACTTTGGGAAAATAGAATCAGCACAAAATTAAAATTAGGGAATTTCGACAACATTTTTTTTTAAGTAGAAATTAAATTTTATTAATTATTTATTTACAAATTTCTTATGAGCTAAAGAGAAATTTATTAAAACTAAATTTCAATATATTTCACTTGGATGAAATATTTATATATACAATTCACTTAATCTATTTGTACTTGTAGTGTATCCTTGCAAGGAAAAATAATATTTATAATTGAGCTTCAAGTTTATCACTTTTCTGTTTAGAGAGTTTTCTTAACATAAAGAAAATTGATATAAAATGGGAAAATATTATCCCATATTAAATTATCATTTCACGCAACCCCTCGTATATTTACCATGGAGTAAACATGAGGTTCTTTGCTTCAATTTCCTTACAAATATTAATAATTTGTAATGAAAATATTTCAATACAAGAATTAAATTGTTAGTAATAATAATAAGAATCAAAATGTTAAATATTTTTGATTTAAAAAAGGAAGCGCAATTAAATTATTATAAAATTGCATTTCAAATTTATATTGAAATTAAATATAATGTTAAATATCATTTTTTTTTTTATAGTGTAGCGCGTTGCACGCGTTTATCAATGTGGCTGTATCAAATGCTTTCCTGTCCGCTCTTACATGGGCATGCCGCCTGGTGGCATCATATATTGTTGTTGCTGGTATTGGAAGTTTTGCAATTGTTGCATCTGCTGCTGGTTGTGATGCTGAAAGTTGTTCCAGGCAGCCTGTTGTTCTCGTTGACTTTGAAGCATGGCTGTCTGCTGAGCCATTCGGATTTCCTCAGGAGTGGGAAAATAGATTGCATTCGGTGTATAGGGATAAGAGATGACATTTGGTACCGCAGGATGATAAGGATGAGGGCCATAAGCGGCGCCATAGAACAAAGAAGATCGGGAGCGCATGGCATAAGAACGATTCATCATAATACTGTTGCTGCGTCGTAGGCGGCCAGTGGTCTCACCAATTGTTAAATCTTCGGCAGATGGATCCAAGGCCCAGTAGTGGCCACGTCCAGGATCATCTAGAGCCCGTGGAACTCTAATGAAACAATGATTCAAACTCAAATTGTGGCGTATGGAGTTCTGCCAAACATTTTTGTTCTTTTGATAGTAGGCGAAGTTGTCGGCTATCCATTCACATATACCGCTGAGAGTTAAGCGTTTCTCGGGGCTGCTTCTTATGGCCATTACAATTAAGGCGCTGTAGGTGTAGGCAGGCTTAGCGTCAGGTGTTTTGTTGTTGCTTGAAGAAGCCTCATCGTTGGACATGTCCTCGGAGTTCTGTGATTCAGTGGGACTGGAGGAGTCACTGGCCATAAGGGCAGTATTTTCCGCTTCTCCAGAGCATTCTTTGGTGTCCGATAATAAGGAGCGTATGGAAAAGTTCGACTCAAAAACCGGAGGCATGTTTAAAAATATTTGTTTATTTTTTTTTATTTTATGTAAATTTTTTTCAATTTATTTGAATTTATTTGAAATTATTTGCTGTTAGCGTTTCTTGGCCAAAGTGCGTGTGCTCTCTGCGATTGCCGTTTTAAAACTGAAGACGCGTTAGGTTGACAAGTTGATATAAATAGCACAACATGCCTTCACGGCAAAGTCCCTGAACAAATCGTTCAAATTTACAAATGTTTTTAATCAGCATATTAATGCAATCATTTGCCAGGCATCTTACAAATCTTCTTCTTCTTCTACGGAGTGTGCATGCCAGGATTCTGGTAAAGGATTATGAAACACACACACACACATTTAGCTGATCGACACAATGGCCGAGAGCTTAGGAAAACGCAGAAGAGCAGTGCAGTGACATACGTAAAAGCGGCCCACAATCCGCCTTCCCATCATCTACCTGCATGTGTGCTAATTTTAATGGGAATCCATTTACGCTTTAATCACCCGGATCAGTGAAATTCCCTGTATTCGATTCTTTCGTTGATCCCCCTGCTTAACTGATCCGGGGATTTAGAGAATTTTCTAAAGTTTCGCTGTACCTGTACCTTTTTTGCATGTATTTTTTTGCTGCTGCTGCTGCTGCCGCTGCTGTATGTCATTCAATTATCAAATCCGGTGGTAGTAATTGGATTTTAATCTCCTGTTCCGTTGTAATCCGCTACAAATATTATTTGTTGTATGCAACATGTGTACTTGTGTGTGTGTTTGTGTTTGTGTCTGCCTTGTGAGGTTCGCTGTGTTTGTGTGCGGCGTATGACATGCAGCATCTTACATGACAGTTTTTGAAAGGGTTAAATGTTGAAGCAAAATTTGAAAAACGAAAGAGTTAAATCGCGTTTTATTTGGAATTTTGCTTTGTTTGTTTGTTATTGTTCTACGTCGTCTGTCTGATCATTTGCATGCGACTACTTCACGCAAATCTTTGGCTAAAACTGTGCAAATAATGCATATCAATTTAAGAGTTTTGCCTTAAAATTACTTTGTTGTCAAAGTGCAACAATAGAGTTCAAAGGAAGAGAAGGATTAGCGCGCTGTTTAAGAGAATTTGAAAGGGTTAAATTTAGAGTTTTGGTTTTGTTCAAAAAGCACAAAAAAATAACAATAAGAAAATAAGAAAATGCATGTGCCTTAACTAAACACTGAATTGAAAACGAATAGTTGGTGTACACACTTCAATGCAGGACAAGAAGATTATTTTTGTGTTGTAAATTATCTTCGTACAAGTGCAGAGATGCCGGAGAAACTACAACAGAACTCCTTAATCAATCACAATTTGGAAGCAAGTCTTTTCCTGTCTTTTCCATCTTCTCTTCTCTGTAAGACAAATGAATTCTTCATGGAAATTCAATCCACTGCAAATTTTATTATTTAGAATGTCCAAAACAACGTTTGAGCTTAATTTTAAAAACCCTTAATTCGCGTATAATTACAGTTTTATAAAACAGTATTCTTGTATTTCAAAACATTCTTCCGGACGTAGTAGAATTCCGAAAAAGAAAAAAAGCCAACACCGGCCATTGAAGCCCATAAATGAATGGACGGATGGATAATCTGCAAGTGCAAAATAACCAATAATTTTCAAAAACCAAAAAAAATGATATTATAGAAAAAAATCATTGAACAGTTATAACGAAAGAATCGCAAACTTGCTTGCTGCTGCGATGGCAACGTAACAACAGCAAAAAACATTTAATTTAACAACAACAAAAAATTAAATTAAATATAAAAAAATGCTGAAATATTTCTTATACAATATTTTTGTTGTGTTGCAGTAGTTTTAATTTACTACCACGAGTTTAATGTACCACAATATTATGAACAAGAACAACATCAGGGAAATAATGACATACAAAAACAACAAAACTCAGTTTCATATGGATGAGTAGATGCGATCAACTGCACAAATAAGTGGATAAGTGCAGTTGAAGATAAACAGACGGGATCAGTACGGCTAATAACCGAGTCATTTGTACACTTTCTCACGCACACAAATGAGTACCCACAGTTAATACGATTGTGGTGGAGATCGGTTGATCGAATAATTTCGCAGTCACGATCACTAGTTAATATCACTGGTTCTGGCATTTTATGAATTATACAGTTTTATAAAGACCATCTAAATTTTCTAAAAACTATTCAAGAGTAGAAAAATTTTCGAAATTCTCCAAATTTTTACAAAAACCAGGAACTTAAGAACTTATATAGAAACCATTAAAACTTATCTATTAAACTTATTTATAAATCGTATCTAACATGGCCTGTTTCGAGTCCCCAGGTGAGTAGAATATTTCCCATGGAGCGCAACAGTCACTACATGTTTTTGAATGTCTCATGATTGTCTGTAGATATCTCAGCGATCTATAAATTACTTAAACGATACTGAACTATGCACACTGGGGCGTATAGAAAAATATCTAGCATTGAATCCCTGTAACTTCCCGCTAAATTCAACCACAAAATTGTCGTAACCTGGTTTTTGCTTCTGATCTGTTCTCCAGATCTGTTCAAACTTTAATATATATTTTTTATTTTCAAATCAGCTGATCCTCCAGTGATTAGCGGTAGTTAATGTGGTCTTCGGTTTTTATAAAAATTCTAAAATACCAACTGATCAGATATAATTTCAAAGTTTTCAAAAAAAATCAATTCTTGGGAATAGTTTTACTCACTGCAGCTCACGAAAGGATCTTCAAATCTACTGCTTAAATCGGTCCAAATTCACTCTCTTCAGAACATTCCAAAGTTCTACACAAACACACTCACAACTAAATATATCAAGATATAGTGCTGGGCTCTTAGAATTAGTCAGGGAAGCTTTTTGCAACCTCAAAACGTGAAGATCTGAAGAGACCTCATTTTGTTCAAAACAGGCTAAAACAAATAACTTCCCGATTTGTTAAAGTCTAAAATTCTCCTAGCGGGAAGATACAAATTTTTATAATTCGGAAGTTTCTAATGACATATTCTTATTGTAAAACCATTTTTAGTCAGCATTAAAAAAAAATATTTAATAAACAATTT
The DNA here is from genome assembly GCA_963675445.1 of Linnaemya vulpina. Taxonomy (NCBI): domain Eukaryota; kingdom Metazoa; phylum Arthropoda; class Insecta; order Diptera; family Tachinidae; genus Linnaemya; species Linnaemya vulpina. Next base: position 14,043,609 of record OY776280.1, on the reverse strand, counting down.
ACAATTTCATAGAGTCACAACGATCTTGCGACAAATCAAAAAAAAAAAAAAACACGCTATATAAAATATATTTTTTACAATAAGAAATTTCAGTCCAGAGATTCCAACAAACATAACAAGACTTTAGCTCCATCATAATTTTCTGTTTGTTCCACTGTTTAGTTAAAAAAAGGAAGTCTTGGCCTAGATTAACTGCAGCTTAATTTTTAAAAATTAAACATATATATAAGAGGCTTATAAGTTAAACTTTTGTTTGAAATTTTGTTTTATTAGCCAGTTATAAATCAAAAAAAAAAATAATAAACAAAAAGTTATTCATAAAAAACTATTTGATGCTTAAAAGCTTTTTCTAAGACAAACTTCCAAACAAAATTTGTACTTTTAAGCATCCCATATGAATAAGGTCTTAAGGACTTTATAAAAATTTTTCACGATATTAAACACAACGAACGACAGCTGGATATCAGTTCCTAAGATAGCCTACGCCATATTTTCTACCATCGGATTAACCGTCTAGACACAGAAGAATGTTTTCCCATTTTTCCATAAAATGCCGCTAAAGAGTCATACGAAATTTTAAACAAAGAGTTTTTCATTTATATATTTCATATATTTTAAATTCTACAGACTAAAGTTTTGAAAACGAATTATTAATATTTCAAGAAACAAAGGAAAATCAACTTCAATCTTCAATATCAGTTTAATTTTGCAACGCAGAGCAGAACACCTGTACTCTCAAAGGACAAAAATCTTTCATCTGTTTCAAGATGTTAAACAAACAATTCCAGATCTTTAAGTCTTTTATGTTTTATGGGAATTTTCATCAACGATTGACATTAAAAAAAAAAATTAAAAAGTCCAGGTCTGTTTGCTTAATCTGGGTGCTTAAGGCAAATAATTAAAGAGCCGTTAACGGATTAAGCTAATCCGTTTATTGCATCATCGTCGCTGTTGTGTGTGTGTAACGCTGCTAAAATGTATCAAGAACTGAGTGTCCTTTTTGTGCAAAAACAAAAACAAATATTTAGTTAATGTTTGTGTTACGCTTTCAATTTATTAAATTTGTTTCCCTAAAAATGTTATCAACAGTTTTAATGAAGCATTGAAATGAATTAATTTTTGTTATGAAAAATTCAACTCAGTGTTTAACAAATAGAATCAAATATTTTTTGATTACAAAATTTTCAAGAGAAAATAGTGTATAAGAATGATGATAATATTTTTCTCAACTAAAAATACTAATTAAACAATTAGCGAATCATAATTGAATTTAAAATTTTCTGCTCATATGAAACGAACAGCTCCATGGCTGTGGAAATGATCTTCTGATTTCTTAATCAGCAATCACCGATTTGTCTTCTTCAAGTACGAGGTATCACTCGTCAATATCAATTCAATAACAATTTTGCATTTTGCCACGAGTTGAGGTTGAATATTTTTTCGCTTATGGCAAAATCAGCTGACGTAGTTGATTGTTTTTAATTAAAAAAAAATTGGTGTTGATATTTGAAAATAAGAAAAACAGGCCTTGGACTAGATTAGTTGCAGCCTAATTTTTAAGAATGAAACGTATTTATAAGAGGCTTATATATTAAACTTTTTTGGGACAAAACTTGTTTTATTAGCCTGTTCTAAAAAAAAGTTATATCAACTTTTTTAAACGTTATTCATAAAAAAAAATATTTAATACTTAAGGGCTTTTCCTAAGACAAACTTTATATACGAAATTGGACTTCTAAGCATCTTATAAACATAACCTATTTTTTATGAATAAGGCCTTTAAAATCGACTTCATAAAAATTTTTGAAGATATAAAACACATACAACGAATGATGGCTGAATATCAGTTCCTAACAAAGCCTACGACATATTTTCCACCATCGGATTACTTGTCTAGAAATAGAAGAATGTTTTCCCATTTTTGCATAAAATGCCGCTAAAGAGTCATACAAAATTTTAAACAAAGAGATTTTCATTTATATATTTCATATATTTTAATTTCTACAGACTAAAGTTTTGGAAACGAATTATTAATATTCCACGAAACAAAGGAAAATCAACTTCAATATCAGTTTCATCCTTCAACGCAGAGCAGAACACCTGTACTCTCGAAGACCGAAACTCTTTCATCAGTTTCAAGATGATAAACATAGAAATTCAAGTCTTTTATGTTTCTTGGTAATTTTCATCAACGATTGACATTAAAAAAAAATAAAAAGTCCAGGTCTATTTGCTTAATCCGGGTGCTTATGGCAAATAAATTAACAGTCGTTAACGGATTAAGCTAATCCGTTTATTGCATCATCGTCGCTGTTGTGTGTGTGTGTGTGTGTAACGCTGCTAAAATGTATCAAGAACTGAGTGACCTTTTTGTGTAAAAACAAAAACAAATATTTAGTTAAAGTTTGTGTTACTCTTTCAATTTATTAAATTTGTTTTCTTAAAAATGTTATCAACAGTTGTAATCAAGCATTGAAATGAATTTATTTTTGTTATGGAAGTGCATCTCAGTGTTTGATAAATAAGATAAAATATTTTTGTATTAAAATAATTTGAAGTCAAAATAGTGCATGAGAATTATATTATATTTGGATATATGTAGTTTATTCCTAACTGATCCAAGATCTGCTCTATTTTGGTCATTAATTTCCTTGTTCTTCTCATAAATTAAAAATTAAGGAGTCTTTCTTATAGAGTGACACAATTTTAAATCATAATAAAACAAGGAAATATATTTTTAATATCAACGAGACGGGCTTTATTTAAAAGAAAATTTTATGAATTTAATTTTTAAATATGATATTCACCATGAGAGCGCCACGGCTGGCGCGTATAAGACGCAACCTGAAACACCAATTTTAAACACCCTTTTGCAGCATTTGCGGTTGTATTTCACCAATAACTCTTCGAAAGTTGATTTCCATAAACCGTCTATCGACGTAGTCAAAAGACTTAACATAATACCAAAGAAAATAATCTGTTGGGGTTAACTCACACGATCTTGGTGGCCAATTAATTGGGCCATCAGGTGAAACTTTTTTTTCATATAATCTTTCATTAATTAAATCAATTGTAGCGCCCACTGTGTGGTGCTGTTGGAACCACACATCTACCAGATTAGTGCCACGAAACTGAGGTGGGAAAAAATTTTGAATCATACTCCTATACGGTTCAGCATCTGCAGTAACATTCTGACAGTCATAGTTTTTGGGAACATATGAGTCAATGACGCCGCCAGCCCATAAAGCGCTACGGACACTAATTTTCTGTGGATAAGATGGTGTTTCAACAAAAGCTTGTGGATTCTTCTCACTCCAAATACCACAATTCCGCTTATTTACGTACATATTCAACTAGAAACGGGCTCCATCGGATAACAAAATTTTGAAGGTTTGAGTTTAATAAACAGAACAATTATTTGGAACAAAAATTTCAACATTTTGCATAAGTTGCTCTGGTTTAAGTCGATTCATAAAGAAATTCAAAATCAAACTTAACAAAAATCCACCATCAGCTGTTAAATGGGTGCTCAAATAAAGTAGAGATCCCCACTCACACCATTTAAAAGCTCGCTGCACTTCAAATTGGTACAATACTAATCATGTTTGTTCAATTAATTATTTCAACAGAAAGACTTTCATAGAGGCTAAATTACATAGTAATTTTGAAAGAATGCTCCCGTATTCAAAAAGCCAGCACTGTAGCCAAACATTAAAGTGTCTGTTGTACTAATAAACAAATTCTTAAACAGTTTTTACTTTTACGTACAATATAATGCCAATAAATACAAAAATATATGCTGCATGCCGCATTTGCAACATGACCGGGCTCGCTTACATATTTAATACGTTATTGGGAATGCGGTAGGGGAGCAGCAGTTGTGTGTGGAGAGGGAAGCAGGAGTAAAGTAGCGTTAAGAAACAATTACCAACTTTACATGAAAATTAATGCAACGTTCAATAATTTCGCTGGAGATCTAAAGATTTGCCCGTATTAAAGCGTAGAAGACAATAAAAAAAAGACCCTCGTTGCTTTTTTCGTTTTATGGAGTTTATTGGATACACATTAAACTTAAGACAAGAAAATAAGAAATAAAAATTGAAAAAAAAAATGAAAACGTAAACAGCGTATGCAGAATTTGACGAAAATAATGTTACACATGTCAGTTATTTAAATGTTGATGATTTAAAAACTTTTTCTTTAAAAAGGAGAGAAGTAACGAATTCCAATTATGGTTTATTTTCTTTAACGATTTTAAAGGATAATTTTGTATTACGATTTTTATTGTTGCTACATAAAACGCCATTAAGTTAATGCAGGTGATAACGTTTTATGTTACTGCAAAGCAATTTTTAATCTGTATGGCTGTTAACGAAAAAAAAAACAAAATCTATTAAATTTTAGTTTGTTTGACGAGGAAACTAGAAAACTATATATATTTTTAATAAAATCGTGCAACTTTATTTTAGTTTACAATTGGCCAAAGAATGATTGCCACTTGCTTCAAAGCCCCAGCTATTGTGCTCTTGGCCGTTCGCTTAGATACACACACAAGACCCGCTCCACCCACGTCATGTCAGCTAATGGATATATTTTGTTTGCAGATGAACTATGACTTGTTGACATTAAGGATATGCAGCATAAGCGGTAGATGGAGAAGAATTATTATTTTATATCTGTACGAATAAAAAATAGATAATAATACAGAAAAATGCAGAAACAGATTTCGGTCTAAAGGTCTCTGTTTTTTTAAAGTGGCTGTATAAAATTATCACGTGAGATAAGAAATAAATCGCATTTGAGCTGATTCTGTTAACAAATTATTTTTGTAAACGAAAACACATACTTGGGGCATTCAAACCGTGTACTATTCAGTCATGTAGTGTTAATATTTTACAACAGTTTTAAAATGTTGTTATTTAGCTGCATCTAAAATAGATCATTGAATTTTTGAGGACTCTATTATTTTGTCATAAGTCGTGTTTTAAACAGGTCAGATTTTCTTAAAGCAAGTCTGAGTTGGCAAAAGAGAGGGAGGGTAAGAGAGAGAGAGAGAGAGAAGGCGATTGAGAAAGAAAATAAATTGAATAGATACTTGCTTGGCTGAGTGTAATCAAACAAGCAGTTTTAAAAGAGAATTGATGAGAATTGCGTCAAGAGAAACTGGCTTGTCTAAACATGAGCAAAATAAATAAGTCTGAATAGAACAGAAGAGAGTCTAGTCGAGAGCTGTTACTTGTATATGATAGAAAAATAAAAGTCTATTTAAAAATTCGGTACAATTTTATAGCGATTCACTAACTCACATTTTTCTAACATCAACTTAAACAAAAATAATTGAAGCTCAACGTCTGAAATACAAATAAAACGAAAAATTATCAAAAAAAGTTTGACTTAATGTATAATGGAACAAAAAATTCAGAAAAATGGGACATGAAGAAAATAATGAAATGGTAACACAGGTATCATAACACACAAGTGTTAACATCAGGTTGATACAGTTCTCGGACTGTTTTTCACAATAAAATTTGTGTAAATAGAAAACTGTTATCACATTCAACTAAGCCACCTAAACAGTGGTGACAAACACAATATACACATGAGCACTGAAGATGAAAGTGTAGCGACTTTCGAAAACAGCTGTTCTGCTCTGCTGGTTAATTTGAATAAAACTGATGTTGACTTCCTTTGTACCTAGGAATATTTATCATCATGTCTTTCTGAGATTTTAACTAAGTTAGAACAATTTAGCCTATACAAATATTAATATAGCAAAAATAAAAATGTTCAATAAAAATAAAATCACGAAAAATTATTTAGCTGCGGAACAATTTTTCACATGCTACCGGCCAAAAATGTATTCAGCTCATATCGCCGTTACTAGTTGGTGTAGTTTATGCTGTTAAATTTATTTCCAGAATATATCCGATAACTGTTGACACTGTCAGGTACTCCAGAACGCATTAAAATACCCTCTTTCGGCGGCGAAGTAAAAATTAAATGTTTCTAGAATACGTTCCCTCCGGTTTCAGTCTCTCCGATTTCAGTCTCTTCGTTTCCAGTCTATCCGATTTTACTCAGAATGATGCGTCTCCAAGTGATTTTTGTTCTTTATTTGCTGTGTATCCTTGTGAGTCTCATTCTAGTGTTTCATGCCATTTTTTTGTCAATTGGCTTACAGAGTGTGGCCGTTCCAGCTGTCCATGGCAATTTTAGGCGTGAATTGAATAAGTTACAGAGCAGATGTTCATATATAATTTTTGCTTCTAAAGGGTGGTCCAAACCTAATACACAGAGCCACACCTTCAGTTGTATTTTAGTTCGACATTTCCTTGTTTGAGCGTTTATTGTTGGATGAAGTAGTGACCAGAAGACTAGGATGGTTTAGATCCCGAGTTCGCGACCGCACTCAGTCATGAATGTGGGGTCGACTTTTTCTGATTTGGATTAGGGCAGGATTGTGTTAATTGTTATCGGCTTGTCTTAATGACGAAGGCATAGCAAAATGGTTGCTCAACATAATCCACAGCGATGGAAACCGTCATGTACTAAAGAGCAGAATGCCAGCACTGGGTTACCAGTTGCGAGAAAAAAATCACCAGCAGATTAAAAAAGTCACAACGATATTCTATATTTTGTAATCGGCTTCCATGTCTTCCCCTCCATTCTAGTCTTATCACAATGCGCTGCAAATGCCGGAGTCAGCCCCTGAGAGCAGAGCCAATACAAAAAAATATGATAATAATAATAAAAAAGATTTACCCCCGGAGACGCGCTCAATCAATAGCGCGGTACGATTTTTAAAAGCTTTTACGAAAATAGTCGTTCAAATCAAAATCTATTACGGGCACTTCGTTGTTTTTTTGCTCAGAATAATCGGTAAAACAAGTCCGCAGTCGGAAGAGTTGTGCGCAAATTTCAGATCTCCTATCGGAAATGTGAAAATACCTGGTTCTTCTCGCTGAGTTCAAATCATTATCGTGCTCAACGATTGAACATCTCACGAAAATCACTGATAACAAATTTGGGATAATTATTTCAATTTGCAATTTTACAAGTTTCAGTTGAGTCAAGATCTGAGGCCTGGTGACCATTTCAGACAAAGTTAATACACCGAATTGTTGGGTTAACAGAAAAAAGGGAATGACCGTATTAGCTTACGCCGTGGCGGTGTTAATTGATCGCCATGAGCATGTGATTGGACACCGATGGATTTTTTTTTCTCTTTTTCCTTTAAATTGAAAGGAAAACATTTATGTCTGTAAGTCAAGAATAATTTAAAAGGGATACTTGTATCGCCCGTTGTATTTGTCTGAAATTTTAATCGTCAGTGTTCCCTATCTTCCATCCGTTAGTTATAAATTAAAGCATTTTTATTTAAAACAAATTAATTTAAAGTGACACAATTTCACTCAATAACACTTCATAATAATTTTCCCTACTGGTTTTTACTAAAACTTTGTAACATCTGCGAATCTATTCACGGTGAGTGAATAGCCTTAATGTTTCATTCACCCACAAGTATTATGAGAGCGGCATTAAAATGGGCGACAACGTTAATATCAAAATCAACATCCAAAAATATGTACAACTTCGCCATACTTTCGACAAAACTTTGACGATAATGTTGACGTTGAAACGCATTGTCAAAAGCACAGCTTTTGTTAGGAGGCTTCGGAATCAAACTACAATGTGGCCAAGTTCTACAAACAAAGAGTAAAAAATAAAAAAACAAAAGAAATCAAATATCTGGCATATGGCAAAAAGGCTGGATGGTTGCCTGCTTGCAAATATGTTGCATTATTTAAAGTTAGAAACATATTGCGCTTGTAGCAGTATTTGCAACACCAACTATGCACCAGCCAACGAACAACCACGGGCGAACGGTTCGCTGGTTACTGCAACTGATTTACTTTTTTCTTTTTTTTTTTGTTATTTAAAAAAGTTTAATAATATTCTCTGTTTTGGCTATTTACTGGCAAACGCTTTTTGTGATTTTGGCCATCAGAAGCTGTGGCATTAACACGAGCGAAACAACTTGGCAAAATAGTCTGTTTATCGTCAGTGTGTCTGTCCGTCTGTCTGTCTCCTTCGCTGCATGTCAGCCTGCTTGTCTATGAGTCTTCCTTGGGGCGGACTGTTGCATATTCGAGTAAAAGGAGTGTGTTGTGTTATAAGTAGTGATTTTCTATGGAAAATCTCTTTGGGTGTTTACTGAAAGTCATTTGTTTCCCAGAAGGTGGATGTTTAAAGTAGATGTGGCTGACGCGGACATTGTGACTGACTCAGCTGCACTATCTGCTGGTTGTTTTTTATTTCTTTTTTGCTTTCAGCTTAAATTTACCTCTTTACGAAGTTTATGATGATTTCTAAATTTGTTGTGGTTTGCAGGAGAGCAACCAAAATGAAAATTTACTGGCAAAACGTGTGATTATTATTTAATTCTGTAATAGCCTTGAAAGGAATTTTCTTTCTCTGTAACTTCTGATAAAAATCTCGAAAGCAATTTGGCCATCGATTACGTCTTTATGCTTTTTTCAATTTCCCATTTCCATGATCATGACACAGAAGTTGAATAATATTTTTAATTTCACTCAGGATGTGAATAATAATTTAGATTTTAGTAACTTAAATATGGAAATATTGATCAGTGAATGCTAAGAAATAATTCTTAACAATAAAGAATTCATAAGAATATATTTTCTTTTTATTAAATACTCATTTCACAAATTTTTATGAGTCACAATTTTACAAAAAAATATTTTGAATTGGGCAGCTCGTATTTAAATTCCTTATCATTAATTACTTTAAATATGCCTTTAATTTCTATTAAAATAGTTTCATAAAAATGCTTTAACATATCGCCCCAGCGCAGTCTATAATTAACTATTAGATTGATGGGCATTTGCCGCAATTTAATGCAACAGACTAATAAACGGTTAACAAACATGTACTAGCAAATATTTCACACTGATCTCGCCAAGAATGTCAAATATCTGCACACTAATGAAAGGTTTTCATATGACAAGATCAACGCAATACAACAAATCATCTGGTGATCGTTTGATACGTGTTTCATTCACTCTGGAATAGTGAAATTATTCTAAAGGTAACGTCAACAAATCAAATCATGCAGCACTATAATTTGCTATTGGACAAACCACTAACGTCTGGTTGTTAAATTATTAAAATGCCAACAACAACAACAACAACAACGGTCAACTTTTTGAGACACATATCACTGGGATGGGGCACACAATGTTAAAAACGACCGTTTAGGTGAACACTTTTCTTTTGCTTTTCAAATAAGCCAGACCAACAAACAACAATTTAATATTTAAACTGTCGTTGTTTAGAAGCAATTTTATAAGTTCTTTTTTCTGTTTTTTTTTTTGTTTTAAGCCAATTAAAGTTGTGCTGTTGTTATTTATTCCAGGGAATAAAATATGCACTTGGGATGATGTGGCTGCAAAGCCGGACTTAAAGCAGAAATTAAGTGTGTGAATTGTGTTGTGGGCCTACGAAACAGCACATGTAGACGCTGCCTATTGGTGGCCAAATAAGTGCACGTGTGTAGCACTTGAATGCAGATGGCCGGGCAACGTGCCCAACGAGAGTCAGTCAGTTGTCACAGATGTAGAATTTCGTATGTGCTTGTTTGGCTCCAGTATTTTTGATTTTTCTTATTTTTATTTATGAAAGAAAAAATTGCTATTAAATTGAAAAAAATTTATTTTTAGATTCGCCTTGACGCCAGCAGATCATCAAATGCCAACTTATAACCTTAAAATTGGTGATCCATTATGGTGATATATAATACACGAGGTCTGTTCGAATTTTAGGAAAGAAAAACACATGTTTTCCTTAACTGACAATAATATTCAATTTTGTTACTTCTTGGCTGTTGTGTTGTTACTGATACCGTTTATTGCTGTAATTTCTCAAGTCCCTTTTCTTTGTTACAAAAATGTTATGAAATAATTGTTTCTTTTTGTTGTTGTTCTTCACACTGCCCCTTTGCAATACTCCAAGTGCAATTGGCAACATCACGCGTGCGGCATCAAAATAATATTTACAATGACAGTTTTGACAAGTTTCCCTTCAAGTTATTTTACTTTAAACTTCTTCATGCCGTTCAATCGTGATTTTAATATGGCCATTTCAAGTTTTGACATTAAAACGTAACGGCACTTGGGGGCAGCAGCGTTGTTGCTGTTAACTTGTGACAATATAAAATGTTCTAAAAGCCCTGTGGGAGTCTCTAATAAAATCAAGTCTTGCGATGATGTTGTGGCTGCATTGCAAATGCAAAACTGCCAATAAATACAACATGATGGCGATGACATTTCGTTTATTAATTGCTATTGACAAGTCATTACAAAAGAATCATACGATGGCAGTTTTAAAAATTCAAAGCTTTTGTTGATACAAAATGATGAAAGTATAATTGGCAGCAGGTAAATGTTGTGGGGTCATTTTAAATGTTCATATTTTTTTAATGCAGTATATATTTATTTTGCAGTTGGGTGTTTTTTGTGGAATTGGAAAATGTTGGCTGTCAATTGTCACATTTTATTAAATTAAATTTAATGTGGGGAAAATATTTTTTATTCTCTCACAACTGCAATTTTAATCGCAAAAAAGTCAACCAGTTTTAGAATAAAATGTAAGAAAATAAAAAAGGAAAAGTTATCAGTGAGCTCTTGTTATGACTTTGATATTTGTTTTAGACGTCTCACTTATTAAAGTAGAAGTTTGTAATAAATATCTTCAGTTATTCGAAGAAATGTTGGGTAAAGGTTCCCTGATGATCTGCATTAGCCCCAGTGAAATGCGCAGAGGAACTATCTAAAACCCCTCAATTGATCACTTTGATTTTTTTTGTGAGATTTTGGGAAAAAAAGAATCAGCACGAAATGAAAATATTTTATTGTTAACAATTAATTCTTTTATGTTGAGTTTGTGTGAGTAAAAATTCTTATTTATTTTGTTTAGCGCGCAAATACTTTTTTCTATTCATTAAATGCCTTTTAAATTGTTTCAAGGCGGTTTTTATTTTAGTGATTTCCTTAAAGATATTTGGTGTAAATTATATAGAGGGTGGTCCAACCACAATGCAGGATGTTAATTGTGAACAAAACAAAATATTGTTGGAGAATTATTCTGATATTTTTTTATTATGATAGAAGGATCTATGAAAAATCAAGTGTGAAACAATATATCGGCCAAATGGCACACCTCCACGCGACGGCCCGTATTTTCAACAACTCTGAGACTTAATTGAAGTTCAATATTGTTAATGTGCCGAATCATCTCATTCCTTAGCTCTTGGACTGTTCGTGGCTCATTGAGGTACACTTATTTTAAATGTACCCAAAGAAAGCAGTTCAACGGGGTCAAATTACATCATCATGGCGGCCAATTAACATGGTCACGGCGTGATACCATTCCCTTCAGGCTGTTCACTCAACCATTCAGCGTATTGACGACATTGGAAACGCCATGAGATTTTAGCTTTTAAATCAATTGAAACTTGTCAGCATGTAAATTTAAGTCTCTATTAATATTTCGCGTTAGTGAAATTGAGGTTCTTGAGAGATTTACGGGTCTTCTGCCATATTCTTACGAACAGCCGCCTTGTTTTCCAAAGAACGAAGTGCAAATGAATGCACCGCTGTTTTGCTATTTCCTACAGACCCTGATTCGCTTAAATTTCGGCACAATTCCCCTGATTGTGAACAGAGTCAGTCGATTCTGCTGACCAAAAGTATCACAAAATGCACGAATTTTCATAAAAGGTCTCAAATAACTTAACGCGCTACTCCGTACTTTAATTTATGATATTATGAAAGAATTAAATAACATATTAATTTGGGCAAAAAACTTACATTACGGTGTCACTAACATGGTTGGACTACCCTGTTTAATATTGAGCAGAATTTCAGCATGTTGTTGGAAATAGAAGTGAAATAAAAACGAAACATATTCCCTTAACCCTTCGTTTAAGGTTACTCTTCGTTGAACAATTTTTAAAAATAATTTTAGCGGAACAATTTTCGAAATTAATAATAAACAAAAATATTTTTTTAGTTAAATATTTTATTAAAAAAAACAATATAATAAAAAAGTAAAACTATAACGTAAAAACTTTTTTCTCTATTAAAATTCAATATGAAAACGAGATATACGATATGGAGTATATGAACTTCGACGAACAGTAACTATCCAGGGTTAAAGTCTAGATCATTTAAAATAAGTGATATATAATAAAATAATAAACTTCACATGACGGTGTCACTGACGGTTGGACTACCCTGTTTAATGTTAAGCAAAACTGTAGCATGTTGATGGAAATAGAAGTTCGATAGACACGTAATATAATCCCTTAACCCTGCATCTCTTTTGAACAACTAATTTTAGCGGAACAATTTTTGAAGTTAATAACATGCAAAAATATTTTTAGTTAAGTATTTAATTCAAAATATAAGAAAATAGTAAAATTATAACATAAAGACTGTTCTTCTATTAAAATTCAATATGAAAAGAAACAGTAGCTATCCAGGGTTAACATCCAGGTCATTTAAAATAAACGATATTGAATTAGTGCAGAAGAATAAAAACGGTTGCACACTGCAAACTTCTACAGAAATCCTACAATCCGTAGAAGACAAAAATTTAAAAAGCAGACTTTTAACTAAAAATATTAAAAATATTAAAAATTTATATTTGAAATTTCTTTTTTTTTTAATTTTATTTTTGCTTTGTAACAAAAATACGTGTTACAATCTTATTGTGGCACTTCATTAGATCTTAAAACAAAATAACTGAGACAACATCGGAAACATATTTTAGTTTCACATGAAGGGACAGTTCACAAAGTCATATGACTTTATTTAATCCATTAACTTCCAAATACCAGCGCAATTGTTCTGCTAATCACCGACTTTGTGTTGTCATAATATTAATCCGCTAGTGTCTTTAGTTGATTATGTCGAGTACTATTTACAGAAACAATTTAAAAACATTAAAAAAATCTGTTGTTTTAAACATGCATACACGCTCACCCACACGCACACACGCACACACGCACTCACACAATAAGACATGCACATGTTATGCAGGCCCAACGAAGGGATAATTGAAAATTGATCCGGTTGTAAACGGATTAATGAAATAAATCCTTATGCGGCATATGTTATGATGGATTAAACTTAATAGCAGGACCAACTTGCATAAGTATTGGGCAAAGGAAGAGTTTCAGGTGAATTTGCAATTTTTGTAAATTTTTATTTTTCTGATTCACTTAAGAACAAACCCAAATAGGCAAGACAACAATGTGTAACTAAGATTTGCGAAAAAATCTATTAAATAATTACTTTTGTTTATCTATCTTTTGCTATAAAAAAAATTAACTTTTTTAAAGGTGAAGTGAGACACAACGGTGAATGTGTGCGGCCATACGTTGCGAGCTGATTTGAGGCGCAGATCACCTTCAACACCAGACTCTCTAAATATGGCCAATCAACTAACACGCCAAACATTCCTCTATAATGACCATAATAATCTTGTGGTAGAGTGCAAAATAACATAATAATATTAAGAAAATAAAGCAACGTTTTGTTGTAAATTTGTTAATTTTCTTGGCAGCCACAAATTTGGAAATTATCTGTTTTATTCTATTTCTCTAGAGACATTTTAGAGACATGCACGCATAGTCAGTTAGATGAATATTTTCTAATTGTTTGTTTTTAAAACTTCCCTCCCGCATTTTAAAACTATTTTGGCATTATACGTTGGCCTGCGCCATTGTCGTTAGAAGTAACTTATTCTTGCCGTTTGTATTATTAATTTTAAAATATTTTAAATATTAATTATGGATACATAAATAATTATATGAACTTCTAGGACTAAACACTAACCCCCTCATTCATAAAAATTGAGAGAATATAATAACAGCCTAAGAAAACAAAATTTCATAAGAAATTTTCTCTATTACCCTCTTATAAGTCTCTCATAATTTTTATGAATAGGGTGGTTAGTGTTTAGTCTCTATTTCTCTATTACACTCTGAGAAGCATTTCATAATTTTTATGAATAAGGGTGCAAGATTAGAGTTATTATTCAGACTCAAGTTCAAATATGCGAATTTACAAATTATTTCCTAAGCTCAAGGGTGGAATATAAAACGCCTCATTAAAAATTTTTTTTTAATGATTTATAAGCTGCTTATAACACAAATTTTCTATACGAAAATTGTCTTACAAGCATCTTACAAGCAATTAATAAATTGTTTGTGAATAAACATAGAATATTATTATCACCGACGTATCAAAACGTATCCGTACTGATTTCAAGACCGTTGCGCCATCCACTTTGTTTAATAATCCATTTATCACGTTGGTGCTTGTCATTAGAAATGTCATCTTTTTAATAACAAACTTTTTTTGGGTACAAGTCAGTTTGGCTAAAGTATTTAATGCTTAAATAAGGAAGACGAAAATCCCAGTTTCGTTTATAGTGTCATATTTTTATGATCCGCTTTCTTGTATCGTTAGTTTTGCAGTTGTCGCCGTATTTCAATCACAAAGAGTATCGGTAGCGATTGACATCATCCCAGCATTGTGAACTCTGTGCATTTTGCATCATTTTGGGGTACTTTCAAAAATTTCTTGAGGGACAAATTTTATAGTTGGTGCGTGGTTTGCTTTTTTGAAATTACGAAGCGTTTTTAATTTATAAATAAAATAAAACTAATTCTCCAGCATTTCATTCAACAGTGCGAATTTTTCCAACTACTTTTATGTTATTAATTTTTGTAAAGTTTTGTTTTCTTTCATAAAAACGAGATATATAAAAGAATGTTTCATTGTTATATTTTCAATACCAAAAAAAAATATTATATTTTAATTCATTTGCTTTACTTCTCTTGCAACAACAATTAAAGTCGGCAAAATATCAACCAATTGTAGAATAAAAACGTAAGAAGATTAAAAAAGTGATCAGTGAGTTCTTGTTATGACTTTGATATTTGTTTTAAACTTCTCACTTATTAAAGTGGAAGTTTGAAATATATATCTTTAGTTATTCTAAAAAATGTTGGGTAAAGGTTCCCAGATGATCTGCATTAGCCCCATTGATATTCGCATAAGAAATAACTAAAACCCCTATATTGATCACTCAGCACAGATATATAAAAGCGGGTTATACTTCCACTCACACCCATATAAACACATACATTCATACAGCCATAACGACTGGAATTAATCACTGAAACTTCCTCAAAACGTGGAGATCTGATGAGAGGTCGATATTTTTCAAAACGGGCTAAAATCAATAACTTACCGATTTTGAAACATTTTTAATATTCCGTGCCGGAAGTTAAAAATAAATAAATAAAAAATATGTCATAATAAAATCATTTTATTTCATATACAGGCAGGACATATAGCCCACCCTGTCAGATTTGCAAAATAGTTCGCAAAATAATTCAAAATCTTATTCTTGACTAAATTTTTCTACAAAATAAATGTGTCTTCCTTATTGTAGAGTTACTACAATTCGCTGCATATTCATGTTAAGAACGCTCATTTTGCCCCAATAAACAGATTAAAAAATATATATGTCTGAGTAAAAATAATGCAAATTAATGACGTTTCAAAAAACTGCCTCCTCTGGTCATCATCACCCGTGATGATGACGATTTGAACAAGAAACGATTTTCAAAGAGAAGACAAATTTATGCTGCAGAAGAAGAGATCATCATTAATGATGATCAGAAAAACAAATTCGTCAACAGCATCAAAATCAGACAAGAAGAAGAAGAAGAACTACAGACAGTTAAGATGAATTGTAAGGAAAAGAAAAATATTATAAATGAAAATAAAACCTTAAAGTTTAATAAACGAGTGTGTGTGGGATAATTTAAAATACCAGCACATTAAATAAATACCCTGTAGGAAGCCCGGTTTTATAGGTAAACTAGTCCACACATCTCTGAACTCGTTTGCATTATATTCTTGCCCGTGTCAACTGAAATCAAGAGGAAATTAAGGATATAGAAAAGAAGCGTTTGAAGGAGTGCTTAGTGAGTTCATGCTACTGAAGACAACTTCAGTAGTGACTGACAACCTTTTCACTTCTTTCAATTTCCTACAGGGTACACACAAACTCACGTATATGACTGTCCAGATCTACTCGTGCTTAACTTGGCTTTAAGCTAAATTATGATCGTTTGTCATGCGCCGTTGAGTCTTGGTCTTGTATATCAAATAAATCCAACGTTTAACATCTCAAGCGGGATGTATTTTCCCTTTATCATTCTAATGCAACATATTTTAACTAAAAAAAAAAAATAATAAAATAATAAATACCTAAAAAACGGAGTGCGTGAGTTAGTGTATCTGAATTCGACGCTTAATTAACGTGTCGCCGAAATATTTTGGTTCGGGTGTTGCGTGTGATAAAAGCACACCAAATATTTTTGTGATTATTTTTTATTTCGCTGAATTTGTTCGTTCTTCATACAACGTTATTCATCAACGCTGTTGTCTTTATGATTGAGTTTAAATGATCAACTGAGTTTTGGTTTTCTGCACCCTACGATTGGCACCAGCAACTTTACAGGGATTAAATGAAGTTACTAATTTTTTTTTTTATTTTATAAAAGAAATGCATGAAGTAGTTGATATGGAAGCAAAACTGTTCTCGTGGAAATTCCTTGAGCGGAATAGCTGTTTTCGAAAGCCACCACACTTACATCATGAGCAGCCATTTACATTTTAATTTATCATCAATTTTTTAGATGTCTAGCAGAATGTGATATTCGTTTTTATTTATAAAATTTTTCCTATTAAATAGCATACGAGAATTGTATGACTTCAAAGCAAATCGTAACACACATTAATTCTTATTGAGCGTTTAATGTTATTGTTTGCAGTTGATTTCATAAAATAAGAACTTGATTTAAATATAGAGTGATTTTTTACTAAAATGTAAGGAATTTCACAAAAAATGAGTTGGCACTATGATTTTAGTTGAGCACCCATTTAACAGCTGATGGTTGGTTTTTGTTTAGTCTCCTTTGAAATTTCATTATGAACCGACCTACACCAGAGCAACACGCGCAAATTGTTGAAATTTTTAATCAAAATAATTGTCCTATTCGTCAAACTCATCCATTCAAAATTTTATTTCCCGATGAAGCCTATTTGTGGTTGAATAGGTACGGAAAATAACCAGAATTGTTGTACTTAGAGTGAAGAGAATCCATAAGCTTTTGTCGAGACACCATTTCATCCACATGAAATTACTGTTTGGTGCGCTTTAAAGGATGGCGGGGACACTCTTCAAAAACGATGATGGTTAGAACGTTACCGTCGAAGGCGAACGTTATATAAACATGATTCGAAGTTTTATCGTACCGCAGTTGCGTTATATTAAGATTGATGATGACTCCATCCAACAGGATGGAGTCACATACCACACAGCAGGCGCTACTATTGATTTACTCAAAGAAACTTTTAATGAAAAAATTATTTTATGGAATTTCTCACTTAGTTTTCCATCAAGTTCGTGTAGTTTAACCCTAGCGGAATATTTTCATTGGGCTTATTATAAGTCTCTTGTCCACGGCGCTAAACCAGTGACAAGTGAATACCTGGATATCAGCATTCGAAAAGTTATTGGCGTAGTACGGCCGCAAATGCTGCGAAGAGTTGTTGAAAAATTGGTGTTCCAGATTGCGGCTTCTACGCACCAACCGTGGCGGCCACATGGCAGAAATCATATTTAAAAATTAAAGTCATAAAATTTTCTTTCAAACGAAGCCCGTTTCGTTGATTTTAAAATTATATTTCCTTGTTTTATTATGATTTAAACTTGTGTCAATCTAGAAAAAGCACCCTTTATGTATTTTCAAAGACTGAAATCGCTCTGCCACTCTACTTTCTGTCGTACTCTTACCACATCCTATTTAATCTACTTGATTGGCACCATTATTTTATAATATTTTTATTTAAAAAAGTTTTCAACATATTGAAATCAGTATTGAAATGTGTGCTCCATGAGTAGCGATGATGATGTAAGTGTAGCGGCGTTCGAAAACATATATCCTGCTCGGTCCAATAAAATTCATGTTGATTTTCTCTTATGTCGTGAAGTACTCATTTCTTTTTATTTTATTTAATACACAAAAACAATTTGTATTCCTCTACAACTATTTAGAGTTCAAAGTAGAGAGTTTCAAAATCGTCTTATGACACACAAAAATGCCAAGCCAAATGACCACAGATAATTAAAATGACATTACAGCTCGAGACATTGAGAAATGAGTTTTAAGTTTTTTCTTAACGACATAAGAAAAAGCTAAACACAAGTCTCGCTTTAACGAAAACTCATGCAAAGTCAATTAAGAAAACTTAACAAAAAAACCACGTGCTAATTTATTAACAAAAAAAATAAAAAAAATTAATAAAAACTATTTTCCGTTTCCTCTAAATATCAGTGCAGAGCACAAACTTTTTTTTTTATTAATGTATAAAAATTTAATTTCCACTTGGTGTTGCTGGCAAATGACAATATCTCATGTTTGAAATCGCATAAATCATTCACTTCAATTTTGTTAAATTTTTTCCCTCAAATTAATTGTTTGTTTCCTACTGGCTGCCTCCCTCGCAATTGAAATTAATTATTATTTGAGGCAAATTGCCCAAAAAGTTTTCATTGTCTAAATCAAATTGTTAAGTGAAGGTTGTTAAGGCGAGTATTTCCAGCAGGGCTCTACGGTCGCTCATCATAATCGCAACTTGCCAAAAGAGTTGCTTTCTTTTTTTTAACTTTTTAGTTTTTATTTTTGTTGTAGTTGTTAAACTGTTTGTGGTTGTTTCTTTTGCTTATTGCAAGCAGTTGAAACACTTAAAAATCTGTCCTAATCATGCTTATTTACCGCAAAGCTGTTGCTATTGTTGCTGTTGTTTATGTTGCTCCTGTCTCTGGTTATTGTTGAAACAATAAAGGAAAACTGACAACGAAAAGTATTTTGCTGCCACTTTCAAAGTGCCGCAGAGCATAATGGAAAAGATTTAGAAAATTAGACATAATTCGTGTTGGAGATTAATGCAATTTGAGAAAGTGCAATAGAAGAAATCAAGTGTTGGAGTTGTTGATACCATCCGGCTAACAAATCATATCACTTCTTGGCAACAGTAACTGCAACAACATCAACATCTAGTCAACACCTTAAAAACGGTTGCTGATCATGCAGATCATTGAAAAGGTTATTGGCGATTAGTGATCTTTTCTTTTTCTAATTGAATATTTTATTTGATGACGTTATATTGAGAAGTTTTTTGGGGGAAGTAGTTTTCAAGGAGTTTCTACAGGCTGAACTAAAATGGCCGAAGAGACCAAAATTTTTATTTTTTTTTACCTTCCACTAGGGGAACTGAGATATTTTTTTTTACCTTCCACTAGGGAAACTGAGATATTTTTTTTAAATAATCCGGAAGTTATTGGTTTTACTACGTTTTGAATATATCGAGTTTTAATCACATCTCCACGTTTTGAGTTCCCAGAGAGCTTCCACGACTTTTAAACAGCTGAAGTGAATGAAATTTAACTGACAGCGTTCTGAAGGTCGTTAGTGAACTTGGCTTTTCTGTAAAGTTGAACCCGTTCACAGTGACAGATTTTAAGATATTTAAAAATTTAGAAAAAGGCATTTTGAAATATATTTTTTATTTACCTTCGTCGATCGATTGTACAAACTAATCAACTCTTGATATTCAAAACCACGTCAAACACCGTAAGTTCGTAAGCGAAAAATTCGAAAAACATGATATCTTTTGAAAATCTCCAAAATTGTATATCCGATAAGTTAGTGATCGCGATGATTTTTAGTAATTGAGAACTACATCAATTACCGCTTATCACATGGGAATCGGTTGATTTGAAAATTAAAATAATAGAGTTTCAGCTCGAAGAGCTCAAAAGCACACAATAGAACAAAGACCAGTGCCTCGTTTCTGTAACTGATGTGAGAATTTCTCGCATCGAAACAATTGCCGTCACTCTGTGAAAGACAGAATGATCAGAATATAATTTTTAAAATATTTACAACTTTGTTAGATTTTTATAATAATCAACATGTTATTCTAGGGATAACCCTACAATAAAGAGCATGACAAGTATAATTAATAAGTTTTTCGATACGAAAAATTCTTACATCAGGTACAGAAACGAGGTACAGGTTGCGATAGTTTTGCGGTTAAGATTAGAAGGAAATTACTGGGATGTCAATTAGAGTCAACCGCTTTCTATATATTTTTTATATCTCTTCAAAATTTTTTATAAAGAAGTTTTAGGAAATTAAAGTATCTTGTTTCGTCGGAGAAAATAATTGGCTCATACTCGTGTTATATATTGGACAGCGCAAGAAAAAGCTCTAATAGGATGGACCCGCAGTTCTCCTCTTTTTGGGTCTTTTATGGGACATCTTTTGTGAAGGAATTATCACGTGTGCAAACACCTTTAATTAGCCTCCGCGATCATCTAATCAAGCCGCTTCAATCTGCTTTCTAGTAGTTTATATGAAAGGAACAGTGCATATAAATAAGACGAGAACCATCCAGGAAATTTACAAAATAAAATTTTATACGCGACAATATCAACAACTTGACACTTGAAGTTCACAAATACGCAAGCTTCTGTTCGAAAAGGATTTGAATCCGTTTTGTGCCATTTGCTTAGTGGCACTCAATATGCCGTTCATTATAATTAACGACACGTTCTTTTCTGGAAGAGAAGTAAAATTTTTTGCACTTCTTTCTTAAAAAGTGGCAGTTTGGTGGAGTTTTAAAACAAAAATTATTTTTCGTAAGAGATGCTAAACCAATTTCTTATAAATTCTTTATTTAAAAATAACAGAATGCTGCCATTTTCTATTACAAAGTGTAAGAAATGTTGCACTATTTTGTACAAAAGAAATCAACGCAATACAAAATAAAAAAAACACCTTTAATCAAATGTAATTGGTCCGGTATTCTAGAAAATTCACCTAATTTTTCCAACAAACCTCGCATATATTAGGGGAAAATTTGATTATTGAAAATATTAAATCACAAGAATTTCTATAAAAAATTTCTTAGCAAATGCCAATTTAATTTAATGCACTCATTCTTTACGTTTTCAATCACAAAATCATTTTCAATACAGGCAGATAACAGACAGATCAGCTAACGCAACAGTATTAACAACAACAACAATAAGAAGAGGGAAAAGAAGAAGAAGAGTAATAATAACCATAATTCTTAGCAACATTCATGAGCAAAAGGTTAATGAATATTGTGTTCCGCTGTCTACCAACAATGACTCCCATTCCAGCTTCCGACAGAGAATCTGTTTTGCCAACTGCCGGTTAAATTTAAAGCCTCTGTTCCATCATCTGTTCATTCATCTGAGCGAAAAGTTCACATACTCATTTAATTTCCACAAAAACAAATAGTTTTAGGTTGGCACGGAACATGCTGCAGCCATCGAGTTGGCAAAAGCAAACAACAATAAAAAAAAAAAATGCAAAAACACAAAACAACAACAGAGAAACAAAAAGCCCAAAAAGAATCGCTTTGAAACTGCAGAGACTCAATGCTGCCACATCAATTGCAGTGGTATGAGTGCTCGTACCACCATCGAGTGTAGGCGTAATTGTGTTTTTACGATCATGTTGCCGCATTAAAACAAATAATACTCGCTGCTTGTTGTTGTTGGAGCCGCGTGTTGTTATTTTTTTATTATTTGTTTTTTTTTGCTAAACATATTTTGTAGTAAAAGTGCAACATTTTTTTTGTTCCTCTTTTCCCATCCTTCTTCAGTAGTTGGCTCATTGGCTGCTTACCTGCCTGGTAGTAGAAGTAGTAGTCGTCCTCGTCGTCGTCGTCGTCTCGTAGTAAATTTACTCAAGACGCACCCTTTGAAACCCACACCATAATTTTATCCCATTCATGCTTTAACATGCTGTGGCAAACGCTATTACGTTTGCCAGGTTTCTCTTAAACTGCAATTCATATCTGCACTGCACTGAGTGAGTGAATTTTTTCAAATTTTATGCTAATTATTTTCGAATAATATTTAGTAGCTGGATTTAGTTTTTATGGCGCGCTTGGAACCACTTGGCAGTGAGTTGAATCCAAAATGCATAATTTGTTTGGGAAACACTTCAAATGGGATGATGATCGTGCTAGACTTTTAGTTAATTTAAATATATATTTTTTTTGAACATCCTTGAGGTCTCTAAAAAGGTGTAGTAAAAACGAAAATAGTTAAATTAAAACAATATAATTTAATGACGCCTGATTATAAATTATCAAATGTTTAATAAACTATTTGGATGAATCCATATTAAAATCAGTCAAAAGTTAGACTAGACTCCTTTTGATTTGAGTCTCTTTCCGTCAGAGACTTTCTTTTTAATAACTGAAAAATTTATTAAAAATTTTTTATCAAAATGCTATTAAAAATCTTATAACATCGTTGAATTGGCCGAGTTTAGTTGATTAATTTTTCAATATCTCATAAATCATTTCATACACAAAAAGGATTCTTATCAAAGAAATATTCGAAGCTACAAATTAAAATAATATTCTATTTCTTGGAAAAATGTAATAACTGCAAAGTTTGGAAGTTCTAAGAATGTAATTAATCACACAGAGTTTTGTTCAGTTTTGTGGCAGAATTAATTTTTATTTTAGCGCTAATTTTTATTTAAAGATTTTGGAATATTTCATATATAATAAGATTTTTCATATTTCATTCACATCAATGAGCCAGATTAATGTTCGTTTCAAATAAACAACATAAAAGTGTTGATATTATTATTTGATATCAAAACCTTAAAAAAGTTTCACAGTCCCAGAGCAATACGACTGACTGGCAACAGAAGTAATTGATTAGAAAAATTTCAATGAACATACCCGGGTATGCCTCTGACGTGTATATAATTTTTAACTGCTGTCTGTTTAAGAATTTTTATTTGTTTTTATTATTTTTTTAATTGTTATATTTGCAACGGCTTTCATTCCATGAACTCTAGAGTAGCAGTTGTGGAAAGTAAAGAAGAAGAAGAAGGACGACACGATAGACAATTTGTTACAGTCCTTTTAAGTTAAACTTCGCTGGCGATTCTTTGCTGCAGTTTTGATGGAAGAGGGTGCTTTAATGCGATCTTTTAGCTCACAATGGAGTAGATCGCTGTCGGAATTTCGAAAACATTATTATTAAATTACATATCCCTGAAGAAGCTACACAGAGAAGTAGCGAAATATTAGAATAAGGACATAATTTTTCTATAAAAAATAAAAAATAATAGACCTTTGGCTCAAGTAAACCTAATAAATTAATAAACAATAAGATCGAATAAGTTTATAAAATATATCATCATAATAAATTAAAGAAAAAAAATTAAGTTATTATGAAGGCATCGGTGCAGGGACGGTGTCCCATATGATCTGTCCATCATATTGACAGTCAAACATTAATAAATTGCCTCCACCTATCGATGACCACTCGCTTCCAAAGCACAGTTTGGGGCAAATAAATTTGATTGTTTCGGGAAAATACAAAAAAAAAACAAATAATAAAATTAGTTGCATTTGAATTCTTAGCGGGATACAAAATATCGAAAAACATATTCGATCAGTTTTTTACACAATTTTCGTATTCCATTAAACAAACAATTCCCCTGTAATGAACGTCCTAGAAAAAAGAAAGAAAAACAAAACGAAAAAAACAATGAACTTGTAATCATCATTTATTTGTGGGCTGGGAGTTTTCTGGTCAGCTATTGATTGCAGCACAAGAAATATACTCGTATTTAATAACACAATAACGAAGGCACACACACACACACACACACACAAACTTGGCATTCAGGCGATCATCAATATTTGAAACTTGCCTGCGCTCACCGACTGGATATTGAAAAATTGTTTTGCTGTTCTGTTATTCTTTTAACCCATAAATTTTAGAAAAATTAGAATAGAATTTTTGTGATGAGACTGTTTTGAAAGGGCAGCGCAAAGTGCATTTTTAAACGATAATAGTAACAAAGATCTCGACTCGTTGTAGTGAAACAGACCAGAGTTCAAGTTAGAAATCGAATTGATGACGTCCACACTGACAGACTCTATTTTTGGCTCAAGAAAGCAAAAATTTCACAAAAAGAAATTTATTTTTTTTGTGCGATTGGTGTCCAAAAAGTACCATTTTATTTGTTTGTTGGTACAATTTTATTGGTGCGATTGGTGTCCAAGAAGTACTATTTTATTGGTGCAATTTTGCTGGTGCAATTAGTGTCCAAGAAATATTATTTTATGAGTGTGTTGGTACTATTTTGATGGTGCAATTGGCTTCCGAGAAGTACTATTTTATGAGTTTGTTGGTACAATTGGTGTCCAAGAAGTACTAATTTATAAGTTTGTTGGTACAATTTTAATGGTACAATTAGTGTCCAAGAAATATTATTTTATGAGTCTGTTGGTACAATTGCTGTCCAAGAGGTACTAATTTCTAAGTTTGTTGGTACAATTTTGATTGGCATCTAAGAAGTGATATTTCATGAGTATGTCGGTAAAATTTTGATGGTGCAATTGGCGTCCAAGAAGTACTATTTTATCAGTCTTTTGGTACAATTTTGTTGGTGCAATTGGTTTCTAAGAAGTACTATTTATTTTATGAGTCTGCTGGTAGAATTCTGTTGGTAAAATTGGTGTTGAAGAAGTACTATTTTATGAGTCTGTTGGTACAATTTCAATGGAGTAATTGGTACTATTTTATTTGTTTGTTGGTACAATTTTATTGGTGCGATTGGTGTCCAAAAAGTGCTATTTTTTGGTAAGATTTTGCTGATGCAATTGGTGTCCAAGAAATAATATTTTATGAGCCTGTCGGTGCAATTTGTATGGTGGAATCGGTGTCCAAGAAGTACTATTTTATTGGTACAATTTTGATGGTGCAATTGGTGTCCAAGAAGTACTATTTATTTTATGAGTCTGTTGGTAGAAGTCTGTTGGTAAAATTGGTGTTGAAGAAGTACTATTTTATGAGTCTGTTGGTACAATTTCAATGGAGTAATTGGTAGTATTTTATTTGTTTTTTGGTACAGTTTTATTGGTGCGATTGGTGTCCAAGAAATATTATTTTATGAGTCTGTTGGTACTATTTTGATGGTGCAATTGGCGTCCAAGAAGTACTATTTTATGAGTCTGCTGGTACAATTGAGGTCCAAGAGGTACTAATTTATAAGTTTGTTCGTACAATTTTGATTGGCATCCAAGACGTACTATTTTATAATTCTGTTGATACAATTTTATTGGTGCAATTGGTGCTGGTACAGTTTTGATGGTGCAATAGGTGTCCAAGAAATACTATTTTATGAGCCTGTTGATACAATTTCAATGGAGTAATTGGTACTATTTTATGCGTCTGCTGGTACAGTTTCGTTGGTGCAATTTGTGTTCAAGAAGTACTATTTTATGAATCTGTTGGCACATTTATTGGTGCAATTGCTGTCCAAGACGTTCTATTTTGTGACTCAGTTGATACAATTTCGATTCTGCAACCCTGTTAAATAGTCCTGCGCTTCTTCCATCGCACCGTAGTTAAACAGCACCATTTAACCCTAAATTTTGTTAGAATTTTCTGAAGAATTTTAACTTCCGGCTGTTTTATATTAAAGCTTTCGTTGGTGTTATATGAGACGCATAAGTTTTTGTTAAATATATTTTCCGCTTTATAATCATTGAACGAAACGATCTTTAATCATTAAATCACAAACAAAAAATTCGTAAGACTTATTTTTAGTGTTAAACTCAAATAACGCCTTTCCAAATTCATGGGTTAAATATGAATATGCGCTATTTCATTGAAAGTAGGCCTGCACATCTCATATGTTGGGGTATCGCATCGGCCAATGGCAGAAGAAGTCATGCCAAACATTTGGAGAGAGATTGCCACCTTGTGGTGTTGGCCCATTACAATGTAATTCGTCACAGTTGAAACTGTTTTCTACCTCTTGTAATCGTTTCTTACAATTCATTTAAATCAAAATGAAAATTCAAAAAGAAAAAAAGTGTGCGTTCCTATTTTTGTTGCTGTCTCACGCATAACGATGCCCAGTATGTTGCTTTGATTGGTTTTTTGACAAACGTTCCATTACAGAAAACTTAAAAATAAGAGAAAAAACCTTAAAATTGGAATTTATTCATGCCGCACATATATTTTGTGTGTGAGTGTGTGCAGTCAAACATATCTGGTCATTATGGAACATCGTCAATCAGTTTACAATGTGGTGCGCCCGCCCTTCATTCCAATGGGCCCTTTTTATCCACCTCACATGATGATGACGCTGATCTGGCCATGATCTTTTGATTAAGTTTTGTTAAAGTCTCTGTGCGCATTTGATTTTTTCGTTGTCTTTGCCAACCTCTTGACGTTTGCGACGATCACGAATCGATATCACAAACAAACAAAAAATTGTTCTTATTGTACTCCAACATGACGATGATGATGATGATGATGAACAGCAGGCGCTCAGTTTGATAAATTACTTTCATAATATTTCTCAAGCCAATTTTTATATATGAGATTTTTCTTCTCATTTATTTTTGATTTGCTGTGCCAGCGTTCGAATTTTTTTTTTTCACTTATTTGGTGAATAATTAGTTTTGAATGACTCGACCGTCAATAGTTGGTTACTTTGTTTTTCTTTTTCGTTTGCTACGCATTTATTTATCATGCGTGTGATTGGTAAGTATGGCTTTTGAGTATTCAAATTGATTTTATTTTATTATATTTCAAAATATGGTTTAATTAAAATTAATAGAAAGCATTTGATAAAGAGTTCGTTTGTCTTAATCCAAATGTCATGCAAATTTAAAACGCTGCGAAATTTAAAGTCTTAATAATTTAGTTTCAATTTTAATATTTTAGCAGGAATAAATTTTCTGGCGCAATAGAAAGTGTGAAAGACCGAATTTCATTTCACTTATTTTACAAGTCGTATGTTTCGTATGACTTTTAGCTAAAACTTGCACTAAGGGAATGATCCCTACAGGTCATGATCCCTACTGCGATCGTGTGAGAGGATAGATGGAGCGAATACAAAAAAATATGTGTCAGATGTTGTTAATTTAAAAAAGTTCGACTGCAGATGTCCCTTTTTTAAGTGGAAGCAGTCGCTAAATCTGCAATTCACTTGCTCAGCTAGAAAGTTTTACACCGAGAGGGATCAGTGATCGTGGACATTCGATTTGAAGTAGTGATTTAAACGTAAATCTATAGGCCCTTTGTGAAGCCCGCCCACCTGACAATAAGGATGGACTTTCGGCTACAAGTGCTCTGATTTCACTTGAGCACATTCGGCTGTATTGGCGGTAAAACACTCCACGTTACATCGATGCCTAGAATGAATGATCGATATGACTACCATTTTATCATCGCTGAGCTTCTTATGATTCTCGTAATTCGGTCCAGTTGCCATCCAAAAAGCCTCAAAATACAAAAGAGTTGCATATTGAAGTGAAACATGTCTCACACTGTCTTTCAAAATCGATACACAGTGTTTTCTAATACCAAAAAGATCACTTTGAAAAAATACTTTCATGAGAAATTTGAAATTTAACGGTTCGAATAGATTCAAATTTGAGAGAAAATCTTATCTTCAAAACGCCACCAGTTTGATTTAATTGGGTTCAGCCGTTCAAAGGTTATAAGTGGGTCATATAATAATACATACACCCATGCACATACACTCACATATACACACGCACATACACACACACACATGCACTCTCATATACACGTGCACTTGTACACGCATGTCCATACAGACTTAGTGACACACATTCAGAATTAGTCAGGAAAGTTTTCTAGGACTTCAAAACGTAGAGATCTGTTGAGAACTCGGACTTTTTCAAAACGGGGTAACACCAATAACTTTGCGATTTTCAAATATTTTCAATTTTCTTAGCGGGAAGTCAAAAATTTATATGAATTATGGCGTTTTCTTTTCTTTTTTCACTTGTTTTCAAATACGTGCCGGCTTAAAGGAGTTTTAAAAGAGAAACAATTTTTGCTTTAATTTTAAAAGGGCAGAATGATGCCATTTTCTATTAAAAAGTGCAAAAAATGTAACATTATATTCTAGAAAAGAACTCAGCATTACACTTTTATAATTTGAAAATGGAAACTTTATTCTTATGCCAAGAAGATCAAGACCTTCTTAATTTTCAATATCAATCCCTTCCATATATATGGATGAGACACTGCTATTCTCCAAACCTCATGGATGACATTTTTTGTTCGATGGACCAATTTTTGCCCATTTTTCCTACGGTGTCTTCTTTGCGGCATCTTAGTTTAGTGATCTGTTTGAACTCCTGCTTTAATTTAATTCAAATTCAGTTTCAGTTGTTTTTTGTGTGGGAGAAGGATCGGAACCTCCTGAGGCATGCTGAATTGCTTATTACTTGGAATGAATATTCCCGAGTCCTTCCTTAGCAAACTCATATGAGGTCACTTAACTTGTAAACCATAAGACGAACGTTTGAGATCAACAGAAAATAAGTGAACCCTCTTCCCGTTGGAAAATTTCAAGTCATTGAATTTTTCTCCTCTCCAAAACTGGAACAACCGATTCAAATGTTTCTCCTATAGCAGTTTCAATCTTTATTTAGCAGTTATTTGCAGTCTACGCTCCTTCAACACCAACCCATTTATTATCAAACCAATTGGCCATGTTTGATCACATAAAAACCCCACTTTAATGAGATTTCATGCAATTTAAGTCAAAACAATTTTAGCCCGGCTGGACACCGTGAAAATGCTACAAAAATGCTATAAAAATTAAAATAAGAGAGACAAAAAAACAAACCCAAACATATCAAGACAAAACATTTTACAATTACAATTCACTTCGTAGCGAAATTGTGCAACATGAACGACACAACAAATGCAACAACTGCAAATAATATTATTTTCGAGCTGCGAATGCAATAAAATGTATGAGAAAATGCTAAAATCCAAAAAAAAAAAAAAAAGAAATCAAACCAAACAACAACAAATAAATAAAATAAAATTACATACAACTTTATGAACGTAACACGTACCATCGTCATCAAATAAAAGTATCAGCCAGGAAAGATGAGATGAAAAAAATCAGCAGAATTAAATAAACGGAATTACCATGCGGCATGTATGCGGTGCAAATGCACATACTGAAAGTACCAGAAGGGGCTGGAATCGAAAGACACACTCATATAAACCGTTCCACAGCCAACGTTTGGTAAATCATAAGCAGAGGACGAATTAAGAATAAGCAAAATCGGCGGCTTTGTGGCGTCTGTAACACAGTTCGCGTTAATAACAACACAACGTGAGAGCATGTTGCGCAAACTCGTCGCCAACTTTACAAAGTCACAAGTATTTTGTTTAATCTCCCCTCTGCTTTCTTACCTTTTTGGGTAACAGAAGAGATATCAACTGCTGCAGCGTTGCCACTATGAAACTTGTAAAATCGTCAGAATTATATTGGGTTGGATTTCTGTTGTTAAAAATTTGAATGAAGGCGACTTAAAACAGGCGGAATTATTTCTAAAAATGTCGATCAGGCGATATTTCACTGCAGTATCAAAATGCCTGGTTTGCCTCTGTATCGCCATTTCGTTCTCTTTCTTTCCGCTCAACTGAATTTGACACTTCAGCAACAAAATATATGAAATTTTCATGGAATTATCCTGGTATTAATTCCCCTTAAATTAAGACTCTACAACATGTTTAGATTTTTATAATTCCGAAATTGTCAGCAGAGTTATTGTATACCCGCCAATTAATTTAAAATTAATTCCGGTGACATCCAAGAGACAAGAATATTATGTTCCCTCCAAAAATGTATAGTTGTTCAAGCCAAGTCATTATTGAGACAAAATATTTCAGGTCACTTTTAATACAATATATATTTTACGAGGTGTGTTCGAAAAATTATGTTTAATATTAAGTTTTAAAAAATATATGTTGCAAAGCAGCTCTGAGTCGATTAACAAGCCTCTAAAATGCCAACCTGGCGCTGAGGCGGCACATGTTTAATCGTTTATAATATTTTATGAAAAAAAATAAATAAAATAAATAAATAAAAAAAAAAATCAAGGCTCGTGGGCAATTATTTTTTAGTTGCAGCCAGATCACTGATTGTCTTCTCTCTTTCTAGAGTCATGCAGCTCATTCGCACTGGAAGTAATTTCACACCTCAGATAACTGTATCGGATTAAGGTTCTTCGGAAGCATTTCACGTGGTTAACAGCGTTGCCAGTTCTTCTGTGAAGGCATGCGGCGTATACAGTCAGTCAGAGAAACGATTAAAAATATTATCAAAATTATAATACAACCTCCATCATTCCCCAAGTACTTTTCATATACAGTTTATAGTGTCTCCTTCAGTTCCCTCAGCGACTCGGTTCTTATCTCTTTAATTGTCAAAAAATGCTGTCCTTTCGTGTTAAAATTAATCTTGGAAAAAGAAAAAATTCACTGGAAGAAAAATCTGTTGGACACGATGACTGAAGCATAAATAAACGCTGTTGTTTTTGCCCGCCATGATACGCTTTATGTCCGAAATTTCCAAAAACAAATAAGGCAAAGGAACCCATAAGTCGACACTCCCATAAACTTGTTCTCTAGATTAATCGGCTTCACTTCCTCAATATTTCCATCGTTTACTGAGGAGTTGTTTTCTTCAGAACTGATGTCGTCTTGCACTTCAGCTCCATCGAAAAGCTTGTCTGTCCTCAAAAAATACTTCTAACTGAAAATACAATCCTTGTATATAACTGACAACATTTTAAGTCCTTTTGAGACTTTTGTTTCCGTTTTTGCACAAAATTAGATATCAATTCCCTGATGCATATTTTTCGACCCACAACAGTTTGAACTTCGATGACCCTCACAAATGAACCAAACAGCGGATCGGTCGTAGCTCGCGATCGTCTAAAATTTATTCAAGTAAATTTTTAAACAGACCTCGTCTATATATTTTATATATGCCTGCAAAATGTTCGCAGGATAAAATAATAAGTCGTGAGTTTTGCTTTAAGCTTTTGGCAGCCAAAATTAAGGGAATTATGTGTGACTTGTGTGGACAGCATTGATTGGGGATTATGCCAAGTCTTTAAGAGATAAAAAACGGACTTTGTAATGGCAGCATGTATTTTTGTTCCATGTTGTCAGCAGGGTACAGGACCCAACTCAAGGACTAATGTGAAGTGATACAAGCAACGATATGGGACATGTACAGTCCAAGACAGTAGCTGACGTACTGTGGAATGTACAAGGACTACCGCGTATCTGCGATCAAGTTCATGTCATGTTTTTCTACAAGACGCAATTTATTATATAAAGGCCAGTGCCTTGTTTCTGAAACTGATGTGAGAAGTTTTCACTTCGAAAATCTAAGTAATTATGGTTGTCATGCTTTTTATTGTAGAGGTATCCATAGAATAATATATTTATTATTGTCAGACACCAACAAAATTTTAAATGCGTTAAGAAATATATTCTGACTCATCCTCATCCATCACAAAGTGACGACAATTTTTTCGATGCGAGAAGTTCTCACTTCAGTTAGCGAAACGAGGCACAGATGTCTTTAAATTGTAAAACGATATTTTGAAACAAACAGCCGCCTTTTGCTTCCAACTCAAAACGGGTTATTTGAGAGATCTTCTAGAGCACGAAGCGATCAAATTCAGCCCCACAACGTTCATTCGGAACACCATGTCATAGTGTTAAGTCTGATGTAATTCTCAATTAGTTTTTGAACAATATAGTCTACTGATGAATTAATAATAAAATCCATTGATATAAAATCCATTGATAAGCGCTAAACACAGCAAATATTTTGTAAATCTGGCAACTCTAGTTACCACTTTAGCAGCGGCTTAAGAAGCAACATTCGATATATTTATTTTGCTTTTATTGAGTGCATTTGATACGACGACCAAAATGATGTTGATGATGACAACAGCATCGAGTTTGTTAAAAATGTCTTTGTGGCAGCAGTAAAACAGAAACACTGAAATTGTCGGTTGCTGTTCGATTTGTTTGTTTTTATGGTTTTTTGTTTCTTTTTTCTTCCTCTTCTTCTTGTTTTTGCAACTTGTGAGCAGCAGCAGCAGCAGCAACATTTGTTGTGCAAAAGTATTAATAATTTCTTGTCCTTTTGGTCTTCTGTTGTAGTTGTTGGTAGACGAGCATTCAACGACATGTACAAACACGTGTAGTCATATATTTTTGGTAAAAGAGCAACAATTACAGGGAGTTGCGAGACCAGGTATTTGTTTGTTTCAAAAATTATTTAGTAAAATTTGCTTTTTTTTCTGGAAATCTACATCAAGTTTTCAATGAAGGAATTGAGTTGAAGATTTTGAAAATGGGGCATTAAATAATTTGGAAGTCGGCCATAAAAGCCAAATAATCGTTTGGGTTGTTGTGTGGCTTTTTATAACCCCAATTTGGCTTCGAAAGATTGTGGAAATAGTAACACGATATAGTTTGATTTACAGAATACTTTTATAGGGCACTGTAGTAGGAAATTTTTACCTAAAATTGAATCAAATATTATTTTTATTAGAAACGTTGTACCGACGATGACCCCGATCTATAGGATGAGACAGTTTTTTTTTTCTGACAGGCATTAAAGGACAACTAGAAATCCCCCACTAACCATACAAAAGGGTCTACTGAAGTTGGCTATTGGCAGTGTGGCTGGTGATAATGTTTGACTTTTTATGGAACGAAAAAAAAATTTTTTAAAAAACAGTTTCAACAAACGATCATGTTATTTGAACAATTGCTTTGCAGCACATGTGAGTGTATGTAAATTATCGATTTTATTTATTATTGATCTGTTACTGTTACGAAGGTTTTGAATTTAAAACAAACAAACAAAAAAATATGTTCTGTATCCCACAGACGAGCCAGCGCACACATTTACCAACACGTATGAAATGTAACGACTTCTTTAAACATGTCTTGTGGGCAAAAATATTTATTTATGGGCCTGTACAGAGCGAAGCGGATCCTTCGGTTGGGAATGTTGTATTATTCAAATTAAATTTCCTTTAAGTGTTTTATTTATGCCGACTTTGTTCTTGATTTCTTTTTATTGTTTTTTTTTTAGTTTTCATATTTAACTTTTTGGGTAAGAAAAATAATGTTTTTTTAACTGCTACCAAAAGTTGCAGTGAAATGTAGCAAATTTATGCCGACTCTAGTGTGTGTCATTGTTTTCAAAGTTTGGGGGCACTTTCTGGTGTTAGAAAGTTTTTGACAAATTTTACAAATTTATTCGTTTCCTTTATTTCTTTAAATTTATTGCATGAAAATTGTTTTAAATCACGCGATTTATATTAGCAAATTTGTCCATGAAGTCGTTGATGTTGTGTAACGTTTTGATTTTCATTCAGTAGATTTTTATTGAAAAGACTTGGAGTTTGTTAACAGAAGGAGAAATAATTTTTGTTACAGCTTTAAGACGTTGTAAGATAATATTCTGAACGAATATTCAGAATCTACAAAAACCCATCGTTTGGCACAGTCGTGCAAATTTAAAATTATTATAAAAATTTTCTATCACATGATGAAATGTTAAGAACTTAACAAAGTACGAAATCAGTAGCTCTTGAGATAAATTGTTCTAGAAATCTTGGCTGTAATTAATCGATTGTAGAACATGCGATGTGGCAGATGCCGCCTTCAGATGTCGTCCATATCCATGACATCCATTTGCCAGCCCAAGATCTTTGCGATCATGTTGCTTTAAATATATTTTCGGCCTCATCTTCACAGAAGTAAAGCCCAATCCCACTGCCTGACCAAAGCCCCCATCAAACAGTTCGAGTGCAGTTATTTCTTATTAATTGCATGAGCATTTTCTGAGCCCCGAGTTTTTCTTGAGTTTGTGTGTTCATTTCTTTTCCATTCAAACGCGATTTAGTGGAGAAGACAAGATAACTTTCCACAATTCTAACGAGTCATTCTTGCCGATGTAAAAATGTGTCACAGCGGCTAAATCCACTTGCATTTTGTTTGGAAATAATTAACACGAAAATTCAGAAACGGACTACTGCCGCTTCTGACACTCTCTTCTTTTTCTTTAATTGGTGTTGGACCAGCTTGAACCACTGGCACTAGTACGGGGGTCTTTCCGACGATCTCGACCTTTCGCAATCACTCAGGCCTCACGATACTTCAACGGTTTCCCAGGCAGGGATATATTCCATTACCCAGACAGCATTGAGAATTGATGGGCTCAGCTTAGAGAGCAGAGGGCAAATTAAGGCATTCGAGATCGTGCGAAATACGTATGAAAATTTCATAAAATTTTTATTAATATCGAATGCGATACTTTGACCTCAGAACTATAAATTTTTGAGTAGATAATCTGGCAGCAATTAGGGCCGTAGTTTCAAAAAGAATAAAATCGAAGTGTGTATCTGCATCCGTTTAGTTTTTAGCTGGACTTAAAAGATTTCACAGACAGTTTGGGTACCAGGACATGAAAGCATTAAGGGATATACAAAAATGGGACCAGTGCCCAAAAAAAGGATGAAACAGATTCAAGTAGGGACATTGAAATTGTCTCAGTTCAACTATTAAAGATTTTTAAGGACGGGACAGAGAGGAAGGCAACAATCGGGAGATCAACAATCAGTGGGGTATCCAAGACCCTACGGTCCTCTTTAAGCGGCGTTAGAACTAAAAGGTTTCTCATTTTAGACAGAAACCGTTGACTTTCTTCATAGTAGTCAGGACGGGACACTGTGGAATCGGGCTCATATTAGAGAATTTAAGCTTTTCCCACGATGATCGCTGCAGCAGCTGGTTCAACGAAGAATAAGAGGAGTCAGTACGAAATTTTCTCTGTAGTTGCCCATTCCTGCAGAAGCGTAGGCTTAGGCTTCTAGGCTGTCCTTTATCTCAACTGAGTAAAGGATGCACCATTGACTGCCCTGGCAGGTTTGGTGAGAAGTGCTGTGTAATTCGCAGGAAGGAGTACTTCATTTGCAAGGATTTTTTAGGGTGTAGTTCTCTAACCAAAACAATGGGATTTTATGGCTCACTAGCGTTTGTTCGCACGCTTTGCGGGCAGCTCCTTCAAACTAACCTAATATTCAGGGGATACGCAGCGCATTGTGCCCCAATTAAAAAGGAGAAGAGGAGACATAAGGAAAGATTAAAAGATAGTGAATTTTGTTGCTAATTTTAATTTTTACTTCACCAGTGAATATTTTGCTTTGGCTACTGACGAAGGGGAGTAGCATATTCTGCTCTTTTACTTTATGATGGTGTCAATCGCTATCGGTACTGTACAGCCAGCATCATCGCTCTAGCCTCGTGCGTGAGTCAAGCCTACAACAAATAAAACAATCCTGCATTCGTGCAGATCATATTCAGGATTGAAAGCGTCGCAGTCTTTTGTTCATTAATTTAACTAACAGTAGTTTCAATTATTCTGAGAGACAAAAATAATGTTTTTGGAAAATCCTTTTTGGAAATAACGCTGCATGAGACGTATATTTGCACGGTGCTACATTTTGTTATTACCTGTCGAATTTGTGCTTCAGATGTTAATTAATATAACTTAATTGGATTTTAATCCCCTCAACTTTTGAAAAGGTTTACTTAACAATCTATAATCCGGGTTCTCTTCCTTGAACTGATAGTAGTAGTTGCTTCATATTACACACACACACACATACATAAACATGCGTCCGGCGCCGACAAACTGGAAGCCTCAACGTTACTTTTAACACATTTGTCCTGACCTAAGCTAATCCGGGTGATTAAAGTTGTGTGATTAGCAATTATTTAAAATAAATTCATTTTATATGGATTTTTCAAGGATTTTTCAATTTCTCTGTAACAACAAGCAGAAGAGGAAAACCCAAAAAATAACCCTTCAAATATTTGTTTCACTCGAGCGAGGGAAAAATCAACAACAGCAAATATAACAATTTATTTACGCCAGCAGAAATTAGTTTTAAAATTAAACTACAGTGACACGATTACAATTTCCACCATGACAAAGTTTCTCTAAACGCCGCAAAGCAATTTGCCATAATTGCAGGCAATTCAAAGAAGAATAAGTTGCATTAAAATGGCGTGTTTCCTGGGAAAAAGAATTCAAAAGAATAAAAAAAATTAAAATTTACAACAAAACTGCTTCAAACAGTCAGCCATGCGAAGTGGGGAAAATGCAAGAGGGTTAAACGAAAGTTATGTGACAAATAATTACAAGACAGCGAAGTGGAAAAAAGGAATGAAATGAAATAAAACGATTGAATGGTAGACGGAAATTATAGGGTAACTATAAGAAGGAAATATAATGCAGCTTGCATGACACACACAAGCACCTGAAACTCCAGCTAAAAAGGGCTGTCACACTTGCAAGGTGACACTTGAAAATGACAGCTATTCACGCCGCCACAAAAACTCTTAATTACAATTCTATTTTCCGTTGAACACAAACTTCCTCGAATTCCAATCGCCTACTGGCAATTAGAAATCAAATGAATGTTTCTTTTTTCTTTAGCAATTAACTTTAATCCAAAAAATTGTCATGCTTAAAACATTATTTTCACTTTGAAAATGACAGCCCGAACTGTCAGTATGACTCCGACTAACTAACACTGCACGCTAGTGCGCGTTTCCATATGCCTGCACCAGGATTCGTTGCATAATTAACATTTTAGTTTGTGAAATGACAGACTAACGCAAGACTGAGAAGGCTTTTAAATCCAAACGTACATGAAAATATGTGCGGATATTTTTCATAATGTCATTTTACAACATTTACGTGGACTGTAAAATCTTGCTGACACGAAGACGCACATGTAGCGAGGGTTGCCGCTGACATGCAATGAAGAGTATAAAAAAGTCCCCCTTTTTTTGCAATCAAGGGTGTATTTTGAGAGGATTGGATAAGCAGGTTTAAATATTGAATACAGACAGCAACAGGCTCATGCAAAGTTAATGAAATACTTCAGATCTACAATAATTTAATACACTTAAAAACTCGAGTTTAACTTCTTTCCCTTTTTCTACAAATTAACACGAGCTTTAGATCTCCCTTTTTTACTTCAAATTGACCAAGTGGAATGGATTCTATTTTCCTTTTGACTGTCTTATTGGAATCGAATCAGGAATTGTCAATTTATTCTTCTGCAAAAAATCTCTAAAATATTTTGGTACTTTTCGAGAATTCGGAGCTACAAGGGACTTAATCGTACCTCTTGTGGACAGTAATTTCTTTATAAAAAAATACATATGAAAATATCACCTTAAAAAGTTTTTACTCTCGACGGTTCAGTAACGCTAAAAAGGAATTTTTGGAAATTCGTTTGAAAACGGAGTAAAAATGGACAAAAAGGGCAAAATCGGTTACTAAAAAATAGCGATGTGAGAAAACAACAATAGAAATATTTAAAATTAAAATAAAAAAATATTTTGGTACTTTTTGAAAAAAAAGTACTTTTCGGGGTATAGAAATTAAATTTGGTACTTTCTTGCACTGCCTACGTTTTCTTTACTATAATAAAGCGTTTTATTCTTCTGTAAATAATCTAAGAAATATTTTAAAATCTTTTTAATTCACAGTTATAACTGGTAAAATCGTACCACTTTTTAGTACTTTTTTAGTTCATAACACAGCATGCTCAGTTTCGCAGAGGAAAAATTTTTAAAAATTCTTTTACGAATGGGGTAAAACAAGGGACATAAAATCGCTTACTTCATATCGTGAAAACCACAATAGAGAGATTCATAATTTAAAAAGTACTTTTTGGGGTGTAAGAATTAAATTTGGTACTTTTTTGCACTGTCTATATTTTCTTTACAGAAATAAAGCCTTTATAAACAATCTTATAAAATGTTTATATTCTCAGTTATAAAGGGTAAAATCGTACCCCTATTCTAGTACTTTTTGTGCACATAATATTATATGTATATAAAAGCAATTCTTACTCTACCGCTCAGTAGCACTAAGAAAGAGTTTTTGAAAATTCTATTGCTAACGGGGTAAAATATGGGCCAAAAAGGGCAAAATCAGTTACTTCATATCGTGAAAGCCTGCTTGGTACTTTTGGATGAAGGGACTTTTCGGGATGTAAAAATTATATTTGGTACTTTTTCGCACTCTATAAATTTTCTTAATTCTAATAAATTAGTTTGTTCCTTTCTATAAATAATTTTGTCTTTTTTTCAGTCACAGTTATAACGGGTAAAATTGTACCCCTTTTCGGTACTTTTTGGGTTCATAAAATCGGTTACTGCATCTCGCGGAAACCATGATGAATATATATTTAAAATTTCAAAATCCCACAAATAATACGACACTTGCTTGGTACTTTTTATATATCAGTACTTTTGGGGATGTAAAAATTGAGTTTGGTACTTTTTTGCATTTCACACATTTTCTTATTAATAAATCTTTTTATTCCTTATAGATAGTCTAAGATAAATATAGTCCAATTTTTTTTTATTTCATAGCTTTATCAGTTAAAACTGTACCCCTTTTCGGTACTTTTTGTATTCATAATAGAGTAAAAATATTAAAAATATTTTTACCCTCTACTACTCAGTAGCATTAAGACAGAGTTTTTGAAAATTCTAATGCGAACGGTGTAAAATATGGGTTAAAAAGGATAAAATCAGTTACTTTATATCTCGGAAACTACGATGAAGAGGCTCAAGATTTTAAAAGGATACAAATAAATCTTAAAAATGATTTGATATGTTTTTTAATTTTTTTTTTAATATTTTTACTTTTGAGGGACACAAAGAAACACAATTTTAAAATTGTACTTTTTTGTACGTCCTCTAAGCTAGTCCTGTAATAGTACAGAGTCGAAAACTTTTTAGCCCGCTATATTATTCGGAAAATAGTGTCGGATATGTCACTCTCTCAGCTTTAGGAGTAAAACTATATACCTTTTTAGCACTTTTTTGAAAAACATGCCTTCTTTATTGATAAAAGTACTTTAAAGGAAAGAAAATTATTTCAAAAAAGTTCTTCGAACAAGGTACTTTTTTAAAAAAGTTTGTTATAATTTATAAGTTTAACAAAAGGCTTAATTTTTCATGGCGACTGAGATTTTTAATTGTGCATCTTCAATTTCTATTCTCTCATTTGGCAACCCTTTTTCACATGGACTTAAATGGGGACGATGAGCAAACTAGTTTTGTGGACTGATTTATTTGATTTCTTTATCTTCTTTCTTGTTTCACTTCTCGTCATCTTCATGCAGCCTGACTGGTTGGTTATTCCAAAGAATCCATCATGTTTCCTAAGCGAAATAACATGTGAAGACCACACAAACAACAACAACAAAAATCGTTCAAATGGATTATACGCGTACGTTAATGTTGCAAGGATTTGTAGCGCAACACCAACACGGACAGTTAACTAAATAATAATTTCATATTTTTACTGTCCCACGACTGAAAGTGTCATTAAGGCAGAAGGAAAATTAAGAAGAAGAA
Source organism: Linnaemya vulpina (assembly GCA_963675445.1). Taxonomy (NCBI): domain Eukaryota; kingdom Metazoa; phylum Arthropoda; class Insecta; order Diptera; family Tachinidae; genus Linnaemya; species Linnaemya vulpina. Next base: position 14,004,027 of record OY776280.1, on the reverse strand, counting down.
GAAAACTGAGATGAGGTAAATAAATTAACAAGTTTGAAATCTGTTCTCAAGGAAACCCATAAACTGCTGGCTATTTTATCAAATTTCACAGTTCATTTTTGCAAAGTTGCCATTTTATAGAAAAATACTAAAAGCTTTTGTCAGTCTTTATTGACAAACATTCATCACATCAGATGCACAACAACAACAACAACAACAACAACAACCGTTTTAAATATTTTTAAAAACTTATTTTGACTTGAATGTATTTAAGCAAATGTAAAGTCCATAAATCGTTTCAGTGTGTCTAAATTATGTTGTATTGTTGTATCAATAAAATATCTGTTTCCATACCACAAGATCTCTGTGCGGCTGAATACGTTGTTGTACTTGATTTTGTCTGCCAGCAGTTGCTAACCGAACAAATACGTTCAAATTGATTTGAAAAAATGTCTTCCAATTTATCATTTCACAGTCTGTCTTTCCTTGGCTGTGCCGGAGTATCCACAGTTGTGGGGTATTTTTTGATTTGTTTCGATTTGAGGCCGTCATTTTAATAAATGTTTTCCTTTTATTTTCTTTGATCACTCTGCTATAGAGTGTTTTGCGGAACTCGCTGTTTGGAAGCAGATGCCAGATCGTGATTGACTGTGCAGTTGGACGTGAGTGGAGCACACACACTTAAGGTCAGTGCTTAACACGCCAACAAGTTATAAGTACGCAGTCATAATTTTTGCACTTTTCAAAAACATTTTCTATGAAAAATATTTCATATAATTGGAGATAAAGAACAATATTTTTGAGTATGAAATCCCTAAACTTTTTAATGAGTTTAAGAAGTTGTTCGGCATCTTATTTTTTTTTCATGTTGATCACTTCTTTATTAACGAAGAATTACGTGACAAGCGCCAAGCAGCGTGAGTGCTGTCCTTCTCTATTTTGAAACTTTTGAGATTTGTAAAGACTTCTAATAGCATTTTGGCCTTTAATTGTTTGATTGTTCATTTTAAGGCCAACAATAATTTAACTGGTACCTCTTTGAGAGTTTAGATATCAAAGTTAATTATTAATAATGACCGTATTCTTCGTCACAATAGATCTTAAACAAAATAATAATTTAGATATGAAAACTTAAATATTAAATTAGAAAATATTTATTGAAAGAAACTCATTGATTTGAACAATTTTGAGAACATCAACAAAAAACTTCTTATAGCATTCTAATTTTGGGAATAACTCATGCGAAAAGTACAGCTTCGAGCAAATAGTTAAAACCTGGTTTTACAATTAAAGCCCTAAAAACGTGCTTTTGGGTTCACACGGCAAATTTAATACATTCAAGGTTTTACTCACAGGCTGTATAATAAATTTAATCAAAATAAACTAAATCTATTATTATAAAAAAAGTTGAAGTTTCCTTATCGTTTTCTAATACTTAATTCACAAACTGTACTCGAGCTGTTTTTATTTGTAATGGGTGTTTTTTATAGAGTGACACAAGTTTAAATTATAATAAAACAAGGAAGGAACAGAATACCAGAATACCCCTACTTTTGAAGGCCGCAACTATCTTGCAAACAGTCCAAGAACATGCCGACGTCATATTAATCAAATAAAAAATATATAACATTTCGTTTCAGAGATTCCAACAACAATAACTCAACTTCAGCTCCCTCCATAATTTTCTCTGTGTTCCAGTGTTTTGTTTTCAGGAAAAATATGTCTTGGTCTAGATTAGCTGTAGCCTAATTCTTAAATATTAAACGTATTTATAAGAGTCTTATAAATTGAACTTATTGTGAAAACTTGTTTTATTAACCTGATACAAATAAAATAAATCAATTATATTATGTATTTTAAACGTTATTCATTAAAGAAATATTTAATGCTTAAAAGCTTTTCCTAAAACAAACTTCCCATACGAAATTTGACTTCTAAGCATCTTATAAAAATTTTATTTCTATTATATTATTTTATTATATTTATTTTATTATAATCGACTTCATAATAATTTTTGACGATATAAAACACATACAACGAATGATGGCTGAATATCAGTTCCTTACAAAGCCTACGACATATTTTCCACCATCGGATTAACCGTCTAGACACAGAAGAGTGTTTTCCCATTTTTCCACAAAATGCCTCTAAAGAGTCATGCGAAATTTTAAACAAAGAGTTTTTCATTTATATATTTCATATATTTTAATTTCTACAGACTAAAGTTTTGAAAATGAATTATTAATATTTCAAGAAACAAAGGAAAATCAATTTCAATATCAGTTTCATCCTGCAACGCAGAGCAGAACACTTGTACTCTCGTAGGCCGAAACTCTTTCATCAGTTTCAAAATGTTAAACAACCAATTCCAGATCTTTAAGTCTTTTATGTTTTTTGGGAATTTTCATCAACGGTTGACATTAAAAAAAACTAAAAGTCCAGGTCTGTTTGCTTAATCCGGGTGCTTAAGGCAAATAATTAAAGAGCCGTTAACGGATTAAGCTAATCCGTTTATTGCATCATCGTCACTGTTGTGTGTGTGTGTGTGTGTGTGTGTGTAACGCTGCTAAAATGTAACAAAAACTGACTGTCCTTTTTGCGAAAAAAAAAATAATATTTAGTTAATGTTTGTGTTACTTTTTCTATTTCAATTTATTAAATTTGTTTCCCTAAAAATGTTATCAACAGTTTTAATGAAGCATTGAAATGAATTAATTTTTGTTATGAAAAATTCAACTCAGTGTTTAATAAATAGAATCAAATATTTTTTTATTACAAAATTTTCAAGAGAAAATAGTGTATAAGAATGATGATTATATTTTTCTCAACTAAAAATACTAATTGAACAATTAGCGAATCATAATTGAATTTAAAATTTTCTTCTCATATGAAACGAACAGCTCCATGGCTGTGGAAATGATCTTCTGATTTCTTAATCAGCAATCACCGATTTGTCTTCTTCAAGTACGAGGTATCACTCGTCAATATCAATTCAATAACAATTTTGCATTTTGCCACAAGTTGAGGTTGAATATTTTTTCGTTTATAGCAAAATCAGCTGACGTAGTTGATTGTTTTTAATTTAAAAAAAATTGGTGTTGTTATTTAAAATTAAGGACTAGATTAGTTGCAGCCTAATTTGTAAGAATAAAAAGTATTTATAAGAGGCTTATATATTAAACTTTTTTAGTCCAAAACTTGTTTTATTAGCCTGTTCTATAAAAAAGTTATATTATCTTTTTTAAACGTTATTCATAAAAAAAAAATATTTAACACTCAAGGGCTTTTCCTAAGACAAACTTTATATACGAAATTTGACTTCTAAGCATCGTATAAACATAAGCTATTTTTTATGAATAAGGCCTTTAAAATCGACTTCATAAAAATTTTTGAAGATATAAAACACATACAACGAATGATGGCTGAATATCAGTTCCTAACAAAGCCTACGACATATTTTCCACCATCGGATTACTTGTCTAGAAATAGAAGAATGTTTTCCCATTTTTGCATAAAATGCCGCTAAAGAGTCATACGAAATTTTAAACAAAGAGATTTTCATTTATATATTTCATATATTTAATTTCTACAGACCAAAGTTTTTAAAATGATTTATAAATATTACAAGAAACAAAGGAAAATCAATTTCAATATCAGTTTCATCCTGCAACGCAGAGCAGAACACCTGTACTCTGGAAGGCCGAAACTCTTTCATCAGTTTCAAGATGTTAAACAAACAATTCCAGATCTTTAAGTCTTTTATGTTTTTTGGTAATTTTCATCAACGATTGACATTAAAAAAAACTAAAAGTCCAGGTCTGTTTGCTTAATCCGGGTGCTTATGGCAAATAATTAAAGAGTCGTTAACGGATTAAGCTAATCCGTTTATTGCATCATCGTCGCTGTTGTGTGTGAGTGTGTGTGTGTGTAACGCTGCTAAAATGTATCAAGAACTGACTGTCCTTTTTGTGTAAAAACAAAACAAATATTTAGTTAATATTTGTGTTACTTTTTCAATTTCAATTTATTCAATTTGTTTCCTTAAATATGTTGTCAGCAATTGTAATGAAGCAATGAAATGAATTTTTTTTATGAAAAATGTAACTCAATGTTTAAAAATACGATAAAATATTTTTTGACTACAAATTATCAACAGAAAATATTGTATGAGAATTATATTTATTATACTGTTCTCGACTAGAAATACTAAATGAACAATTAGCGAATCATAATTGAATTTAAAATTTTCTTCTCATTTAAACCGCGCAGCTCCATGGCTGTGAAAATCTGTATTTTGTTCTTAATAGATCCAAGATCTGCTCTGTTTTGGTAATTAATTTCATTTTTCTTCTCATAAATTAAAAAATAACGAGTTTTTTTATGAAGCCTCACAATTTTACATCATAATAAAACAAGAAAATATAATTTTAATATCAACGAAACGAGCTTCACTTGAATTAAAATTTTATGAAATTAACAATTAAATACGATTTCTGCCATGTGGCCGCCACGCCTGGCGCATAGAAGGCGCAAACTGGAACATCAATTTTCAACAGCTTTTCACAGCATTTGCGGTCGTATTTCGCCGATAACTCTTCCAATGTTGATTTCCAGGGGTTCAATTTATCGACGTACACAAGAGAATTAAAATAGCTTAAGGTTAAATCACACGATCTTAATGACCAATTAATTTCGCCATTACGAGAATTAATTTTTTCCTCAAGAGTTTCTTTGAGTAAATCAATTGTAGCGCCCGCTCTGTCCTGTTGGAACCACATATTGGCAAGATTTATGGAACGTAAATGAGGTGCGAAAAATTTCCAAATTCGCCATTGACAGTAACATTCTGACCATCATCGTTTTCAAAGACAAGTGGCCCAATGATCCCGCTAGTCCCTAAAGCACTCCGAACAGTAATTTTTTGTGAATGTGGTGGTGTTTCGACAAAAGGTTATGGATTTTCCTGACTCCGAATGTGACAATTCCTCTTATTTACGCACCCATTCAACCAGGAACGGGCTCCATCGGAAAATAAAACTTTGAGTGGATGAGTTTGACGATTAGAACAATTATTTTGATTAACAATTTCAACAATTTGCACGCGTTACTCTGGTGTAAGACGATTCATAATTAAATTTCAAAAAGCATCCACCAGCTATTAAATGGGTGCTCAAATAAAGCAGTGATTCCAACCCAAAGTTGTAACAATCAAAAATAAAAAAACACGCTTTAAAATCACTTTAAAACAAAAATGCAGCTCTATTTCGCAAATAAATATCTTCTAATTATAGACTTAACAAAGTGAGTAAATTTTACTTGATATAAAATTTATAAAATTTTGCAATCATTTTTAATAAAAAAAATATTAGTAAAATTTACCTCTTTTAACTAAAAGTCACAAGGTTTTATCATATTCAAACACGATTTTTAATGATATTTGCAAAAGATTGTTCTTACCTGAAATGGAAAGAAAAAAACTATTAAAATATATTAACAATTAATAAATTTAATTATATATTTTATATTAATAAGAGCTAAGAAGGAAATTAAAAGCTTTTTAAATTATTTTGTGCGCCGTTACTTTCTTTCAGTTCATATTTCGCTTTTCGTTTAATTTTATTTATGATTAATTTCATTTATGACTTCAAATATTTGAAAAACTTTTAAGTTTTGGAGGCACACAAATAAATAGATTTCATTTCCTTTTAATACAACAGCCGTTGAAAATGAACAAAATTAATATGAAAAAAAAGTGGAAGAAATTCAATACATTTTGAAGTTTGAAATGTCTCAGAAATGATAATAAATACTTCAATACTTCCATAAATGATTAATGTTTTCTTTACACCTTTTCTATGAATTGTTTTTTCTTTAAAATTTATCCAATAAAATCCACTCACTTTTAAAAGTTTTGCAAAACACCGTGTGGATCACACAAAACAAAAGACAATCGTACACCGAAAGACATCATATTTGACGCGATGAAATAATAAATCAAAATTAATGAAAGATTAAAAGACATAAACGAATAAAAAGAAGGTTTTGCTGTCGTTTGTTTGTGTTAGAAATGTAGAAAATATTTTGTATAGAAAATATATTTTCAACAACGATTTACTTAATAACTCTGCACTACGGTGGTCAGTTAATATGGGGGTTCTTTTGTATCGAGGGTCTTTTGAAGAGTTACGGGTGGTCGAAGCAAAACGCACAATGTTGATTTTAAATAAAACAAAAAGTCTTCAAAGATTTATATCTATATTTTTTATTATAAAAGAAGGCTTTAAGAAGATTCTAAGTGAAACAAAATAACGCAGGAAAGCTTGTCACGGCATCGGTTTCATGTATTCATCCGATGGTCCATATTTTCAATTACTCTAGGACATAATTGAATTATTTTATCCTTCTGCTTTTGAACTGCTTGTGGCTTATTGATGTATAATTTTTCTTTAATTATCCCACTAGAATAGGAATTCCAATGGTCTCACATGAGACGATATTAGCGGCCTGTTAATACCGATATGGCGTGAGATAATACAGCCATTGAACTTCTCGAGAAAACAAACCAGCGGCACTTTTGCCCAAGTCCATATCCCCAATTTGTGGCCATCTAAAGTCTGTTATTATCTCCGGATAGCGAACGTAATTTAAAGTAACTGTTTGGCTCAACCTTTTCTTCAAAGAATTACGGCCCGAGAACACCGCCAGTCCATAAACTGCACCAAACAATTAATCTCTATGGATGCGTTGGCTTTTTAACGATCACTTGTGGTTTCTCATTTAGCTTTTTTCGAAACCAACTCTCCTGATGTGGAACACATTTCATGGAATATGCTGACAAAAACAAATAAAAATAACGAAAACGGTTGACTCTAAAAGCCTTATCCTGTGCCTCGTTCCTGGAACTGATGTGAGAAGTTCTCACATTGAAAAACTAAATAATTATGGTTGTCACGCTCTTTATTAAAGGGTGATCCATAGAATAATATTTTTATTATTATAAAAAACCCACAAAATTTTAAATGCCTTATGAAATATATTCTGACTCATCCTGTGTTTCACAGAGTGACGACAATTTTTTCGATGCGTGAAGTTCTCACTTCAGTTACAGAACCGAGGCGCTGGTTTTTGAGATCTTCGAGCTATTATTTTAATTTTCAAGTCAACCTATTCCCACGTGATAGGCCGTGATTGGCGTACTTTTAATGCAGAAAAGCATCGAGAACTGATCAGGTATATAATTTGAGATTAAAAAAACACTTTTATCGCATATTTTCTTTCACGACTTCTCACGATCGGACTAACCGATTTTGAGCCGCTATTTTTTTAAACGTCAAGAGCTGATTATCGATCGGTTAAGCCGCTTCAAAATGATTTTAAAGAAAACAATTTGAAATATGAGTGTTTTATGCACTTTTGCGATATACGAATAGCTGTTCAGAAAGTTTGATTTGGTTCAGTCGTTCAAAATTATTAGCAGGGCACTTACACACACACATACATACGCAGACACACATGTAATCACTTCCATGCAGACATAACGACGGTGTCTCAGTATTAGCTAGAGAAGCTTTTTTAGATTTTAAAATGTGGAGGTCTGATGAAAGCTCGATTTTTTCAAAACGGAGTAAAACCAAGAACTTTCCGATTTTTTAAAATTTTCAATTTTCCTGGCCGAAAATTAAAATATGAGGAAATGCATTTTAATTTCAATATTCTTGAACCTCTCCAGGGCTGCATTTTTCAAGCACTTCGATATGGAAATATCGAATTATGTTATATAAAAAAAATTTGATGTTAACGTATGACTTACAATTACCATCCTGCCTCCTGATTGGATTACTTTTTATAAAAATTTGTTACTCAAGAGATTAGAGTTTAAATTCTAAATATTAAAAAAAACTGTTGGCCAAATTTACATAATACGTTTTAGTAGGAGAAGAGGTCCACGCCACTGGCAGTCCAAGTAGAACCAAAAAATAAACTAGAAAACGAATGTGACTTGTGCCTCTCAAGACGCCGCGAAAGTTTTATTTTCAACTTCATATGGGGGGATCAATATCATGCCACTATTATTTTAACCAAAAGGGACAACCTATTTTATATAAGTGCAATCTTTTCTGATCCGTAACTGTTTTACTGACAGTATTTCTCAAATTCATTTTATTAGTTTGCAAGTTCTACTTAACATTTTGCTCAAATCCAACAAGTTTCAAAGAAACAGACATAAAAAAGAAGCCGGACTCAGTATAATAAAACATCAAGTTGCTGATTTAAACTTCATTCAAAGACCTCTCGTATAAGTTTCTTTATAAGCCAACTCTTCTATCAACAACTTATTTACTTGTAGATAATTGTTTTGTAATTTTGTTACATTCACTGTCAGTTTTTCCTCTTCTTCAAAAGCCACTTCCAAACTCTCTGACATCTTTTGTCATACCCCATTCAATTGTTAAGTACTCGTATTTACTGAGACATAAAAAGCCGTAACGAATTTCATTCGATTTTGTCATTTTAGTTCTTTTTTATTTTCCCTAATAAATAATATTTGCTTTTGTCTTTTTGAACAGATTCACTCATCCTACCGGCCACATCTTTGTTGTTTACCCTCCCTCCCCAATAAATCTTTTGTACAGACTGTCCAGCATTTTGTCATAATAGTCCACGATTACCATAAATAGTCATCGTCGTCGTGGTCGTCTAACTTAAAAGTTTCAATGTTTGTTTGAAAGAATGGGAGAAAAAATCATCTAAAAGGTAAATAAGTGACAAATAATTTTGATTGATTAGAATTTAAAGTCGACTTGTTATTTATGACTTCTGCTTGATCTGCTGTGGAATGTTTCTCTTATTTTTATTTATTTTTTATTTTATTTATGGTGTGTGTTTTGTATTCAGAAGCTGTTTTATATTCTTTTAAGCTGATTATTTTTGGTTTCTATTTCAACTGATATGCTTTCTCTGGTTGTTAATGACACTTGGGCATTATATATTTAATGATATATATTTATGATAGTTTTTCCATGGCATCTGAAGTTTGTCATAGAAGGGACTTAATGATTTAAGACAAGTAAAAGTGTTATATTCGGCTGTGCCGAATCTTATATGCCCTTCACCGACGGGCGTCTGGAATATATGCACTTATTCATTTAAAAAAAAAACCAGTACTAAATATTTAAATTTATATTACAATAACTAAACGGTAGTGCGACACATGGGTAAATGCACTAATAGCAGGGTTTAGGAAAATGATTCATAAGCAGCTTGATATATTCTTTTAGTTTTCGTAAAAACGTTTCAAAATTTTTTCTTCTAATTATATGGCACATTTAGCAAAAGGTTATAACAGGTTTATATATATTTTTATAAAAAAAACACACACAAAATCTGAAGTTGGAAAATTCATGGTGGCATGTGTTTGAAATAATTTTCACGATTATATTTGAATTACTGTAGGGGCAATTCCTTTTCCAAAGAGTTTGAGCACGATTCCTTTCGATTATTATTGAACTCATTTAGAAGCTCTGTTTCGTTCTATTTGCTATTTATACAAACGGAAAAATGTAGTACATATCGGCCAATATTCTGCCATATTCAAAATTTATTGTAGTTGTTCAGTTTATTTTTTCAATATCTCCAAAACCAATTTACATAGAAAAATTACTGATGCGTCATTTTAAGGGGAAAGTATATAATATAAAAAATTTATTTTTAGTTGAAAAATGCAATATCCACTAAATTAAAAACAAACAAATTAAATCCAATAACAAGCTCTCATTAGACCTCCACATTTTGAAGTCCAAAGAAGCTTCTCTAGCTAATACTGAGACACCGTCATTATGTCTGTATGGAAGTTATTGCATGTGTGTCTGCATATGTGTGTGTGTGTGTGTGTGTGTGTAAGTGACCTGCTAATAACTTTTGAACGGCTGAACCAAATCAAACTTTCTGAACAGCGATTCCGATATCTCAAAAGTGCATAAAAAACTCATATTTCAAATTGTTTTCTTTAAAATCATTTTGAAGCGGCTTAAGCGATCGATAATCAGCTCTTGACGTTTAAAAAAATAGCGGGTCAAAATCGGTTAGTCCGATCGTGAGAAGTCGTGAAAGAAAATATGCGATAAAAGTGTTTTTTTTAATCTCAAACTATATACCTGATCAGTTCTCGATGCTTTTCTAAATCTATATTAAGTATTAGTGCTAACTGCTGTTGAGAGATCCTGCAACTTTGAAGGATGTGTTTTATATTGAACGTAATATTTTTTTTCTCTTAAAACACCTACTGAAATAATCTAAGATCCCATCACATAATTTTATTAACTCGTCAATTCCCAGTGATTAAAAGAAAAAGAACATCTTTCAAAATAGTGCGCCTACGAAAAATATCAGCAGCAAATAATTTATAAATTAAAACTTTTTGATTACATTATGTTTTTTTAAATTTCAAAACTTTGTAGATAATACATTTTTCCATCAACTAAAAATTCTTCTCTATATACATTTTGTAGCTCCATATATTTCCTATAAAATGATACAAGAGTCATGTTTTTATATGAGATGGATTTCAATATCAGAGGGCTTAGATTAATTTATTAAAGATTTTTAAAGAAAATATATTATTAAAAATTAATAATAAAAAAACTCATCCTTAAAAGATTTAGCACCTTTAAACGACAGCAATCGCTTTGCTAATATATATTTGGGCAAAAGTAAAAACTTTATTTCATTAAATCGTGTTTTAAAATTTCAAAACTTTTCATTCTTAAGTTGATTTCTTTTCTACAAGAGAGTGCAACATTTTCTACACTTTTTAGTAGATAATGGCCACACTCTGTCATTTTGAAAACAACGAATTTATTCGAAATTTATTCAATATCACTTACGAAAAACTATTTCCATTTTAAAACTCCTCCAAACTGGTTACTTTTTGGAAAACAATTGAAAAAGGGCAACATATTTTCCAGAAAAGAAAACGCTATTCGATTAATTAAATTTTTAAAATAGTAAAACTTTAGAGATATTAAAAATTGTTATTGTACATTTTGTAGCCCCTAATATTCTTTTAAAAATTACATAAAAATCATGAGATGGGTTTTGAGATTTGCGAAAAATATACTCATCGACTTCAGCAATTTCGGCGATATTATAATTATATTTTTATCCTGCCCCAACACTCAGGGAACGAGCCCAACACATAAACGCATAGTGATAGCACTATAAGCAAAAGTATAGTGTTAAGCGGACAGTTGCAAACAGATCAGAATATATAAAATCTGTTTTGACTATTTTTAATTTTCACTTCGCCGGTTTTGTTTAACTCCTTGTCGATTTGCTATGGAACCTCCCATATATGTAATAACATGAGACAGTCTAATAAAATTTAAAACATATTCAAACACCAAATTAAACGATATTATTGTTGGTGGCTGGTTTTAGTATTTGGTATAAAATTAAAAAAAAAAAACTCTACAGTGATTGGGATAAAAAATAAGACCTAAACAGCAAAAGGATTTCACCTGTTTGTTCGAAACAAATTTACAAAAATTCTTATCGTTTTTATAAATCTTCGAATAAGCGATATTTATTTGACTAATTAAATTTATCAATTGATTTTATCATGAAATTTGTAGCAACTGAATAACATTTTCCAAATAAATATTAATCAATTACGTGCACACCTTTTGTGTGTCACTGTAAGAAACCAAAAAAAATTTATAAATAAATTTGTAAATTTATTTTCGTTCTTTCCCTGCCTGTTGTTGGATTTTCTTGTGTTTTGGCTTCGTGTGTTCCAGCAGAGAAGATATCCTGTTGTTGGAATAATGATGTTGTTGTTCTTGTTTTTTTTTTCGATATCAACAGATGATGAGCATCGTTTTGTCAACTGACGATTTATTTTCGGTTTGATTAAGCATCCATCACAAGACTTTATGATCTCCGGCAGAATTATTTCTAATGAACACTCGTTGTGGTTCGATGTTTCGTTGGTGACTTGTTGATTTTTAATAAAATCCATTTATCTTTGAATAGCCAATCATTAATTATATTTGTTAGGCCTTATTCATAAAAAAAACAAAGTGAACTTGAAGAATGCGTTGAAATAAATTTTGTACAAAAATTATGTTTTAAGGTCGCACATCAAGTACTTATAATTCTAAAAACGACAGGTTGTCTGTTGTCCCATCGGGAACAATTGAAATTGTCCGAAGATTGTAAAAGAATGAAATGAATGGACATATTCAAGGGAGAGAATATTTAATTTTAAATTAATAAAATTAAACTCAGAACAAATACTATATTTTTCGAATATTTTTTAAGGCAAAAAGTTTTATATCAAATTGCACAAAATTCTCTAAAAGGGGCCTCTATAAAGTAACCCGTATATAAGAAACTTTATGTGATCTTAATTTTAATCCTAGACATCCTAGACAACCTTCTTATTCTTCAAAGCTTTCTCTCTCTATCTGCCTATTTCTAACATAATTGATATAATTTATGAGGCGGAATTACCACATTTCGAACAAGATTTCAACTTAATTTTTATAAAAATAACGATTAATATTGAAAGCCGTAAATGGACTTCTGATTTCTTCATCAACAATCACCGATTTGTGTTCTTCAATTACGAGATATTACGCATCAATATCAAATTAATAACAATTTGGCGTTTCTAGTGAAATCAGCTGACGTATTTGATTATTTCTAATTTCAAACAAAAAATTGGTATTGATATTTAAAAATAAGAAAAAATAAGAAAAAAAGGCCCTAGACTAGATCTGCTGCAGCCTAATTTTTAAACATTAAACGTATTTATAAGAGGCTTATAAACTAAACTTTTAAGCGAAAACTTGTTTTATTAGCCTATTAAAAATTAAAAAATTTTTATTATATATATTAAACACTATTCATAAAAAAATATATTTAATGCTTAAAGCTTTCCCTAAGACAAACTTCCTATACGAAATTTGACTTCTAATCATCTTATTAACATTAATATATTTTATAAATAAGGCCTTATAGGCTTCATAAAAATTTTGAAGATATAAAACACATACAACGATTGATGGCTGAATATCAGTTCCTAACAAAGCCTACGACATATTTTCCACCATCGGATTAACCGTCTAGACACAGAAGAATGTTTTCCCATTTTTCCATAAAATGCCGCTAAAGAGTCATACGAAATTTTAAACAAAGAGTTTTTCATTTATTATTTCATATACATATTTTAAATTCTACAGGCCAAAGTTTTTAAAATGATTTATAAATATTACAAGAAACAAAGGAAAATCAACTTCAATATCAGTTTAATTTTGCAACGCAGAGCAGAACACCTGTACTCTCGAAGGGCAAAACTCTTTCATCGGTTTCAAGATGTTAAACAAACAATTCCAGATCTTTAAGTCTTTTATGTTTTTTGTGAATTTTCATCAACGATTGACATTAAAAAAAACTGAAAAGTCCAGGTCTATTTGCTTAATCCGGGTGCTTATGGCAAATAATTAAAGAGCCGTTAACGGATTAAGCTAATCCGTTTATTGCATCATCGTCGCTCTTGTGTGTGTGTAATGCTGCTAAAATGTATCAAGAACTGAGTGTCCTCTTTGTGTAAAAACAAAAACAAATATTTAGTTAATGTTTGTGTTACGCTTTCAATTTATTAAATTTGTTTCCCTAAAAATGTTATCAACAGTTTTAATGAAGCATTGAAATGAATTAATTTTTGTTATGAAAAATGCAACTCAGTCTTTAATAAATAGAATCAAATATTTTTTGATTACAAAATTTTCAAGAGAAAATAGTGTATAAGAATGATGATAATATTTTTCTCAACTAAAAATACTAATTGAACAATTAGCGAATCATAATTGAATTTAAAATTTTCTTCTCATATGAAACGAACAGCTCCATGGCTGTGGAAATGCTCTTCTGATTTCCTAATCAGCAATCACCGATTTGTCTTCTTCAAGTACGGGGTATCACTCGTCAATATCAATTCAATAACAATTTTGCATTTTGCCACAAGTTGAGGTTGAATATTTTTTCGGTATGACAAAATCAGATGACGTAGTTGATTGTTTTTAATTTAAAAAAATTGGTGTTGATATTTAAAAATAAGAATTAATAAGAAAAAAGGCCTTGGACTAGATAAGCTGCAGCCTAATTTTTAAGAAGTAAATGTATTTTTAAAAGGCTTATAAATTAAATTTTTTTGTGCCAAAACTTGTGTTTTTAAAAGGTTATATTATCTTTATTAAACGTTATTCATAAAAAAATATTTGATACTTAAGGGCCTTTCCTAAGACAGACTTCCTATGCGAAATTTGACTCCTAAGCATCTTTTAAATCGACTTCATAAAATTTTTTGAAGATAGAAAACACTTAAAGTAGCCAACAACATATTTTCCACCATCGGATTACTTGTCTAGAAATAGAAGAATGTTTTACCATTTTTCCTTAAAATGCCGCTAAAGAGTCATACAAAATTATAAACAAAGAGATTTTCTATATTAATATTTTTTATAGGCTAATTGTTATAACTTAGTTAAAATCTCAGAAAGACATGATGATAAATATTCCTAGGCACAAAGGAAGTCAACATCAGTTTTATTCATTTTCATTTATATATTTCATATATTTTAATTTCTACAGACTGAATTTGTGAAAATGAATTATCAATATTCCACGAAACAAAGGAAAATCAACATCAATATCAGTTTCAATTTGCAACGTAGAGCAGGAGGACAAAACTCTTTCATCAGTTTCAAGATGTTAAACACACAAATCCAAGTCTTTAAGTCTTTTATGTTTTTTGGGAATTTTCATCAACGATTGACATTAAAAAAAAACTAAAAGTCCAGGTCTGTTTGCTTAATCCGATTGCTTAAGGCAAATAATTAATGAGTTGTTAACGGATTAAGCTAATCCGTTTATTGCATCATCGTCGCTGTTGTGTGTGTGTGTGTGTGTGTAACGCTACTAAAATGTATCAAGAACTGAGTGTCCTTTTTGTGTAAAAACAAAAACAAATATTTAGTTAATATTTGTGTTACTTTTTCTATTTCAATTTATTCAATTCGTTTCCTTAAAAATGTTGTCAACAATTTTAATGAATCATTGAAATGAATTTATATATATTTTCTTCTTATGAAAAATTCAATTCAGTGCTTAGTAAATAAGATAAAACATTTTTGATAACAATATTTTGCAGTGAAAATAGTGTATGAGAATTATATTTATTATATTTTTCTGATCTAAAAATACTTTTTGAACAATTAGCGAATCATAATTGAATTTAAAACTTTCTTCTCATATGAAACGAAGTTATTCTCATAAATTAAAAAATAATGAGTGTTCTTTATGCAGCGACACATTTTCACATCATAATAAAACAAGGAAATATAATTTCAATATCAACGAATCGAGTTCATTTGAAAGAAAATCTTATGAGTTTAATTTTTAAATATAATTTCTGCGATGTGGCCGCAGCCGCATTTCGCTGATAATTCCAGGTGGATTTACAGGTGTTCCATTATTTGTGGTTTATCGACATAGACAAGCATCTTAATATGACTCCAAAGAAAATAATATGATAAAGTTTAATCACAACTACTTGGGCCATCACGTGAAATTATTTATTCATCATTTCTTTCAGTTAATCAAAAGTAGCTCCTGCTATGTGGCACGTGGCTCCGCCTCGTCGGAACTACATGTCAGCAAGATTAATAGCACGTAATTGAGGTGCGATAAAGTATCAAATCATGTTCCTATTCCGTTTACCATTGACAGTAACATTCTGACCATCATCGTGTTTGAAGCAAAATGGTTCTGCCAGCCCAAAAACCGGCACCCAACAAACGTTTCCTGTGGATGAAATGGTGCTTCCACAAAAGCTTGTAGATTCTCCTCCTCCCTCGAAATGCGACAATTGGGCTTGTTGACGTACCCATTCAACCAGAAATGGGCTTCATCGGAAAATGAAATTTTGAATGGATGAACTTGACGAATAGAACAACTATTTTGATTAAAAATTTCAACAATTTGCACCCGTTGCTCTTGTGTACGCCGGTTCATAATGAAATTTCAATGGAAACTGATCCAAAAGCAACCATCAACTGTTGAATGGGTGCTCAAATAAAGCAGTGACGCCAAGTCAAAGTTGTGACACTCTAAAAAAGAGACACACTGTACTTGCAAGAAGTACAAATAACTTCAAATTTTTTGCAATTAAAACAACTTCTTAATCAAGTAACTGGATATTGTTAATAACCGCTTCCTGATAAGTCAAAACACAATGTTGCTGATATTTTGGAGTTAAAGGAAAAGTACTTCCCAAAAATGACTTCCAATTTAAATTGTAAAATTAATTTTGATACTAAAACATTTCGATTAACAGAGTCTTATTTTCGTGTGTAACAATGCATGATATATTAACGTATCAAATAACATTAACAGAAAATTTAATAAAACAAACTAAAACAGGGCAAAGAAAATGTTCAGTTTCGACTGCGTTTATTTGTTGCACACTGAAGGCGGTGGTGCTTTGGGGTGTCAGAAAGTTGTCGAAATTTTTCAACAAACATATTTTATGATCATGTTTCATACTACTTTTTTTTCTGTTTGTTTGGCTTAATTTCACTTCCCTAACAGGCTGTAATAAGTAAAGAAGAGTCTACGAACTCCCATCAACATCGCATCCGATGATTGACCAAAATGAACATCTAAACAGGCGAACATTTCCCTCCACACAAGTAGGCGGACATTCAGGTGAAGTTGAGAGAGAGAGAAAAAAAGGATCCTACAGCTTTTGTTTCATACGTTTTTTGTTTCAATTTAATTTTCTTTTTTGTTTGGAGTTACAGGGAAAAAGTGTGTTATTGCATCGTGAAACGACCTACCGCATGTTGTGATGGCTAAAACGAAAACATCGATTGCAAAACTACTCGCTCCGTACTCCGGCATCTAAATGAAATGAACGTGTGCGAGTGTATCTCGTGTTGTGTTTGCGAATTGTACAAATCTTTTAATTGTAAACATTAATTGATTTAAAACTGCGGATAAATTCATCATGTGAAAGATGGTTTGGAACGCGCAGAAGTTCACTTGACTGCTTGTCCAGGTCATCAGCATTTCGATATGCGAAGTTGTTGTTGAGCAAAATGCAAGGAAAGACGGATTCGAACATGATTAGTTGTGTTAAAAACGAATGTTTTACTTAATTGATTAGTGTTTTCGGATACTCATTCGAGCAGTACTTAAATTAAAAGAAGAGACGAAAAGAAAATCAAGTACGCGCTAACAACATTAAACTGATGCCGTGATATCAAAGGCTTCGTAGGCCTGATGAATTGCAGTACGTGAAGAATAGAAATCTTTTGTTAATTATTTGAACCTGCAATTATTCGTTATTTAAATTGAAATACAATTTATACAGCTGATAGAAAAGCTCAAGGCTTTTCACAACATTTTTGATTTTAACAAACTATTTCCGATATGAAAATTATTTCTTATAATTCAATAGTCATCTTGATGGCAAACATGAAATAATTCCCGATCTTGTGAAATACTGTTGTACCCATTCCTGAGGCCCACCCATCGTTTTATTCTTGAAACAGTGTAGATCCGGCAGGAAACTGCAGGCTGCATGTGTAAAAGCCATAGACTTTTGATAAACTGCAGCTTGGAATTGTTGACCACTCCTCTCAGCCCACCCCTTAATAATGTTCAAAGGCTCAACTGAGGGCGTATCAATATCCTTACGGGAGTCTGCTTCATCTAAGGACGTACGGAATCTTATGCACTCTTTCAGCATATAATTTTGCTGAAGGTTTTAATGTCCTGAAGCTTTTGGTCGAGCTAGAGACTGAAAGCATGCAAATACACACTTTGATATTATCCTCCCTGAATCCAGGACACCAATTGCTGCCAGACTATCTAAGAAAATATCTGGAGTCCGTATAGTATTTGATCTGGGAGTCAAATACAGCACCCGAAATCGATTGAAGTTTGTATATAAATTGTATTTAAATTTCGATCGTTTTTGAATGCAGTAGTTTTGGCCTCTAATCAGTTAATGTTCTCTATTATTTTCGAGGACAGGAAGAAATTATAACAGTTGGCAAGTAAAATTATTTTGAGCTCAAAGAACTCAAAAGCATAGATCAGCTCAACAAATCACGTTACGATAACTTTGGGGTGAGAATTAGCGGGAAGTTGCAGGGAAAGCCTTTAGAGTCAAACTCTTACCGAATTAAATATATTTTGAAATATTTTAATTAATGAGGCGATTCGCTTGTCCGCAAAGAGCACTAAAACTTTGCGGCGGGAGTCGACCCGCTGGATTGACAGGTTGAAACTTAGCAGTCACGGTGAAAAATTGTTTTAGATTCTTACGGAATATATTTCTTTTGCAAACGGAAATAGACTCTGATAAATGTATGGATAACAGCAGAGTTCTCAAACCGACTTTTTTAGTTCCTTCTGATTTAGTTTTTATCCAAAATGAACAGCTGAACGCTTCAAACCGAAGTCTAGGAAAAACTCCAGTGTCTACTTTTCCATAAATTGCAATTTAAGAATCATCAAAGAACGTGCTCTCAGATTTTTAATCTTCAGATATTCTTCTTTAGCAAAGGATTTTAAAAGAACACGCCATTGATCACTATTTATTCCCCAGCTTTCAAGGAGCGTCCATGGCATTCACTACCCATTCAGTTAAGAAACTTTTTTAAAAAATAAAAGAACTTCATAAAGCGGCAACAACACGTACAAATTAACTTGGCGATTTGCTAGCAGCATGTGAAAGTTTTTCTAGTGGGTGGAGGAAGTGTGTTCACCAACGCAAATGTCCGCCCTGACCTGCTGGTTGCTGGAAAAAGGAATCCAACTCAACCCTTTTAACTATGCAGAACAACATGAAAGATTGTGTTCACGCACAACAAACTGTTTATGTTTTTTGACTTTTAGAAGGTCTATTAGATTTTGTTTTAAGAAAAACTTTTTTTATTTAGCAAACGTGTGTGTATGTGTAGTTTTCTTTACGCTTGTCAATTTAAATATCCTTTAACCATCAGGGGATTTTCTTGGGTTTTTATTTTTTTAAGGTTGGACTTTAAAAGATTTTTGTAAAAGTTTTTGACATTCTGGTTTTAACGCTTCAGCAGATTGCTAAGAAGTTTCTGTTTTTCTTTGCCACGCTTTTAGTTTTACAAAAAATAGAAAATAAGAAACATGAAAAAGATTGTGTTGTAAGCTGCATGTCCTTTTTTCTTTACGCGTCATTGTATTGGAAAAAGATTACCCAACATTTCTTTGTCTCTGTTTGAAAGGATGCAAAACGGACTTTTGTTTTATTTATATTTTGCACATATTGTTTGTGTGTTGTTGTTCTTGTTGTTGTTGTTGGCTCATTTCGTATTTATTTGAAACGGACATTTGAGATGGATTACTGGTGCTTTTTGTTAAAAGGTGCAAGACCATTTATTATGGTAAAACGGTTAGATAACGTGCGAAAGATATTTTCTTGTTGTAGCCTTATCAGTTGTGGGTTTCTTTTTAAACTGCTCCAAGTTTTGTTTCCTTTTCGGCTGTTGTTGGTTTGCTGGCATGTGAATATTCTAATGGGACACTGGTTTATCCTTCATTTGATAAATTACCTTCTAATAAATGTTGAAATGTGTATCAATACATCATGTCTGTGTATTGATTAAATACAGTTTTTGCTATTTAAAGTAGAAAAGGATTGTCCTTTGAAAGGTAGTCAAGTTTTGTTTAGTTCAAAGTGAAAGTTGTGGTTCATGTAATTGGGGTACTCAAACTGTAGTCATAAAGACTTAAAACATAATGTATTAGCACGAAATAATATGACTCAATACCACAGAAACAAGAAGTCTAAATGTAAGTGATATTTTCTAATTTTATATTTATTTAGAGCTACAAAAGTTGTCATAAGTATTTTGTATCGAACCATTTACTCTTATATTTTATAAAATTTTAATAGTGTTATTGTTTGACAAGACATGATAAATATTCTAAGATATAATGGAAAGTGAAGATCTACACAGCAGAGCAGAATAGCTGTCTTCGAAAGCCACTACACCTTCATCACCAGTACTCATGTGTGTTTTTATTTATATCCTGATGTTGATTGTTGGACCAAATATAAAATAAAATGAAACAAAAAAAAACCATTTAGGAAAAAGGATCAGCAGGATTAAGATCATATTAAAAAGTTAATACAACGTTTGCCACACATTTTCATTTAATAATAATAATTATAATAAAATTTCTTAAACTCTTTATTCTTAATTATACGCTGATTCTTTTTTTCCAAAATCTTACTAAAAAATTCAAAATGGCCAATTGAGGGGTCTTAGCTAGTTCCCCTTGCGCATTTCACTGGGGCTAATATGTATTATTCTGATAGAAAAATCTATCAGCAATTATTTGTATAAAAAACTCACTAAAAGCCAGCCACGGGGTCATATCCCCTACCCGATGGTCCATATTTTCAATGACTCTGAAACTTAATTTAGATTTCAAATCGTCAATGTGTCGAATGATGTCTTGAATTGGTCTTGACTTATTGACGTATAATTTTTCTTTTAAATATCTCCAAAAAAAGAAGTCCAACTTTGTTAAACCACATGATCGTATCGGCCAGTTGACATCGCCATGACGTGAGATAACACGCCCATTAAATTTCTTGCTCAAAGAGCCATTATTGACTGCATCCTGCTGAAAGCACATATTGTCCAGGTCCTTAACCTCTATTTTTGGCCACAAGATGCTTGTTATCATTTCGTCTTAGCGAACACCATTCACGGTAACAGTTCATTTTCAAATAAGTCGAGCCCAATGACGCCGCTAGTCCATAAACCGCTTCAAAACAGTCACTCCTTGTGAATGCTTCGACTTATCTCCCGATTTTGGACACATTTCACTGAATATACTGACAAAAAAAAATATATGAAAAACGCTTGATTCCTAAACTTCTCACTTATATTAACCGAAAAACTATAGTACTCTGTGCCTCGTTTCTGTAACTGAAGTAAGAACTTCTCGCATGGAAAAAATTATCGTAACTCTGTGAAACACAGAATGAGTTAGAATTTATTTCTTAATGCATTTAAAATTTTATGGGTTTTTTTTATAATAATTCACATATTATTCTATGGATAACCCTACAATAAAAAGCATGACAACTATAATTATTTAGTTTTTCGATGTGAGAACTTCTCACATCAGTTAAAGAAACGAGGCACTGGTTTCTGTGCTATTCTGAAAAATTATTATCTTAATTTTAAAATCAACCGATTCGTACATGACGAGGGGAGATTGATGTAGATTTCGATTATTATAAGAGAATCTGGAACACTGACTGATCAGATATATAATTTTGGAGTTCTTAAAAAAAAATAATCACAATTCTTGAATTTTGTTCGCTAACGATATCTCGCGAACGGGTTAACCGATTTTTGACCGGTTCATGCTGATTAGTTTTTGAAATTTGTCTGTTGAGACGCTTCTAAAACACATTTCTAAAAGTACTTTATTTTTCTAAATTTTTTTTGGAAATATCTTAAAGTTTTTCGGTACGAATCGGTTCAAGTTCACGGTCTTTTTAGGTTCAGCTTTGGAGTTTTTTCGCTAACGATATCTCGCGAACGGATTAACCGATTTTGAGCCGGTTCATGTTGGGCGATATAATATTTAAATATCAAGAACTGATTAGTTTGTGAAATGGATCAGTTGAGACGCTCAAAAATTGTTCTAAAAGACACTTCTGGAAGTAGTTTTTTTTCTGAATTTCTTTTAGAATATCCTGAAGTCTTCCAATACGAATCGGTTCAAATTCACGGAAGTTTTAAGTTCATAAGCGCTAACAGAGTTGGGTTTGATTCAGTTTAGCCGTTCAAATATTATAAGCGGGTCGCCTACACACACATTTTTATTTAAATTCGACTTTTATAAAACGCAGTAAAACCACTAACTGCCCGATTTTTTTGGAATTTCAATTTTCCTAGCGAAAAGTGCATTTCGAATTGAACGCCCAGTTTCGTAAAAAGCTACAATTATTTTAAGGATCTACTTAATGCTCAATTGTGTACCTCTTCATGTTTCAATTTTTCAAATGAAATATTAAATTATGTTGGGCAAGAAACTTGACGTTAAAGTGTGACTCAAAATTACCGTCGTACTGTATAGTTGGACCACCCTTTACAAGCATCAGCTGCTGAAACATACTTTCACCTGCCCCACTAAAGGGTTTCAGCCATTCGATTAAGATGCCTGTCGCTATTTTACCTTAAAACAATAGACATAATGGAAAAGGGTTTATTTTTGGGTCACTATTGGGACGGTATGCAGGGCCCCGGATATGTTAGATTGGGGCCACATGCCACGATATTTTAAAAACTTGACTCTATTAAAATCATCAAAAAATATTGGCACGTAGTAGATATTTCATAACGATCCTAACAGTCCAATAATATAGTTTTGAAACTCTTCCCGATGAACGATAGGAAAACTGCTATTTTATTTAACGATTCTCTAATGCTCGCCAGCTATTATTTAAATTTAAAATGAGCGAAGGCAAACAGTTGACTGCATTAATAAGTTATTGCAAAAAAAATATCAACATAATAATTACACGTATCATGTTCTTTTAAACTAACAACCAAATTTAAAAAAAAAGGAACACGACTTATTAACATTCACAATTCGGTTTGGTTGACCGAAATCCCTTAAACGACATGGATGGACAAAAAAAAAAAAAGGTAATTTCGTATGTAGATTTTGTTGTTGCTTCAGAAGACTTGTGGACATTAAAAAGATGCAGATGCAAAGTTCTTTAACACATGGACACATGCACTCAACAGTTTAGATTATCTGCAACAAACGTTGGAACCCGAAAAATAAAATATCTTAAGGAGGTTAACAAAAAGCGAAAATAAACAGAACTAAACTGGAACCCCCTGCGGTGCTTAAGACATTGGCGCCTCAGGCCATTGGCAACGGTTCATGGTCTAAAGCTTAACACATGGAAAAGGCTGCCGGTAGAAGTGGAATCGCTGGCCGGTGGTGCTGATGCTGGCGGAGGTGATGAGGTGGAATCGGTTGTATTTTCTTTAGCCCTGCGTGAAATGTAATCATTTTGTTCCTTTTTAATTCTGTTTTTTTTTTTTTTGAGTTTCTTTTACCGAATTTCCAAACAAAAACGCTGCGAGCAGGAGTTTTGTGTGTAAGTGGGTACTGATCGTCCAGTTTAAATGAATCTGACGACAGGATGTACATAAATGATCAATGCGCAACATTTGTTTAAGGAGACCCAATTATAAATAAAGCGCACAACAAGAGTCACAAAACGGCTTCAACAAAAATTTAAAAAAAAAGCTGAGAGAGACAAAAAAATTTAATTTATTTTCTTATTCTTATAAAATGTCCAAATGCTTGTATGTTTTTGTGTGAGTGTGTGTGCGCATGCGTATTAAACTTGGCCAACAACGACGGGTATTTCGCTGCAAGTTGCAAGTGTGTTTATTATTTACGTACATGCTGCAGATATCTGCTTTTTTTCGTGATGCCTTTTTGATTTGTGTCTTTTGTTTGTTGTTCAATGCGACAAAATATTTTACAAACATAAATTTTATTTTAATATTTTTATCAAAAATCTACCGCTGTGCTCTAAATGGGGACCAAAAATGTTTGGTATTATTCATTTTCAACTCAAAAAAAAGTCTTTTGCCAATTTGAGAAAGAAAAGGTGTGAACATTTATCATTTAGATCCAAACAGTCGGCAAGAGATGGTCTTAATCATGTGAAAATTTTGCCAAGTCCAGGAATAAATTTAAGAAATAAAAACAAACTCATGGGATGTTTAGTTGATTAAGCTAGGAATTCGAGGTTGGTGTTTAAAAAGTAAATGGCCCTAAATTGGCTTTTTTTGTCTTAATAATGAAAGAAAGAAGTAAAAGTGCTGTAATTCGGCAGTGCCGCATCTTCTATACCCTTCACCAACGTACGTCTGGCGTTACATATATTTTTAAGTACCAATTTTTTTCTTTCTAGGTTATAAAATAGTTTTAGTTAGCAAAAACAAACAACGTCAGTTGCCTTTTTGGTTACTTTTATGAATGAAAAACAAATCAATTTCCCACCCCTGGAAGCGAAATTTTAATTTGTATTATATTTTATTAATGCAAATCTTCATGATGCACAACGCGGTTTTATATAAGAAACATTTAAAATTTTTTAGCATTTTAGTTGTTTCATGTACTACAAAATAATGAAGGTGCCAAAAAAGAACTTTTAATTTCCCATCCCTGGAAAGAATTTTTTTATTTTTTAGTTATCAGTAGACAATTGAATTCCCAAGCACGAAATGGGTTCAATTTACTGGTTTTTGGTATTGATTATGCGTCGAGATTTGGGTGTAGGCTTCCCAGCTCTGCAGCCGTATTTGAGATTTCTCAATACCACTCTATTTAAGTTCGTTTTCAATTTATCAGTCCAAGAACGGAGTCTCTAGTTCTTCTGGGGGCTTGGGAGACTGATTTGACGTTCAGACAGACGGACATCGCTCAATCGTCATCGCTTTTTATAAGGACCCTGAATATATATACTTCATGGGGCCCCATATTAATATCGAAGAAATTACATACGGAATGACAAACCCCTTTCACTTTTTTGTGAAGGGTATAAAAAGGGAACAAATTAAAATTAAAATATACTCAAGTCCTGTGCTTCCTGCAAAACTTTTAGTATTAAACCCGGCTCATGTCTTACAAAAAAGAGCATCTACTGAATAGACTGTTTTGAATTCTGAATCTTTTAATGAGATTTATGTTACAATACGATAGATCGCCGATTTAACTACAACGAACTTTTATAGTTCTCTTCCTTTTTTGATAGATTGTAACAAAAACTTAAAATAAAAGGGTGATTCCATGCCAATTTGACAAAGACTTTGACAGGATCACTTTCGATTTGGATGACATTCAGTCAGAGGCTCCCTTTCCTTCCATTTGGTACTTTAATTTGAGGAAAAATTTTATTTTGAATTTTTTGCTAAAATATGTCTACTCGAAATTTCATAATTTTGCCGAATTCACCAAATTTTTTCAGTTTTATTTTCAGTATCTCAAAAACCTGCTCATAGAAAACAAATTATTTTTGTGACTTTGTCTGTGTTCATACGAGTCATGTTTTATTGACATGATTGCTAGTTTGATGGTGAGAGGAACGCGGGGAAAATTAATGAGTACTCATGCGCATGTACTGTCAGTACGTTTTGTTTTCTCTTTCGCAATTTTTAGTTGAAAATAAATTTTGACATGTTCTCTTATTCGATTTTGTTTCGTCAAACAATTTCAAAGAATTTATTTGAAAAAAATTTCAAAAACGTACACAACTACATGTGCATTTCGTCAACAAGACATGAATTTTGTGAACACAGACTTTAAGAGGCTACAAAAATATAAACAAAAATGTCTATATTTAATATTTAATATTTTTAAACTATTTAATGCTGCATCAAATGGGATTTTATAAAGTATTTGTTCGAAAAGTTTTTCTTCATATAGAGACATACAATTCTCGTACTGGTTTGTTTTTTTTTAAATAAAATTGTTAAAATTATCACATTCTACTAAGATTTTTTATCCATTATTTGGGTTAACTCAAACCATAAATTTTTCGAGTGTAAGTAATTCTTTAAATTTACGTTAATCTTTAAAAATTATAATAAACATGACTACTGATCATAAAAGTGTAGCGTTTTTTGAAAACAACTGTGCTGCTCTGCTGTGAAAATTGAATACATAAAACGGATGATGTATTTTCTTTGCTTTTTCTTCAATAATTATCATGTCTTTCTGAATTAAAAGGCCATTTTCGAACAATTACCCTATAAAAATATTTGTAATATATAAACATTTATATATTTTAGAAAAATGTTTATCTGCAAATATATGAAATTTAAAAAATTATTTTAATATCAGAATGTATATATCAGTTTGGCTGAATTTTTTTTAATAACACTCAAGCTAAGATCACATCTATCAAATATTTGATCAAATAAGAATAAGAGTTTTTGATTAATATTTTTTTAAATTCTTTAAAAATATTTTTTAAATCAGCATTCACCTATTTAGTAAATTATTCAATAAACAACCAGCAAAAAGTAGAAAATTTAACAAACAAAAATATAAACGCTTGTGAGAATGCGTATCGTTCCTGGAAATCAATACTGATTCGTTCTGCTAATGCGACGATTAAGGTTCAATATTCTAATTATTCCACTCTTAATAAAAATCGAATTTAATTACAACTTATTAAAAAATTATTTTTAAATTTGCGTATTTTAACTGAAATTCGAATAATAATTATAATCTATTAAGGCTACGTTCACATCTATCACATATTTGACGACATAAGCGTAACCAATAGTTTGTAGTTCAATACTTTTTAGTTATGAGATAATGTTTTTAAAATAAACACGCGTCTTTATAGTAATTAATTCAATATATAATCAGTGACAAGTAGAAAATTGAGCCAACATGCTGATAAATTGTTGTAGCGGCCCTCGAAATCAGTACTGCTTCGTTCGTCTAGCATGATGATTATAACAATATATTCTAAATATTTCACTTTTATTGAAAATCGAATTTATTACAAATTAAATAATAATTTATAAATTTGCGATCTTAAAGTTGATTTCGAATAGTAGTTCTAGTCTAATCCCCTAATTCATAAATGATTATTAAAATTGAAGTGGCTTTAAATTATGGATTTTGTATGGTTAAATATCCCTTAAAAAATTCATTAAATTTAACGATCGTTTGTGAATTAAAGGGTTAGTCTTTAATCCTATAAGTTCGAATAATAATATACGCATTCATGTTTACATAATCAGTATTGTCTTTTATTGTTTCATTTTCCGGGCAAACACTCGAAATATTTAAAAAAAAAAACGTTTATCAAAAAATAGTAGTTATAGTAATTTCATCAAATATTTGCTAGATGTGAAGACAGCTTGAGGGGTTCAAGTTCCTACAAGTATATGATGCGGCAAATGCAGATCACCAGGGAATTCGCAAAATATAATAATTAAAAAACTAGATTTTATACTGGACTTTGTAAACAACTAAAACTGTTTTTCTTACAGTTTCATAAAAAAAATATTTCAGTTCCGTTTCTTGGCTTTAAAAATTAACAATCAAAACAAACTCTTGATTGTTTTTAAATATTAACAACCCTCTAAATGATGCTTTACATTCAATAATAAATCATTAGAAAATTAAAATGTGATAATTGAAATCATTTTATTAAACGCTTCCAAAGCCTTCAACGTTCGCCACAAATTAAAAGAAGAAGAAACCATAAACCAACAGCAACCGGCATTTATTTTTGTTTTTCGTGTAATTCTTTGAGAAATAATGAATGTGTAATATAGACTGCTAAGTTGCCTGCAACAAAGGAGACGGCAAAGGAAGCATGTGTTCACACGCATGTGCAGTAATTTGCATAAATTAAGAGGCAAAAACAAACAAAAAATATACAAAAAATTATAACAAGAAGTTACCAGCAACGAAACTGAACGGAGTTAAACGAAATACGAGACAAGTATGAATGTCTACTTGCAACAATAATAACCAGCGTCAACAAACAAACATGCAACAAGTAAATATTCGTACAACAACGCTCAGCCACATCGCGGCAACAACAAGCAACAGCAGTAGCATCAAATACATAAATACCTATTCAATTAAGTTTGTTGTTGCAATTTCAATGAACTTGCAACATGTTTGTTTTATTTTTTATTTCGCTGTTGCGCTCAAGATGACGACTACGATGCAGATGATGATGATGATGATGATTTGCCTTTTGTTCGTTTTGCTTCAATATTTATTTTCATTCATATTGTAACATAAATGTTACAATATTATTTCTTTTTCTTTTATTGTTATTGTTGTTGTTGCTTTCAGTTACACTGCCGCAATTGCTTTCAGTATCCGTAGCATTCCCGTACATGTGAAGAAATGCGAAATTCACACGCATCATACAGATCAATTATTTTGTAGGAGCGTCAGCATAATGAAAGTTTAATGCAAAACAACCAACCTTTTATTATCGTGTACTTAGAATCTACAGAGTAATAGGAAATTTGTGCAACAGTTTTATATTCAACCAAAGAAGTCAGGAACAGGTAATTGTGTCATAGAAATTTGACCAATTCGACGATAAAAACCCATTGATTCTACTGTCAGTTCTAGGACGAGCAACTTTAAAAAGAGTTCACATAAAATAGGAGTCTCCTGAAAAAAGTTGTGAAATAAAAAATTTATCAGTCGCAAAGCAGTTCTGAGTCAGCCAACATCAAGCCTGGTTGGTAACTATTTTTTAAGTGCAGGCTGACCCCTGATCCTTTACTCTCCTTGGAATTTCGCGTCTCACTCCCACTAGTTAACTGCTACAGCTCAGACAACTATAAAGGATTACGAGTCCTTTGAGGAACTTTCCATGGGCACTGCTTCTTATGGGAAGCCATAACTCGTGCACAGTAAAGGATAAAATTTGAGTTGACAATAGCGGTGTAATACAGTCTCAGTCCTACCGTCAGCCTCTGTGCACCGATTTATTTTGCAAAGAAATTGTTTATTGAATTTAGCTTTTATAGTCTAATATTTCGAAAAGTGTCTTTAATTCAGAAAAAGGCATCAGAATTACTCCAAAGTACACGGGAAAGTCAATATCAGTTTTAATTAAACAGCAAAGCAGAACAGCTGTTTTCGAAAGCCGCTGCATTTTTATCTACAGGGCCACAAATTTAGGAAGCACACATAATAAGAGATTTTGATAACAAAGAATGGAAATATCTCAGAAAATTTACTTAAAGCCGGATCTTTTACAGTTGGGAACGTCCGCCCTCTTGCTAAAGCTAAATGTGTTAAATAAGTTGCTTTTTATTTAGCCTATTTTGGCAAATGGCCATGGCGTGGTAAGGCATTCAAGAACTCGTAAAAATAATAACATTGTTGTATCACGCGCTTCGGCCATATATTTCTCGGCCGCTATAATTGTCCTGTCGAGAGCACTATTTGCATATATGGTATATGTATTGTAGTGCACGGGTTCGTTAAAGATCCGTCAACACCCACATGATGACCGAGAGAAAACTTTGGCGGAAACATCGCTGCAGTCCGTGGGAGTGTGCTGGATAATCCGAGGTATGTGATTTCCTTTCGCTCACTAGAAGCCCGTCTATTGCGGGCTACTTCCTAGAAAATGTTACTGCGTAAACAACTTAAGTAACCAGGTTAATAATTACAGACAATGACTTGTGTGAGTTGAATGGACTCTGGAGCAGTTGGCAACTGAATAGGCCTCAGCGATGATGCCCATTTTCAGATGAATTGGATGGTGAACAAATAAAATTGTTGAATTTGGATCGATGCTAATCGAGTTGTTGAATGCTTTACCATGCCATAACCATTTGCCAAAATGGGCTAAATAAATAGCAACTCATTGAATGCATTCAGCTTCGGCAAGATGGCAGCCGTTCCCAACTGTCAAACGCTAGAGCTTCTGGCTGGAAGACCCTTTAAGCAAACTTTCTGAGACGTTTCTATTCTTCATTATCAAAATCTCTTGTTATGTGTGCTTCTTAAATTTATGGCACTGATGATAAAAATGCAGCGGCTTTTGAAAACAGCTGTTTGTTGTTTCTATTTGGGCTGGTATTATCAACGTTTCATATATCTTTGAAAACGACTTTGTGCTGGCCCAACACTGTCCACGGTCAGCGATATAGGTTGCCGATTTCCAACTTTTTCAGACCTGAATTGGATGATCCCGACACTAACGACATATAATATATATAATTTCAATAGAACGATGCTACATGCCACACAACTCATGCCCGGCCTATTTGAAGCCACGGTATTTACGTGAGGTTAATATAAACTGACTACCCAAATTGATCGATTGCACACCGTTTAAGTTTTTCTTGCGGGGTTTTCGTAATTTGAAGGTGTATGCGAAGAAGGAACAGATCACAGCGGTCCTCAAGGCCCCACGCCAGCGGTCAAATTCAATCCGAATTATTCCCCAGAGTCATAGAAAATTTTACAATTTAGATGATCTGTACGAAGACAAGCCGTGGACGTTAAGTATCACGCATCTAGAGGCCTTACAAACAAATAAAAATATTTAATGATTTAACACACATTGTGTTAATGAAATTTTAGTATGGACTCACTATTCTGAATGGATTGTGGGCAACAACACTTTTGTAACCCTAGAAAGTTAATTTGCACCAAATTTAATGCACCGATTTAAAAGCTCAAAAGAATGAAGAAAGAAGAGATATTTTCAAATACATTTTCGAAGAATATATGACGATTAGTTTTAAATTATGAGTCGTTGTAGCAAAGCGATCGTTATAAAATTGATATCAAGCTTTCACCGATAACTTTTCAGAGTGACAATTGCGATTGGTCACACTATTCCAACATGAAACAGAGTCTTTAAAATTTAAATAAAAAAAACCTCTGGCTAATGAAAGCTAAGGTTGTAGCGGGCAAAAAAATATAAAAAATAAATAAAAATAAAGGAAAACAACAGATAAGTATGATTATGATGACTTATTTAGAGATGAAATATAAGACCCGCAACTTCTGGAGGCACTTTTCTCACAAACTCGGTTAAGCGTTAACAGGTTTACATGATGAGTAAGTAACGTCAGCTTCTGGTCTTCCTGCGTACGCAATTGCACGCACTAGACGCAAAACGTACAACTGATGATATTATCTAAGAATTTGCGAACATTAAGGTGACCAGCATTTTGTTGGCTTAACAATCAACTAACTTGTTTTATAATAGAATTTTCCCGGTCTAAGGGAATATATTAAGACATTTAAAATTAACTAACAACCTCAGCATCAACTCTATTTTAAGTCAAACAACTTGTAGATTTCAAATCGTTTCATGTATTCATAACTTAAATAAAAAATGGTCAGCTTGTTTTTGCTCGTGCTTGAAACATGATCAAAAAGAGAGAATATAAGAGCGCCAACCGTTTCTAAATTGAATAATTACACTAATACTTCATAAATAATTAATGTTTTATAAGTAAATGGATGCATATTGAATGCGCAACCGCACTAACGTTGACTGCATCTCTCGTTCTCTTCAATGCCGTCACTGCATCGGCATCTTTTTGGTTTTCTGTTCCCCCTCCAAATGCGGCTCAATTACTTGTTGTTCTTTAAGCTCCAGTTGTTGCTGATGTTGCTGCTGTTATAGCCGCAAGCGTGTGCGCGCATGATCACATGAAGTATGGAGGCATCTTAAGAAGAAAAGCACACGAAATTGATTTGAATTTTTTTTTGTTTGTTTTTCTTTTTGTTTTGGTGCAAAAATACCCATCGAACTGTAGATGAAGGAAGCATCTGTTAAATACTTTGTTTATCATTTTATATATATATTTTCATTCAAGCAAACGGCAACACACTAAAAACACAATTTAATGATGAAAATAACTGCCCAAGTTCGAGAGAAATAGCGCGGGATTTAAGAATATTTTCAAATTTTTGTTTATGCAGTTGGTGTTGCCGCGGAAGGAGATATACTTATTATTATATGTTTTTGGGAATTGTCGTTTTTATATTCCTTAATTTATATTTTCGTGCTAATTCTTTTTTCCCAAAAGATATATTAAAAATTCAAAGTGATCATTTGAAAGTAACTATATCACTTTCGGTCCATTCGAATGGAAAATATATAAAGAAAACCAGACTTCTTGGCCTTCCGGGTACATCCAACTTAAGTTGATGAGGTCCTGAGACGTTTGCGTGGAAGAAATAAGTTCTCAGTTTATGCACCAGGAACGGTTTTTCTCTAATGAAGTGTTGCCTCTTGTGGCAACAATTTCCAAAGATTATTTTTCATCGAGCACTTTGGCTCTCCTGACATATTTTGAAATGATTAACCTCCTGGGGCTATAATGAAAGTTATTGTCCATATATTTAAAGTCTTGAAGGCGACCATAGAGGTCATTGAGTTCCCAAAGAAATTTCTTTAATTCACATTTAGAAGTCTTTGGAATTTTCTTTTAATATAATTTCTTTATTAGTTCGTATTTTGGGGAATTATCATTTTTTAAACTCTTCAATTTTAATTATGATCTGATTCTTTTTTCCCAAAATCTTACTAAAAAGTTCAAAGTGATCAATTGAGGGATTTTAGCTGCTTCCTAAGCGCATTACACTGGGGCTAATGCCGATCACCGGGGAACCTTCACCCAACATTTCTTAGAATGACTGAAGATATTTATTTCAAACTTCCACTTTAATAACTGAGAAATGTAAAACAAATATCAGAGTTATAACAAGAATCCACTGATCACTTTTCCTGTTTTATTTTCTTAAGTTTCATTCTACAACTGGCTGGCTTTTTTCCGAATCAAATTGTAGTTGTAAGAGAAATAAAGAATTTCTTTATATCCATAATATCTGATTTTTCTTTTAAAGCTAAAAAGTTATAATTTTTAAATGCACAATTTATATTTTATTATATTTTAAAATATTTTAACTAGCAGCTGAAGACAATTTAATATCAGACAACTGGGGGAATCCCCGCATTATCGTGAATTTCAATAAGAATTTAACCACCCTGGATTCTGATTACAAGACTGTTTTGTGACATTAAATTCCGTAATAAAATATAAACTCTTCATATTTTGTTCATATTTTAAAGAATTCGTTTATTATTCAAATGAAGGTTAAGGAAACAGTGTTCGTACTTAAGGGTGTTCACATATTAGGGGGTTCATACTATCGCTAATGCACTACACTTGGATGCCTGGACTCTGGAAACAACACTTTTTTGTCGTACTCAATAAGAAGAAATTAATCAGTTCTTCAATTAGAACTCGCAGTATTATTTCTTGTCAAATACTGTCGCTATAAAATGTTAACAACTTTAACAACGGCAGGATGTTAATCTAATTTTGTTGCATCAAATTATTGAATATGTGCCTTATTTTCATAAGGATATTCAATATAAAATTGCCAGCAAGAGAGTTCTCCACAAGTTGTTTGCTGCGCACAACAAAATGAACGCACAATGGCGTAGGGCATGGCAGTAAAGGAAAGAAAGAAAGCAAAAAAAACCAGAGCACAAGTGTTGCATATTAACAAAGCAGGCGCTAATATTGCCCTGTGGCAGTAATACGCGCACTTGCGTTTTTTAACAGCCGAAAGTCGCAAAAACAAAAGAAACAACAACAACGTGAAAAAGGAAAAAAAGAACAACTTGAGCTCATCATCATTTAACATGGTTCACATCATCACCGTATTAATTTTGCAGTTTTATGTCTTCCTTGAACCTGTTGCAGTCAGCGCGAGTAAGTGCAGTTGGTGCAACAAAGTGTATGTAAATGTTATTACCACACTGGCTCTTCTTCTTCTGCTTTTTTTCCTTTTTTTTTGTTGCTGCAGTTAAAATGTTCATCTGCTGATTTTCTGGGTGGTTTTCGTAACTGAATTTAAGACCAGCAACATGCGAGTTGTTGTTTAATTTTTCGCTCGCAGATACACGGATGGATAAGTTTTTCCTTTTCTCTGCCAAGTTTTATTTAATTTGTTTTTTTTTTAGTTTATTTTTTTCTTTTGCTGCTGTAAGTAGCGGCAGAGCGTCTGTTTGAGATTGTCTAGGCAACTCGGCTTAACCGATTTTTCATTTAGTTTTTCGCCAGTTTTATTAACGTTCGCTATTGCTGTTTAGCATATGTAAATCTCTCTCTCAGTTGCTGTTCGTTGCATGCAGTCGTGTAATCCATCGTCGTTTTAATTGAGTTGTCATCCAAATACATAATTAAACATTTTAGAGGTTATGTGAGAAAGAAGTCGACGATAATCTTTGTCGGTTGGCAGATGTTTTGAGACGTTTGTGATTTATTTTGTGTGGAGTTGAGTTAAAGATGAAATATTTATTTGAAAATAACGTGACACATAAACAATTGTTGGATTTGCCTTAAGCAAAATTATTTAGAAATTAACTGAAGTGCAGTGCAGTGTGAACATGTTTTAAGCGAACATTTTTCTTGATTGAACAAATTGAAGGTTCGTACTTGCAACACGCCAAGTGAATTCTCGTATGGGAAATTAGTTATGTTTCGCTGGGTTCACTTCTTTAGGGCCAGTTTGTTTAATATGTTTCATATATTTGAGTTACTATTTTATATGTTTCGTAGCAAAAACGTAAACTTAGTGGGAAGCTGGAATTACAAACTTTTTGTTACAATTTTCCAAGTACTTGAAATCCAAAATGAAAGCTAATAATGAAAATGTTTTGAAAGAACTCACCCTGAAATCTTTACCTTGAAAACCTGTTTCCTGCGGTCAAAAGTCCTAGTCCATTCTTTTTTCTTTCTAAGTAATTTGTAACGAACTGTTTATTTTTATATTAAAGGTTCGAAAAGTTTCTTTAATTTATGAACACATTATAGATAAATATTCCAAAATACAATGATAAGTCATCATCAGTTTTACAACTTACACAGCAGAGCAGAATAGCTGTTTTCGAAAGCCGCTGCTCTTTCATACCCTGTACTCATGAATATTTTTATTTATTATTACTTGTTAAGAGACTCAATTGAATGTGATAAGAGTTTCTGATTGTATCAATTTTATTATAAAAAACAATACGAGAAGTGTAACAAACCGATGGCAACACACTTTTGTTAAGACCCTGTATTGCCGTTTAATTATTTTCCTTCCTGACCTGAATAGTTTTTTCCTTCATCATTATTCTTATATTAGAGTTACTGTCTGTCCTCTCGCCCCTAAATCGAATGTTTCATACGCCAAGTGTGCCAAGTTAGCCCGTTTGCTGAAACCCTATATCGTCCAGATCCATGCCGTCCAGCTGAGACTATAAAAACTTTGATTTTATTTTCTTTCAAGTGCAGTTTCTTCTAAAAAAAGTAAAGCTCAATGACGCCGTTTGACCGAAATCCACATCTGACAGCAGCTCTTTGTGGGTGCATTTATTTCTCATAAACTAAATGAGAATTATATCAGTCTCAAATGCCACAATATGTTTATTCGCAAAGCAGTTGAGATGGGAATACACTTTATCGAAGAAGATAATTTTTTAAATTTTTTTTAATTGACGTTGACTTCACTTCGCTCCGTTGATGGAAACTTCGTGAAATTAAAATTAGCCAATAAGAAGGAATGGAGGAGTATTTTAATTATTTAAAGAAGATTTCAGGCCTCTATAAAACAAATTTTTAAAATACATTCCCTCAATTGACAACACACTTTTCTGCTATTTAGCAAAATCAGATTTATATTCAGCAACACACCTTAATCTATTCTTTAATATGTTACGCAAAATTGTTGGTAATAAATCCAGAACAACAACTAATTTTCTAAACAATATTCCACAAATAATATGTAAAATTTGGTTACTAAAACATCATTAAAGTAACAAATTATTTGGGAGAAAAATGTTGTAATTCGTGCTAATATTTGGCGATTGTTTTCTACAAAAACTCTCTTAATATTTAATCAATTTGCCACCCACCCTTCTCGTTTCGTTACTGATAGAATCACCGAAATTTATGTCCTCTCATTTTTGCGAAAGCTTCAAGGAATAACTCTTCGTCAAAAGTTTGCTAAAAATGTTGTTACAAAGAATCAAACACATGAAAGTCATTGATTTATTTCTAGTTATCAAAGCCAATATTGATTTTGTCTCTAGGGATTTTGATGGCGAGATGAAACAAACAAAGATAACCCAGCAAATATTAAGTTGAAATTTTGTTAAGGATAACAAATTACGCAGGAGTAGACAATATTAATATATAGGAATAGTTTGTTATTAAATAGTTTTCAAATTCGGTTTAAAGCCGCATGTTCGCTGGGTAGTGAGAAACAAACGTATCGTGTATCATTATAAACAAATGGCTGGAGTAAGCGAATGGTTACTAGTAAAAGAGAAAAAAACTAGAAAAGGATAAACAACATTGAATATTCAATGCTGGAGTACAAACTACAACAGATTTGCTGCAACAAACAAAAACAAATTCCCATTTAAGCATGTAAAAGTTTGTAAATATTTAATAAGACGTCCTGCCCTGACGGAATTGCAAAACTTTTATTCACTTCCATAAACAAACAGGATTACAAATATTACAATTAAACCAAATAAATAATTTAAGCTCTAAATAGTTGAAGGATTACAAGGGTTTTATTAGTGTTTTCCAAATCAGGACAATTGTTTGCCAAAGGTTCTCTTCTCTAATCCTTTTAATTTAATAAATAATTTTGTTATTCATCGTTTCAAAGGAGAGGGGGAAAATTATAAATTTAAACATTCAAAAATTCATGACGAAACTATTTCCACTTTTTTATTGCCAAAATAAACGGAGCTGAAATTAAGGCATCAGTGGGGGATAGTGTTGCAAAGAGAGAAGTACGAACTAACAACGATAGTGGGGGTATAAGAGGACTGCAGCCCTTCGGTAAAATACGGGTATGAAATATTTTCACAAAAAGCATAAAAAAACTGCACCAAATATCCTAAGAAAATCCTTAAAAATCATGAATACACAAATTTTCCTGAGACGACAGCATATTTTTAATGACGACAATTATCTCCAGCAACATGAAAAAGCTGTTTTTACGCAGTGCAGTATCATAATCAAAAGGACATGATTCACTATAATTTTAACTACTTCCGATATGTTGGCCTCCGCTTAAAATATTCGACAAGCAGCAGAGGATCAACATGACAAAGCGATTGTTTAGTTAAGCGACGAAACGTTGATCGACAATGCGGTCAGGCGACACAGCCGTCAAGCGACAAAGCTATGAAGCGGCAAAGCAATCAACAGACCGAGCAATTAAGTGGCAAAGTAACGAGGCGATAAAGCAACAAGGCGGCATTACAATCAGACTGCACAGCGAGCAGGCACCAAAGCGGTCAAGAGACGAAGTTATTAAGTAACAAAATTATCAGGCGATAAAACGACAAGGCGGCAATAAGATTAAACAACGCAGCGATCAGGCGACAAAGCTATCAAGCGGCAAAGCGATCAAGACACGAAGCATTTAAGTGACAAAGTGATTAGGCGATAAAGCAATCAAGCAACAAAGCGGCAATGCGAGCAAGCGTCACAGCGATTAAGCGCTAAAACTGTCAAGCGGCAAAGCGATCGAGAGACGAGGCGATTAAGTAATAAAGTGATCAGCGGATAAAGCGACAGGGTGGCAGTGCGATCAAGCGCTACAGCAATCAGGCCACAAAGCTATCCAGCAGCAAGGCGATCAAGCCGCAAAGCAACTAAGAGACGAAGCGATTAAGTGGCAATTAAGTAAACAAGCGACAAACTACGCAGCGATCAGGCGACAAAGCTATGAAGCGACAAAGATACCATGCGATTAAGTGACAATAAAATAATCAAGCGACAAAGCGGCACTACAATCAAACGACATAGCGATCAAGCGCTAAAACTGTCAAACGATAAAGTTATCAAGCGATCAAGTAACAAAGCGATCAGGCGACAATACGACCAAGCGACACAGCTATCCAACACTTAGTTGAACTAAAAAAAGTTCTAAGTAAACGGATAAAAATTTTAAATGAAAAAGGTTAAATAAATTATTTTGATTTAACGATACTTAACATGACTTTAATTCTTTGGCACGTTGTCCAAATTATCGCAAACAATAGATTTTCTTTAGGAGACGGTTCTTGAGAACAAGTCGGTTAAACTTTTTCAACGCCTATGGTTCGATATAATCATATTTCATGCTGGTGTTCATTCCATCCTTTATCCTACTTTTCTACTAGACATCGACCTCAACATGACATGGACATGACGCTGGGAGAGCAACGGTATTAATATGTCCATGTTCTTGTATGTGGCGACAACATTTTCAGACTTCTCAAGTAGTTTGCAGGTTGCGCAAAAGGGAATAAATTTTACTTTTTGCGATCTGTTCTTTTTCCTGTCCTTAGAAATTATATATTAAGAAAATTAAAGTCGGACTTGGAAGGCCATCGACGGCTGTACATGAACGAGACATTTGTATTAAAAATATGACAAAATGTCCAGTAGTAAAATTCATATTAATTAGTTACGGAATTATTCCTTATAATACAGTTCCCCATGGGGCTTCATATCCTTCAAATATTTCGGTCTGAAAAGGATAATATTTCATGAGGCCATTTAACAGTGGAAATAGTATGTCAAACACTCCCTTTCTGATTAAATATTCCTCACCGGGTCCTGTAAGACCACTAAAACAATTCTTACATGAACTCGGCTTCAGTTACCCCCTAATTGGCCTTTTCTTAATTAAGCGGATTGAATTTTTCTCAAAAGAACGCTTATTGCTTTCTAAAAGCTCCGCCATTACCACTTTCCAAATCGTCTACATAAAAATGTTATGCGCACTCCAAATAAACGTTTTGAGCCAGACAAGGCGGCCATACAATTAATTGCATGTGCACACACACACATCCACACGTACTCACGTGTATTTTAATATTTATGCACTCAAGTGTCTCACTCACTTCAAACTTTGACATTTTGTTTTATAGAGCCGACTGAATTGGTGACGTTTCAAATAAACTGTTTAGCAAACAAAAGCCCCATTTTGCCTCAACCAGCCGAGCACCAGTCAAACAATTTATGCACTTTGAAAGGTTTTAAAATTAAAACTGTGATCGTTTTAATATTTCATGAGTGAGTAAAACGTACTAAAATTCAAACATGTTGTCTCGTAGTTTATGACAGTCCCATTTCACATGACCGAGACGCCACACAAACGCTCCATCAACAACAGAATGGAGTAACGTGAAATTGCCTTTAAATAATACAAAAGAGAAGTACAGAAAGAAAAAAAAGAAAATAAAGAACACCAAGACATGGTTGACAGGCTGAAAATGGGTGTCCTTTCGTGTGGCCCATTAAGAATGAAACGCAGGAAAGTTGCATGTTTATTTGTTGTATGTCGGCCTTAAACATGTCGTCGTCTTTTTCAACGTCTGAAATGTCGTTACGTCTTAACGAATTTCTTGTTGTAAATAATTTT
The DNA here is from genome assembly GCA_963675445.1 of Linnaemya vulpina. Lineage (NCBI taxonomy): Eukaryota > Metazoa > Arthropoda > Insecta > Diptera > Tachinidae > Linnaemya > Linnaemya vulpina. Next base: position 13,964,937 of record OY776280.1, on the reverse strand, counting down.
TTTTTCTTCTTCTTCTGTTGTAATTATGACGTGAATATATTTCCGTTGTTTGTGCTTTTTTTAAATCTGTTATTTAGGACTTAATATGTTTGTTGTTGTTGTTGTTGTATGTGTTTTTGAGTCATGGCATGGGTGACAATCCTTAACATTTTCAAACACGCAATCGCCATTACAAATTTATGCTTTTATGAATATAATATTGATCTGGAAGACATACACATAAGATTTAAAAAAATATCAGGCTTTTAAATAGGCACAGTGGAGCAAATATTACGAAGAAGAAGAAGTCGCACTAATATAAGATGTATTTCGTTGAGGCTGAAAACATTCTTCGAAATTTTGGTTTTATTGAACCAAAATTGTTGTTTAAGACGAGTCACACAATCAACTCCAAAAAATCAAAAAAAATGTAGTGAAATCGGTTCTACGTTCTGATGTAAAAGTCCGCAACACTGGGAAATATCGGAGATTTCGTAACAGTTTTTTAATGGCTTAACAAAATATCGCAAAATCGCCAATTAGTGACGATTGCAAAATCTTAAATTTTATTTATTTTATTTTATTTTATTTATTTTTTTGTAGTTGTGGGTATTAATTATGCTTTCGTTACATTTACAGGAGTATCGAGTTTCCAATACAAAATTTGTTTTAAATATTTTTTTTGTTTGTTGGTCCGTTTGTTTCTGCTGTTGTTTTGGTTGCATGAAAACCTTTTTGTGTGGGGTTATTTAATAATTTTAGTTTTGACATTTTGTTGAAGTATTAATAATTTATTGCATTGGCAGGTATGAGTGCACTGAGCGAAATAGTTTGCTTGTTTCTAAAGAAAAGAAAACAGTCAATTAAAGAAACTTTTCAATTAAAATAAAATTTGTTAAGCGGAATTATTTTTTATTTTTAAAATTTTCGCATCGTTTGGGGCTCGAACTAGATATTTTCGTTGGCTGCTGGTGATACAAAACCTTCAGTTTTAGCGAACATATTGTTGCCCACCGGCCAGCTGGGTGTTCTTGTCTTGTCTGTTTTCAGTTGAATGATCAGTTGTGGGAGCTTCCCGTTCAATAAATTTGACTTGTATTTTCGTAGAAGTTTTTTTATTGTAAATGATTGACTTTAAAAATATTTTTAGATTGAAGGGCTGAACCATTTGTGGCGCAAGAACTTTAAAACTTTTACTTTTATTTTATTAGGCGCCAAATGAAATAGAAATTAAAAAAATTCGATATCATATCCATGAACGAGTGAGGGCAGGGATCTCGAACCCGTGATCCTACACTTAGTACTTTTAATCTTTTCCAAATTTGTTTAGCCAACCGCCAGAAAAATTTAACGATTTCAGAAATCAGGGGAGTTATTGGTTTTACTCCGTTTTAAAAAATCTAGTTCTCATCAGATATCCACGTTTTGAGGCTCCGAGAAGCTTCACTGATTAATTCGGAGAACTCGTCACTATGTCCGTATGTATGTGTGTGTGTGTGTGTGTGTAAGTATATGACCCGCTTATAACTTTTGAACGGCTACAGCGAATCAAACCAAACTGGCAAATTTCTAAAGAGCATTTTTTTCTTAGATTTTCTGTTAATTTTAATTGATTCGAAAAGGAGGATTTTAAAACGCCTCCAAAAACTTAGAAAACAAGCATTTTTGAAAGTAATTTTTATAAATTCGCAAACCAATTGGCTCTTGGCATTTAAAACCTACGTCAATCACTGTAAGCAGACTTAAAATTGGGTAATCCCATCGTGTGGTATCGAGAGCGAAAAAAAATTTTTACATTTACAGATTAAACATCCGATCAGTTCGTGTTTTTGATTATTTTCTAGTAATTTAAAACTACATAAGTCACCGCTAATCCCGTAGAAATCGATTGAAATTAAAATAAAGTAAATCGAAGAACTCAAAAGAATAGAATAGCATGAAAACCAGGTTAAGACAGTTTTGTGGTTGAAATTAACAGGCCTTTAAAGCCAACCATTGCCCATATATTTTTTTTCAAAACTTTCTGCTACTGAAATGCAAAATTGCATTAAAAATATACTGAAAATTTTATCATAAATTTAAAAAGTTGTGAATATATTTGAAATATTTATTTTACAATATTTTATTAAATTCTTTGATAGAAAAAATTATATATTTAAATATATAACATCCTTCATAATTTCAGAATCTTTAACATTGTTTTAAAAACAAATAAAAGTGCTATATTCAGCTGTGCCGAATCTTATATACCCTTCATTAACGCAAGTCTGGCGTTACAAATATTTTAAGTACCAATTTTGTTCTTTCTAAGTTATAAAATAGTTTAATGTAGCAAAAAAAAATTAAGTCAGTTTCTGTTTTAGTTACTTTTATGAATGGAAAAAATAAATCTATTGCCCACCCCTGGAAACGAAATTTTAGTTTTTTTTTAAAGTATTTTTTTCAATGCAAATCTTCATGATGTTTAAAGCGGTTATATTTTTATTTTATTAGTTAATACAAGTACTATAAAATACTGGTTGTTCCAAACAATAAACTTTTAATTTCCCATCCCTGGAAAAAACATTTTTATTTTTTAGTTTTTAATACACAATTGGGGCTTCCCAAAACATGAAATAGGTTCAATTTACAATCAAATAAAAAAATAATTGGTTTTTGGTATTAATTTTACGTCGAAAAGTAGGTGTAAGCTTCCCAGCTCTGGAACCGTATTTCAAAATTTCAATACCACTATATTTAACTTCATTTTAAATCCATCAATTCAATAACAAAGTCTCTAGTTCTTCTGAGGACTTGGGAAAGCCGATTTCACGGACAGACAGATGGACATCGCTCATAAGGATCCAGAATATATATACTTCATGGGGTCCCATATTAATATCGAATAAATTACATACGGAAAGCCAAACCTATATATATATATATATATATATATATATATATTCCTATATATACCTTTCACTTTTTTGTGGGGGTTATAAAAATATGCAAAATATATATATACGTTCTCTAATTAAATTCCTTTTGAAATAAATATTATTTTAATATTTTGTAATCGCAAATATTCCCTTTGAAATGGCATAATAACCATTTTCTAGATGGGTTTCAATAAGATTAATTTCTTCAAGGTGTTGAAAGAAAAAAAAATTTTATAAAAATAACAAAAAGCACGTCGTTCTGAAATTCCTGATATTTGAGCAACAGTCAACGCAGTTAGTAAAAAAATTTCCACCAAAAGAGAGTCTATATTCTTGGACTAACTCAATTTAAATCTTTCCAGATATTACTTTTTTCCAAAAAATCAAAATTTTTATATTAAATTTAATTTTATATACTAGTTCTTCAAGAAGTGTTTTAACGCAGAATAACATGATAAATATTCCAAAGCACAGTTATATATATATTCAACTAACGCACCAATGCTAAATAGCTGTTTTCGAAGGTCGCCACAGCTTCATCATCAGTACTCATATCGACCATTTTTAAAATAAAATTGATACAAACAGAATCTGTTATAACATTAAACTACTCTATCCAACAAGTGGAAATAAATAATAATTTATAAGGAAACTGTGCCTCGTCTCTGTAACTGAAAAGAGAACTTCTCGCATCGAAAAAATTTTAGTCACTCTGTGAAACACGGGCTGAGTCAAAATATATTTCTTAATGCATTCATACCCTACAATAAAGAGCATGACAACCATAATTTTCTGATGCGAGAATTTCTCACTTCAGTTACAGAAACGAAGCACTGATGATGAAAGTGTAGCGGCTTTCGAAAACAGCTGTTCTGCTTTACCGTGTAAGTTGACTTTCCGTTGTGCTATGGAATAATTATCATGTTTTTTTAAATTGAAAAACACTTTGCGAACTAAAAAAAAAAAAATTTTTTATAGAAATCGTGCTGTTTTCCAACCCCTCAATTTTTCTCCACTCCACTCCGTCATGATGTTTACTTGTGCTCTTTAAGTGTCGTGTGAATCGTCTGTTCTAAATTTAATTTTACGACACAAAATCCTTTCAGATCTTAAATTTCTAACACAATTAGTTCCCATGTAATTTACTGAGCAGTGCAGGGAACTCCATTTCATTCACTTGCACTTTATTAATATGCCAGAAATTAGTGACTCCTCTTTGAGGCGATACAAGACCGATGCCTCCAGCAGATAGTTGATTAAATATAGTCGTATAATTTGTGTGAATTGTACATTTTTTGGAATACGCAATCACGGGATACGGAAATGTGGTTAGAACTGATTGCCGTTTGGCTACTGCTTGCATGCAAAGCAAAAATCCAATCACCCATCAAGTGCCCGGCCATTGAAGGCGACAGCAGCATAAGAGTGCATATTTCCAAAAACAAAAACAACAGCTAACGAAAATATTGGCATAAAATCATTTCAAACTTGCAAAGCGTAAATTACAGTCATCAAATTAAGCAGAGAAACAAAACAAAATGAAACCAAAAAGGAAAAAAAATCAAAATTCAAATGAGATGAAGACAAGGAAACCATGAAATGGACGTGTTTTGCAAAAACAGTAGCATCCTGACAGTAGCTGCAACGAAACATTAAAATAATTTGGATGTGGTTAGTTTTCAAATGCTGCACTAGAAGTTTCGTTTGGGACACAACACGAAAACAACATACGAAGCAAATCACAGCGTTTATTTTCCTTTTTTTGTTTTAATTTATTTTTTATTTTTCAAGACTCCTCTAAAAAAACAAAAAGCTTATTAGACAATTGTAGCTGTTGGTTTTTGAGGATTATGTGGTTATATGTTGTTGTTATTGTTGTTCGTTTTTAAGTTTCTTGCCGTATCGATTACTGTGCAGGACAGTCGAAAGACGACGTCATAATAATTTTTAAATCTCATGTGGTCATCTACTCGTACTCGTAGCATTTACACAAACATCCATCCATCTATACAACCAACCGCCTTGTTCTTGCCCTCTTGCATCCGAATATTAACTATTCCACAGCTTTCAATATCTCATTCAGGGGACCAAGTGTAAGAAGTTCAAAGCCAGCAAAATAAAACAATCATGCAGGGCTACTTAATGATATGCCACACGGTTAATTTTTATATTCATTCTCTGTTATTTTTTTTTCTTATTATTTGTATTTATTTTTTTGCTGCTTTGCTTTAAAGCCTGAGAAAATTTTCTTTTCTTAATAATATTTTTAGTTGATTCCGTTCTGATGCTGGTAGTCAGTATATACTGATTCTGATGATGTCCATGTAAAAGTGGAAATGATTTAATGTTTGACTTCTCGTATGTGTGTGTGTGTGTGTGTGTGTGGTTTGGGGTACACTCGTACGATGGGACATCATTGATGACCAATTTGTATTAGGCTTTCTTTTAGCTTATCATGAGTGTATTATTGAAAGCCAGCCAGCCGACCAGCCAACTAACCGTTTCTTTAGCTGCCTGCAAGTTGTTCGTGATTTTAAGGTGGCCAGATATTGATTTGGAAATTGTGTGATATAGCAAACAACTTTTATTTATTCAGGGAATTAAATTATTTAATAAGGTCTTCAAGCTGACATGATTTCAATAAAGTCTGTGCCTCGTTTCTGTATCTGATGTGAGAAATTCTCGCATCGAAAAGAACTAATAATTGTGGTTGTCATTCTCTTTATTGTAGGGTTATCCATAAAAATGTATACTGATTGTCATAAAACGCTAACAAAATTATAAATACTTTGAGAAATATATTCTGACTCATCCTGTGTTTCACAGAGGGAAGAAAATTTTTTCGATGCGAGAAGTTCTCGCTTCAGTTACAGAAACGAGGCACTGATTTTGAAGTTAAAACCAACTTTTAAAACCTGCTTTAAACATACAAAATGATGTTGTTAAAACCAACTTCAAACCATTTATGAATTGGTTTTATGCGGCAACTTTGTTTTTGCCTGTTTATGTCTGTGCTAAGTCAAGTGCTGCCAAGTTATATGCAGAAAACAACTGATAATGTTTGGAGAATGTGCAGAAAAGTGTTCTACATCTGCTTTTTTCTTTCAGAATTTGCATGATATTAAATTTAATTGAATTAAATTAAATTTTTAAGCAACAAAACTATTTGCCGTGGACCAGTCAGACCTATAAATTAAAAGAAAATATTAAGAGAACAGATGAAGGAAAATTAGAAGGGCAGGGTTTGTCTTAGCGATTCTTAATTTTTACTTTGCATTTTAGTATTTTTTTTCTTTACAGTACCGAAAAAGGAGGGCGTTTTTTGCTCCTTAACATGGTAGAGAGGGTGCTACTGAATTCTGATTATTTCGTACATGACGGTGTTAATCGCAAAGATCGGCGATCAGTCATTATGACGGAATGACAACAGTTCAAACAATCGTGCGAATCACATAAAATCGATATCACCTTCATAAGTGATCGCGAAATCGTTGCCGCCATCTAAGACATCGTAGTCCTGTACTCACTACTTCAGCCAATAGCTGGTTATGTTATTAAAAACTTAAAAGGTTGGCTACTTTCTCTCGAGGACCCGAATTTCCTTCAGGTGTAAGTAAACCCAAATGCATCGAGTTCAGCCTTAATCTGTTGAATGATTCGAGAGATGAGAGTATTTTTCGAAATGTAGCATTTTATTAACTACAAGAATCTATGAATACGAGCTTGAAATAAGCAGAAGTTTCCATTTTTATTTTCCACAATAGAAGAATATATTTATATAAGATCTAAACAGTTTTTTAGCAGTAACTTGTCACCTCCTCTATTTTGGAAGACTGTTTACTTGTGAGCTTGACTTTTTACTGAAGCTCATAATTAAGAAGTTCGACAATTGTTTTAAATAGAATTGGAGTATTTCTGCCAACTAGAATTCTTCCAAACAAATTAAATTTAAACATAAATCCATTTGAATGATCAGATGGTCATCTTAAAATTCTTTTCCAACAGCATGAACCAGCCAAGCTGTGAATAAAAAAAAAATTGCAAAACAGAATATTAATAAAGAAAAAAAAAGAAAAATAAAAGACCAGCAAGTAAAAATTCTCATCGTACGCAAATGCAGTAAAACCAGAAGCCGTTCATTTGCGTAATTACAATTAATAAAAGGGAGTTGCTCACTTAACCAAGAATTGATCTACGGCTTTAACGCTTTTTATATTCGCTTTTATGTTTATTGTTTTTTGAGCAACTGCACCAAAAATGTAGCCCATCGTTCATTCATAACGAAACTTTTCTCTCAAAACACTCAGGAATTCTCAAATCTGGCAACAGAAATGAAGACTGCAATTCGAAATTATAGTTCTGCGAAGAGATCTTTTTTTGTTTTTTTGTTAGTTTTTTTTTTTTTTTTTTTTTTTTTTTAAGCATAACCAATTTCATTACACCCAACTCTAATATTAAGAAACATCAATGGATTGACTTATTTGACTTGATGGCTCATGTTCTTTCTGTTAAGCATTTGCAGCGATGATCTCGTTCATATTGATTCTTCATATGAAGTGGCAAAGAAATTCTTAGAATATTCTTAACAGAAAATGTATTTATAACTGCGAAATTTGAATGCATCTCAGGCTGAATCTGCTATTTAGAAATTGTTGGCAAAACAGTGTGCTATCAATCAGCCAAAGAAAATGATTTATCAATTTTGAATTTTATTATTATGGAGTTTCATTACGCCAGGATCTTAATTTGAGTGATAACGTTAAATGTGTTATTTGCATGGATCGTTTTCTTTCTCAGCATTCTGGCCTTCTGAAATATTTGCAACAACTCTTGGCGGCTCATTATAATTGTTAGTTGAGTATGGCTGGGTTTTGGTTTAGAAAAAAGTCTATAATTTTAAATTAAACTGCAATTTATGTCGTGGGAATATTTTTTTTTTTATTGTGCTTACAACAACGTGTTCATTTTGTTATTTCATTATCAATGAAGTGGTCAAATATTTTGAATGAAAATTTTTTTAACCTCCTGAGGCTGACGTGGTGGTTTAACAGACACCAAAAAGTATAGGGTCGCCCTTGAATTTTCAGTATCCTCACATTGATTTTGCGTTCACACTGAACATTCAATAAATTCAGATTTTAACACACACGATGCCCAGCGAATTTAATCAGAATAAATTAAATTTCTAATAGGAATTGTTATATTTATCGTTGTACTTTCCTCTACATCTTATAATACTTAATGCACAAACTGTACTTCAGCTATTTTTATTTCTTTAAATATATAAAACAGTTTAATGGCAGTTAAAAATAAAAAGTTTGTGAAGAGTGTGGAAATTCTGAGCGAATAAAATGCCTCAAAATAGCAGAATTTCATCTAAAACCATGTGAATTCTCAAAGAAAAATGCAGATGTGGAGGAGTATTCTGTACATTCTTCAAACATTTTCAGAAGTTTCCCATACACAACTTGCCATCACTCAATTCAGCACAGACACAACCAAATAAAATTAAGGTTGCATTTCATAAAACCAACATAAAACCAACTCTAAAACTGTTTTAAGTTGCTTTTAATAAAATAATTTTGTGTGGTAAAACCAGTTGGTTTTAACGTCAAAACCAGAATTTATTAAAAGGATGTCAGTGTGATAACACTTATAGACTATTTACCTCAGGTATTACCTAAAATAGATGTAGAATAAGCAAGAGTCGTTTGCTTATTATGTGGTCAAGTATGACTATAAGCTGTTCATTTTGTTTGAAATTCCAAGGAGGGGATGGTGTTAAGAGGACAAATGAAGACAGATAAGAAGATAGAAAATTGTGTGTACCTGCTTTAACTTTTTACTTCGGTGGTGAAGATGGACTTAAAAAACATCTAACGAAAAATTCAGCAAAATTGGTTATGAAGAAAATAATCAGACTGGGAGAACGAAAGCTTGTTACCATCGGTTTGATACACTTCTCGTACGCTTTTTCATTATAAAATATGCACAAATAGAAACTTTGATCACATTCAATTAAGCCACTTAACAAGCGGTAATAAAAAGTGTAGCGGTGATGATAAAAGTGTAGCGGTTTTCGAAAACAGCGGTTCTACTCTGTTGTGTAAGTTGATACATAAAACTGATGTTACTTTTCTTGTGCTTTGAAATAACTATAATATCTTTCTGGTTCAGAATTATATTAAATCTGGGTCTATATCTTTGGTGTATTTTATAAATACACTAAGAAAAATCTCTAATAGTTTATATTTTAATGCACTAATTTGAAGATTCCTTTGAAAATAGCAGAGTTTTTTTAAAGTTAACATATTTGCAATATTATATATTATATATGTGCCATACCAATAAATGCAGTTTAAATACGATTTATCATCTCATTCTAAAGCAAACAAAATATTAATAAATAATAAACTAAAACATAAAACTACAAATCTAATATGATTTTTGTACGCTTATAAAGAGGAACTTGAAAGATAAAAGACGAAAAGTGGAGTCATGTTAGTCACAGAAGTTGAATTCTTTTATTATTTACGAAGGGCAGGGAAAGGAGTCCCTGCATAGCCGACTTGCCTACAAAATTTATATAGAAAGCAAATCATGTGTGGAGGGCTTTTCATATAAACTTTCTGCTCCACAGTGGATACTATAAAACTACGTTCTTTACAAGATTCTATAAGATCGAGGATTCCCTTGTGTTTATATATTTGAAACACCGGCCAAGCCTTGACACTTGTATGCCAGTTCCGGTCGGACTTAAGGGGTCTAAATAGTGAGGACATCATGTGGAGTGAAGTGCGTCTTAGACCGCCTTAAAAAGTGAAAGCGTTTGAATGCTTCTTTTGAAACATGAAAAATGTTCTCTGTCCATCGAGCTTCGCCCAGGATTTTCCCGCCAAGAACATCAACTCCTTATGATTAACCAATATTTAAAATACCCGTGGATACAAGAAACATTTACAGAAAATGAATGGAATTTAAGGAGCTCTTTTTCCACTAGTTATCAAAAGCTGCGTTTCTTTGTAAATAATAAAGAAAATAATAAAGAAAATAATCGGTAAATATTAAAAAAAACACGTCAAGCAAACAACCGATCAATTCCGTTATATATTAAGTCATAAATTTCTGACTTCAAGGAGTCTTTGGATTCATGCACTGTTTTGCATACCAGCCAGAACGAACATGTACGAACTCTAGAGCCATTATCTTCTAAAGGATGTGGGAAAGCGTTTTAACTTAAATACGGTTAATCAAATCTGCATCAAATCTCTTAACGTCTGCCCGTCTCCTTATTTCGGCCAATTTATTAAACAGATTTGGCAGAAGAAAAATTTGCATATAATTTTATCCCTAAATAAAACGTCAGGCAAGAACATAATAACAATTTAATTTAAGGCAATTTGACCATCATTAAAATCATTAAAGCGATAGTGAAGGCCGTTGCCGTTTACTTAATAATTTGAAAAGCAAACAACCACGAGGTATAGTCAACTCTCAGCTTTCGGGGTCAAGGCTTAAGCCACACAGACAAAAAACAAACACATACAACAACACAAAAACAAAAAGAGGAAGTTACAAAACTTTGTTTTTAGGCAGAAGCTTAGATGGACTGCATATCAAATGCAGCTTTTACCCAAAAGGGATCGTGCATAGTTTGGCACAATTTTTTTATTATTTTTTTTTGCAAATTATCATCGGCACATTAGACGTTATGATGAACACCTACCACGCAAAAAAGTAAGCAGCACAGCAAAGCAAAACGCAGTAGCTTTTGCTGATGACCAGAAGACATTAACAGCATCGAAACAAAAAACAATAACAAAGTCTAGACGTATAAGAAATTCATTTGAATAATTTTGTATTGATTGATTTGTGGTTGGCTTTTTTAAGAAAATTAACACACAAAAAATATTAGGGAATTTTAAAAAATATTCAAAGTGGATAAACATTTTGAATGAAATTTTTAGCCTCACTCAGTTGAAACTCAGTACTAAATAAAAATGGATAGAGAGTCATCTAGTGTAAAGTACAGTGAACTAATAGTAGTCAAGACAACGACCACGCCTTAATGTAGTAGTTTTTATGTATTTATCACATTCACCAACCATGAGTAAAGAAATCTGAAGTTTAATACCACTAGTCGTATAGTTTTGGTAATTTTAGTTTTGTTGGCAGCACTCACGTTATCCGTTTCCGTGATTAAGAACTAAAATTTGGTGGCTTGAATTTATTTTCCCATATATTAATAAACATTTGAAATTTGTATAAAATATCAGGGGAACGCATCTAGTTTTCAATGCTGAAAACCGTTTAATTAAATTATTGCAAAATAGATATGCAGAGTGGGCCCGAATTCCGCAACACCGATTATCGGAACAGGCAGTAAATTTTAGATTAAATTTTTTTTAAATAGCATCTGTTTTCTTAACAACTGCAATAGAATTTGTTATTCTTCATTAACAATGACTTTTTTCTTTTTTTATTTCTTTTTACAAACATATTTTAATTGAAGTGATCAGATTTAGGCGAAGAATCCCATTCCCTTAAAATTAGTTAAATGATTTGTAAAAAACCACCACATCTTATCATATATCGAGGCTCTAAGTTCCTTGGAATGCATCTAAGAGAGAGGGAGAAAGAGTCATTATGTCTGCATGGATTTTTATAAGTGTGTGTAAATGCCTCTGCGTATATGCTTGTTTGTAGGCATGTCAAACTCTTAAGACTTTTGAATTGCTTCACCGAGTCGTATCAAACTAGTGGCGTTCCAAAAAAAGTTCTAGTAGTTCATATAGTCTAGTAGTGAATGTGTTTAATGCTCTACTGAACACAATATCCGACCAGTCACAACAGGGTGCAGTAGAAATAATCGTTAAAATACCAAAATATAAGTGACTATTAAATCAGTAGTTCTAGTATTTTATTATTAAAGTAGTTTTTCTTATTTAAATTAGTCAAGACCATAGAATAAACCACTAACACATGTACGAGTATGTAACTTTAAAATACATTCACTTCTTTCTTGCATAGAAATTAAAAACCTCTACCCATATTGACAACACTGATGCCGTTTATCCCAAGTGATCACATCCAAAGCTTTTTCCTCATTCCCTATTACTCAACAATATAAACAAAACAAAACCAGTAAAGAAAGAAGAAAGAGAAAAACAAGTAAAAGATAAAATATCAGAAAAACCAGTCTTTGTTTGCCATGCACGTTTAAATGATCTCCATGCACATGTATGAGTTCAGGTATCGTATATTATGGTTAGATCAAAGCTTCACTTCAGTCTGCTGTAAGCGTTCTACAGGTTTACATTCAACACACGGGCGCTAATAACGCACGATACTGTTAGTGAACCGCCTGCCACAAATAGATACAATTTAAACACAATCGAACTTAAAAAACTCCCCCCAAAAATATATAAACAATTCAATTAAATAATTGAAATGAGTGTTAATTGAATCAGTACAAGTGCAAAAACTTATATTAATTAAATTGAAAAAACTTTGCAGCAGGCAAGTTTTTAACTGATAAAAATCTTTGAAACTTTGTTGCAAAGAAGTATTGTGGCTTGTTTCTGTGTATACGGAAGCACAAGAAAAAAGTGCATCGATCGTGGCACGTTCAAATGAAGTAAAACCAAACCAAAATCAAATAAAAGCCACCAACAACAGCAACTAAAAGCAAAAAAGAAAACAAATGAAATAAAACTTCTGCTTAAATTGGAACCGGTTTGAGTTTTCATTGTTTTTTATCTCAAATTTTTTTTCTGTGCTGCTCCAACTCCGTATAGTACGAGCACTTTAGTGTTGACTAAGCAACAAAGCAACAACAATGTGAATCGAATTGTTTGTGTGGGAATATCTTGTGTTACCCGGGCACAGTACTCATAATGCAGTGATTCTTTCTTTATCAATGTGTAGTTTATATATGTGTTAGTGTGGGTGTGTGTGTGTAGATATGTGAGTGTTTGTTTGTTTATTCAATTTGAGTATTCATTTAGTGTAACAAAAAATCGAATTTTCAAAATCAAAACAGAACAAATAAATGAAATCAAAACCAAAAGAAATGAAGTGATACACACAAGCGTACAAACAAACAGCCACAATGAGGTGGCTCAATGCACATGGTTGCATGGCTGCAGCAGAATGCCAGAAAGGTAAGTGATGCAAATGCAACTCTGTTTTGAAAATTGTCAAGATTCTGTGGTCAGCGATCGAATTTTAACAAATAATGTTTTTTTCAGCAGACTTTTTTAAGGCAGTAAAATTTTCTGTCATACGATTCGGAAACTTTGTCTTATTCTTCAACTCAATTGGGGTCATGTTTTTAAATTATTATCATAATTAATGTTGCTTTTAAGGCTTCTAATTAATTCTATAGCAAGGCAATTATTACTTTTTAAAAATTTTAATAATTTCTAAGCTTCTTAATTAACATCGCCAGACGGTTCAAAGAGTTGTTCATATTTTGAATAGGTTTTAAGAAGGTTTTGTGAAATGCAACCTTGTTATACCCTTCACAAAAAAGTGAAAGAGTATAGGTTTGTCATTCCGTTTGTAATTTCTTCGATATTAATATAAGAATATATATTATATAAGAATATATATAAAGAATATATATTCTGGATTCTTATGAATAGCGATGACGATTGAGCGATGTCCGTCCGTCTGTCTGTGCGTGAAATCGGTTTTCCCCAGCCACCGGAAGAGCTAGAGACTTAGGCCTTGGGTTTGACAAGAGGTTTGTGGCAGAACTGAACGCTTGATGCAGTTGGACTCAACTCTAGTGCGATGGGCAACAAGTTGACAACGCTGCTAGTTAATTTCACTCCTCAGCATGTTGCAGTTTTTCCCATTCTTATTCTACTTGAGACATAATTCAATATGAAGGAATATATATCCAACTGTAATACTGGCACTTATGTCAGATAATCTATATCTTGACAACTCTCGCATAAAACAAGAATATTAAATAAACCCTCGCATTTGTCTTTCACATCGATAATTGCATTAAATTTGAACTCTGACAAACGTTTGTTTTCAAATTGTGTGAGAAAATGAAAGAAATCAAAAGATGACAGAAGCATCGTGCCCTGCCTTGTGCTGAAGACATTCATTAACTGCTTAAGAAGAAGATTTAAGGCGACAGAGAAGCAAAATTCTAGTATTTGCCAACGCCGAAGAGGAAGAGCTAAAATATAATTTCTATTTAAAAAGCAGAGATAAACATTCACTTACCTGCGATTTCTGTTCAAGTGGCCTTTATGCTTCACTCACTTATTAAATTTCCTACACAAACACTTTTCTCGCAAATTTGCTAAAAGTAGAAGAAAAATAAGAAAATTTATTAGAATAACAAATAAATTTAAAAAACTTTCTAATAGAAAAAATGTGAGTAAAATATATAAATAGAAAAAAGATAATTCAATTTATTCACGACGACCCATTTAAGCAACTAAATTATCGATTGAATAAACGTCTCAAGCAATTGAAATAAATTATTTTCAAATGGAAAATATTTAATTTTTAAGAGGTCCGAAACTGTTTAACAGCAGTTGCTGCTGCTTTAAAAGAAATGGTGGTACTTGAATTTACCATGTCCAATTGTTCAATTGGTTTCTTTCCAATAAGAGTTTTTTAGTGTTCAATTATTTTCGGAGTTGTTGTGTGTCAATTGTTAAATTGCATTTTGATTTGGTGTTTGTGATTTGCTGGTCAGGCAAAACTGAGAATTTTTCTTTTAAATTTTTATTGACATTTTTTTATGATCGTTAACGAAAATGTTCTTATGAAATTAAAAGAAATTTATGGTTTTTCTTTATTAAATTATTGTTCTAGTGGACTGGCGGCATTGTCTACCTTAAAATGCAAGGGGTGCCCAGACAAGCTCCGTAGCATTCTCTAACTTTATTTTCTTTTCCTTCTCTTTGTTAACAATTAAAAAAGTTGAAAAGTTCATGAGTAAAACGGGTTCTATGCACTCTAACATTTGAGGTGTGTGATTCACTTTGAAGTTGGTTTTTCAATAGTTTGTTTTGAACACAAACAAACTGTGAACAGTGTCAAGTTTTCACAGCATAGAAACGGTTTCATATTTTGTTATGGAAAGAATGTAGGAAACAAATAATATCACGTTTAGCACCTGAGTGATATCTTGAATGTTGCAGTGTTAGTTCTACGTATGAGGTGTACATTCATGGTCGTAGTTAATCCGACTAATTATTGATTAATATAATCGCAAATATATAATCGATTACAATTTGAAAATAATTATATTAAATTGCTATGCAAATTGAAATTTGGGAATTACTTAATTAAAACTTTTCACATGATGATTTAAAATCATGAAGTCTTTTGTAGGCAAGCGAAAACTGTACGATTCCTGCATTCTATAGTTTTACTTGTACATGTTTTAATATTCAGTTACATTCTTTTTATCCTCTTTTTTTCTCTTCTGCGAATTTCGAAGAATAATAACAAAATAAACGCAAAAAAGTCAAGCCTGGCAATAAAGACAACACGTTGTTTAACAAGCAAAAGTGCGAAATCTTATGTATCCTTCTGTGTGAAATTTTATATATCCTTCACCGATGTACATTAATTTATTTAAAAAAATATTAGTACTATGTAGTTATATATATATATATATATATATATATATATAAAAGAATTAATTGTTCAGCCCTGAAGCTGTTTTCATTATTTTCTTTAAAATAATAATGAAAAAATTTAGTTTTCCATCTCTGGAGCTATCTTTTTGGCTTTTGCGATTTCTATTCCCAATAATTTGCTTTCAAAAGTATCATATATGAGTTATTTATCGAGGAAAATATTTAGTTTATATTACTTGGTTACTTCACGCAACAAAAAAATTTCAATTATCCAACCCTGGAATAGAAATTTAGATTTTGTTTGATTCTTAGTCAATTTAAACCTCTTTTCCAATATAAGTGTATTATACAAGATCGCCTATTAAATAATTTATATAAATAAATACTTGAATATTCCCAAAATAATATATCATTGCCAGCCCTGAAACTGCTTTTTCTGATTTCTAGTAACAATAAAATTCATTAAAAATATCAAATATGTGTAAGGTATAAGGAAAAAGGTGATTATTTACATTAAAATGATATATAAGAATAATACAATTTCCATCTCTGGAGCTGCCTTTTTCACTTTCGAAATTTCTGTTGCTAATATATTTCTTTCAATTATATAAAATTTATAAGGAAATAAATAAAAATAGTTTAACATGATTACTTTTATGCAACTAAAAACATTGCAATTACCCAAACCTGGAATCGAAATTTAGATTTTGTTTAATTTTAAACACCAATTTAACCTGTTTTTGATTAAAATATGTGTATTAAATAAGTTCGGTTACAAAAAAAAAAAGTTCTTTATTGAATTATTTGAATATTACCAAAATAACATATCATTTCCAACCCTGAAACTGGTTTTTCTGATTTCTAGCAGCAATAAAATTCATTAAAAATATCAAATAGAAGATATATATATAAATAAAAAAAAACAAATTTCTTTTAGGTGATTATTGACATTAAAATGGTATGTAAATATAATAAACTTCCATCTCTGAAGCTGTCTTATTTTTATTTTCGATTTCTGCTGTAAATATACTTCTTTCAAAAATATCCAATATGAGTGATTTCTAAGGAAGTAAATAAAAATAGTTTGACTGGACTACTTTTATGTACCAAAAAATATTCGATTATCCAACCCTGGAGTATAATTTTTATTTAGTTAAATTTTAAATATTAATTTAAACCCTTTTTACGTATACAACTGTATTAAAATTGTGCGGTTACTACAAAAAATAGTTTTATTTGGTTACTTGAATGCCCCCAATGTTATTTTCCAGCTCTGTTTTCTGTTTTTTTTTTTTGCTTTTCTGATTTCTAGTACCAATACATTTCATTAAAAACGTCAAACTTGTTTAGTTTATTAAGAAAAGGAAAATATGTATAGCAGTTGGTTGTATTTAGGGACAAAACATATTTCAATTGTCCAACCCTGGAGACAAATTTGTATATTTGTATAATATTTAATAACAACTTTATATTTCCTAAAATATAAAATAGGTTTAATTAACTAAAAATGGCTACAACTACCATTAGCGAGTTACTTTTATATACCAAGTATCATTTGATGTTTTCCAGCTCTGGAATTCCATTTTGAATTTAGTTGATTTTTAATGTCAGTGTATTTATGTCAGTACAATAATAAAGTCTCTACCTCTACTTTGAAACCATGAGAAAACTGGTTTAAGATATAGAAAACAATTTTTAAAAATCATCAAAAATAAATCGTGATTTTTAAATCATTGTATAAATCAGTTAAAAGGCATGTTAATTCATTCTGGATTTAATATAAAGAACTTTTAGGATTGTGAATGGAATTTAAATACTCTATTTAGCGCTTGCAAATAAATTCGATTATATAAAAACAAATCGATTAACATTAAGAGTAACTAAGTCATACAAATGAATAATCGATTAATCGGTTTAGTGCTGGTACCATTTGCCTGATGAGATATAAATGAACTGCAAACTCTAACCAATTATTTGTCACGTGTTATTGTTAATATGAGTCATCCCAGATTAAAACATCAATATATATTAAGACAATAAACTCAACATTCAACTCTTAACTTCCCCGTGTTCTCCTTGAAATTAAATATTTTCGAATACCGAAATCCTTTGACATATTATTTTTCATTCATATTAACCAGTTTAACAAATTATATTTCATTTCTTTCATATGGAAGAGATAAATATTTCTTAACTTCCGCACTCGTATTAAAACATCTTATGCTGCGAGTATTTTATGTTCCAATCAAAATAATGAAATAAATGTTGGTTGTGTGTTTCGCAATCACTACCATGGCCAGTATCGTATCTCTACTTTTCGTAACTTTGATTTATGAGTCGTACAAGAATTATTGTCAAACAATTGTCAACAAAATGATATTTCCTTCTTCTCTTGTTTTTTTTTTCTTTTTCTTCTTCTTCTACATGCATGTGAACGATTGTTGAACAACAATTTTGTAACTCGTGTAACAGAGTGCGTGTGCAAGAGAATTTTAAATGATTCAACTAACAATGCACAAGAGGAAGGAAATAGATGGCACAGTGATTAGGAACGAGGAAAATATATATGAAAACGAGTTGTGTCATAATTGTATAATATTGTCTGTATTCATAAAATACATGTATTTTAAGGAAATTTTGCATGAAAGATTTTGCATAAAATATATTTGAAATTATGTTTAAATTTTATGAATATGAGGGCAACTATTATTTTCACTGCACAAATGCAAAGTTTCATTTATAAAATCATTATTAATCAACTATCTGACATCCAGAATATTCAAAGTCTGTCCAACTTTAATAAATTTGTGCGCTGAAAAATTAGTTTGCATTTCAGATTGACTGGCTGATATTCGTAAAATGATTTTAATTCAGAGAAACATAATAAACATTCCAATGCCCAGGAGGAAATCACTCACTATCAATTTAATTACTCAACTTACGTAGCAGAGCAGAACAGCTGTTTTCGGAAGCCGCAACACTGTCGTCATCAGTGCACCTTTTAGGTACCACTTTTCTTAAGCCAAATTTTATTGCATCATATATATTTATCTTTCTAGTGTTTGTAAAATATGTACGGAAAACGGTTGATCATTAAGGCTATCCCTGTAACTTCCCCCTAATTTTAACCGCTAAGCTATCGCAGCCTGATATCTGTGCTATTTTATGCTTTTGAGCTCTTCCAGCTAAAACACTATTGCTTTAATTTTGAAATTAACTTATTTCCATGTCATAAGTTCTAAATGATGTGGTCTTCGATTATTATAAAATAATAGAGATCACTAACTGATCGGATATATAATTCCGAAGTATTTCAAAATATCTCCTATTTCGAATTTTTTTGTTTGTTTGTTTGTTTGTTCATGATATCTCTTGATGTCAATCTTGAACCCATTCACGGTAATCGCCGGGGATTTCATATGTCATGGAGCTCATTAGTTTGTGGAATCGATCGGCTTCACCGATCCAAAAATAGCGCATTGAAAAATGCTTTTTTCTAAATTATCTTGGGATATCTTGAAATTTACCTATTCGAACCGCTTCATATTCGCAGGAAATTTAAGTCCAAAAATGCTTTTCAGAACGCTACCAGTTCGGTCCAACCGTTAAAACGTTATAAGCGTGTCACATACTTACACTCACACACAAGTAGTGGCCGGCACCCTAAGAATTGATCGGGGAAGCTTCCTCAAACCTCAAAACGTGGTGATCTGATGGGAACTCGATTTTCTCAAAACGGGTTATAACCTATAACCTTCCGATCTTTGAAAATTTTAAATTTTTCTATCGGGAAGTTAAAATTAATCTATAAAAAGCGTCACAGACTAAAGTGCGGCTATAGGAAGGCCAAGAATATATTGAGATCTTCTTGATATACAAATAAAATTAATTTGAGATATTAATATTAAGATCGTAATAAATTTCATCTAAATATATTCATCTGTGCGCAGTGAATAAATAAAAAAATTATTTGATTAGCATTTTGCTACCTCCAAAACACTGTGCCACATATCAAGGCAGTGAGTCTGCATGGCCAACGTTCGGGATTAAAGATATAAATATGTCACAGGAACCTCAATAGCAAGCGTACGTCTGACAATTGAAATAAACGATCACGGTACGCAACAACAACAACAAAAAAACAATGTGTAATAAAACGCTCATATAAAAGCGAGTGGTTTGAGCAATAATTTCAAGACTTCACACAATTTATAACAAACCAAAGTGAACCAGAAAACCCCCGAATACAAAGGGAATTTGGGAGAAAAATGAACAATTAAATAAAATGAGAGGGAGAGAGAAAAATCCAAAATAAAACCCAATTAGACTTTTTATATTCCACTCGTCTGACGTATCGAAGAAGGCCGCTTCACTATTGCTGGAGGGTTCATTTTGGAGTCGATGAAAATGAACTAAAACGACAACAAACTAATAAAAGTAAACAAACCGAAAGACAGCTGGTTGGATTGTGAACAGGCAACAATAACAACAACAATAATAGCTAAAAGTATCTGAAAGATACACGAATCGAAACGAAACGACAAGCAAACGTAAACAGACACAATTTGTATGGAAGTTTAGTTAGTAACGAGAACTTGAGCCGGTTGGTTATACAAGCGAAGCAAATTCATGTTGTAAACGACATACGAGTAACTTATTTTCTTAACGTTTATTTTTCTAAAAACGCAAATTAATTTTGAAAATTTATTTGAATTATAAAAATTACGTCTTTGATTTGTGTCTTAATCAAGTGATTTATTTGAGCAGCTGCTTTAAAGAAAAGACAAAAGCAACGTGAGTTTTGTTAATTAAACGTTTAGTCAACTTTTGCTGGCAAACGGTGGTTAATTTTTGGGAGAAAAATTCTTTGTTATTAAACGAAGGCCAAAAAGTGTTAATCAGTATTGAAATTTCCTAACAAATTCTATTTTAATTTGGGGGTTGTTAAAACACACACAACAAAGAAAAGAAAATAATAATTCCAGCATTGCTGTCATACGCGGCGAGTGTAAATATTACACATGTCAACATGTCTATATAAACATGGCATTTACACAGTGAAACTTGGGCATATTATTTGACAGCTCGATTTGGCATTTTTCAATTGAAAATGAGGCAGGAATTATGACAACTAAAACGTGTCTAATTAATAAAATTTACTTAGAAAACAATAATAAAAAGTAAAACAACTTACGAACATAAAATATAAAACGTTGTAAAACATAATTAAAGTTAAAAAAATTCCTATATGATTTAAAAAAAAAACCAGCAACAACAAAATTAACAAAGTTTCTAGAGCACAACCATAAAAAAGCAAATTTCATTTTTTATAATTTAATTACCTGCTACAAAGAAAATTAAGATAAAAAAAAGTATCACAACACAAGATAATGGCAACAGAAAAATAATAAAAATAAAATAAAATAAAAGTGAAACAGTTTCAAGTGTCAACTTAAGCAAAATAATAGATTTAAAACAAATTCTTATTGCCCATTCACTTTCGTGGAATAAAATTTCTTAACATAAAAAAGAAATAAAAAAGTTTCAATTCAAAATATCATACAATTAAAAACAAAACATTCTGGCTGTTAACCACTTTATCTGCTTCAAGCTTTTGGAATCTAGTTAACAAACAAACAGTCGCTATCACAGTTAAAACAATAATTTCAACCTGGTGCCGCTTGTACATCTCCCTCTCTCTCTTATTCAACCCCTCCTACAACAAAAGTATTTGCCAGTAACCAACCAACCGCTATCAGCAGTTTTGCTTCTTATTAATAAATTCGTTGGAATAATTAAACAATAACATCAAGGTAAACAAAAATCTCAAGTTGTACAAAAATGAATTTCCAGCTCTCCCAGGAAAAATATACACAAACCCTCAAGTCGACTCAATATAAACACCGCAAAATATTGAATTCATCTCTTGTTTAAGATCTACAACAACAACAACAACACCAAAAAAGTTCATTAAATCATCTCATCACAATTTGACTAAATATTCATTCTCATTTTCATTTTTATCGTTTGTGGAAAAAGAAAAAAAAAAAAGACAAGAAAACAAAATTGAAATGTGTTTCTAGTAAAACGTACTGAAGAGGAAAGAAACACTTGTGACTTGTCTAAACAAAAAAATTCCTTTCCAAGCCAAATAACAAATAAGTGCTCACATGCAGATTCAGTTTACACGAGAATTAATATCAGCACCAACAAGACCACAAACAGACAACAACTGACTGCAGAGTTTCTGTTAATAAAAACGTCAAGCCTCCAAAAGCGTAGCCAGGGAGGGATTTGCAATTGTTGGACAGCTGTTTTGGGAAATAATATTAAAAAGAAAAAAAAAAGAAGAAATTCAAATAACACACTAACAAATAGGAAGTGCTAAGATTCTTCTTGCAGGTGTAGATGAGGGCTACAATTTTTTTTTATATCAAAATAAAGACAAGAACCTTGACTCCTACCTTCATGCAGGTACTGCTCAGTAACTTCGCAGAATATTATCTGAATATCAGTTTCTTAAAGAGATTTGGAACGGATAAACTGAAACCTTTCAGATGATACAATTTTTGTTTCAGGAACTCGGGGATATATTAATATATTTCATACATGAAATTTATTTGTTGGGCGGTTAAGCAATGTCTATATGCATTTCATTGGCGCTTTTATACCAAATCGTCCGTAGACTTTAACCACAGTTTTAAAAAGTTTCAAACCTCCCAACTTATGAAAAGACTTGTATAAACCATCTGAGAATTGTGTTAATAAATTAACTATAAAAATTCACAAATGATTTTAAAAAATCACATTATAATAAATCCTAATTATATTTAAGATATTTATTTTTTTGTTTGTTAAATTTATTAAAATTTTTTCAAACTCGGAGAAGGTCTTACGAAGTTTTTTATTTAGTTTAAAGGAACCCCAACAAAAATTAAGTTGTTTAAAAAATTATTTAAATGTGAATGAAGCACAAAATGATTTTCGAAAATCTATTGGAAGCTGTAAATCCAGAATTTTAAAAGGAACCTCAAATCGTATTCAAAAGATTTTAGCCTCTGCGACTTTGTCCCGTTTCCAAGATTAAAGGCAAATATATAAACGCAGCGTTTTGCGGCGGTGGAGGAAAACTATTGCGAGGAACGAGAAAAACTGTGATACGGGGGCTCAGGGGCCATAAAAGAAATTGAATTATAATTGAAGCTTAAAATACCATTTTTTTATTTCTCTTACAACTACAATTAGAGTCGGAAGAAAACCAACCAATTGTGGAATAAAAACGTATGAAAACATAAAAGGAAAAGTGATTACTAAGTTCTTTTTACGACTTTGACATTTGTTTTAGACTTCTCACTTATTAAAGTGGAAGTTGGAAATATATATCTTCAGTTATTCTAAGAAATGTTGGGTAAAAGTTCCCTGACGATCAGCATTATCGCCAGTGAAATGCGCTACGGGAACTAAATAAAACCCCTCAATTGATCACTTTCAATTTCTTAGTAAGATTTTGGGAAAAAAGAATCAGCGCATAATTAAAATTAATGAGGTTTAACAAACACCCTTCTGTTTTCGAACAGGCCTCGTATTTCATACAATACTTTTGTATATATGCTTTAATAGAATTTTGGAAAAAATCAGAGTGTCGAGCCTTTCAAGAGTTATAAGCGAGTCACAAACTAATAGACACATGCACAAATACACGCACAGACACACACACACACAAACACACTTAGGCATACACTCATACACACACATACATAATGACACCTTCTCATAAGTAGCAATGGGAGCTTCCCAGAAATGTGGAGATCCCACGAAAATTCGAGCCTTTAAAAATGAGATAAAATCAACAACATCCCGGCTTTTAAAAATCTTTGATTTCTCTAACAAAAAATCAAAAAATTCCTTAAAAAACTATCATTAAAAAAATTGTTTTCCCTAGAAATTTTAAAAATTAAATTAGAAATATTAAAAATTTTTTTAATAACTTCATCAATTTTTAAAAGGTTCTTAAAAATAATATCGCTTTTTAATCACAACAAAATTTTTTTCATTTAATCTTCGCATGAACCTGAATTCAGTTCACCCACTCCCGCAATACATTTGACCGGAACTTGAAAGTAGAGGATATAATATTGAGTGAACAGATGAAAAAAGAAGAGGAGATAGTAAATATTTTTGGACCACTTTCCTCTCCACTTTGGCCTTATGAAAACAAGGTTTAATAATGTTGGATAGTTCTAGCCAGCTGCTGTGTCCCTTCGTTACCTGCAAAAGTTTAATCTGCTAGCATTCAGTTAAATGTAAAATTGGCCTGATCAGATATCATATACTTTTACTGCCCAAATTTAGTGAAAACAGTCAGGGGAAAAAGTATTGCCTGGCCATCGACAACGATACGGATTTTATCCTGGGACCCTCTGTCTCTCAGCTCTCTGACCATTTCTTTAATAACAAAAATGACAGGCTGAAATTTACTGACTTCATCGAGAAGATAGAAGCAGCATTCAGCCTCGATGTTCATGCGAGAAGACTTCTATCATTCTTAATCCACCACTTAGTAGCCATGACTCTGGCGCTTGCGCAAAAAAATAAGTGTTTGAATTGGATTGAACCACGATAAGAAAACTGACCCTAGAGGAATAAAAACCTATAATAAGAGAGGTGACGTTAGTAATTCCCAGGGACTATCAATTGACTCGTGTTCTCTCTCGTACCCTTTTTCATAATAAAATTCATAAATAGAATCTGTCACCGCATTCAACTGAGACACCTAACAAGAACTAATAAATAAAAATATACATGAGTATTGATGGTGAAAGTGCAGTGGCTTTCGAAAACAGCTGTTCTACTCTGCTCTGTAAGTTGAATATAACAAACCGATATTGACTTATCCCTATGAAATATTTATCATGTCTTTCTGAATTGAAAACACTTTTCGAACAATTACCCTACAAGATTAAATATAACGTTTTATAATGTTGGGTAGTTCTAGCCATCTAGAATCCAGTCAATGGAAAGGTCCGGCTGATCATATATCACAATTGTATATGATCTCAGCGACTGCAGTATTCTCTGGCTATTGAAAAGGATTCGGACTTTATCCTGTGCCTTTCTATTCATCAGCACACTGACGCTTCTTTTATTGGAAAAATTTCAGCCTGAAATTCACTGGCCTCGTTACGGGGACAGAAGGAGAATCCTGCCTCGAAGATCCTTCGAGACGACTCGAGAACAATCTTGATCCATCAGTAGCATCTACTGTCACCACTTCGAAATCATGACTTTGTTCCAGTCACATACCACTCCCATTTTCGAAAGTCATTAGACAGGCTCATTGAAAAAAATTAATGCCACAATAATTATTCTTATGATTTCCGACTACTCCCACATAAAGCACAACCCTGTTGCTTCTTGTTCGATATACAAACACCCGCCAAAAAAGGGATACCAAAATGTTTTTTCGACCAGCATTTTTCTTTAACTAACAAAATGTTTACTCTACGAAGTGGAATTCCTAAAACTAGAAAATTAATTAAGAATAAGAGAAATGAAACAGCGCTGTTACATTTCATTAAATTTGAAAAATTATAAAGAAATAAAAGCGCAATTTAGTTTAACCGAATTTATTTGTTAGAATATCGTGTAATTAACACAACCAAACGATTAAACAAATAAAAATCTTAATGTGAGAAACGAAATCAAACCAATTAATTTTGATGTGTGAGCGAAGATGTTGGATTCTTACAACGATATGCTAAATATCAATGGGAAGGGAAATGATTTCAAATGCGATTGTTATGGCCGACACATGGAAACATTTGTTTCCCTAAAATGAAATTTCTAAAAACAAGTTTGTGTGCGTGAGAGGTGTTTAACGAAGTACTTAAAGCTGTTGTTTATGATGAGAAAATGTTTAGATAAAATTTGTTTTCAATTTGTAATAGAGGGCAACGTTTTTTGGTTTTTTTTTTAACACAGACCGGCATTTAGAAGATGATCCCCTACTCATGCGATCTGTGATCAAAATATAAAGTGATTTGAAAATTTCGCGGTCTCCGTACGTGGTATTAGCGTTTAATAATTTATGATGACACATTCGTGGCGAACAGCTGTTCACAGTTTCACCTGTTTAGTTTTTTTAAGGGTACGTTCGCACTTGTCAAATATTTGGCGAAAAAAGCGTAACCACTAAATAATACTTAATAATAAATATTATCATTCAGATATATATTTATTTAAAAAAATGCAGTTTCATAAAATGTAATATTATTGAAAATTTTTTAATAGCGTTCTCTTTTCTGGAAAACATGTCAAATTTTTTCACTTTATTTTTAAAAAGTAGTAGCAGTTTTGGGGAGTTATTTTTTGCTAGAAATTTTTGATTAATATCCAATTAGTTCTTTGCTTTCAAATTTCAGAATGTTCCAGTTAAAAAGTCGAAGAAATGTTGCATTATTTTCTAGTCAATATACAATTCTAGGAATTAAAAGCTTTTCCATAAGAGTAGTGGTTACGTTTTTTTGGGCAAATATTTGCTAAGTGTAAAGGGTTTCATTCAAGAGTCACGAAACTTAGAAAAGTCTTGGTGGTTCGCCGATTTTCTGCTGTTGAAAAAATGGACCAGAGAATTTGCATCAAATATTTGTGTGAAGGAGTGGAATTAAACGCAAAAAAAAATACGCTGAGTGACATTACGTTACTCTGAGTCAGTAAAATGTCTAAAAGTGCTACACGCTTTTCAGTGAAGTTCGAAAAGATTTGGACACCGATTCACATCAGCAACTGGTAATAATATTGAGAAAGAGAATTATTATGGACAAGGGACGGATCATTATGAGAGAAGGATGTCTGAGGAAGTCGGCATACCGTTTGGCTCATGTCATATAATTTTTTTTTTTTTAATTTCGTTTAAAAAATCGTCAAATCTGACCAAAAACAGATCATCATATTTGACGGCAAAATCAGCGTATAAATGTATGGCCTGAGTCACCATATTCAATTAGATATTTTCATCTACAATTTTTTTATTTTATTCTAAATTAAATTAATCATATCTAAATTGATTTTATTTTAAATTAATATTAAAGGGACCCATCCAACCGCAACCGCATTTAATTTCATATGGGAAATGACACGGAGATGTCTGTTAAGTCCCCGCGATTTCGGGAAATAAACAGTAGCCAAATTTATTTTCAAATTAATTTAAAAATTTATTAGAAAAGACTTTCAAAAAGATCAGATTTGATTAACATCTGGAACACGACTTTGGATTCACAAAAGGTGACAAAATAAAGAGAACAACACATTGCAAAGATCATAAGAAAAGATTCCCGCGGTGCAGCTGGATCAAAAGTTAAGCAGCTTGTAGACTTCTTTGGAATATTTTTTTACTGGGATGGTAATGAATGATGATCTAAACATCATCATCGTCATTAAATCTTTGATCTTCTTATCCTGCTTCATCTGATCTCTCAGCACAATCCGCTTCTTTTTACTTAAAAATTAGTATTTCTTGCAGAAACTTTCAGATTTGAATTCATAATCAAATTCTATATCTTCTTATCCTGCTTCATCTGATCCTCTTCTTTTCATTTAAAAATTAGTATATTTTTCCAGAAAATTTCAGATTGTATTTTTTTGAAAAAGCCTGGTATCTTGTCAATACTTTTAAACATTTTTAACCTGTTTTTCTGAGTGTACGACTGATATATATATTAACAGCGTTAATTCATTATTTTATTTTATTTTATTATTGCAGAGGAGTCCTTTAACACACAACTGTCCACTGTATTTGTAAATTACATTAACCTATTTAAGCTGCCTTAAAAACTCTGCTTTATGTGGCAAATTGTTAACAAAAAAGACGATAAGAAATTTATTTCAAAGCGTTTTATTTTCTATACACTATCTTTATTGCAGGTTCAAGGCAATTGCCTAGAAATTCGATGGTATTTTAGTTTCTTCAAATTCATATGAAATAAGTTTCAATTATTTATTGTAAGTGAACTTGAATTGTTTTCCAACAAACAGGCGAAAACAGCCAAATTACGAAACGTTTATGAAATCGTATAATCAGTATGTTTGTGATTCAAAATGCTTTTGAAATAATAAGTGGGGGAAAATTCGTTTGGTTTTCTAATCTTTGGCGTTTCAGTAAAAAAATATTTGATTGTGTTTTACACAATTGCGCTTAAATAATCTATTGAGACGTAAAATAAAATCAGCGGTTTATGTAAATCTGATTAATGCTGCGAAATAGGAAATGTAACGCAATTCATGCGAAATACGATGGTATCTAACAAAATAATTTAAGCGAGACAACAACAATTTGTTGGGTTTGAAATGAAGTTTATAAGAATAAGAACTATTCGAGAACTAATTTTTTTAAATGACATTTGAGGGCGGGGAAAGGGGGTATTTTGCATAAGATTTTCTATTTCAAAATAAAAGATATCGCGACAAAAAGGCTCAATTCTTTGACTGTTTTCTTCTTTTCTATTTTATTGTTATTGTTTTTATCAGCGTCGTTACAGAGAACATGTTGTTGCTAAAATATTTCTTAAATTCCATAAATTGCGGATTATAGTTTTCCACTGCATGTGTTTCCATAATGTCTTTTGCTACAACCGAAAATGTTTTTATATTCCAAGATCGTCCAGTTGTCTGGGAAATAGTTTTATTAGCAGCAACATAATAAAATTTCAAATGGGAAGTACAAAATCTTCGCTGGTGGCAAAATTTGCACAACAAAATATGGAAATTTAATGATATAATTTACATAATTTCCATTGATTTCAAATCGGTTTAATAAGTCGTGACGGTTTTAATAAATAAATATGAAACTGTAACGAGTTTTCTATATAACTAACCACGTGCAATTGGATTTTTCATAAGTCCGGTGGGCCGTCTTTAGCGTTGTTGTTATTATTTAATTATTTATTTATTTATCAATTCATATTTTTTTATGTGATATCAATTAAGTTCGAATAATTAAGTGAGACCGTTTAAATTCCATTGGATCGACTTGTATGATGGGAAATTAATAAAATACAAAGTAAATTCTGCCGCAATAATCACAATAAAATTTAAATAAAAAGCTTGAAGCCATTTTTCTTCAAGTATCACAATATTTATGGAACTGACAAATTATTTCCTGATCTGATTAAAGGCGAAGCAGCTCCGAGTCAGTCAACATCAAGTCTCGTTGGCAATTGTTTTTTTAAGTGCATCCAGATCACTACTGAGCGTTTGCTCTCCTTCGAGTTATGGGTCTCGCTGGCACTAGTTCAGTTCCACACTTCAGACAACTGAATAGGATTACGGTTCTTCTGAGGACTTTAATCATGGTTAATACTTTCCCGCTTCTTATGGGCGTAATGACCATAAGGGCACCGATACATTTTTCATATTTTTGAAAATGTCTCATATATTTAAACCAAAAATCTGTAAATTTTCTGCAACAGAACCAACATAAACTATTGATAGAAGTGCAACGTCGAGAAATTCCATATTTTAACAATTTTAAAATTTTTTAAAATTTTACTAAATTAACAATTAGTTTTGTGTATTTTATTCGACCTTATTTTTTATTAATTAAAATAAGGCTTTTCTTAATTTTTTATCAATAAAAAATATGGAAAACGGTTGACCCTAATCTCTAATTTTAACCGAAAAACTGTCCTAAACCGGTTATTGTGCTGAAACTCTATGAATTGAATATTATTTATTATTATTTAAATGAACCTATTCGGACGTGACAAGCGTTGATAGATGAAGTTTTCGATTACAACCGATCAGACATATTTTTTTAATTTTTTCTTTTTTTATAGGACCGGCACTAAGGGGATGACCCCTACTCATGTGTACATTGTGCTGGACCTAGGAAATTTGATTGTGGGAGGGAGCATATAGGGGTTAGTGTCTATGAACATTCAATTTGAATTTCTCCATGCTATATAATTTCGGAGTTAAAAAAAATCACATTTTCGAATTTATTCGATGGCGGTATCTCAGGAGCGGATTGAGCAACTTCGTTCTGGTTTATATAGAAATCTATTGGTACGAATCTTTTTATATTCATAGGAAATTTAAATTGAAGACCGATCTTTAGTTTTGATTCAGTTGATAGTTTTGATTCACAATTAGCCAGAAAAGCCTCCTGGGACCTAAAAACGTGGAGATCTGATGAAAACTTGATATATTTCAAAAGCAATAACTTCCCGGTTTTTGAATACTTTCACTACTTCTAGAGAGAAGCTAAAAAAAACTATTTCTTTTTCAAATCAGAAAAAAATAAAACACATATTTAATATGCTATTGAATGATTCTCAAAACAAACACTTTAATGAGCTTGGAAAGAATTAAAATTGGAAAATCATTCACAGCTTCAATTGATCTGAATAGATTCCTAATTTAATTGCTTTTCTTCAAACAAAAATCTTTTTACATATCAAGAGGATATAAGAAATAATTTAATTAATGCTTAAGCTCACATTTTCGCGATTGTAAAGTTATTCGACTTCGGTTTAATATATTTTTGATTAATTACCTGACTGCGATCAATGGCATTTAACACAATTTTCAGATGCATTAAAAAATAAATATTTTACAAACACTCATGCACGGCCATTATCTATCATAAATACATAAATAAAAAAGATCATGTACGTACATGTTGATAATAAACAATATTTATTTGCTCGTTATGTTTGCTCCACTTTGAGAACTACACAAGGCAACAGATAAAAATAATAAAAGTTTGGAAAAAATACAACATAAATTTGAAGTGTGACATAACAATTGCATTCGATACATGCGTTTTGAAGTCAGAACCGCAAATTATTTAGTCTGAAAACATTATATAAATAATAAATGCCAGAGATAAAATGTGTAAAAAATTTCACTAACTTACGAACAACACAATATTGTTAAACTGTTACAAAAAGGTTATAAGATTTGTTGCAATGAAAAGGACGAATCTTGAAGGCATTTATAATGAATATCTCTGCATCTCTCCTTTAATGAGTTTGACAAAATCCAGAAGATACTGTTGAGTACCTTCTTATGTATAAACACAAGTCATAAGAGATCAATTCCATTCCAAAAAAGAAACGATTCGGAATTTCTACTCTTCCGCAAACATATTAAATTTAATATCTTGTTTGGATAATTGTTTTCAATTCAGAAAGACATAATTTATATTCCAAAGCACAAGGAAAAATCAACATCAGTTTCACATATTCAACTTACACAGCAAAGCAGAACAGCTGTTTTCGAAAACCGCTACATTTAACGATTTTTTGTAATTAAATCAGTTTTAATATCTTTCATGAACGGAATCTGCTATGAAATTAATAATTATTTAAAAGTGGTGACAAACACAATACACATGAGCACTCATGATGAAAGAGTTGCGACTTTCGAAAAAAGCTGTTCTGCTCTGCTGTGTAAGTTGAATAAAATTGATATTGACTTTCCTGTGTGCCTAGGAATATTTATCATCATGTCTTTCTGAGATTTTAACTAAGTTAGAACAATTATTCTATATAAATATTAATAAATAATTATTTCATTTTGAACAGTTTTTTTCACTTTTCGCTCTCTGAAGAATTAAAATACGGATTCAATTTCGTTTTCATGGCCGACTAAGTCGAACGAAACAAAAACTTTTCCGCTTGTGAATACCCCACTGTTGATGTCAAACAAGCCAACAGCCTCAAACAGTGTAATTAAAGACCTGAAAAATATTTCTCAAAAGACTTTGTCATCTTTATCAACAGCTTTGGCACATCATTAATTATTAGTTTCATGATGACATGTCGTTGCAGATAATGATTATGATGTTCACAATGACATCGTGTTCGATAAGTATGTTACAAACGCGGTTTCCATTATATGTTTTACAGTTTTCATACCGTTAAATATTTCCTACATGTATCTTTTCAAAGAACATTTAAAAGTATTTGAATAACTGTGTGCCAGCATGTGTACACATTCAATTATATTTTCTTATCATTATTTCATGGTGTATTTTGTGTTTCTATTGTTAACGTTGTCAATATGAGTGTAATTATGGTTTGTAGTTGGGTAACATGACATGCCGGTAATTGCTGCTAAATACTGCAATTGTAAAACATTCGAAACTAATATTATTTGCTTTTGCAAACAACGATATAACGATACGCTTATAACTGTATTCAAGTTCATGTTAGATTTTCACAGAAAAGCTAAAAACAAATCAAGTTCTTTTGCAAAGCAAATTCTTTTCCAGTAATTTGGACAAATAAAAAATATATCTCAATAGATATTCTAAAATTTTAGCTAATTTACAGCTGTTGTTAATTATCTTTTTCTTCGTTTCCGTTAATAAAACTCAGTAGCAACTGACGATAAATACTACCTGTTGATCATACGAGAGCTGTGCAAAATGTCAGAAGAATTTTCAAAGATTTTTAGCATTTTTTGTGTGTTTCTACAATCATCATGACGCATGATTCACTATCCTACCCAATCATATGATTCACTCACAGGAAATCTTGCAGAAAAATTACAGATTTTAACCCTCGATGGTTACTTTCCCTCAAATCGACGAGGCCCGTTTACTCTTTTATGTTTGCTTAAATTCGTGTTCAATAAAACACGTACTTTGAATTGACCTTCAATACAAATTTCATCTTTTTACATCAATAGATTTAGCCAGAGGTATGACAACAAATATAAAACTAAAATTAACGACAAGCAATTATTTAAGTAAATTTCGCAACAATTAATTTCCATAGACTACTAGAACAGACCTAATTCAAATGCAAATTTTAACCCTGCTCCAAATGTTTAATTAAGCCTTTTTCAAATGCAACAAATTTAAATTTATAAATTTCCTTTTAAAAACATTTCAATTACATTTAGAAAGCTGTCGCTTATTGTTTGTTTTACCTCAAAATAAGCCAGCGTTTGGCCATGACGTCGAGTAAATATAAATAAATAAATATTAAACTTAAGCATTTAGTGAAATAGTAAATGGCGTCATAGTATTATTTAATATTAATTTCTTAATTCTCATGGGAGTAGCACTTTTAAAAACCCTGAGGTATTAACTGCTGGCTGCTTGCAGTTTATAGCAGGGGGTTTCCATAAAAAAAATTAACTATTAAGACAGCTAAATAGAACAAAAAACACATTAATTGTAATCAATTAAAATAAAATAGAGAGAAACAACAACTTAGAATGGTAACAATAATAATAAGAAAACTTTGCGCAACTGAAAGTGCACAGTTCAGCTAAAATGTGGCGCAAACTGAATCAGCTACAGCAAAATAATAATTACGAAACTTTTTGCAAAAAAAAAACATAAAATAAAATATAATAAATTTAAAAAAAAAATGGAAAGAAAACTCAACAACTTTTTTTTCGCTAACAAATAAGTACAGAGCATTTCAGTTAAATGCAAAAATATCATCAAACATTCACAACCAGACACCAGTCAAATACACGTACAAACAAGTCCAATTATACCAGCGCCTGAAAATTAAACAACACACACACACACACTCACACTCACTCACGGGCAGCCAGTTGGACGGACAACAAACACTGGCAAACGTATATTCACTTATTTTATTATTTTTGCGCATTTAAACAAACATTTAAAGTTTTCTTCATGCACTTGTTGTAGCAACAACCTGCCAGTCAAACAGACGGACGGTGGGACAGACCAACAAAGC
This sequence comes from Linnaemya vulpina, assembly GCA_963675445.1. Taxonomy (NCBI): domain Eukaryota; kingdom Metazoa; phylum Arthropoda; class Insecta; order Diptera; family Tachinidae; genus Linnaemya; species Linnaemya vulpina. Next base: position 13,931,700 of record OY776280.1, on the reverse strand, counting down.
CTTATAGGAAATATAAATGAGCTTTAAGCACTGAAGGAAGCGATTATTTTTGCAATACAGGAAACTTGACTTAAGGTCAAATTTCTTTAAGAGGGAGTGTAATTGATTGTCTTGGAATGCGATTGTTAAGTTAAAGGATTTGCCGGGTTAAATAACGCGAAACCAAAACAAAAATACGGAAAATTGGTATTTCATTTACATGAAGTTATTTGATTATGCATATTAAAACACACACACACACACTATTTATATAAAACTTCATGCTGCGTATTAACTGCAATAGTGTCATAACTCAATATATATGATTCGGTCGTAATGTCATGTATAAATATTTCTTTTATAATCGGCTGTTAAAAACAGAATTCCATTTAAAATGTTAAACTGGATCTCGCGAAATTATTTTGATATCTTTTCTAGAAAATAATGCGAAATTTGTTGCACTTTTTAAAAGAAAATGGCAACATTCTGCAATTTCAAAGTAAGATATTTATTAGAAATTAATCCAACATCTCTCACGAAAAATAATATATTTTTTAAACTTTTCTAAACGCCTCATTTTCTAAAAGAAGAGAAAATATGTTACATGTTTTTCACAAAAGAACTCCATTTAAAATGTCAAACGTTTTCTTGATACCTTTTCTAGAGAATAATGCGAAATTTGTTACACTTTTTAATAGAAAAGAGCAACCTCCTATATCAAAGAAATTAGTCCTGCATCCCCCACGAAAAATTATTATTTTTGAAACTTTTCTAAACGCCCACATTTTTTAAAAGAAGAGAAAATATGTTACATGTTTTCCACAAAAGAATTCCATTTAAAATGTCAAACTGGTTTTCTTTTCTAAAAAATAATGCGAAATTGTTTACACTTTTCATTAGATTGTAAAGAATAAAATAATATTTTGGAAGCTGCTCTAAACGACCACATTTTTGAAAGGAAGTGAAAATATGTTACTGGTTCTCAGCGAAAGAAAACGTGATTATATCTGTTATATACGAGGTTATCGTCTAGTGTTGTTCTCATGTTGGTACGCTCGTCTCAGAATTTTAGTTTGTTTGTGAGAGTCATTAAAATTATTTTTTGTGACAAAAAGTGAATGAAATTCTCATAAGCAAACGGTAATTAAACTCTGGTATAGAAAAATGTTTACGGGTAATACAAGATTTTCAAAAGGGACCTAGAAATTGGACATGACGAAGCTCGTCCTAGACGCCCCAGCACATCAAAAACCTTTAAAAATATTGAGAAAAGGATGAAAATTGTTGTGTAGAAACATCGTTTCAGAGGTTGCAATTTTTGCGGAAATATTGAAGCATGTGACAGTGAAGTTCGTTCCCAAATTTCGGAATAAAGTTCAAAATGACTAAATCACGTTGATGGCCAACATATTCACCACTTTTGGCTTTTCCCTGATTCCAAGATTGAAGAGGCTCATAATATAAAGTAATTTTGTGACAAATTTTGTATTGGGTTTAAAACCGAATCGTTAGGCGTACTCAAGGACCTACAGTGCCGATCAAAACTGAGTCGAGGATTGGGGAAAATGCTGGCGCAAGCGTGTTTTATTTGAATAACTATTTTGAAAGCAATAAAATATATGTAAATTGATGACGATCCCGAAGTGTTCTTTCTTTATTTTATAAAAGAAAATTTTGCTTAATTTTTTAATGAAATTATTGAAGTAAGTTGGTGACATGATGGTTATTCTCTCTGGCGAAGCTGGTAGAGCTACTTTCGGTTGAAATTTTTGGCTACATTCCTTTAATTCCCAGAGGGAAAAATGTTGATTACCGAGCCGATGTTCCGATTCATACAACTGAAACAGTAACGCACATTATTTTGTATACGAAGCTAGAACGCATTCTTAAAAACATTCGTTGATACGCGGGGTGAACGTACACCTTCCGCTGGTACAGACATTAAGCGAAGCAGTGATGTGGTCATCCAACGATAATTAAGGGTTCAATTTTGTCTAGGATCCATAATAGCAAGGCAGTAGGCATCTCTAGCACAACTTCGATTACCTTGTGAGTAGAAGTCGCACTGCACACTAGTTCGTACATATTATGAGCTGGCATTCACTGAACCCAAAGTGTAACACACATCATTGGAGAGATATAACGGCAAAAGGAGTATTTCCCGCTGTGGAATAGTGTAGTAGAAACCGGTGGCGAAATGAGAAAGAAAGATCAACTCTTTAGTCTTGTTAATTTTGTTTTAGTCTAGCAGTATTCAAGTAGCAGAGTTCAGTAGAGAATTCGAAATTTCAATAACTTCGATCGATATCGAGTGCCGTAATTTGCTCCCAGTTTTAAGAGTATGAATTAAACAATTTATTGAATAGTTGGTTCGGGAAAGCGGGAAATAAGAAAAATTGCATAAAAACGCCTCGGAGATTCCCGAGAGAAAACCCTAATTAGCACAGAAAAGTGCTGATGTCTACCGTGCAGTGTTATATCTTTGTACTGCTGCAGAAACCAAAGAACCTCAATTAGTTTGGTGTTTAATATTTGATAGTTTTATCAGCTCTTGTTGTGGCTGTTGCTGTTAACCATCAACTGGGTCAAGCAACTTGCCTTCTCACCAGTGCACCAAGAAACTGGGGTCAAATCAACGTCCTTAGTCATTTTCAGTTAACAGCCAAATTTACAACACATTCTATGTATTTGTTCTAATTCAGTTCTAGAACCCGATTATGGATTTCCTAAAGGGTCGTTCACCAACAGCAGACCCACATCAATTTGAATATACACAACAACAATTACAAAAACGTTACACAAAGTCAGCTACTCTATTGAAAATTAAAATTAAATAACAACAATTGCAATCGATTATCAAGCAAATACTCTAACAAAATTTATTTTTCACATACAAAAATCTATCTAATACTTTTATTGTTTTATGTTCTCCACTATAAATTTCCATAAAAAAGTATAAATTGAATGGGCGAATGAATGAATTGAAACTCAACTTGAGCTCATATTTATGTGACTAATATTTTGTTATTTCAATAAAACTTGAATGGGATAAATTTTATTGATAATAAAACACCTGTTATGAATAAAACACAAACACGCGCTCAAACACATGCCTTAACACATTCACATTTGCGTGGCGTTGTAACAGAAAACCTAAAACAACTTAAATAACAACAACAGCGACAAAAATCAATAAGTTAGAAATTTGTATAGAAACTGAAACGTTTCCAATGTCATGAAAATAAAAAAAGAATTCAAAGAAAAATATTATGAGTGTAGGAAATTCTATTGGAAAGTTAACTGGGGAAAAAGAAGTACCGGTAAAAATAAAATTATACAAAATTTATTGTTGCTGTTTGTTAGTTTTCATATATCCGGAAGTTTACAGAGCGTAACAAATACTAACACACACACAAACAAGTTTTCAAATTACTTGTGCTAAATTTTTTTAATTATATAATTTGATTTGAGGAACTCTTTTTAGTGTATTTGAATAATAAAAGAGTAAGAAAGAGGCCTGGTCGAAACTTATGCACTCTTCAAAAGAGTTTCCATAATAATAATAGTGAAGTAGAAAAGGTTTTTTACTAACTGCTCCGCATAAAGGCATGGATAAACAAAATTATCTTATCTTTTTGACAGTGGAATAGGGGAAAGAAAAAAATAGTGTCTCCGGACATCCGATTTTTTAAATAAAAATTTCAAAACCGCGGATAATTATTCATATATGGGTAGGAGTTTTCAAAATGTTAATATATGATAAAAGTTTTCTTAATTAACTTTATTATTTTCAATTAAGAATAAATTAAGACTATTAGGATAAGTTTCGTCATTAGGACAAGTTTCGTATTAATAATATTTGCCAAGAGGGTGGGGAAACATCGATACACTTTTTTGTGGTACATTTTTAGTTACCTTATCGTCCATCAATACTGACAAAAAATATTTCGCTTGAAAGGTTATATTGTCTACATAAACACAATATGATTTATTTGTTTATAAACTTGTAAAATAAATTCTTGTTTTGGCTTAAAAGCAACAATATAATCTTATTGTTCCAGTCCCCTAAGTTATACGTGGCAGGAGAGATCTCTGTAGGAAAGTCCGTAATATCAAGACTGTACAATCTTTCAGCAGAATATTTGAGTTATTTATTTGTTGTTGTCGTCCAGCTCTAAGGGGAATACTCCTATATACGAGATGCATTGTGCCAGTAAAACAGGTTGTGGGAAAGGGGATAGAGGTAGTGTAGCTTGAGGACGTACGGTTTTAACTTCTCCAAGGAAAACGTGGCAGGGAACATCTCTGTAGGAAAGTCTATAATATCAAGACTGTGCAATTTTCCAGGTGAATATTTAAGCTATTTATTTTTTGTTTCAGACCAGCTTTGAGGGGATGACTGCATATGGGATGCATTGTGTCAGTAAAACAGGTTGTGGGAAAGGGGACAGAGGGAGTAGTGCTTGTGGACGTACGATTTGAACTTCCTCAAGTTAAACGTGGCGGGGAGTATCTCTGTAGGAAGTTCATGCCACATACGAGCCGTTCGCACAAAGAACGAATTATCTCTGTAGAGGGTGATACGATTCACTGGCAACCCGACCACAAAACGTCGAGCGCTGCGTGAAGAGAGTGTATCTCACAAAAGTAATCGATTTTCGGGCACAAGTTCCCTACTATCACTTCAGCACTTTCCGTTGTAGTATCAATAAAACAGTGAAACAAACCCCACGATGCGTCGATGTTCCAGTAACTCAACAGAAAAATGAATATATTTTCTCCTCATGCAACTTTCACTTCCCACCTGCATTGAAAGATATAAAAATTTAAGTCTGCTTGGCTTGATAAATTTCTAGAAGTGGCTCTTTGATGTATGATTTTTGCTTTGTTTCTTCTAGACTTCATTAAACAGTTAAAATGAAAATATTTTTGAAACTCGACCACCGAAAGTAATAATTTGTTTTCTACTTCATGTTTCATGTTGCATTTCGTTAAGTACGAAATGAGGGTGGTTTCTGGTTGCTGTCATGTGAGCACTCGTATGGAGTCTCACTTGTGTTACAATGACCGCTCTAGAAAACTTGTTATTCGTCTTTGTTTTTGTTTTTTTTTTCGTTTTCGTTTTGCTTTTAAGCTAATTAAAATGACCTGGTCATATGATACTCACACTCTAATCAGCCAACTACCGATTGAGAGCAAGACTTCGAAATAGCCAATAATATGGAATAAGCCAAAGTTATTATGAGCCGTAAATTTGTTATAAATTGTTATTAATATTTTGTTTGTGTCTGCATTTGTGTGCGTGTGTTATGAAATTGTCTCAATTTTAGTATATTTTCAGTTTTAGTATTTCTTGTTTTATTGCAACGTGCTAAAAGAGGTTAATTCTGTAATCTGATATTTAAATGTGTGCCCGGTAAAATTGATGAAATTCTTTTAGTAAAAGGGACTGTGGACAAAAATTATTAATTATGTTAACAGTCAAATCAATTTTTATTTATTTATTCATAACGAAAATTTTAACTTGTAAAAGTAAAATTTTGAAGCAACAATTTTTTTAAATAAAAATTTTAAAACTAGCGATAGTGTTTTGTTAATTAGAAAGAGTTTTCAACAGGTTACAAAATAAGTTAATTTTTTTAAATTAGTTTTTCTATTTTCAAACGGAAATATTTTGAATAATTTTTTTTTTATATAATCTATAAATTAATTCTCTTTGCTTATATAATCTACTGTTTTGAATAAAGAAAAAAGTTAAGATTAATAGGATAAGTTTCTTCAAGTGCTACGTTAAGAAAATATGTCGAAAGAGAAGGGAAAAATCGATATCTTATAATTATATAGGCAACACACTTTTTTGTGGTACACTTTTAAGTATCTTATCGTCCATCAATACTGACTAAACATACTTTGTTTGAAAGGTATTTTTGTTTATGTGAACACAATATAGTTGCTTAGCTTTGAAATGCTAAAGCAAAATATTTATTTCGCTTAAAATAAACAACGTAATCTTTTTGCTCGGTTTTTTGCTTTTCAACTGCAAACACTGATGTAAACTATTGTATAACTATTCAGTGGACTCTGTATATATAAAAAATAATTTATTTAGCCATTTTAAATATAAAAGTTTTCGAAATATTGTGCGCTAAAATGCTAAACTACTGAGTTGAGCTACTCACAAGAAAGTTTTCAGCTGAAGTAAATAGAAAACAATTTATAAAAATATGGGACATGAAAAAGAATTTAAGCAAACAATAGCACCGGAACATAATCTTAAAGAATGCGCAATTTTCCAGGAATATGTTTGAGTTATTTTCTCTTTTGTCTTGGCTCAGGATTTAGGAAATGTTACATTTTGCTAGAACTTGGTAAATAAGTTGAGTGAGTAAGGATAGAGGGAGCCTGCGCCGTTCGATTTCAGTTTCTCCAAGTTAAACATGGCACGAAAAAGCTCTGTAGGTTTTTTAGTATTGATACAATTGTCGTATGATATTTCATAATAAAATTTGTATAAATAAATTTTCTTAACACATTTAAGCAACCATACGCTGGCTTAAGCTGCAATTGCAGTGGCTTTCAATATCAAGGACATGCAGTGCAGATCAAAACTGCGTCGAGGATTGAGGGAAATGCTGGCACAAGTGTGTTTTATATGACAAAGTATTTTGAAAGCAACAAAATATATGTAAACTGATGACGATCCCGCAGTTTTTTTTTTTTTTTCTTAATTTTATAAACGAAAATTTTGCTTAATTTTTGAATAGATCTGGTATAAAACTATTGTAGTAAATTGGTGACATGATGGTTATTCTCCCTGGCGAAGCTGGTAGAGCTACTTTCGGTTGAAATTTTTGGCTACATTCCTTTAATTGCCAGAGGAAAAATGTTGATTACCGAGCCGATGTTCCGATTCATACAACTGAGACAGTAACGCACATTATTTTGTATACGAAGCTAGAACGCATTCTTAAAAACATTCGTGGATACGCGGGGTGAACGTACACCTTCCGCTGGTACAGACATTAAGCGAAGCAGTGATGTGGTCATCCAACGATAATTAAGGGTTCAATATTGTCTAGGATCCATAGTAGCAAGGCAATAGGCATCTCTGGCACAACTTAGATTGTCTTGTGACTAGAAGTCGCATTGCACACTAGTTCGTACATATTATGAGCTGGTATTCGCTGCACACAAAGTGTAACACACATACTTGGAGAGATATAACGGCGAAAGGAAAATTTTGCCGCTGTGGAATTGCGTAGTGAGAACTGGTGGTGAAATGAGAAAGACAGATCAACTCTTTAGTTTTGTTGATTTTGGTTTAGTCAAGTAGGAGAATTCAGTTTTAAGAGCATGAATTAAACAATTTGTTAAATAGTTGGTTAGGGAAAGTGCGAGTCTTCCCTGTTATCACTCTATATATAAGACGTTGCGCATCTTAGAAAATCATTTTAAATGAATTTAAAAGAGCAAAACATTTTTTCAACAGATAACTCAGGGGTGCCCCAATTATGTAGTGCATTGTAAAGTAACTATATAAAAAAGGGGAGTATTGGGAAGGTATAAAGTTAAGAAAATCTATTTCGTGGTAGCAAATTTTTTGTTTAGTTATTGTCTTTGGGAACGAAATTATTACTACAACGATGACGGAGGGCGCCTCATAATAACAGCTTAACATTTTACCTGCAGTAAATAAACAGGAGTCGTAAAAATTTAGAATAAATAAATTAAATAAACGTGGTAACAAATAGACCAAATAAATGCATAATATTTTCCTTAACTTTCTGACTTTTCCACCCCAAAAAATATATAAATTCCCACTGTTTAAACCCTGGAATACTTGAATTATCGGCAAGAAAACCGTTTGCTGGGTAATCAAACAATAGAATGCAACGGCCGCCTACAGCTGAAAATCGTTTGCAAAATATTAATTAAAACGTATTAAATGAAAATAACAGCAACAATAATAATTGCAAACATGTACAAACAATATTTGATGAAATCAATTATTTGCACGCTTATTAAAGCCTCCAGAAAACAAATATTTCTTAATTGGCTTCACAACGGGCATGATAAAATACAAAACTCAACTCCACCTGCACTGGCCAGGAGAGATATATTGCAAAAATATAAGCCAAAAGCAGCTAAAGGAAATGAAATGAATGAATGAAACACTTGGTGGAAACAGAAGCAGTTGCATAATCCAAAGAGACAGACAAGAAAAGCTTAATGAGCCAAATCGCTGCAAATACGTCAATACCTCTGCAAAAGGCATTTCCTAAATAATATATCCAACTAATTGTCATTTATTTAAGTAAGTTTTTTTTATTGATTTTCCCCCGACTAACTATTTTCAGTAGTTTGTCCATGTTTCACTTACCACCAGTCTTGTGAATGACTCAAGTGCATGAGCACGACATGATGACCAAATAAAGTCATAACGAGTTAAAACATTATGAGCCAAGTCATAAAAGGTAAAAATAAACAAAAACTGTGGAACAAAAAATTGTATTATGATTCCATAGCCCGAGTGGTCTTTATTAAAAATGCATTAAATAAATTGAAAAAAAAAAAGAAAATAATAAACAAAAAGTCAGACGGACTGCAGGCAGTCATGAAGCCGGTACCGGTTTCCAATGGTTCACTGACACATATTTTTATCATTTATTTCGGGTTTTTTTTTGTCGTCGTCTCTTTAGTACAAAATCTATTAAAGTTTCAAATTAATTTTGATTAGAAACCAAAAAGGAATAAAAACAAAATTAATTTAATTTATGAACACAAATTTATTAAATTTGGCGCCGCTTTTATGCATTCGAAATAAATGTTTGTGAGAAAAAAATTATAAATAAAATACATAAAAATCACGTTAAGGCTGTTATTTTCAATAGCTTTTCATTTCGGTACACTTAAAAAAATACAGTATATAGAGTTTCAATAGAAATAAATTTTTTTTTTTTTAAAGTTCGTACTGCGTCACGTAACAACGCTGTTTTCCGAGGTCGCAACACCCTTGCAACTGAGAGATATATGAAGTTTTAGTGGAGGTGAAAGCTTCATAAATGCCTTACCCTAGAATCTGGAATGACTGTGAGCAAAATCTTGGGCTGCTGTTATCTGAGCCACAACGCTGTTTCCAGAGGCCGCAACACCCTTGCAATTACGAGATATACGATGTTTTAGTTAAGGTGGAGGCATTATAAATGCCTGCCCTTAGAATCCGGAATGACTGTGAACGAAATCCTGGGCTGCTGTTATCTGAGCCACAACGTTGTTTTCGGAGGCCGCAACACCCTTCCATCTACGAGAAATATGAGTTTTTAGATGAGGTGGAACCTTCATAAAGGTCTGGCTTTAGCGCCCGAAATGACAGTGACCCAAATCTTGGGCTGTTGAGGTGGAAGCATCATAAATGCCTGACCCTAGAATCCGGAATGACTGTGAGCAAAGTCTTGGGCTGCTGTTATATGGGCCACAACGTAGTTTTCGGAGGCCGCAACAGCCTTGCAATTACGAAATATACGATGTTTTAGTTAAGGTGGAAGCATCATAAATGTCTGCCCTTAGAATCCGGAATGACTGCGAACAAAATCCTGTGCTGCTGTTATCTGAGCCACAGCGATGTTTTCGGAGGCCGCAACACCCTTGCAACTACGGAAAATATGAGGTATCAATTGAAATGGAAGCATCATAAATGCCTGCCCTTAGAATCCGGAATGACTGTGAGCAAAATCCTGGGCTGCTGTTATCTGGGCCACAACGATGTTTTCGGAGGTCGCACCACCCTTCCAACTACGAGAAATATGAGTTTTTAGATGAGGTGGAACCTTCATAAAGGTCTGGCTTTAGCGCCCGAAATGACAGTGACCCAAATCTTGGGCTGTCGTTGTTGTCAGAGGTGTTGTAGACTAAGAAGCTGAAGTAACTGGGCTCCATTTCGCACTCAGTGTGATCAACAGAATGAGGGCGATATTGTGGATAAAATTTCTACCGACATCTTGAAGCAGAACTCCCCGTTTTACAATATGACCCGCAATTTGGTGATCTAATATTTACTCATGTCGATGAACCCAAAATAATGAACGCGCTTGAGTGTTATTTTGGAATATCCAAATTCAATATCCGATTAATATGTTGCTATTTTTAAAGCGCCTAGAAAACAAATTGGTCCCGGACTTCACCAGGTCTCATTCCCCACATGGTGCCACGCGTATTAAACATGTAGAGCCCCAGTAAATGGAGAAAAGCCCATATATAACCTATTTTATTGAAACAAAGACTTCGAAGTCTTTCGAACGGGTTGTGCATAATAATTATCTATTAACCCTTTAATTTTTCCAAGTGTACTAAATCATTTTCTGCTTTATTTCCGTTATCAACAGCTACACTTTTTGCCGCCTGGAGACTTAAATAAGCGTGTGACTGACTGTCAGTCAATACGTTCAAGTCAGTAAAAGAGTGTGAACAGAGTTAATTACCTTTTTTGAATTACAAACAAAAACGGCCAAGTTGACATTTGAAGCCGTTTAATAAACTTAAGAAGACACTATCTCTAACTTTATATCTCCACACACATCCTCTGATTGCTGCCTCTTCGTTATGTTTTTGTTTTTTGTGTCAAGCAAGTTTTCTTTTGATGAGATCATAAATTTTGTGGATATTTAACGTTTGAAATTTATTTTATGTTTCTTTTAATATTGTAAATTAAGAGTAACTATTAAATATTTATGCGTGTATGTGTGTGAACATGAATGTATTTGTATTTTAAAATTAAAAAAAAAACAAATATTTTACTTAATTGACAATTGAATTTGACAGCTTCAAGCTTCTTGCATTACGTTCACAATAATGCAACTAACACAGTCTTTCATTGTTTGAACGTGCCGTCTGTCGCCATTGTCGTTACTTAAGCCTTCGTTCGGTTCGTGTAGAACCATTAAAAGTGAAATATCAAATGAGGTACAACTTACACACACGTACGAGTACATCGCTTACTTGTGTTAGTAGGTGGCCAGAGGTCAATGTGCCATTTTCCTTGAATCTTATTTCTTAAATCTTTAATTAAGTCTTGCAAGAATGATATAAACTAAAGGAAAGGAATTTATGTCAGCAATCATTGACAGTCAAAAGCTACAAATTGTTAACACAAAATTACATGTGGCAAGAATATCATAATTGAGTCAAGTTTTGCAATAAAATCTGTTGAATATGATTGACTTATTAATATAACAAAAATTTATATGACCACTGGTGATGCTGGTGCAGCGGCTTTCGAAAACAGCGTTGTTCCGCCCTAGTGTGAAAATTTTAAATTAAATTGTCATTCATTTTCAGTTATTTCTTGTCTTTTTGAATTTCATATTACGATTTCAGGCTCAAAAATTATAATTTGAAACATGTACAATGAAAATTAAAAAAAAAAACTAAAAATCTATGGCTTGCGATACCCTAAAATATTAACAAAAATTCTCAAAATTATTTTAGAAATTTCAAACCATAAGATTTTGACTTAAGAATCAGGTTCAGAAAAATAGGACATGAAAAAAAATCCAGGAAAAACAAAAGGTTGTTACCTTTAGTTTGCTGCAATTCTCGTATTCTTCTTCATAATTTTCTTATACAAAAAGAAACTGTTATCATATTCAATTAGATGACCAAACATGAGATAATAAACAATTATATGCTTAAGCACCGATGACGAAAGTGTTGCGGCTTTCGAAAACAGCTGTTGAGCTCTGCATAAACATTTGAAAGTACTTAAGAAATTTCAAACCAAAAAAGTTTGACTTAAGAAACATAAAACAAGAATTTTAGGAAATATAAGACATGAAGAAAAATAATCAAAAGACAATACAGGGACTTAAAAAAATGGTGTTACCATCGGTTTGATACAATTCTCGTACGCTTTTTTATAATAAAATCGGTAAAAAGAGAATAAACTGTTATCTCATTCAACTGATGCCATCTAAAAAGTGTTAATAAAATGAAAATAACTAAGACTACTGCTAATAAAAGTGCAGCGGCTTTCGAAAACAGCTGTTCTGCTCTGCATAAACATTCGAAAGTACTTAAAAAATTTCAAACCAACAAAGTTTGACTTAAGAAACATGGCACAAGAATTTTAGAAAATATGTATACAGCATTAAGAAAAACTTAATGAAAGTGTGTTACCATCGATTTGATACACTTCTCGTAAGCTTTTTCATAACGAAATTGTTAAAAATAGAAACTGTTGTCTCATTTAATTAAGACATTTAATAAGTGGTAGTAACTAAAAACACACATGAGTACTGATAATGAAAGTGTGGTGGCTTTCGAAAACAGCGCTTCAAGTCTTCATAAAAATTCGAAAGTGCTTAAGAAACTTCAAAGCAAAAAAATTTGATTTAAGAAACATGAAACAAGAATTTTAGAAGAAATAGGACATAAAGAAAATTAATTAAACTGCAATACAAAGTCTCTTAAAAAAGTGTGTTAGTATCGGTTTGCTACAATTCTCGTATGCTTTTTCATAACAAAATTGGTAAAAATAGAAACTCTTATTACACTTTACCAAGACATCTAAAAAGTGTTAATAAAATGAAAATAACTAAGACTACTGCTGATAAAAGTGCAGCGGCTTTCGAAAACAGCTTTTCTGCTGTGCTGTATAAGTTGAGTATATGAAAATTATGTTTCGTTTTAAATTTATATTATGCCTGATCAGATCATTCACTTACTATTTATTTGACAGTTTGCAATAACTTTTGTGCCTCATTCTTGTCCTTACAGAAATTCGTATTTGGATTCGTTCTCCTTTTAGGTCCCTCAATGACTAGTTTTATAAATAAGACTTTCATTTTCTCTATTTTTATTGAGTGCTGAAGTCAAAATCTTCGAAGAAATCTATACGAAATATTTTAAATAATTTGTCGTTAATTGTGAATAAATTTCCTCAAATGGGAATTTGCAAAACTTTTTTTCAGAACCTTGAGTTCGCAAATAACGCGATCGGAACTTAGAAACTCTTAAATATTTATATTATTCAGGATTTTGAGTTGTTCTTTATTCCTACGCTCGACTAAAAATATTGAGTTAGGACGAGCATGATTGTCTGAACCCTAAAGAATATAGTCCCACGAATTAAGAACCATTACAAATCTTATCCAATGAAATATATATATATATATATATATATATATATATATATATATACATATAGATTAAACCTACTGATGTGTGGTAAAAACTAAAGCAAATTCTTTCTGTATATCAAATCGTACATGTATTGAAGTTGGAGCAGTGCTTTAGGAGTCTGAGGAAAGGATATGAGTTAACCAAAGTATAATGGAAACCCAGTATATGGAAACTCAACCGATATATACGAAAATCGAAAAAGATGATGTTTACAAACTGTTCCCGAATGTCTTATTAAACTCGTTTAGCCGAAATACAAGTAATTCTAAATTTTATATATGAACTTTTCATGGTCTAAAACTATATATTAACCAGTTTTCACAAATCACTAACTTCTAGGGAAAGGGAAATATCCGTTATTATATTTTTAATTAGGAAACGAAGATGATTGGAAATGAGACATGTAAAAAATAGAAGCACGTACTTAAAGAATATTTATAAAAAGAACACATGGTCACCTTTTACATGCACATAAAAATAAAGTAATCAAACAAAATATATAATAAAAATGAAAAATGTTAAACAAATTCTGGAATATTGACTGTCTGTCTGTCTGTCTGTCTGTCTGTCTATCTATCAAATGTATGTATCAAGAACAACGGGTACACTTTGTAAATCACACAATCGATTCAATCGAGTGTTGATGCTTAACAGCCGCCAAACAAAACTGCACACACACACTCTCAAGCATTTACACTCGCTCACACATGGTATGTGTGTCATGTAAGTGTGAGCTTTTTTTTCTATAATTATATTTTTACAAGTACTAATACGTGCATAAAAGCCTTAAATGCATATAAAGTAGAAACAACAAGAAATAAAATTGTTCAATTACGTTCAATTCAACACACACAAATTCAGGCAATAAATTATTTGTGTTTTGCAAAATATGCAAATTTCATCTGGGTTTGCGATAACAACAACTAAAAATTACCATAATAAGCCATATTGAATAATGGAAATAATGATGAAATTTTTAAAACAAACAACAAAATAAATCTGCAATTGGTCGTGTTCGATTCGGCCGCAAGACAGTCAGTCCGTTTGCAATTTGACAATTAAATATCTGCAGTAGAGAAGAATATAAAGATTTTCCTGAGTGTAATAATATTTGAGCCGGTTGGCAGATGTTTGTATTTGATAGAAGAACGGAGCCACCGAGGGCGCTCTTTCAACCCCAGTTGCATGTTAATATTCAAAAGTGTGTTTGTAGTTGTGTTCAAATATTTTTGCACAAAAAATTGCATTATAAAAATTTGTATAGATATTATTTTTATTATTATTATTTAACAGGCATTCTGGAAGAGTTGACATTAATTTGCATGACAAAAATATTTGAAAAAGTATAAAAACGTGTTGCATGCATTTTTAAGGGGAAGAAACAAACATCTATTGTGAAAGGAAAACTGAAAGCACAAACAAAATGTTTTTTTTTATTTATTTGTGTAGCACACACATACACTTGCACATGCATACAATGAAAAATTTGCTGATGCTTAATGATAATACAACAATAACAGCAACAACAATTAGCTGACATGATTTCATATTGTCAAGAATATAAATGAATTTGCTTGGGATTTTTTGAAAAAATATCTACATGAAATGGAAGTATATTCATTTCAAGCAGCGGGTGTTTTTTCTTGCAGTTGCAAAAGTTGTCAAATAAGGCAGAGTTAGATTCCATCTGATATAATATATGTGAAAGTGTTGGCTGTAGTAGTTAACACTAACACTACAAGACTGACATTGAATTTTGTGTCTGGTTGTACTAATTGTGGTCAGCCGGTTCCAATGACGTAATCATAGCACTGATCGCTAAGAATATTGTTTTAAAGGGTGTATTACAGCACCTTCCTTCGTCAGTACTATAGCAAACATTCGTCCGGTGAAGTGACAAGTAAAATGGCTTCTTTTATATCTTCACCTGCCCGACTAAAATTATCACTTCTTTTCCACTTCGGGTTTACTACCGTGAAGGGTACTTCTACTTAAAAAAAATATACATACAAAACGGATGACTCTGAAGATGATCCCTGTTATATCCCGCTAATTTCAACCGCAAAGTTATCGTAACCTGTGCCTCGTTTCTGTAACTGATGTGAGAATTTCTCGCATCGAAAAACTAAATAATTATGGTTGTCATGCTCTTTATTGTAGGTTTATCCATAGAATAATATGTTGAATATTATGAAAATCTAACCAAACTATAAATGCATTAAAAATATATTCTAACTGAATCTGTATTTCACAGAGTGACTACAATTTTTTCGATGCGAGAAGTTCTCACTTCAGTTACAGAAACGAGGCACTGGTTTTTGTGCTATTCTATACTTTTCGAGTTCTTCGAGCTAAAACTCCTTTATTTTGATTTTTAAATCGCCTGATGCCCGCGTGTAGTTTTCGATTACCACAAAGGAATCGAGAGCACTAACTTTTCAGATATATAATATCGGAGTTTTAAAATAAAATATTTTCTTTCGAATTTTTTAGTCCACCATATCGGAGGGATTTACCGATTTTGGTTGAGTTACGGTGAATTTCAGGAGCTACGATGGGTGAAGCCATTTAAAAGTTGTTTAAAAAAACACTTCAAAATATTTTTTTCTAGTTTCGTAAGGTGCTTCAGAACGCTCCAAATTTTTCTTGATTCGGCTCAGCAGTTCAAATAAATGGGTCACACACGTACACGAATATATACAGATATTGTGGCAGCCTCTCATATTAATCAGGAACTCTTCCTGACGACTCAAAACGTCGATATCTGATGCGAGCTCAATATTTGCAAAACGGAGTAAGACCAATGACTTTGAACATTTAAAATTTAAAATTTTACTAGCGGAAAGCTAAAATATTATAAAAATTCCATAAATTTAGAAACACAAGTTTCAATAAAGGCAACGCCTCGAGCACAAGAGAAACTCATGGAAGTGGAATTATATTTTTATTTTATTTAAAAATTATTGATGTTCGAATTAAAATGTTATTGCAAAAGCCCATTTTTAATAAGAAAACTTCATATTCAAAAGTTAATTTAATATTAAATATCTCTTTAAAAAATATTGATGTTTCAATTAAAATATTGCAAAAACCCACTTTTGGTAAGAAAAATTCTACAATAAATCAAAATTAATTTAAAAATTAATTTAATATCTGTCAAATGGCTTAAGTTCACTTGGGTTTTAAGGCCTAAAAACCACTACGGCATTTTGTGGCATCGTATAGTTTGGAAGTAAATGCCACGTCACGAAATAATGAACATGACCAGCATTGTCACTCAACACATTGCAGTGTTCGCTTGCGATGGCACCAAGTGCGTTGTCGTCTGCAGTCGAATATCAACAGTTATTGTTCACTTGGACATGCGAACATCAGATATTGGAACCAAAACAGCGAAATTATTTTGAAAAATTTGAGAAAATCTGATCTCCCGAAGTCATATTCCAGCTTTCAATTAATATATGTTTCAGTTGGAATTTCAATATGAATAGACTGACAGCTGCACAAAGTTTCCCAATTGGGCAAATTTATTTTGAAGATCGTGGCTCCGTTCGAAATACGTATCGCGCACTACGCCCATTTTACTGTCAAAATGATTGTTTATCAGTCAAAATAATTCGGTAAACCGTGCATTGACTTCGCATAAATGTGGGACTGCAGGCCGCTATATTATTTTGCGTAGGGATAAGTGAAGTTAGTAGTTTAAGTCGATAAGCCTGAAACGAGTGACTACTTAGGGGCAACGCGTCCACTGCATATAACCATATCATTTTGCTATCTTAAGGATATTGCATATATTTAAAATGATAAAAAATGGAGAAGCGTAATTATTAGAACCATTACAAAAGGCGAATGAATCACCAGATTTAATATAATATAATTTAAATTTAATATTCTTTGTTTCAATTTCAATGTTAAGCTCTGTAACAAGCAAAAACCCAACAAACAAGAAAATACCCGATAGAATTATAAAAGTAAACTGATGTATAGTTTCAGCTTTTGTTCAACTTTGTAACTGTAATTCCATGGAAAAAAAGGTTGACTGCAATCTTTACGTTTAAATCAAAATGAACATTCAAATTTGCACTACAAAAGTTTTCATGTTTTTAAGCTGAGAACTGTAAACTCTAGACCTTTCGAAATAAAAGAAAAGAAGAGTTAAATTTATTTATATCGAATAAATTAAATATAAAAAAATTGAACAACATTTTATACAAAATAGTTCAACACATTCTTCTTTTCCTTTGCAGGTAAGATTATTTGCTGCTTAACTATTATTCGTAAGTATTTCCAAATAAATTTCAAGATTTCAAATGTATTGTCGTTGAGTCTGACATGGCAAAAGGAATTAAGTGGAGAACACAACTTCTTGGGAAACTCTGTTAGTGTAGCCTCCACTTACCAAACAACTATAACGTTACAAAGTTGATGACGTTTGCCATGAGGATCACAATGATTGTTGGTCAATACGTGAATTGTATCGTGTCGTTGCTTTTTTTTGTGTTACTGCGATTGTTGTTAATATTGAACTAAAAATTCAAATGGCATAACTGACATACAATCTAATTGAAGAACAAAAAAAAAGATACCAGTGCAATCGATCAATCAATCCCTGCAACACAATAAAAGCAATAACAATAAAACAATAATAATAGAAATAGAAAGAAAAAGAAAAAAAAAACTTGGCCACTGGTTGTTTGTCAAAAGCAAACGGCTAACAAAACCATCATCACATACAAACAACTAATTCCACGCTACCACGAGTGTGTCCATTTGAACGGTATCTGAGATGTCGTTTATGAACGTGTGTTTCGATATGCAACAAACTATTCAAGCAGGCAAACGTTTGAGCCACTCATCCATCCAACCAGCCATATAATAAATTCAATGCAAGTAGTCAACCGATCGGCTCTGCTTGTTTCTTATATTCTCTTTTCTGCCACAAGAGCTTAACAACTAACCACTTGGGTGATTTACTATAACAATGCGATGATATAAATTCATACACACACACAAACACAAACATACATTCGTTGCATTCGTCCGTAATAGTTAAACTAACAATATTGAATCAAATCAAATTTCCCCTTTTCTGGCTTTTGTTTTATTGTTATTGCATTGATTTCATTTTATTGTTATTATTATTATTTTTTTTTTTTGCAACAAAATATTCAGTTTAGTTGGTCGCTTTGTCTCAAATTATCATAAATTTCGCAAAAACCGTTCTAAATTCTGCCTGTTGACCGAAACAAAAAAAAAAAAAGAAGAAAAAACGTGCAACAAAATATTTATGACACAAAATGTTGTTCCATTCACAATGTCAATCAAGAAGTAATTCAGTTCTTGTAAAATGCATGAAATAACGCAAACATCCGCGATTCTCATACACATGCAACCCATGATCTTCCGAGGGTCTTTGTAAAGGGTGTTTTTTAAAGAGGTATAGAACTTTGAAATGATATGAAACAGAGATGCATTTTTTAAAACACATGAAATCTATTTCATTCGAAAGAAAATTATACGGCATTAAAATTTAAATAAGACTTCTGGCATATGATCGCCTCGGCTGGCTTGGACGCAGTCTAATCTGGGGGTCCAATTTTCCAACATTTGTGGCCCAATATTGGCAATAACGCGCTGAATGTTGTTACCAACAAATCAATCGTTTTGAGCTTGTCCCCGCAGACTAGTGACTTCACTTATGCCTGCAGAAAATAATTTTGCGGCGTTAAGTTTCACACTCTTAAGGGTCGATTCACGACTAATGGAATTGATGGCACTGCTAAACGCTTACTTTGACTATAAAATGGGCGTAGTGCGCGAAACGTATTTCGAACAGAACCGCGATCTTCAAAATTAATTTGCATAATTTGGAAACGTTGTGCAAGCGTCAGTCTACTCATATTGAAATTGCAAACCAAAGATAAATGCCTTGGCAGCTGTGAAAATGCTTCAAATAGTGTTGCCAGCTTAAAATTGTATGCCTTCCTTTAAGATGGCCTGATATAAGGTCCGTTCGAAAGAAAAAGTAAATTTTCAAACTTATTGATAAATATTCCAAATCATAAGGGAAACCTAACAGCAGTTTTATATATTCAGAGCAGAACAGTTGTTTTCGAAAGACGCTACACTTGCGTCAACAGCATTCAAGGGTACTTTTATTTATTACCATTTGCTATGTGGCTCGATTGAATGAACAGTCTCTATTTGCACAAATTTTATTTAGAAACTCAACAATTGTTTTATATATTCAATTTACACAGCAGAGCATAACAGCTGTTTTCGAAAGCCGCTACACTTTCATTAAAAGTATTCATGTTCATTTTAATTTATTACCATTTCCTAAATGGCTCAAATGAATGTGACCACAGTTTTTATTTGTACCCATTTTATTTAGAAAAAAAATATACGAGAAGTGTATCAAACCGATGGTAGATAACACGCGTTTGCTAAGTCCCTGTGTTCATGTTTGGTTATGTTCTGAATGTCCTATTAAAAAATAGTTTAATTATAAATAATTTCTGTGAATATATTTTGCAGGTCTGATATTAAATTTTCAGTCAACGACATTAAATTTAACCGAGAAAATAATTTCAGTGGTTACTTTTATTCATATTCTATATTTCTTTTTAGCATGTATAAGATCAGCGTCTGGTTGATTAAGCAGTTGATGGCTTTCTTTTTTATTACCCACTGTATGCTTGAAATATTTGCACAATAAAATAAGAACACCGAGTTGAATAATTTAAAGTCATTAAGTAATTTTCCACAATCAAATAAATTATCAACGTAACATTTCTTTAAGTGTAGTAAAAATAATGTTATTCGTACATCCAGACAAATTTAATACGCAAAACAAGCATTTTCATGGAAGAAATTTCAATTCAAAAGCAATTTCAATTACTGCAACTGCCAAAAACCAGTTATGCAAATAAACTTTGGGCCTGAACAAAATGAAGAAAAAAATGATTTGAAAAAAAAACGAACTGACCAAATAAAAGAATACCAACAGCAGTCCATAATAAAAAATATATAATAATAAAAAATAAATCAAAACATTTTTATTCTTTTGTAATAAAATTCACACAGGCCAAGTACAAAAAATGCATGTAAATGATGTTCTAAGTCGCAAGACATTATGGAAAAATGCTGAAATAATCTACCAGCCAAAGCCCAACAGTATTTGTTACAAAGAAATTAAAGGAAGTTTCATCAAAACGAAATAAAAAAGTTCTTTTTTTATTGTACTCGCAAAAAGGTTTCATGGATTCGTCGTACCCATTAAAAAGATGCATTGAAAAGATACACTGAAAATTAGAACGCTGATGCATTTCAGGTATTTAAAAGACAAACATCGATTTAATTTAAATACTTAGTGACTGGCAAAGCATCACTATTTAACATTCAACTATCAGTTAGTCAGTCAATCAATCCATCACTCGTTCGTTTAAGTCATTGAAAAATGTTTATGATCGATCAATCTGTTCAACTCATTGTATTTCAACTGTCAAGTTTGTGTTACTCCGTGCAATTCGATCTTAAAGAGGGCAGCGAAACAGTCAGTGTAACAAATATGTTTGGGTTTTTTTTTTAATTTTCTGAATTTTTAATTTTTTTTCTGGCTGATTGGCAACTGCAATTTTATTATCGCATCTTTAAGTATCTGTTTTAGTTATTTCCCCTCAATTGCTTTACAAGATCATTTGAATTGAAATTAATTACGTTTTTCAATTATAATGCTCAAACTAAAATCGCAAGTGTTTTATTGTTGCTGTTTTGCGGCTTGAGGACTGCGATATTGCAACGGTATTAGGGGTATTCAAGCAGGCCAAAAGCTTAAAAAGTTTTTAAATTCAATTTTGATAAGATAATAAGTCGAAACATATTTTTGATTCAGACACACATGATAAATACTCCAAAGTCAGCCACACTTTTATATATTTAACGTATACGGTACAGCAAAACAGCTGTTTTCGAAGGCCGCTACACTTTCACCATCAGTTCTCATGTGTATTTCTCTATCTTATTACTTCTGAGGTGGCCTAGTTGAATACGACAACTATTTCTATTAAAATTAATATTAACGTTTTAAGAATTACTATAGCAAGTGAATACCTTTAATAGCAGTTAAATAAGTTAATCCTATTAATGACCCAACAAGACCGCAAATACTACAATTGATATTATGTAAACTTCGATATAAAACAATTTAAATTAGACGCCACAAAGTCAGACTCAATTCAATATTCTGTTTGTAATTAAACTAGACTTTATTGCGGCTTAATAAAGTTCAATGCTTTAAATCAATAGGATGATGCAAAAAAAAAAAACACTAAGAAAACTGGGTGAATGAAATCAATAAAAGAATAATATTGAAGGCATAAGAAGACTTTAGAAGAAGACTTTGCAGTACTTCAATGAAAAGAAAGAAAATTATAAAACAAATTGGACGCACACTTTCCGCAAATCATTGGAAAGTATAAAAATGGAGCAGCAGTGGAACGGAAAACATGACAGCAAGTGGAGGGCTAGAAAATTCATATCTGTCGGCAAATGATAGTAATTGAAGCCACTGCAGGAAAGTAGGATGGAATATTTATATGAAAAGTACTTTTAAATTCAAAAAGTCATGATATTTATTCCAAAGCAAAAGGGGTAAAAAATAAACAGTTTGAACTATTCAACTTACACGGCAGAGCAGAACAGCTGTCTTCAAAAGACGCCACACTATTTTACAATTTTCAAACTGTTTTAAGTTTTAAATAAAAAAACCGAATGCCACGTCATCAGCGGTGATTGATTTAGTTTTTTAAGGCCTATTAAAGAATCGAGAGCACATATTGATCAGATATATAATTTTTTAATTTTGAATAAAATTACGTTTTTTAAATTGTCTCGTTCACAATATCTGCAAGCAATCTAATTTGACCCGGTTAGTGGGAGTACATGGTTTAAACTATTAACAACTATATCTATCAGTAAAGCCATTTAAATATATATCATTTAAAAAAAGAACATGAAAAAAGTTTTTCTGAGATATTTTTAGTTTTCTCGAAATTTAAAGGTCTGAAACGGTTCCAGTAGTCAGGATTTTAAACTTTGATAGAAACTTTTTGGAACACCACATTCTGGTTTGAGTCCGTCTAAGTGTTCGAAATCTCTAAGCGGCTTATGTACTTACACACAGCCACGGACATACACATGCATGCACATACACACATATTCACAGTGATAGTGAAACTCTCAGGGGGTAGTGAAGAAAGCTTCGTAGCTTCAAGATGGCTTTTCGATCAGTTTCAATTTTAACTACACATTTCAATAAATATGGCCTCATGCTGGTTAAGATTTTTTGCGCCGGCAAACGTATAGTTGTTCAGGAATCACCTTAAAATCGACTGTTTGGTAGGGTTCACACGCTGTCGTCATGATCGGTTGAATGGTAAGCGCTATCGAGTCATGCTGATTGAATTTTCGTTCCCGAAAACGGCATTTAATTTCATGAAGACGTAGCGTTATCTTGTGCTCACAATCAACTGGGTGACAGCTGTACATTCTGAAAAGGTTCTCTTTACTTGTGCCCTCCTTCGTGTGATTTAACAACTCTGGATGACCTTTTATGGGTCCCTATTAAGTCACTGGCTTATTCCGGTCAGCCAACAACTCTTGTAGCATTGAAGTCAATATTTAAGCCACCATAAAACCTGTTTGCTTTTGATAGAGTCGCCAAAAATTAGTCTGAAGATTAGAATGGCACCTGTAACCTGTAGCCGTGGCGGACCTTTACCGTAGATCATATTCGAAAAATAGTTGCCATGGGGAAGGGGAACATATTAATCAGTTTGAACTATTCAACTTAAACGGCAGAGCAGAACAGCTATTTTCAAAAGCCGCTGCATTATTTTCCAGATTTCAAACTGTTATAACTTTTTAATAAAACAACCGAATGCCACGTAATCAGCGGTAATTGATGTTGTTTCTTAAGACCTATCAAAGAATCGAGAGCACCTATTGATATATAATTTTGTATATACCTTTTATGAGCCTATAACAATTCATTGACTTTTGCAGTCCAACCAGCAACTCTTACAGCATTGAAGTCAATATTTAAGCCGCCATAAAATTTGTTTGTTTATGAAAGAGTTGTCAAAAATTTCTCTGAAAACTGGAATGGAACCTGTAACCCGATATCACGGCGGATCTGTGCCCGGACCATATAGATACAACAAATGGCAAGAAATCATGTACCAGATTCCTCCGTTTTAAGTTCTCATTTAGTTGAAGATAACACTCGATATTTATGACGAGTTAATAAAAAATTGAGAAAAACATTTGGAAACATTTCGGAATTCAACAATTTATCGTCGTTTTTCGAATCATCGTCTTGCCAGGTAACAGATTTTCGCTTTTGCATACGCTTTGTGAAACAAGTTTTAAATTCACGACATCTGGTTTATATATCAAACGACAATAAGAACTTCAGCAAAAACAATTTACATAAATATAAAAATTACCCTTAATTGCAATTACTTACAGTGTTAATGGCTTGTAAAGTTGCGAAACAAGTCTCAACTCCAGTGACTTGCTGCCATAATAAATTATAAAAGTGTGTCTTTTCTCAGCGGTCTTTAAGCAAAACTCTAATGCAGCCACCAGCCAGCAGGCGGTTATCGAGCAAACAAAAGAAAAGGAAGAAATTATTACAAAACATTTCTTTTTATATTTTTTATTTTTTCACATTTGCTTTCTCGCTCCCGGCTTATGTTTTCATCCGAAAATTATTCAATCATAAGATAAGCATAATAACATTATTTTTTCCTCAATTGTGTTTTATTATTTTTTTTTTTTGCTTTCTTCAACATACTTAAAATGAAGTTATTCGTGCGTGCATTGAGAGCGAAATAAATATAAATTTTAACTGAATTGGAATAATGGAGTAAATATTTGGAAATGAAACTGAATTGAGTGAAGGAACCAGAAACAGAAAATTATTAGTGAACAATAAACAGAGGGAATATGGATGTGTGTGTGTGTGTTCATATAAACACCGCCAAAAGAAACAGAAAGTGATAAGAGTGTGTGTGTGTGTGTGTAGAGAAAACAAATAAATCACAGATATCAGACAGAGCTCAGGCAGGTAAAATATTAAATTTACAACAAAACTTTTTATTGAAAAGGAAATAAAAGGCAAGACTGCAAAACAACAATAAAAATAAAGTGGCGGCTTAAAATGCTGCCATAATGGATATCAACTTAAGTTTCAGCACAAACGGCTTGCAAAAGGGTTCATTAGCTTTTTGGCTGCATTGATGAGGAGCAAACATACGGTTTGTTTTTCTTTTTTTTTTTGTGCTTTTGGGAATTCCTCTACATCTGAAGATGCGTTTCATACTTCAGTTTATGTACGAAGCGAAGAAGTAGATTTTAAAATTCGTGGGCATATTAACATCATTTCGAATTAGTAGGACCATAAACGATTCACCAAATCTTGTATAAGAGAACAGCTTGAGAAGACCTGCTGTTATATATATGAAAATAGTAGGACCATATGAGAATTACAAAACAACAAGCTTTGGAAGAAGTTCCAAATAAATTGATTTAACTTAGGGAATTATACTCTGCAAGCCAATAAATTTATTATAAATTTATTGTTTTATTAACAATTTACTTGGTAGAATAAACGCAAAATAAATTTGCAAAACGTTTTAATTTTTAAAACTCCCATTTGATACAAATGAAACACAAATTTTACGTAAAATAACTCTTCAGAAAACGAAATTCAAAAAATCTCAACCACTTGAAAAAACTTAATAAAAACAAAAGCAAAAACAAACCTTAAAAACGCGTTGAAGAACTTCACAATTTGCTTTTTATTGTTTTAAAAATAAACATCTGAAATTAAATTTTATGTGTCTTCTGTTCGAATGCATAAAAGACAACAAAAAGGTCGATGTTTTTGTTTTACTTGCCAAAAGGTCAAGTAGTTTTTTGTTTACAACGTTGAAAGTATTTTGGTTTCTAGAAAGTTTTTGCACAGAATGGCGTCACATCGCTAAATATTAAAAATAAAAATAGTTTACGAAAATATTATCACGTCTTTCAATAAAAAAAAAAACTCTTTGACGCTCTGCATGTTACAAACGTTTGGTTAAATTAATTTAGAATCTCAAGCCCAACACGTCCGAAATGAAAATGATCTTTTAATTTTTCTGTTGGCAGAGTATACACTTAAGCAAATTAAACTGATATATTCGGCTGTGCCGAATCTTATATACCCTGCAACAGTGTACGTCTGGCGTTACATATATATTTTTAAGTACCAATTTTGTTCTTTCGAAGTTATAAAATAGTTTTAGTAAAAAAACAACGTCAGTTGCTTTTCTAGTTACTTTTAAGAATGACAATAAAATTAATTTTTTGGTTTTATTGAAGACAAAACATAAAATTTTTAACCGTTTTGGTCACTTATATTGTATGTACCAACGAAAACTTTCAATTTCCCAACCCTGGAAGTGAAATTTAAATTTTTCTTCCATATATTATCAATGCAACTCTTCTTGAGGTATAAATCAGTTTTATTTAGGAAAAATTTTAACGTTTTAACCATTTTGGTTACTTTCATGTATCCTAAAATATTGCACTTGCCCAACCCTGTATTCAAAATGTTTAATATTTTTAAATTTCTGATACCAAGTTCGTTCTTCCTAAATTTTTTATCAATGCAAATCTTAAAGTAGTTTTATTTAAAATAACTACAAAATACGGAATGTACCAAACAAAAAAAAACTAAATTTTCCATCCCCGGAAAATAAATTAATTTTTTTTAGCTTTTAATAGACAATTTAGGCTTCATAAAGCATAAAATAGGTTCAATTTACAAACAAACATATAAGGTTTAGAATTAATTTTCGTCGAGAAATAGTTGTAAGCTTCCCAGCTCTGGAACCGTATATCGGATTTTTCAATACTACTCTATTTAAGCTCATTTCCAAGCCAACAATCCAAGAATAAAGTCTCTAGCTCTTCGGGGGGCTTGGCAAAACCGGTGTCACGCACAGACAGATGGGAAGACAGACGGACATCGCTTAATCTAGAATATATATATTTTATGGGATCCCATATTATTATCGAAGAAATCACACGGAATGACAAACCTATACCCTTTCACTTTTCTATGAAGAGTATAAGAAAAGTAATTATAAGAACTAAAGTTAATTCCTAAGTTATTTGAAAATATATGGCAACGTGTATTCATGAAAATATGGCAACCTCATTGATGATCCTCACAATAAAAAAAATGAACTAAACAAGTTCGAAATGGAAATAAAAATTTTGAACATTTTAATCCACTGGACTCATTTTAGCAGTTTCTATTAAAACACCTCAAAATCTAAATTGAGAGATCTGTTAAACCCGCACTTTGCGAGGGAACACTGTACGACAGTATAATTGTTTTTTTGATTCATAGTTTTGTTTACGCCATATATTTTTAAGGGTGATTTTTTTCGTTACATTTTCTTTATCAACTTAAATTTTAGCTGACATCATACCTTCACTGGCAGGGCAGGTATTCACATTCACATGAAGAGCTTTTCAAACGAACTTAATGACATGGGACTTAAAATGTTTGTGAAGTACTTCTCGAAAAGCAAATATGAATCTATGAAATTAATTAAGGGAAACTAATCGAAATGCTTAGAGCACTTCACACTGTTGGTTTTGCAAATAGAGAATAATTAATACAAAAAAATATTTACCACACTTAACCCCAGAAATATTCGACTTTCCTTGAATTTCTTGTATACAGAGAACGGCCGGTAGAACGAACTTTCATTTGCACGAATTTCTAATAGAGCGAAGGGCAATATTTTGCATTGGCAGGTCCGTAGCACTCATAACATTTTTTTTTTGCTACTCGATAATGGTTTTTTTTAAAAGAATTTGCTCTTTAAGATTTTTGAATTTTCAACTTCCCTGTAGGAAATTTAAAAGTTTTAAGAAATCGGGTTGTTATTGGTTTTAGCCCGTCTTGATAAAATCGTGCTATCATCAAATCTATAGGTTTTTAGGTCCTAGAAAACTCCCCTGACTAATTCTGAGAGCCCGCCACTGTGTCTGTATGTATGAGTGTATATAAGTGAAGGGACGAACTGACTTAAATCAAACTGGTAGGAAAAGCGTTTCCTAGAATTCCAGTGAACTTGAACCGATTCGAGCTGATATATTTCAATATATTTCAAAAAATAACTTATAAAAATCTCATTTCTCAAAGTCGTTTTTAGCATAACTTTGAAAAGGCTTCCACAAACTAATCAGCTCTTAACATTTTTGACCGCAAGCCGGGTCAAAATCTGTGAATACGTTCGTGAGATATCGTGAAAAAAATAATTCTAAGAAAGTGATTTATTTTAAGCTCCGATATAATATATCCGATCAGTTAGTTTTCTCGTTCTTTTTATATAGTAATTGAAAACTAATTCAATCACTGCTTATCACCTGGGAATCGGTTAATCTGAAAATTAATTTGATAGAGTTTTGGCTCAAAGAGTTCCAAAGCATAGACTTGCACAAAAATCGGGATGCGATAACTTTGCATTTGAAACTCGCGATGGGCCTTAGAGTCAACCATTTTCCATAGTTTTTTGTCTGCCAAGTGCTCTTTTTCAAAACTAGATTTTGCAGCTAAAAGCTGATATAAAATTCCTCTACAGAATAGCAAATGGACAATCAAAATATATAAGACGCCCATTACGAGTGACTTTTAAGTCACAGAAATTTTCAAATTACAGTGGAAAGTAACCAGTTAAAATGTAAGTTACTGGAACTTCATAAAAATTTTTTCCCAGTGATGTCTAACTCACCGAAACAAATAAAAGCGCTTCTCTAACAGACTATTTCAAAAAATTTAAAGCTGCCCTTATAAATCAATCAGCTGATATATTTTATCTGGACATGCTTTATTTTGTATAAAATAACAAAAAGAAACGTTGATCCAATAGTACGAATTTCCCGATATTAGGAAGAGGTCTGACCTGAAATTCCTACTATTCGAAGTCCACTCTATATTTAACTGACTCCATAAACATGATTTGTTATTCAAATACAAAAATTATATCACACAACATCAGCTCATCGCAGTAAAATTTCGCTGCCACAAATCAGTCACATTTTCATGATCAATCTGAAGCACAATATTCTCTTAATTTATTTATACCAGTATTTCCATGGTATAAAATATTTATTTTTATTTACATATATATTTTTGTCCAAATAAACATGCACAAGATAAAACTGAAAATTGCGCGTAGTTCAAGTACACCCAACAAGCCAATCAAGCAAACAAGCAACCAACAACCAGAGACCGTAATGTCGACTCCGACGCTGAAGGTTAAGTTTAAGCACTTGAAATTCTAAGCAAATATTTATGAAATACACGTCCGTCTAAACGTTCAATTGACTGCCAGTTTATTAGTCTTTATGCACGCTAATGGCATGATGACTGGGACTGGTTGGAATATTTTGAAATATCGTGCTGATGTCGATCATGAGGTTGATGTGAACAAACAAAAATTTTTACGTACGACTATTTAGATAATAAAAGTGACCATACAAATAAATAACAGCATAAAACTATAAAAAAAAATAAATAAATAATAAAAAAAGAAATTAAATAAATAAGTAGATAAAACTACTGTAACGCATTTTCGCTTTACGTAACGTTCGTTAGGCAACCTACCAAAAAACTTAAGTTATTCTTGCCGGGCGTTTAACTTAATTGGATTTCGAATTAAATTTTTTATGAAGTGTTATAACACCAAGTTAAGACGGAAACTTCAAAAAGTCTATTAAGTATAACATCTCAGTGAGTTATATGAAATCGTTTGGTGTGAGTTAAATTTTATAGCTGCGGGTTTCACAGACAACAGTTTAAGCGAAAGTTGTGAGTTATTTAAATGCTTAAGAGAAAGTTAAGCCGGCGAAAGATAATAAATGTTTTTGCTTTATAACATTCAAATAGGATAAGCATGTCGTCACCCAACATGCAAAAGGGATACTATAAGTTTCAAGAATTTTACAGGAGAGATAAGAAACTTAATAAAATTAAATATTTTGGGGTCCGCAATACCATCCAAATAAAATTATGAGTTTTATTCTGCTGTTCTCTTTATTTATTTTTACTTTTTTTAAATATGTTGGAAGGACTTTTGGAATTGTAAAAGCACACGTATTTCTTGTTACGAGTTTTTGAAGTTCTTTAATAAAGTCATTTTTTTTTAAATAGGAAGCTAAAAACTGTTAAAAATCTATTTTTGAGTTATTGAATGCTACGACCTTTTTCGGTTCCCGTGACGATATATTATATACATATACAATATAGGTCATGTCCACAGGAAAGCACCGAAATAACATTTAAAAGCCACCAAATAAACACTTTAAATATTTTTCCGCGTCAATAAATAGAAAAAGCACTAAAAAAAATATGCGAAAAGCACTGAGTTGACAACACTGACTGTTAATATGACACCGACAATGAAAAGTTAATAGAATTATTAACTGCCCGGTGTGATTTTTGATGTAAAAGAATTTAAAACTATAAAAGTCTCACGTATAAAGTTTCATAATGTGAACACATACAAAAATTGCCAGTCTGGACTTACTTACTTACGCAATCGCATGAGTAAGAAAATAAATTTTATTTCATGAAATAATATCTCAGTAACCGCCTCACCTTGTAATTTTTTTTGTTTATTATCAAGCCAACAAACTTTGTCATCGTTTCGTAAATTGTGTGTCACCGTTAAACTGACCCCCAACAATTATGATTATTTATCTGGAGGCGTCGGTAATGCCATTAATTTTGTATTTTCTCTTTACAAACCGAAATTATATATATGTATATATTTTTGTGTCGTGTCAAACAATTCAATAATTATAAGCTAAACAAAACACATACAAACACACAACATTTTCGTTAACATTATTTAACACGCATATAACATTTTTTTATTTATTAATATTTTGTATCATTTTGAAATGAATTCGCTTGTTTTACGTTGTTTGTTTGAAATATACGGGTTAACAACAACAAAAAAAACAACAGAAACAAAATAATATATAATACAAAACTGTTTATTATGATTAAAAACTTAAGTAAAAGGAAATACTTAGTCACGCCTGTGGGGCGAGGTAATGAAATATAATACGTTTGATGTTCAAGAAAAAATTATATAAGAATTTTTCATATATCGAAAAAAAATCAACAATAAATCTAAAAAAAAAATTTATTATTGCAAATCATCATCAATTATGTTTAACAGTTCTCGTATATAAAATTGTTTTTGAGATAAAAAAAATCTTTGTTCTTCAATTAATATAAAACCAATTTAATTAACCATTTAGAGAACGATTATAAAACAGTCCAGACACTTGCAAACTCTAATGAAATGGAAAGCAATCACGGAAGGCAAAATTATAAAAGCATTAATAAATCATATAATTGATTAAAAAATGTAAATGTAGAATAGAAAAATTTATATATTTTTCCTAAGAAAATGTTCATATTAAGATGAAAAAAGCGAACCGAACGAATTCAAATAGAGGCCACAGTTCAAGAGCTTGAATGGTCTTCAGTAACGTGGAAATATAAAAAATTATTTTAAAGAATTGCGATATGATTAATTAGATTAAATACAAAATTTACAATGCATTAAAAAATATTCAGAAAAGTTACGAAATTCATGAAGACCGCAAAAGAAAAATCTACAAGGTTGGCGAAACAACTAAAAAATTGCAGTAGACGAAATCGTCTACTGGATTCGATTAGAATCTCTATCAAAAATTATATAAATAAATATATATTTGCACGAATTTTTTTCACACAGAAACAGATCTTATTTCACTACTAAAGAAATTGAGCAAATGTATATCCTTTTGATATGTCAGTTCCATGTGAAAGAATTTTTCCTTCGAAGTCACTTCATCTGCACTCACATTTTGTCATACGGAATGAAAGAAGCTCATACTTGTCTATTTTAGAAGGGCAGACTACAACGAAGTTTTGATAAAATCTAGACGCCAACTAGATCATGTTTTGTAGGGAAAACCTAATCCAGCTTTACTAAGTAACACAATGATTGCATTTTCTTAATAAATTCTATTACAATCGACATTAACACAATGAAAACTTCCATTAAAATTCAAACAACGTCACGCTAATTTGGTCACGTTGAATTGGTAAAACAAATTAGGTTGATGTTATTTCAAGGAAACGTCGTCAAATAAAAGAAATAATTTTCGTTGATGCTACGAAATAATTTCATTGATGCAACGACACAATTTCTATGATGCACAAATTTAATCAACACAATGAAATAATTGCATATATTTAATAAAAAAAAAACGTCATTAATGCAGAAAAGTTATTTTAATAATAAAATGAATTTTTATATTGAAAAGATTTAATGCATTGAAATGATTTCTTTAAAACAACGGACTGATTTTATTGTCAGAATGAAACAATTCCATTGATACAATGAAATAGTTTCTTTAAAACATTAAATAGTTTCGTTGAAGCAATGAAATATAGTAAATGTATTGGTTAATTGATCGCGAAATGCGTAACCATTTTTTTATTAGCACTGAGGGAATGACTCCTACTTGTGAAGGCCTACAAAGTGTTAGAGAGACGCATGCAGACAGATTAAAGAAAATATAGAATTTTGTTGTGGCTATTTTAACTTCTTTACTCCGTCGGTGAATGCTTTTCGCAACAGATGCAGGACGAAGGAGACTGCTGTATTTTCCTTTTAAGTACATGACGTTGCCCATCGCTGTCGGCAATATTGAGCGACCGGAATATGTTGTCATCATTGACCCAAGCCGGGGATAATCCATCACTGAGTGCAGAGTCAAACTCGGGATCTTAGACATCGTAGTTCTATGTTCACTACTTCAACCCAAAGCGCCCCCTAATTTATTTGAGCAGATTTTTACAACTTCAACAAAAATTTCATTGAAACAACGAATGTATTTCATAGATACTATGAAACTCTAAATTTTACAAGTTAAAGGAATTTAGCACAAATCTTAATTGGATTAAAGAGCAGATATTCAAATTACGGCATTTGATACGATTTGAGATTTTCAAATATTTCCATATAAACTCTATTGAAATATTTCGTAATTTCGCTCGATAACGAGTGCTGTAATTTGCCCCCTGAATATATTTCCTTAAACAAAAAGTATTTTTTAGAAAATATGTAACTACGATTGCGAATGAAAGTCTTTCAAAATATTCGTCAGATTTGCGTTGAATTTATGAAAAAATCTAATGAAACTGCTTCGTTGGATCTGTGAATCGAAATTCTTTTATTGGAGACTTAAGGCAGGTGTAAGCACACTATAAACGATTTATAAAACTCAACCGCAGAAAATATTATACAAAACGCTCGCAAGAACAAATGCCCTTAAACATTTTTACTTGAATAAGAATTATACCGTGCTCAGACATGCATTTTTAATTGAGTCAATTTAATTTTAATTGCGCTATTAAATCTAGAGCTCACACATACTCAATTTAGCTGACTCAATTAGCATTTGATAGGTGGAAAAACATTGTTTTTACTTGTTTCGTGAATTTTCGTGCTTGTAAATTTAAAAAATGGATGCAAATTTTAGTTTAAAAGAAATTTTACTAGCATGTAATAGAAATATGAAGCTCTTGGAGTCATTGCGATCGATTTTTGATTCAAAATTATCAGTGCTTAATAAAGGGAACACTGGATATTTTTACAAAGTGTGAGAAAGCAGCAGCTATTTCTCCTTTCATTATTCCAGCCAAATGCAACTCAAAGATCACCCTCTTCAACAGCCATTTCGTTTTTGTTTATTTATTTATTCAGTCTGTTGGTAAATTCAGTTTGTTTTGTTGATATGTTCGACAGAGTTCTTAATAAACACACTTATAACCAGGGTTGCAATTCGAGTTTTATGCAATTAGTGAGACAATTAACTACAATTTGCTCAATTTACTAATTGACTTGTTGTTTGGTAAATTGAACTCAATTAAGACCTTTATTAAGAAAAATACCCCAATTGCGCGATTGAGGAGTATGTCTGAGCACGGTATTAGATTCATCGTTGGTAGCAAAACTTCTTTAAAAACAACTCCATACATTTTACCCTCGAAGTAAATAATTGTGAATTAATTTATCTGCAGCATGTGGCAGATCTGTTATTCTAACTTTCATTATTCAAAAAATTTTCAAATCACCTGCCAAAAATTAGTCATTATGACCCAATACAAGTTTTAAAACCAAATGCAGAAGTTTTCTATAACAAGTTGCACTATTTCTTCAGGCACAACTGCATGAATAAATAATACAGTGATTGTATTTAATTACAATTCGATATGTTGTTGCCAACAAATTTATTCAGTTCTAAGTAATTTGGATTGTAAATCAAAAGCAGTGCTCTTGTCCCAATTACATGTAAAAACTATTGTCTTATTGATATTAACAACATGTCTGAATAAAAAAATAAGTCAATTGTACGTGTCTTAGGCTTCAGCCAACTTCTACAAACAAATATTTTCAATTAATTATCAACACCAATTATCTGTCCTAATTTTTATTAGAAATGCCCCCACCAGTCTGTAGTTCCAAAGAAACGAGTAGCGACTGTTTATTAATAATTCTAACAATTTCCTATTTATTTTAGTTGAAATTTTAAAAAATATCCTCCATTATCCAAAATTACAGAGAATTATAAATAATTTAGGAGAACCCGAAATACAACATATGAAACGATGTAGTTTACCACACGTACGTAACAAGAAAGAAGAAAAAAATTTATGCAAATCAATTGGAAAATTATGGCAGAGAAATACAACACAACCAGACTGCGCACAGTGGGATGGGTTACAAAAGTAAATTTTCAGATAACTAGATTATTAATCAGCCAAAATACAGCAGGATTTATGGCCATTCGATATATATTAAACACGATCAGCGTTATATATTTCAAAAACTTTTTGAGGTCGTAACTGTAGAAATAGTTTTGAAATCAATATCATAAAAAAGATTTTTTCCAACTGATTTAGAAATGCCTAAACCTGCGTTCACAGCTATCAAATATTTGACGGAATAAGCGTAACCACTATTTATTCAAAAACTATGCTCTAATATTTCATTTGTATGTGCGTCAAACGAACCCAAGATAAGTTTAAAAATATTTCCTAAAACTAACAAGAAATATTAGTAGAATTTATTGGTTGCGCTTATTTCGTCAAATA
The DNA here is from genome assembly GCA_963675445.1 of Linnaemya vulpina. Classification (NCBI taxonomy): domain Eukaryota; kingdom Metazoa; phylum Arthropoda; class Insecta; order Diptera; family Tachinidae; genus Linnaemya; species Linnaemya vulpina. The sequence goes on along the minus strand of OY776280.1, from coordinate 13,897,256 downwards.
TTTGATAGATATCAAAATCTTTTATTTTTATTTATTTTGGACTTGTCGTTCACTTCACGACCAACAATTATTCAGGCTTAAGTTCTAATCTTTGAATTTACAAATTACTTTTGTTTTAAGAAATCTTCGTGATTTGAACCTCGTTATTAACAGATTTAAGACTTGCAGAATAGGTCAGCAGTGATTTCAAAGTATCGCCCCCTATTTAAGGAAATAACAACCTTTTTATTAATATTTAACACTCTAAATAAATTGTTTTTACATTAAAACAATTATTAGTTGTTGTTGGCGTTATATATTTCTCTTACAACTACAATTAGAGTGCGAAAAAAGTCGGTTGTAGAATGTAATAAAAACGTAAGAAAATAAAAAGACAGGGTGATCAATGAGTTCTGGTTAAGACTTTGTTGATGGAAGTTTGAAATAAATATCTTTAGTTATTCTAAGCATTAGCCCCAGTGAAATGCGCAAGGGGAACTAGCTAAAACTCCTCAATCGATCACTTTAAATTTTAATATATGTAACTTTTGGGAAAAAAGAATCAGCACTAAAATAAAAAATAAAGAGTTTAAAACGACAATTCCCAAAACCATGTACTATCATTAATATTTAATTTAACTCAATTTTGGTCATTATGATCTGATGAAATCAGTACTGATCCCTTCTGCAAGTTTCGGTGATTATAAAAATACTCTAAGTATTCTATTCTTAACACACATTTTAAATTTAATACAAATTCTTAAAATAAAAGCAGTTTGCAAATATTCTGATTTGAATATAAGTTTGATCAATAATTTCCATCTCAGTAATATAATCTAAAAATTTCGAATAATAAATACTATCCGTCCCACTGTGCCGTGTAAAATAAAAATAATTTTTAATGAAAAAACACGAATTCACAAATACGTAGAGGGTGGTGTTCGCCTTTTCAAATTCATTATTCCTTTTGTAACCAAAAGTACTCTTTCATGTTTGAATAAATGCGGAGGAAAGTGAAAATGTTTATACATAAATAGAACATTTTATGTGGACTAATTAATACTTTTGTGTTTTTGAATATTAAATATAAAAAAAAACAACACAAACAAACAAACAATAAACAAAATACCACATACTTCTGTACATTTATTTTTCTTTTATCTCAAAAAGAGAAAAAAAGTGCTTGAAAAAGTAAAACAAACTTTAACGAAATTATATAAAACGTTTAGGTAAAACAACCCTCGATTCGCTTAGCATTTTTTTATATTTTTTTGTTTGTTTGTTTACTACACCTGAAAACAACAAAAAATGTTTATAAAATAATTATAAATAATATTAATGCGCTGCAAAAGCATTAAAAGACTGACAGTTTAACAAATTATAGAGACATACTCTTATAAAGTAATTTTTACTTATGCAAGCATATATTTATTTAATTTTCATAGCCAGTGCTGTGCAATAAAAGGTACGCTAGGAAGCAGCGCGGTGTTTGTAACAATATTAGAAAAACTATTTAATATAATATTAAAGTAAAAATTCTTTTTAAAATATCAAATTAAGGGCATTTAGCTGGTTTCTTTGAATTCTTAAAACATCTGGACAAAAAAACATTCATGCACAATTAAAAAAATAAATAAAAAATACTTATTTATATTATTAGAAAAAATGTCCTCATCGTTTTGATGTACCCAAAAATGCGAAATGCATATTCTCTTTTTGGATTTATTCAATCGAATAAACTGTTTTCTTCCACTTATATTGATATCTTTTCTTAAAAAAAGTGCAACATTTTTTACCCTTTTAAATAGAAAACGGCAACATTCAGTCATTTCAATATTAAGAATTTATTAGAAATTAATTTAAGATTCCTTATTAAAAATTATTTGAATTTAAAAATCCTTCAAACTGCCACAAATTAGAAAAGATGTGAAAAAATGTTACACATTTCCCAGAAAAGAACTATTTTATTTATTTTATCAGCTCTAAAAATAACAAAGAAAAAAAAGAAAAAAAAACTGCGTATTGCTGCAGCCGATATGGGTCGATGTTTGTATATATAAATTGTATTAAAACTTCTATAGCAACTGGATGCATTAGACAGTGCCTCGTTTCTGTAACTGAAGTGAGAACTTCTCGCATCGAAAATATTGTCGTCTGTCTCTGTAAAACACAGGATGAGTCACAGGATGTTGCTTTTTTTATAAATATAAATATATTATTCTATGGATAACCCTACAATAAAAAGCATGACAAACATAATTATATAGTTTTTCGATGTGAGAACTTCTCACATCAGTTACAGAAACGAGGCACAGTGTTTTATATTTAATTCAACAGAAATCGTTCAATGGTCGGTAAACATTGACTTGCCTTGACAACCGATTGTCTATTAAGAGTTCTTACAAAATCCATCATTTAAAGTCTTATTACGAATACGAATCATTGAACATTTAACCCGTAGAGGACGAAAATCATATACAAAATCTATATGCCATCATATTACTTGCCTGAGACTATAATGAGAAAATTCCAATTCAACCATAATTTTCTGACTTTAGATAAACTATTTCACAGGATTTCTTTTCTGATTCCCTTTTCAATATTAAATATTAAAGAAGGGAAAAAATAAAGTGGCAAATGGTTGATCCTAAACGCCATTCCTGTAACTTCCTGCCAGTTTTAATGCTTTTGAACTCTTCGAGCTAAAATTCTAGTATTTTAAATTTCAAATCCACCAATTCCCATGTGATAAGTGGTGATTGATCTTGTTTTCGATTACTCTATAAAAGAATCGAGAACGGGTACTGATAATATATAAGGGCCTTATTACGGTTCTCGAATGGACTCGAGATTTGGCAATACATTAAAGAAAAACAGAAAATGTTTCTTTAATCAATCACAAGCACAATATTGGAGTTAAAAATTCACGAAATTTTTCATTCACGATATCTCACGATCGAATCCACGTGGTCTTGGAATATCAAGAGCTGATTAGTTTGTGAAATTGAACTAAAAAGTCGTTGGAAAGTTGTTTTAAAAAAATTGTTGTGAAAAATTTTATTTTTTTAAGTTTTTTTTTTGAGATGTTTTAAAATCTACCGGTTCGAGTCGGTTCAAATTCACAGGAGGTTTAGGTTCAGGAAAGCTCTTAAGAATGCGACCAGTTAGTTTGATGCGGCTCAACCGTTCAAAAGCTTTAAGCGGGTTAAATACTTATACACACACATACATACAGACATGGTGACGGGTTCTCAGAAATAGTTCGGAAAGTTTAATAGGACCTCAAAACGTCAAGATCTGATGAGAACTCAAGTCTTGCAAAACTACAGTATAACCAATAAGTTTTTAATATATCTGAAAATGTTCAATTTTCCTCACGCGAAGCTTAACGTTTCAAAAATATATATTTAACCCTGGAAGGTTGCTCTTCACCATTGTACATTAGGGTAACTCTTCGTTGAATTGAGGAGCAACTTTTTAAGACAGTTCTAATAATTTTTGAAGAAAGAAATAAAACAAAATAATTTAAAAATATATTAAATATGTAACACAAAACCTAATTTTCTCTCTTAAAATTCGATACGAATTCGAGCCCATATAAAAGAGTTACACGACAAAGAGTTAATGGTATTCATGGATTCAAGGAACAGTAACCATCCAGGGTTAAAAGGTTAATTGATAATTAATATTATTATTGCCAAATTACATATTAATTTTGGTGTTTTTATTTTGTATAAAAAAATATTTAATAGGAGTAGCTCATGTCACTGTCTCATCGCCATAGAATTACATCTCTTAGTAAAAATTTCTCCATAAAATTTGTCGCCACAAAACTATGGGTTGCATCACAAAAAAAAAATTTGCTTTCCATGGCACTTAATAATAAAAAATGTTTCCCTTTCGCAGTTCATTTTTGGTTTGTTGGATGCCTTTTAATCTACTTTTTCGTGAGACTTCATTTCAATGGTGTAAATTACACCTCCGTTGCATGTGGGTTTTGTCATTCATCACGTTTTTATACATATTTTAAACAGAAGCAAAAGAAACAAGAAACAAATTGTACATAAATAACAACACCGAAATATAAAAAATCGGTTTGTAATGGCACATTTTTCGTTTTTGTACTCAACAATGGAAAACTGTTTCATTCGGTTAATTTGTGGATAAAGAAAAAAACCACTCACTAACGAAACAATTTTAATTGGTGAAGGAAAAAAATGCGCTGCAATAACAACAACTATTAAGTTTTTTAAGGTGTTTATGACGTTTTTTTATAAACATCGTATATCTTTTCATCTGTTTAAAAGCGAAGAGAAAACACTAAATAATTTTTTTTCAATTTAACAGCGTTTGTTATGGGCAAAAAAAATTATATATATTCGATTTTAAAGAAAAAAACAATCAGTTTTATTTTTGTGGGTGGATTACGACTGCAGTTACGAATGAATACTCGTACTTCATGTTGCAGTGGAAGGTGTTGTGCGGAGTTTCTGTTATTTATCTAGATCTTGAACGTTTTATTTTTTTTTTCTATTTTTGCTTTTAGTATCTATTTCATTTTCAGGGTTTTTTTTTGCCAGAGTAAAACAAAACTTACTCTTGGGTTTTGTGAGAACGAAAATAAACAACAACAAACTTGTTTATAAAATATGGTTGCATTTATTTGGCACTCAAGTGGGTTCTTTGGATATAAACGAAACGACAAACAAAGTGTTCAGACTACGTGGCTGTTTGCTGACACGTCCGTCCATGTGTTGACCAGGGGTATTATTGCTTGGGCTAGTTTATTAAAGCAAACAAATATGATATAAACAAGTGAATATTGTAATCGCTTAGAACAGATGAACACCACAGGGGCGGGCCAACACGCACTGCAACGTTTTCAATATTATCGGCTTTTAAAACTATTAAAAATGAGCAATCAAAACAACCTTAACAACGGCCACAATTAATGATTTTATCATGAATTTTTTAATATTATTTTTCTTAGTCATATTGTTGTTGCAACACCTTCATATGCAAAACAGTTTGGAGTTCCTTCTTTAATACGAATTTGTGTGCGTTTGTGTTTGTCAATTTCAACTTTGCGCTGTTCATCCAAATAAGTGCGTGTTGCACGTAGTTGGCTGGAGTGCCTGACTGATATTGTGTGCCTGTTATTGGCGCAACTTTTGTGCAAACACCACATGCTCAGTTTAAGTTTATTATTAAGTTTCATACTTCTTTCGGAGAGTCTTTCTTTACTTTACGCATTTAAAAACACAATTTTAGTGTTGAACAATGATTCACAGTAACGTAAAATGAAATTGTAAAGAATATAAGCTGATACTTAAGCGCAAGACAAAACTTCCCTTTGGAATATGAAATCAATAGGGGTATTCACTCAAGTAATAAAATGATATATTCATGTGAATAATTGATGTGAATGAAATATATTCAATTCATTGTGCATTAGACTCGCTAATAAATTTGTACTATAAAAAAATGTTATAATATTAAAATATGAAAAGAGAAATAAATAAGGCTCGAACGACTGGTTAAATCAATTTATAAACATCAATATTTTGCAAATGATTGTCTGGACTTCCTTCTGGCGATATGAAAACCATATGGAAAACATATATTTTTATATCACACCCCAGTCTTTTGAAACAGTTTGTTCTTTTTTAAAAAAAGGAGCCCAAAACTGTCCCTAATTAGTGATATAGCGAATTGAAATGTCCCTTAAAAATAATTTTCGTCAGGAAAGGTTTTAGCGGATTCCTACGCACATTTCACTCACGCTAATGCAAATCATCAAGGAACATTTAGCCGACATTTCTGAGAATAGATGCAAATATTATGTTGAGGGTGGGTTTTGGAAAACACTGTTAAACTCAGTTTAGTTAACCCTGGATGATTACTCTTCATTTTTCTACATTAAGGTTAATCTTCATTAAATCGACGAAAAGTTTTTGAAAGTAATTCTAGCGGAACAATTTTTTAAGTTAAAAATAAATAAAATTATTTAAAAATATATAAATAATAATACAAAAACTTTATCTTCTCTCTTAAAATTTAATACGAATTATAAGCACACATAAAAGTGTTGTATGATAAAAAATAAACATGATAAAAAGAAAGAGCTGATAATAAAAATTAAAAAAAAATAAACAAGCTTCTCCGATTCGATGAGCAGTAACCATCCAGGGTTAAATTGAAAACAGATCTTTGCCGATATTACCAGGAAAATTGTGAATAACCAGCCTAGTTTTTTTGCAAATGCTGGTCTTTAATGAAAAATAAAAAATCAGATTTTCAGACTGAATTTATACACAATATTCAGCTTATAAAAACGCCCTAAGAAGCTTAAATAAATATTAAGGTCATAACAAGAACTCAACGATAAATTTTTCCTTTTTTACTTTCTTGATGATCTGCATAATCCCTCAACGATATTCGCATAGAAACTAGATAAAACTCGTCCATGATGAAATTTAATATATAAAACCATTTGGAAATGGTGTTAGGTTAGTAAAATACACATGAGTACTGATGATGAAAGTGTAGCGGCTTTCGAAAACAGCTGTTCTGCTCTGCTGTGAATATATAACACTGATGATGACTTTACCTTGCGCTTTACACTATTTATCAGGTCTCTGTGAATTAAAAACACTTTTCGAACAATTTAAATAAATTGAATTAAATTTAATTATAATATAATTGAAATTATATTAAAGACTTCATGCAACATTTCCCAAATATATAAAATTAACTGTCGATAACTATATTATGACAGCTGAGAATGACAAACAGGGTTGACATTTTTGCTCAGCAAGATTTCACAAATGATTATTAATCGTTAAAGCCACACTTTGAAATTGGAATTAAATAAATCTGTTCTAAATAATCATGCAGCACTTCAAATATTTTACCGTCAATATAAGTGGCCTAGTAAGCAACCATATCCTTGAAGTTGTAGATCATTTTGCGCTTGCTTTACTCTGATCGATTCAAGCCCATCAAGATGAGAATAAGACGAAGCAACATGCCAGCAGATGACAGTATGGAATGTGGCGTGAAGTGTTGAAGAAGACGCTAGAATGTGACTCGAAATCTTTCTTAGTCGGTGTATTAGCCCCCCTGCGAAAACTGTATACAAAGATCTTGGCTTAATTGCCCATAACATACAACTCGTGAAGGAATTAAAGATAATTGTTGGAGTCGCATTTTTGCCGATTGTACACCTTTGTAAATGGCCAAGGATTAGCACTTCTAATCCCAAAATTGTGTTGATTGATGGAGCTCTATTTGAATCGACGACAATCTAAAAGTCGTTAATGAATTTCATGGTTGAAATTTGCTGTTTTTCTCCGTGGCGGCTGTTATATCGTTCGAAATGGGCAATTCCTCTTTTCATAATCACTTATTCCCTTAAAATCCTCTATTTGTTTCATATTTTTTTTATATATACATCGCAAACTATTACAGAGCATCCCCTTAATATCTCATACCAACACACATGCTGGCATTAAATTATTTATTGTTTTTTATAATGCAAACTTTTTCGGAACTGAACAGGAAGTTTTCTCATTGAAAGTTATTTCTTCTATTTTTCTTTCTTCCTACTATCCAACGAAGGGAAAAGATAAAAAACAAGAACAAAAATATTACAATAACACGCATTACATTTCCACAATTCGAAGAATAGTCGGGCAATTCTTTAAACTTTCTAAACTGTACAAAAGCAATACTGAACTAAACTTTGAAAGAATTCCAAAGCGCATTCTGGCAACTTAAATGTCAAACAAGAGTTTGGGAATCCTCTGAAGTAAAGATAAGAATAATAAAAAAAAAGAACAGCAGGTATTACTTTTGTTAGGCTCGGAAAACTCCCTAAAATTCATTATTTAAATGCCATTAATTCATTCGGCTCTGCGAACACGTTGTGGCACCATGAAATTGAATTGTTTGTAAATTGTGTGTAAACTGCTGTTTATCTGCAGGAAATATTTAAACGAGTCATGACATTTACAACAAATATTGATTTAGGACAGATGTTTAGTACATTAAACTGTGCAATAGCAACAACAACATCAAACATATAGAACGATTAAATAAATTAATGAATAAAATATTTAGAAATATAAAAATAAATAAATGCCCCAGCAAATCAAATAGTTGTGTAAATGTGCATTAAACTCCCCATAAATAAATCAACATGTAAATCATTTTTATTGTCAAACGCGCCTTCAGTGGTTGTTTTTCTTTTTTTTTTTTCTTTGCTTTTATTTTTATGTGCTGGTAAAATGTCAAGTTTAAATATCAGTTTCATGATCATTGTTGAGCGTCAGCAGAAGAAAAAAAATCTGTCAAGAGATTAACTTCAAACACCCACAGAATTTTTACGCTTTTTTTTTCTTTTCTACTCTCCGTATGTGTTTCAATTGCTTTTTAAATTGTTTCTACTTTTTATCTCTATTCTTGATAATTAATCATGTTTTGTGCGCCCTACCACAAGGCATCGGAACTACTCGAACATGCGATGGGAAGGTGCTTGATGTATTTTCTAAACACTTCAATCCCTGTGGATCATACAAATCATGGCAGGGAAAAATTATACATTTCGCAAGTGTAAGAATATCCTGCATATATTGTTATTCAAATTTTGGAACAATAGAAAAGAGAATAATTAACATGGAAGCCGGTCTATTTAATGCGGCATGACGTAAAATTATTTCCCATTGAAATCACCCCTGTCGGGTAAACAAATACAAAAATCCTCTATTCAAATTGTACGTCCGCAGGGGCTCTAAAACTTACTCCCATGTTTATTATATTCAACTGTATGCTTCTGTGTTCGTACCGGACCCGTTTAGACCCCCTTTTTAGCCGCCTTGGACGGACAGACTGATTCAGTTTAAACTTTGTCTAAATAAATGTGTGAGAACGGGAGAGATAAAACAAGTGCTCCGTCTGCGCATGAGTACCACTTCGACACTCTGCTCATCACAAGGAAAAACATAATTATTAAAATTAATTTAATGATATGAAATCGAACTAAAATATTAAAAACTGCAGTTTAAGAAATTCATACCGAATCGAACTTGAAAGTGAAAAATACTTCTCAGCATAAAATTAAGTTTATAAACAAAAAAATCTGAATAAACATTTCGATATAAATTAATTAAATTAACAATTTAAAAGTCTATGACTTGTGCTAACCCCATGAAAGAGACATGAAACAAAAAACAGGACAGGAAGGCAAATAATCAGGCGTGTGTTACCATCGGTTTGATACAATTCTCGTACGCTTTTTCATAATAAAATTGATACAAATAGAAACTGTTATCACTTTGATTTCAGCCAAATAATAAGTGGAAATAAATTTAAAAAAACTATATGGGAGTACTGATGATGACAGTGCAGTGGCTTTTGAAAACAGCTGTTCTGCTCTGCTGTGTAATTTAAATATATACAACTTTTGGTGACTTTCCCTTGTTCTTTCGAATATTTATCATGACTTTCTGATCTTAAAATACTTTTCGAACATTTATCCCATTGATTTTTAATATTTAATAATAATAAATTGTTTGATAAAAATTCTATTTCTTTATAAATTCATTTATGCATGGAGAATTGTAAATCAGTTCCATGTTTAATGACCTGTAAAGCTCAAACTGTATTTATTTATGACATAAACTGCTTTAAAATTAAGAATGAATTATGGCATTCGATATCGATCGAAATTTGAATATAAATTATAATGTCATGTTGATCGATATCGACTGCTATAAATTGGCCCCTGATATCTGTACGAAAATTTGACTTCAAACTTGAACTTTAACTTCAATAGTTATTTACAAATAAAATAAAAATGTTAAGCTTTACAAGTAGAGCAGTTCGTTAAGAAGCATAAATAAATGTTGATGCCGACAAGTCCACAAAACAATCTGTTAGTCAGACCAGCAAGTCTGCTGGAAGTGTATTTCCAAGTCGTTGCAAACTTGAATTTCATATGAATATATTTAATTTGCGCAACAAAATATCTTTCTTGTTTTCTCAAACTCCTCCACGTATGACTTTCATGCGATGTTTGTCTTTTATTAACACTTTAATCTTCCAGTTTGTTATTTTCTCTTCAACTCTAACCTACAATAAAATAAAAGATTTTTTTTGAAAGCAGCACAACACTGGAAAGTAACTCTTGTACTCGTATTTCATTTTTATTTCAATTCTGTTTGGAATGATTTATGAAAATGTTAGGACAAAATTTGTTTTATGTAATTGATATCAACTTAACAATACAACGTAGTTTATTCGAATAGATAACAGCTTCAGTGGAAAAAAATAACAAAAAAATAAAAAAGAAATCCAATCTGGTCTGTAATAAATATAAATTAAGACAAGATTTATCAGCACATTGTCTGTTATTAAGAGTTTCATTGTGGAAATATAAACTGATATTTCAAATTGAAGTAATAAAATGGAATATTTTTAAATAAACAAGAAAAAATTATATAGAGAAAGAATTAACATATTAAGTGGTCACTCTGTAAATAAGTTTATTTGAGCCAACAAATTTATTTATTTCAGAACAACTGGTCCCACCAGGTTAACAGCATGAGGCAGCTCCAGCAAAGAATATGTTGGCTTTTGTTAATAACTAAGGAAGTGGTGATCAGCAGGACATTAAGTTTTGATCTTGTGGTGAAATGTTAATAAGTCATTAAACCCACAAAATGTTCATAAAATTTATATGAAATTTAAATAAGAATTATGAAAAGAGCCGCTGAAATGGAATTTTCATTTAGAAACGTATTATATACTGTTTAGAGGAGCTTTTATAAACTTTTTTGGAACACTTCTCAAGAATGTTATTGAGAAAAACAGTTCCTCCTGTTGAAATTAATTACATTGACTGAATAATTTATTCAAAACTTGCACTATTTATTCAAAGAAATTATTTATAATTAAACCATTTTTTATACAACATTAAATATATAGACAAACGGCAACACTGGAACTTAAGAAAAGTTTGACACAATTCTCGTATGCTTTTTCCTAATAAAATTGCTACAAATTGAAACTGTTTTCACATTCATTTCAGCCAACAAAAAAGTGGATATAATAAAAAATAAACATGAATACTGATGATGAAATTGTGGCGGCTTTTGAAAACAGCTGTTCTGCTCTGCTGTGTTAGTTGAATATATAAAACTAATGTTATTTTTCCCTAATGCTTTGGAATATTTATCATGTCTCTCTGAATTAAGAACACTTAATAATATCGGGTGTTTTTTATAGAGTGATACAAGTTTAAATCATAATAACACATAATAAAATAATTTTGATATCAATGGAACGGCCTTTATTGGATAGAAAATTTTATGACATTAATGTCTAAATATGATTTCAGCCATGTGGCCGCCACCGCTGGCGCGTACAAGGCACAATCTGGAACACCGATTTTCATAAGCAGTAACATTCTGACCATCACCGTTTTTGAAGACACTCGGGCCATTGATTCCGCCAGCCCATAGAGCGCACCAAACAGTAATTTTCTGTGAATGTAAATGATGTTTCGAAAAAAGCTTCTGGCTTCTCCACACTCCAAATGCGACAATTCTGTTTATTTACGTACCCATTCAACCAAAAATGGGCTTCATCGGAGAATAAAATTTTAAATGGACGAAGTGCACGATAAGTTTAACGAACAGAACCATTATTTTGATTAAAACTTTCCGCAATTTGCAAGCTTTGCTCTGGTGTAAATCGATCCATAATGAATTTTCAAAGCAAATCAAGCAAAAAGAAACTATCAGCTGTTAAATGGGTGGTCAAATAAGGCAGTGATGCCAACTCAAAGTTGTATCACTCTATAAAAAACACCCTATATAAGATTGACTGATTTTATTTCATGCTCTTTCGGTAAAAAATTCTTGTAAATTAGTTTAACCTTGATACATGACCTATTTTAAGGTTTGACCAAAGACTATAGATTTATATTATAGAGTCTTTGGTTGGGCTTTAAAGATCGCTTTGTTTCATTTCTTTTTATCGTGGAACTCTGGCGTGAGAAAAACCCACCAGAAAAACTATAACGATCTTAGTGAGATGACCTTAACTACTCTAATTTCTCCTAAAGAAGTCGATATGTAGTTCCGTTCTGCTGTCAATTCTATCCATCTCTGATCAAAAGTTCAACAGTTCAAGACCACAAAACTATAATACCATTTTGGCATCAATATGTTGATTAACATGCATTTGCTTTTAGCTCCTATTCGAAACCATTTAGAAAATTTCATTTTAATTATATTAAATGAAACATCCATATACGCTTAGATGTATGTGTGTGTGTATGTGTGAACGGCTGGCATTAGAACAGCTGTTTTATGGGAATGAGATCACAAAATACTACATTTTGACACAACGAAAAGTTGGACAAAAGAAAGCACTTTTAAGTTTTGCAGACAGATGCCAAACGATAATATAATTATAATCGAAAGTTCAATGACAAAACGGGCAAGAGAACAAAATCAATAAATTAGTCACTAACGAAAGGGTTGCATTTTAATAAACTGATGGTAAAAGAAAATAGATGCCAATTCCACGATAACCACAAAATATGTTTACATTTTCAACATGGAGAAACACATTTCTGAGAAATTGTTTTTTACAATACGACTACGTGCCACAACACTGTAGCAACTGCCATTAATTTACTAAAATCTTGATACAATTATCAACAGCAATGGAATATAAATAGAGACTAAAAGTCATATGTGCCATGAGTTAAAAGGCAATCTAATAACAATATTTGGAATGAAATGAAAAAAAAAATAACATTTTAAATACTCAAATAAACATGAATTATGGAACTGCGGTCATTTTGTTAAGAAGCCATATATCAAATGACTATCTCGATAATATATTAATTTAGTAACAAGCAAACAGAAGAAAAAATGGAACAACAATATGCATATTGAACTGCAATGTAGCCTGCATCGGCAGCAACGACATATTTATGTGCACTCATAAAGAAAACAAAACCAAAATCTCTGCATCTAAAGTGTGGTTGAATTTATTAAGAGTCTAATAACAGTTTGGGAGAAAGGGAAACCCCCCTCATATATCACGGGTCAATGGTGACTGTATTGCTGTTGCAAGCAAAAGCAACAGTAAGCAACAGCAGCAATAGTGCGAGTAATAATAGCAAACTCTATTGCTTTTTCATAGACAACTGCTTCAGCATAATGTTGCAAGAAAGTACTTCATAAATCCAACAGATATACTCGTGTACAAACGCTGGAAAAGTAAAAAAACAATTAAATAAAAAATGCAGTGCAGCAGTGCTGTACATTTACGGTGGTTTGATTTAACAACCCAAATACGAGTAAAAATGCAAAATATGTTCGTAAAGCAACAAACCAAATGGGCATGTGATTTACATTTATGCACATTCATTCAGTCATTAATTTGTAAATTTTTCATTTCGAAGATACAACAACAATAGGCCAACGTATTGCAAGAAGAAACATGAAGAGGAGTTATTAACTGAATCTTCAGTAGATTGAAAAGATTATCAAAAAAGGTTTGATATTGAGTGACCAGACTTCAAAGATTTTTCAATATTTCGCGGCCTACTCAGCTGCTGTTGTGGGAGGCCCATTAAAATAATTCTTAAATAAATTTTTTAAATTAAAGTATTGTGAAAGAGTTCCATTGGAATTGCTTCTTTGGCTTTAATTAATTCGTAAAAATATTTCATTGCATTTACGACAAGATCCCGGCTTATACTCTGTAGTATTTAAAAATTTTTGTACACCTTATCGGCAAAGCTACTCCCAAGTATTAATTTATTATGAAAGCTGAGGATCTGATTGCATGCTCTATTAATTTTTTCCAAGGTTGGTCCAAAAATAAGGCCATTATTCCATATGGAATGTATACAATCATGCTTTTGCATGCTTAACAGCATTCTGTAAACATATTAATAGAGATCTGTTAACATGCCTGGTTTGTGTCTAGGCTTATACATTTCCAAATTGAGCTTCACACACCGAAATCGATGCATCAGTGAAATATTTCATTGTATTAACTAACGATCATGTTTCATTTAATGTTAAAAATACGCAATTGAAGCAAAAATAATGAGTCAGTTTTTTTATTTAAATTATTTTATTTCCAATAAATTAAGAAAAAAATTTTAAATAAATAATCAAAACTTTAAGAAAATATTATTTTGCCACTTGCAACTTTATTTGATTCCCCAATTATTTGATGTGCTTTTGTAAAAATTTCAAAGTCTATACATTTGCTTGGTAATTCTCGAATAGTTTTTGAAAGTTTGTGCTTAGATGAGAGGCTTTTCTATTTTGGTATCAAGCTAAAATCTACTGATGATTTGAATTAAATACTGCATATAGACATACAATAAAGAAATAATAACTCACGCATTCAATGCGAAAACGCTTCAAGACCAGACCATTTGCCGCCCAGCCAAGGCGGAAAATATAGTGGTTTCGGCTATTCTCGCGATCCACGGCCTAAATCTCAATCTCAAGAAATTCTTGATACAACCTTATCTTCGCAACTTTATCAGGATGGAGTTTACTCTCAGCTGGAGCTTCTAAATTCGCCGTTATTGCTAAAGAAAAAGCATTCAATACCGCTAAAATAATAACTATTAACTGAGAAATATTTGAAATTAGATTTTAAGGCGTCAAGTCATTGATATTATCTAAATTTATCAATAAATCAATTTCCTTGCATTGAGTAAATGCTATTATTTCATACTATTGATGAAACTATTTTCTTTTATTTTATAAAATTTTATCGTTGTTTCAATAAAACTAGTTCATAACATCAACGCAAGTACTTCTTTTGTTTGACGAAGTTTTCATTGAACTAATTATAACGAAACTTGCTTCATTAAACCAACGAACCACGAAGTTGATTGAAATTTAATTAAATTGATGATTGGTTTTACGTCGAAATTATGAAAAAATTATTTCGGCGAGCTCAAAATAAATCGCAGTCTGTCATGTATAGCACGCTTAAGCTAAAACGAATAGTCAATAATAAAATGTTCTAAGAATTTCAAGTCAAACTTAAATATTTTTGTTTACTTGGACTGACTTTCAGAGCAAAATGCATTGTGTCGGAACTATGAAAGAATTCATAGTGTTGAGAAGACAAATCTAGAAGGATCAGGAGATAAAGATTCCGTAGTAAAATATTTGATTTTTAAATTAATCGATGAAGGTTTACTATTTTCACTGGCCAGTGCTATACTTTTTTTGTAGTTCGACAACAATTAAGCAATCACGCTTAAATAAAAAGTATTCAACATCATATTCAAGACTTAATGGAGAATCAAGTCCAGAATCTTTAGGTTGAGCCAAAACCACGAACCAACTTTATTTAAGGAATATATAAATAATAATAAGACAATTAAAGAAGACGAAAGAAATTTATATACCCCGTGATAAAGAAAATGAAATTAAATTAAAACAGATCCCATAATGAAAAGGATTTAAATTGCTTGCTGTTATGATGAAGCCAACACTGAAAACAGTGGCTTTTCGATTCGATCGAAGTGAAAATTCGTTTGTCCTACATATTATGTATAACAATAAGAAATATATTTCAATATAATACAATACTAATGTTCTAATCTGCATTAAATGAATTATTAAAATATATCTCGGGCCTGCTTCATAATAACAATCAGCATCTTCTTGAACAAAAAGTAGTTTCTTATATATCTGAATTTATTTGTAATTTTTCCTAGTAAAAATAACTTCAAAACTCCTAAGCTCAAACACCGTATTTCTATTAACTAACAAAAGCTACTTAAACTGACTCTAAGCTCTGTTTAGACATTATAACCGATGAGTATACGCTTAGTCTTTCTTCCATTACAATAATTTTAACGAGCCCAAAGAATTTCAAAAACTATAAAAACTAATTTGAAAGAAACACATACATTCTCATCACAAACAACAAATAATAATAAATAAACAAAAAATAGGTCGCAACAATTGCCGCACTATCGATTTTTAATATACATAAAAAAACTAATTTTATGTGGCAAGAAAGAAAAAAGAAATACACTCATTAAAAATATAAAGAAAAATATGCACAAAACAAACAATTTAAGAAGATTTGGTAGCGAAGTACTACTCATCGATTACCAGAAGAAGAAGAAAAAAAAATACCCCACAGACATGAACAATTGCATAACCCAACACTCCAATAAACGCCGTAAACCCAGCGAACAAACAGAGATTTGAAACTCAATAACGCAAATATTTAACAAAATAAACAGAAGGTTTAGATACAAGAACTGCAGAACGAACTGCGTTAAAGAGTCCGAAACCTTTTTTTGCTTTCGGAAAATGTATGCAAATTTTCATAAGATGAGAGTTTCCATGGGAGCAGACTAATTTTTATCATCAACTATCTGAGAATTTTAACAGCATCTAAAGAAATGTTGTTGTACCGGACTATTCTGTTCTTCGAGTAGAAGAACAAGGACTTGTAGCGTATTGACAAAATTCTTTGATTCTATGGACTTCGCGAATTCTGTTCTTCGAGTAGAATAACAAGGACTTGATTTAGAAAAATTTAATTTAACTTGTAGCGTATTAACAAAATTCTTTGATGAAAGTATTTCTATTGACTTCACGAGCTGGTTTATTAATTTTTATAAATACTTTTTTTTTAAATTCCCTATTTTGGAATCACTGCTCTGGTCTTGAACCATTGGGGTTAACTAGCAAAACTTTACTGAAGAGAAGTACTAGAATAGATTGACTGCCAAACGATAATTATCGATATCGAAAAATGTCATGCTATAAAATAGTTTAGGGCGTATTTCGAGAGAAGACGAAACTATCGGACTCGATTTACACTTCATGGCACTATTTCTGCTTTTATACGAAAAATCGCTAATCTGAAACACCACAAATAAATTCGTATGGAATGGAAACATGGAATCAAACGAACGGAATCTGTGACATGTCTGATAGTTTTTCATTATCAGAAGTAAATTTAATTGGTGTCTATACCGACCGGTTTCGCATCATTTATTTGTATCAGTGTAGCACTCGAAAATTTATCTCAAAACGATTTTTGAAGTTGGTTAGACTTCTGTAAGATTTTCCCGTGAATGACTATTTCAAGTTTGAACCACATCCTTCAAACTTAATAACCTTTTCAAACGTTAAAAAAAAAGAGAACTCTGAAGCTGGCACTTAACTGAAGCGGGTCTATATAAAAACCAATTAAATTTACTTGTCATAACGAAAATTATCAGACATGTCACAGATTCTTTTCGTTTGATTCTATTTTGCCATTCCGTACGAATTTATTTGTGGTGTTTCAGAATGAATAAAATAGAGTCCGTATAAAACAGAAATAGTGCCATGAAGTATAAATCAAATTCCATAGTTTCGTCTTCTCCCGAAATACGCCCTAAAATTATTTAGTGACCTTTTTCTGAAATAATTTTAATGAAAACAAATTTTTTCTACTGATAAAAGGCAGTTTCAAATATTTATTTCGACTATAAGACAAGAATTTAAAAATTCCGTTCATGCTACTGAAAATGATTTCATTCCGAGAAAACTTTATGATTTCAATTTTCTGAAGAACCAAACCAGGGAACAAAAATTGTATCCGAAAAAACTTTATGACATGACAAAACATTCACAAGTAAAATTAATTTTCTTAACTCAAGCGTGAATGTGTGCTGGCTTATTTACTTATAATGCTCGTATCAATGAATGAGTGCAGAGGCCTGTATGGATGAATGAAATTTGTAGGCATTAATCGGTATGCAGTTGTTACAGAAATCACCAAATATGAAAGTTATTATATTCAGAAAAACAAAAATAAAATATTTAATTAAATGCCCCCAAAGGGATTTGTAAAATGAGCACAACACAACAATTTTTTTTTAACTCTGTACAGATTCATGCTTTCCATATCATGCGAGTATGGAAATATTTTCTAGGCGGACAAGTGCATTAATTCCTCTGCATACATTTCAACATTCAAGTGAACTGAAAACTGAAATGAAGTGTAAATGATTATATTCGATGACATTATTTTCGGAAATAAAAATATATAAAAATATTTTCCCATAAAATAATAAACAATTTAATGGGTTAAGCCGAGATAGTACTGCAGATATATGTTAGTTGATAACTATAATAACAGTATTATATTAACAAATTTAATATTATTAATTCAGTTTTCCACAAAACAAAATAAAAAGCATGAACGGATTATCAAAATCTCTTGATTTCAATCAGAATGACAAGTTGTTCCATAATAATTAAAAAAAAAAAGTTTTAACTGAAACACTTTAAATTCTAATAAAATTTTGGGAAAAGAAGATACAGCACTAAAATAAAAATAAAAAAGTGCAGAAATTTTCGAAAAAAAAATATTAATACAAAACACTATTTCATGCCAATTTTCCAGATAAGACGAAGCCTGTTATATTGAGCAAGATCTCAATTATAAAATTTAAATTCGGGTTATTCTTCACAACTTTATCTTTGCAAAATCAAAATGCTCTGAAGTTATTTAAATCACTCTCAAAATGTCAACGTTCCTTATTATTTTTCAAAAATCTCTTAGCATTCTTTTTACGGAATGGATAAAAACAGACCAGCAAAAAATGGCCTTTAAACAGTTCAAAATTTCTTGTCTAGAAAACATGTAACATTTTTACACTTTTTCTAAAAGAAAATATTTTCGTAAGGGGATTTGGAATAATTTCTAATAAGTTCTTTATATTCAAATTAACTAATTTTGCCATTTTCATTAAAAAAGTGTAAGAAATGTTGCATTGTTTCTTAGAAAAGAACATAAAGCACTGTTAGGGGGAAAGGCCTGCCTACAAAGTAACATGCTTAATAGCTAATAAATTCTTTATTTCAAAATTAAACAATTTTGCTATTTTCCTTAAAAAATTGTAAGAAATGTTGCTTTCTTTTTTAGAAAAGAACATAACGCTCTGCTAGAGGGAAAAGGCTGCCTGCAACGAAGCATGATTAATTTCTAATAAATTTTTAATTTTCAAATTAAATAAAGTTGCCATTTTCTATTAAAAAGTGTGAGAAATGTTGCATTATTTTTTAGAAAAGAACATAAAGTTCTGTAGGGGGAAAGAACAGCCTGCGAAGTAGCACAATCAATTTCTAGTAAATTCTTTATTTACAAATTAAATAACGTTGTCATTTTCTACTAAAAAGTGTATGAAATATTGCATTATATTTTAGAAAAGAACGTAAAACTGTTATAGGCGGAAAGGGCTGCTTGTAAAGTAGCATGATTAATTTCTAATAAATTCTTTATTTTCAAACTAAATAACGTTGCCATTTTCTATTAAAAAGTACAAGAAATGTTGCATTGTTTCTTAGAAAAGAACATAGAGTTATGTTAGGGGAAAAGGACTGCCTGCGAAGTAGCATGAGGCACCGTACCCAGTTCTACAAAGTGCTGGTACACCCGTTCTTAAAGCTTCGCAGAATTTCCCAAAAAAGCCCGGTAGTTAAGCCAGTGGAGCATACCTTTTACAGTGGAAATACAATAACTTACAGCCCAGATGATAAAGCTCGTCCTCCACCAGGGCCGGGTAGTCACTGAGGACATGTTGTACTGGCTCCTCTTCATATATTTCGTCGTAATAGTTCTCACAATAGCCATACTCGGTAAAACCTAAACGATTTAATATATACCCGTTCACATAATGCCCCGTCATGACTCTGACCAGGAATGCAGCTTCTTTTTATATGTTAGGAGCTAAGTGAGGCCCACAGAGTTTTGGATACCCTGCAGGTTTTTTTACTACATTTAAATCTTACAAAAAACAATTTATGTTTCATTCATTAAAACAACAGCTATTAGCACGTATTCATAAATGCATTTTTAAACAAACAAACAGTCATAAAAACGATGTGTTTCCAAACAATTATCCACACTCCACGTCAAATGGCATTAAGTCAATGTGTTTAATTGTCATTTTGAAAACAACGAATTCAAGTGTTTGTGTATTATTTAAACATTTAAAACCACAATTTATTTACTCGTGTATTTGACTGACTGCTCAGCGTTCATTTGAAAATTGTTAGTTTAAATATGGATGTGGGTATTTATGAAAAGAAAAAAAAAATAATTGTCTTCAAAAACATTTAAAAATATAATTACCGCAATAAACAATAATTATATCCGTCACAGTAGTATAATGGAATTTGATAGATTTCTTTTTTATAATAGTTGCAATGAAATTTTAAAAAAATTTATAAGTTTTACTTAAATACGATTATGGAAATAAAAAATATCGTGCAATATCCGTGTGTTGTTAATTATTCTGCGGTAAATACTTGTATCTTCATGATATAATATTGGCGAACTTTCAGTTAAATGCATTGGCCTTGTCATTAAAATGTTTAACTTATGGCGTTTTCTTTTGTAGAAAACATGTAAAATTTCTTGACTTATTTCCTAAAAAGTGGCGGTTTGGAAAAGTTTTAATACAGACATTATTTTTCGTAAAGGGTGTTGGATTAATTTCGAATAAATTCGTTATTTTGAAATGGCAAAATGTTGCCATTTTTTGTTAAAAAGTGTGAAAAATGTTGCATTATTTTCTAGAAAAGAAATCGACATTAATAATTATCTGGTTGTTGTTAATAATCACTTCCAGATAATTCGAAGTGCACACTTCTTGATTCTTTAGAAGTAAAAAATTAAAAAGTTCCCGAAAACTGGCTTTCAATTTTTTTCATTGATGTACATATAACTCAAATTTCATTTTCGCATGATATAAAATATCAGGATTCCAAAAACAAATTTAAATATTTTAATAATTTTCTTTACTGTAACTGAAGTGCCCCACCGAATAACAATAAAACTCAATACGAAAAAGTAAATAACACCAACACCAACACTTACAAAATGTCTTATTTTCAAAATAATTGTGGGATTAATAACAAGAACAACAACAACAGTACAGAGACTAGACTAGTCCCATTATAGTGGGGCCACAAAATCATTTCAAGTGTTTTTCATTGCTGCTGGACGCACAGAGATTTTTGTTTGTTCAATTACGGCTGAAGCGCATGCCATTATTGCTTAAGATATTTTTTATTATTATAACTTTATATTGCTGTGATTGTGTGTGTGTGTGTGCGTGTGTGTGTGCTCTGGCATAATTTTCTATATGAACGGGGAACAGGCTCTTTTGTTGTGTTAAATTTTGACAAATTGAATGAAAGACGTAGTAAAAGAATTAAGAACAAAACTAAATGGAATTGAAAAACCCATGTGCTGGCTCCTTCTTTATTAAGTACAAAATATAATGATATCCATACGTGTTTGTTACATGTGTGTGTGTGTTTGCTGTGTGTGTGTGTGTGTGTGTGTGCGTTGTTTTGCTGTTTGTTTTCATGGCCCAAGTATTTAATTTAATCAAAACACCCAACTGGGTTTATGGATTTCCCCAAGCATCAGAAACTCAAAGGAGTTCAATAAATGATTTGACAATTTTAAAAATAGTTTCGTGTTCTCAAGATCTAAATGACATCTGTTAAGTTGTTTTGAATAGAGTCGACGATGTCTATAATAATTTTGTAAACTCTGCTCGTGTAGCTTGAAAATCGTTTATGATTGAAATAGAATTTGTATTGTGATTTGCAAATTTCACGTTCGATTCAATCAGCTATCGGTCGATCAAATATATATATATATATATATATATATATATATATATAGTATATATATAACATGTAAAGCAAAAACATTATTTAAATATTGTTCTTGTTTTATATATTATTTATTCCATCGAACGATGACTTGCGATATCGGCAAACAGGCAGGAAATGCTCTCGAAACATTCCTGTGATATTTTAATATAGTTTAACTCAAAATTTCAAAGTGCTGTGGCCTTTGAAAACAGCTGTTTCGCTTTACTGTGTAAGTTGAGTAAGTAAAACTGATGTTGTCTTTCCCTTGTGTTTTGGAATATTTTCCAAGTCCTTCTAAACTAAAAAAAAGTATTCGAACAATTTGCATATCGAAATTGAATTTAATATGAAGCTTTTACAGACCAGACAGTACTACAGAAGTATTTCTTACCACGCCCCTTTAAAATAAATATTAATTTAGTAATATTTTTGTTAAACGCATTGTTTTAGAAAATTTTAAAGGGACAACCCTCCCACTCACCCGTATTCCATAGTTCTTTTAGTACTGATGAAGAAAGTGTGGCGGTTTTTGAAAACAGCTATTTTGCTCTACTGTCTAAGTTGAATAGCTAAAAATGATGTTATCTTTCCCTTGTATTTTGGAATAATTATTAAGTCTTTCTGAATTGAAACCCTTATTCGAACAATTAGCATATCGAAATTGAATTTCATGTTGATAATTTTTTAATTCAATTTAATTTAATTTGTATTAAATTCGATTCTTATTAAGAGTGAAATATTTAGAATTTATTATAATTATCTTACTAGCAAAATGGGTCAGTACCGATTTCGAAGACCGCTGCAACATCTCATCAGCGTTTTTTGTTTAATTTTCCATTTTCCTTTGGTTATGTATATAATAATTTACAGGATGGTCAGGTATTTATATAAAAAACATTTTCCTAATATTAAAAAAATATAACCAAATATTATTGCTTACAATTATTTCGTCAAATATTTGACAGATGTGAATTTAATTGT
This sequence comes from Linnaemya vulpina, assembly GCA_963675445.1. Lineage (NCBI taxonomy): Eukaryota > Metazoa > Arthropoda > Insecta > Diptera > Tachinidae > Linnaemya > Linnaemya vulpina. Next base: position 13,874,553 of record OY776280.1, on the reverse strand, counting down.
TATTAAAAAAAAAAAGTCAGCCAATAAAAGTTACCCATTCTGTGACTCATTTAGTTATTTAAATTTCAAAACTTTATAAACGCATTCCTTTCCAAACTGTAGCCAATTTTCTGCTTTATTGTATTTTATACGAAGTTTATTTAATAGTGCGTATATTTATCTTCTTTTTTTTTTTTGCTTTGCAAGAATATTTTTCAAAGAATTGTAGCTGAGCTTCCCATATACCAGCAAAATAAATTGTATTATTCCTTTATAAATTTAACAGCCCATTGTGTTTAAAATGACATGAAAAAGGGAGAGAGAAACGAAGAAGAAGAATTAAACTCATTGTCTAAATTGTGGGTGGAAATTTCAAAAGAAACTCAAGACTTTGACATTGTTTGCAATTGTCAATTGTGTGACACAGGAATAGGGTTAAACGAATGTTGCATAAAAATGTCATCTGCAAGTGCACAATAAAAAAAATTATCCACAAGGCAAATAGAGCTCTGACATTGTAGACAAATGCCACAATAAAATTATAAATTCTGCTTATGTGATTGTTAAGGATAAGAACGAATTGTACTTAAGCAATTTAGGATTTTTTTTTATGATACGTGATAATTTTTGATTAAAGGAAACGTTTGAGGTTAGGAAAACAATTTTTGTCAAATTGGCTTAAGCAAATACAACATAAAAAGAAGTCATTTGATTTGACCATATTTCTACATTCATGCGATAAGAATTGCAAGGGTTCACTTAAAATTTGGTCATGCTGGTGGGAACATATTCCTCGAACGGGATGTCTCAGAATCTCAGTAGAATAAACTCTTTTTATGTTAATATACAAAACAAGTTCATATATTTTTTTCAGAAGGCATTTTTTGCTTAAATTGAAATAAAATATCCTTAAAATGGTTCATACGATTATAAGGATCGTTTGGAATCGTTCTATGTATTGTCATGTGATTCCATATACGACGTCTGTTTAATAACAAGGTCAATTTTCTATTTTTTCATTCCTGCCGTTTTAATGATTCCTGAGATATATTCACGTACTTCGAATTTCTTGGCAGGAGTTCAGCAATTTCGGAACGAACATTCAAGTCACACGCTTCATTTCGAAGCTCTCTAATAATGATCGGACATTGGCAATTTTCTGGACATTCTCAACATTTTTATCGGTTGTTAAGGTACTCACGTTCTTCTTTAAATTCATTGAAAAGATTTAAAAAAATTTGTGAATTGAAATTCCTGCCTATGTACATTTCAATTAGTGTTTTTTATAGAGTGATACATCTTTGAGATGGCATCACTGCTTTATTTGACCACCCGTTTAACAGCTGATAGTTGCTTTTTGTTTAGTTTGCTTTGACATTTTATTATGGATCGACTTACACCAGGGCAAATCTTGCAAATTGTGGAAATTTTTAACCAAAATAATGGTTCTGTTCGTCAAACTTATCGTGCACTTCGTCCATTCAAAATTTTATTTTTCGATGAAGCCCATTTTCGGTTGAATGGGCAGGTAAATAAACAGAATTGTCGCATTTGGAGGGAGGAGAAGCCACAAGCTCTTGTCGAAACACCATCACATCCACAGGAAATCACTGTTTGGTGCGCTTTATGGCGGAGTCATTGGCCCAAAAACGATGATGGTCGGAATGTTACAGTTTGTGAAAAGTGGTGTTCCAGATTGCGCCTTGTACGCGGCAGCAGAGGCGGCCATATGGCCGAAATCATATTTAAACATCAATGTCATAAAATTGTCTATCCATTAAAGACAGTTTTTACTGATATCAAAAATATACTACTATGTTTTATTATGATTTAAACTTGTGTCACTCTATAAAAAACACCCTATATATTTTTGCACTTCGTTATATATTTTTACAAAATTGTATGCAAATTTGTTGGTCCATTTTCTCTTTTAAATTTTAAGACTTTTACAATCAAACCAAACACGCCAAGATGGTGAAAATATGAACGCATGTTCGTCATGGCAATCGAATGTGCGCAGCCGTCGGGTATTTATCTCCCCATTTATTAACACTTGTGCTGGTTACATAACACAGGCATTTGATCTGAGTAAAAAGTTGATATAAAAAGGTCACAATTTGTATAGTATTTTAGATAAACCTTTTTAAATTTTTTGGGTTCTATAAATAGTAATTTAACGATCTTATAAATACCTTTTTTTGTTTCTTAAATTCTTCTTATATATAATTTTGCCTTCATAAGCTTACCTGCAAATAAGAAAAGAAATTTATTATTTTTTGAATACAAGAGTTTTTATATTCAACAAAAAATCGGGCAGCTGTAATACTGCCACAGACGGTTACTACGACCTCATCATATTCATCACTTTAGAATGAACTCGATGTTTCAAAATATATAATTTCAATGCAAAGATGTGGCAGGAGTACTAAAGTTGCTGCTATTGTACATTTTTTGGTACGATTTTACTCTTAAAAGTACGACTTATTTGGTACGATTTGCAAAACTTTCTCAATTCATATATTTTTATAGAATTTTTCCAGTTTATCATTTCGATAAACTTGCGATAACAAATATATAAGTAAATCTGCCTGAGCTCAAGTCCGTGATCTAACGCATCATCGGTGAGATACGGCCACAACTCTGTGAAAGGTCATGAACAATTTTGGAGGATCACATGATCCCCTACATCTCTCTCCTTTTCAAGTTTAAACTCTCATAACATCACTGACTTATTTTGAAATTTATAAAGGGTGCTCCGAGCATTAAAAACAAAAACTTTAATAATTTACAGTCTATTAGCAACAGCTAAGACTGGATATTTTCCAAAATAAACTGAGAGTATTAAAAAATAATTATATTGATTTAGTTTATTTATTTCTTTGCTGTTTTGAATAATTTAGACTCGAATTTACTTCTTAATAATTTAGCTGAATGAGTTCTTCCTTAATCAATGATGACAAAATTGTGGGCTGTATTTCTTGAAACTGCAATAATTTTGTTTTAAATCAGAACAAAGATGAAGTAGAACAACAAAACGGGAATAGAACATTCAAAACATGTTTGATTGTTTTGGTTGCAGTAAACATACCAGCGATGCCAATAGGAAAAGTACAAATCAACAGGGAATATGTTTTAGTGCACTCTGTAGTTTTATTATGCATCGGCTTTTCTTTACTTTATTGTCGGGTTTTGTCTTGATACTCTGTTTGTTTTGCAAACACCAGTACAAACAAAATTGTGGAAAAAAGTAATCGAAATATGGCTTGATTTCTTTCAGTGAGAGTCCTGATATTTTTATTCACGTTTACAGTGAAGTTACTGCCTTTCGAATTAGATGAAGTAGAACGCATAACTTTGACAATATTGTACCCTGTTCTTTACTGCAGTTTATAAACAACAATAACTCAGATTTTTTATACTTTCTGAAAATAGTGCGTTTGAAATTCACACGATTTGCACTACAGCGGCCTTCATATCTACTGCTGGTGTTATTCAATTATTTAACTCAATTTAAGTGACTGAAAATTGCCAAGATAGCTGGAATTTTTCATAATAGAAATCAATTCACATACTTTCAATTGATTGTTTTTCATTTCATCACACCAAAAAGACACAAACAACCACTAAATTGTTTTTAACAAAAAAAAATTCTCTAAATAACACTAACAATCGCGTGTAACAAAACCATAAATGGCATAAATAAAATACTTTTAAATAAGTTAATTGACTTAATTGAACAAAATCAATCAATCACTTAAACATTAACATCGTTGCTCATGCCGGTCTGTTCATACGTCATCGTTAACAAACAATACAAATTACCTTCTCACTTGAGCTCTTGTTATGGGAAAGAACAGGGAAGTTAGTAAAATAATTTGCACATTAAAATCAAAGAGGAAAGGAAAGCAGATTTAGTGTGAAAGCTTGAGGTGATGCAGACATGTCATTACGTGCGGGATAATTAATTGATGGGGGTTAGAAAAGTCTGTAGATTCTAAATTTTACATGGCAACAGCCAAAAGTCTTTTAGATGAAAATAGAGATATATTTTAATCTTGAATATTGTTTTCTAGATTTTGATAATATAAATGAAAATTGGCAGTTTGTAGCAGGGACCTTAATAATTATAAAATGTTGTGCCATTATTTAAAAGTAGGGTTTTATAAAACGGATAAGCAGTGTTTCTTTATTAAAATTTCAATCAAATTTAAGTTCAACGATAAGTTCAAAATGTTGTGATAGAGACATATATTTCAAAAATCCTATAAAATTCTATCTTCAACTTAAATGAAGTTGCAATAACGATCCTTATAATTAAGTGTTATTTTACGGTATATATTTTGACAATAAAAATCAGAGTATTTAAAATAATTCTGTCAAAATAAATGAAAATCTGAATATAACAGAAAATAAAAGTCCGGTAACAGCATTTCTTTCTGCCAAAAAATAAATTAAAAGCTTTAAAATAAGAGTTTCAAAAATCTACAAAAATATATAATAACAAGTAAAAATGCTATATTCGGCTGTGCCGAATCATATATTCCCTACACAAACATACGTCTGACGTTACATATATTTTTAAGTAACTCTTTTTTTCTTTTTAAGTCATAAAATAATTTTAGTTCGCAAAAGAAAACAACGCCAGTTGCCTTTTTGGTTAATTTTATGAATGAAAAATATTTTAACTTCCCATCTCTGGAAACGAAATTTTATCTTTCTTTTTGTTTTATTCCAATGCAAGTCTTAATGAGGAATCAAATAGTTTTATTTAAGAAAACTTTGAATTTTTAATCATTTTGGTCACTTTTATGTCTCAAAAAATATTGCACTTCTACAGCCCTGGATTCGAAATTTAGTTTTTTTTTTAATTGTTGATACGAAATATGTTTTTCCCAAATTATAAAATAGTTTCAGTTAGCCAAAAAAAACAACGTAAGTTGCCTTTTTGGTTACTTTTATAAATCAAAAACAAATCAATTTCCCACCCCTGGCAACGAAGTTTTAATTTTTTTAAACTATATTTCTTATCAATGCAAATCTTCATGATGTATGAAGCGGTTTTATTTAAGAAAAAATTAAAATTTTTAAATATTTTAGTTATTATATGTACCACAATATACTGAAATTGCCAAAAAAAAAAATTATTTCCCATCCCTGGAAAATGAATTTTTATTTTTTAATTTTTTTAGTTTTTAATGGACAATTGAGGTATGAAATAGGTTCAATTTACAGATAAACAAATAAACAATTGGTTTTTGATTTTAATTTTGCGTCGAGAAATATGTGTAAGCTTCCCAGCTGTGGAACCGTATTTTCTGAATATCAATACCACTCTATTTAAGTTAATTTCCAAGCCATCAGTTCAAGAACGAAGTCTCTAGCTCTTCTGGGGGCTTATGAAAACCGATTTCACGTACAGACGGACGGACGGACGGACATCGCTCAATCGTCATGGCTATTCATAAGAATTCAGAATACTTATACTTTATGGGATCCCATATTAATAATATATAATAAATTACACACGGAATGGTGAACCCTTTCACTTTTTTGTGAAGAGCGTAAGAATCTAAAATTTCGAAATAATATGGTTTTCTGAAAGCTTTCTGGAGCTTGTATCAGCATTCCAATGTTTCCATACACTTTCTTGCAATTTTAGAATAAATATTATTTTCATTCCCTGCTTTGTGCCGAACCCATAATTATATTCATTGTAATTAAACAAAATATTTTTATATACTCTGGCGTTTCTCCTCAATTAAACTTTAAACCTTAATGTTTCTACAACACTTTCATATCTATTATGGCCATCATTAGATGATACATTTCCATGCAAAAGAAATTTATTTGCTAGTGACCATAATAAAAACAACTTCACCAGCAGCTCTTAAAGAAATCATAATTTTCATTTGAGAAACAAAAAAACGAAGAGTTGAATCCCAACCATCTGGTTTTCATTTAAATTTGTGTGCATACGACGACTCTGCTGGGTCTGTTTTGAAAATAATATGACATTATGATTTCTAAATGATGATTTGATTGTTAGTTTTATTCTTTATTGTACGAGCATCATAATGCAGTAACATAAACAAGCCATTATAGTCATCGTTATAGTCATCATTATGGGCATGTCATGCCTGGATAGAAATATGACTTGTAATAATATTTTAATTAAAGCAATGAAACAGAATAAAGAGATGCACAGTGATATGAATTCGCACTACACACACGAACCGACTTAAATCACTTTGTAGTCGAGTGTATATTTTGCTGGAGAAATAGAGATTTAAATAAAACTTAAGCTGACCAGCAAATCGTCAAACTTTAACGTCATTTTGCTCTTCCGTTTTAAATAAACAACAACCGGCTGGCAAATCAACTGACTGATTTTCTAGTTTGTGAGTTAGAGAAATTACGAATTTTCGCTTAGAGGAAGTTGAACTTTTGTTTAGAATTCATTTACTTCGTTAGATACAAAAAAAAAAGATAATATTAAATAAATATTTGAGAAACGAATAGAAACTTTTTATTGCAACACTCAGAGAAAAATTGTAACTAATTTGAATTGAACTATTTATTGCGCTTTTAAATTTAATTTTATAGGCTAATGGTTCGAAAAGTTTTTAAGATTCTTAAACACACGATAAAAATTCCGGTAGAGCAGAATAGCTGTTTTCGAAAGCCGCTACTCATTCTACTTATTAGATGGTAATAATTGATAAGTAATTTGTAATCATGTTATTTTTAATATTATTGACTAATTCTTCGAAAAGCTTTTAAAATTCAAAAAGACATGACAAGTATTCCAACAGAGTAGAACAGCTGTTTTCGAAAGCCGCTACTCATTCTATTCATTAGATGGTAATAATTTGTAATCCTAATTCTTCGAAAAGTTTTTAAAATTCAAAAAGATATGACAAGTACTCCAACAGAGCAGAACAGCTGTTTTCGAAAGCCGCTACTCATTCTACTTATTAGATGGTAATAATTGATAAGTAATTTGTAATCCTGTTATATTGAATTTTATAGGCTAATGGTTCGAAAAGTTTTTAAGATTCTAAAACACATGATAAAAATTCCAGCAGAGCAGAATAGCTGTTTTCGAAAGCCGCTACTACTCATTCATCACCAGTACGCTTGTGAATTTTTATTTACAACCACTTGTTAAGTGGTAATAATTGATAACGGAAATATAATTTATGCCGTCAACATGTTGCATGGAAATTGTTGACAAATTGTTGCTCTCTCTATATATCGTCACATAATTGTGAATATTATTTTCATTTGTGAATTGATTTCAGGGACATATTCTCCAGTACCTTAAGCAGTGCCTGGTTTCTGTAACTGATGTGAGAAGTTCTCACATCGAAAAACTAAATAATTATAGTTGTCATGCTTTTTATTGTAGGGTTATCCATAGAATAATATATTTATTATTTTAAAAAACCCACAAAATTTTAAATGCTTTAAGAAATATATTCTTACTCACGCTGTGTTTTACAGAGTGACGACAATTTTTTCGATGCGAGAAGCTCTCACTTCAGTTACATAAACGAGGCTGATTTTTCGATTCATTGCCGAGATATATTTTAAAGTTGGAACTCCAAATAAATTTTGGTGCTTTTATAGTCCTGAAGGTGGCATTAAATTTAAACTCAAAATTAAATTTTTTATTATAAAAAAGGTCGATTTATATGAACAAGAACAGTAATTAAATGGAAGCAAAGCGTCTAAGACAACGTTTTCATAGAAAAAGTTTAGTGTGACAGGGCTCTTTCGATTTTCTTCTAAGACTCTCCTCAATTTATTACAAATAGCTGGCCAAGTACAACTAATCGATGAGAAAGAGCTAAGTTTATCCCCGTTTCTTTACACATGGGCCTGGCAAGTGGCGATAACTGTTGTAATACACACGAGCACTGCTGATGGGAACATAGTGACTTCCGGGAACTTAATTTTTCTCAAGTGCTGCGTGTCTTAATATTTAAATTGTTGTTAGTTTTCCCTTGTTCTTTGCAGTGTCCATCATTTTTATATCTTTCTAAATGTTACGTTACAATTTTGCCCACTTTAGTTTCAAAAGGGAAAAATATTTTCCTAAAAAAACTATTCGCCTATATTATGAGTGCCAACGTCGACGTCACTTCAACACGACAGCAAAAAATTGTCACTTGTCATTTAATTGTCTACAATAATTAATTATTATTAACAGCATTTTGGTATTCTCGAAGGCGTATAATGCTAATAGAACATGTTACCAGAAATCAAATTCTGTCGACAAGGACTCGACAAGTGAAAATACTTTGCTGTCGTGTTGATGTGATGTCGACGTCGTCATTCATAATATGGGCGATTGTGTTCATATCTGCAGTTCTCTTCTATATATCTTACAATAAATCAAATTTTATGTATCTCTCGTGATAAGAAGTTCTAATTTATAATATTTTCTCATATTTTTAAGCTTAAGGTCTCTTTATTTTCTGCAGGAAATTCATTCTATTATTTGATTTGGAAAAATGTTTGTTTATGAAACAAAAACATTAATAATTTTCAAATACATGAAATTTTTTCAAGTCCAATAAAATTTTATATATAAATAATTAAGATCAGTGCTATATTAAGATCAATGCTATTTTTAATCTAAAAGTTGACAACACTGGAGACTACATTCAATTGCGATCGATTTGCTTACAAAGTACAACACGCATTATAAAGGAGATTCATTGCTTAAGCAAACTTAAGAGTTCCCTTTCACATACAAAATGGGGAGATTTAAATCAATTCTGCTACTCCCTTTAAGTAGAAAAAAGAAAATTTTAGCAAAGAAATATTTTATTTAATTACTCTTGTCTTAACTCGCAATAGAACCTCAATTTAGAACATTCTTGAGACAATGAAAAGTCCGTTCATTTATTGAAATTATTTTAAGACCACTAATTATTGTCCTTAACAAGTTGTTGTTCAACTGTTTCATTGATATCCTTGGCAAAAATATAGAAAACTTTAATGCGTAAAGGGAAAACTGAGACTTCGATTCTTTGACAGCTGGTCCAAATTATCGATTTCCAAAGAGCCCGTCTTCTAAGCTTTTTAATCCCGGTTTTAAAATGCAAATAATTTTGTTAACATCAACATAAAGTTATTTTAGAAAGAAATTTCAAGTAATAGTTATGAAATGCAGCCTTGTTTCTCCCTATTCTAAGTCGAGTTGTATATTGGAAACAGCTGATATTGTATGAGTAATTCGCAAAAAAAAAAATCCACTATATCTTCACATTTTTCTTTCAGAATTTGCATGATTTTATATGAAATAATGTGAAACATTTATTCTTTTTGTATAAGTATTTTTATAATATGAAAACATTAATTTGCAAAATGTAAAAAAAAATCTTATTTGAAACTGCAATATACTGCAGTACAGTTTGTGCATTAAATATGTATAAAATATAAAGGAAACAATCAGTTTTTCAAGACCTTAATTTATTTCACACTGTAGAACGCAAAATCACATGTTTATGGATTTAATGCTATAACCAGGCTTTAACTTTCAGTGTGAAAACAGTGTTACACTTTCATTATTTCCTGTTGTTAAAACTTTAATATGAAATCTACTTTTCAACAAAAACTATAACACCCTACAAAAAAATTATATATATATATATATATATATATATATATATATATTATCTTCACCGTCGTTATGAACTTTTGTTTTCCAGTGTACAATTTGAAAGTTTTTGCCAAGAAAACCTACTTTTACAAAAAGAAACAAAAAAATATAAAATTTATTCGGTCGTAAAGTCGTGTCGGTTTCAATAGAGTTTCGTATGTGACAAAACCAAACTGTTTACTAAAAAATATTTGGAAAAAAAATATATAACAAAAACGTCCCATAAATACGCAATTCAGCAGATGATACAACTCCAGTGATCAGTGCTAAAAGTGTACTTAAGCCACTCGTTGTAAGTTTCTATTTCAACAAAGACTTCTTCAATAACTTTGTTTTCGGTCTATTGACAAACAAATGCTGGGCACGAGTAGTTGCAAAAACTAAAATAAAAACTTCGAAACTATCGACATTTACATAAAATGTGACAAAAAGCATAAAAGAAGAACAGAATTTTAAATATTAAAAATACACATAAAAATATTTTGAAATAAATTCTCGTTGTTTGAATGTACATTTTCAATTGATTTACAATGCAGTCATGTTTTAATGGCGCCATTGTAACACACATTAAAATGGAAATCTTTTATATATATATATATATATTTTATTTCAAATTATAATAAATAAATAATATTTATGATTGTAACATGATTATAGCCTTTCACATACCAGCTACATTTTGGTATCTCTTGAGTCACTTGTTGTAGGTCCATTGTGGCATTAAGTAACTGCGAGTACAAGTACGAGTGCGAGTTTGTTTTTAAATCATAAAATACTCCCATAAATTTTGATTGTTGGCTAGAACTTTTATTTTATGTGTCATTGCCGTCTAGTGTTTTTGTTCTATCAACTCACATGCTTTAGAATTTCTTTTCGAAAAAAAAAAACTTTTAACAAAATAAAAGTCGGTGCGAGTGGAAATTATAAATATAATAACGCCGTTTCTGTCTGCCCAATAACGATAAATTTATAAAATTCTATATGACAAAGAAGTTGTTGGGATTACAGAAACAACTGTTTGCAATTAAATTTGAAATTTACATAGAGTTTATGTATATGAGTGTGTTTGTGTTTGTTTATGTATGAGTACCATGGCCAAGCTAATTACGATGTTTGCTTACTTGTGGGTGGCTTGATTTGCGTTTCTGTAACTCGATAATAACGCGTGGGTTCTTAATGGCTTTGACAATAAAAAACCAGTTGTTTTTATTGGATTATTTAAACTAATACAATAATTTTATCAATAATATTCACTCACTTATTTAAAATAAAAAGAAGAGAAAACTTCACTTGCTGGTCAACAAAACAAATTTGTTTAATTCAATTAAATTTGTATAGGAAAAATGTTGGAAAAGTAGTTAAAAATCTAGAAAGACACGATAAATATTTCAAAGCACTTGTGAAAATCAACTTCAGTTTTTACATATTCAACTTATACAGTAAAGCAGAAAAGGTGTTTTCGAAAGCCGCTACACTTTCATCACAAGTACTCATGTGCCTTTTGGTTTCTTACCACTTGTCAGGTTTTGTTTTAATTATTTTAAATAGTCGAAATTTCAAATAGTTCCTAAGCAAATTATTCTGATTTTTTTTAATAAAATAATTCATATTGATATTTCAATTTCATTTCTTAAGGTACGGTCACAATTGAAAAATATTTTTCCAAAAATGCGCAACCACTAAACAGTGGAAAAGCTAAAACAGTTCTCTAAATAAGTGACAGTCAGTGGCGTAGATGTCTACGTAATTGGACGCTGTTTAGCTCAAAACAAATTTTCTGAATTAAAATTTTGTTCACTCGGACTTAGTGGTTACGCTTTTTTGGGCAAATATTGGTCCAATGGCGACTGTAGCTTTAGAGTATTCTGACAAAAGTAATTAGTTTAATTTAGTACTGATGAAGAAAGTGTGGCGAAAATATTGGTCTTCTTCCCCGCCATGCTAGTTAAAAATTATATAGACGAAATTATTTAAATATTTACATTGAAAGAAGAATATGGTTTCACTTCAGCCTAATATTATAAAGGGTGTATTTCATGGAGTCATAGAACTTGGAAATGGAATAAATCAAAAATGAATTTTTCCAATTGGTTTAAAATTTGCTTGATTTTCTCGATTTTGAAACATAAACACGACTTGTGGCATTTGACTGAAATGGCCTACTCGGCCCGTTTTTCCATGATTTTTTTTTTTTTTGTATATCGGCAGTAACGCTTAAAATGTTGCTTTATAAGTGGCCAATCATTTCGGACATAGCCCCATAGAAAATAGTTTAGCAGCGTTAAATTCAATGATCTTGGAAGCCAATTCACTGGACCGACATGTGAAACTATGCGGTTACGAAACGAAAAATCAAATATAGTGCAACCTGTCACGCCTTGTGTTGAAACCACAGCTCATGTACTTCATGTTAAACTGATGAACGTACAGTCAGATATTCTGGATCTAAAGGTGCCTCAACAACGACTTGAGGATTATCACCAACCCAAATATGGCAGTTTTGTTCAATATTGTGTTGATTTAAGAAAAGTAAGCTTCTTCGCCAAATAAAATTCACATGATACATGTTTTGAACCGCGATTAATAAATTAATTATTCGACATACTGTCACTGTACTTTTATGATATGAAATTTATTTGTTGGGTGGTTAAGCAATGTCTATATGCATTTCATTGGCGCTTTATGCCACATCGTCAAAACTGTGGTTGAAGTCTACTGACGATTTGGTATAAAGAACCACGATTGTTTAAATAATTTTGCAAAATTTGGAATTGTTGTTTAAAGTCAGGCTATTCATGTTGAAACGCCTGACAAAATGGCCGCCAGGTAAAAATGTGCTGTCAACTAAAAAATTTATACCTCCATGAAAAATATGTAGAGCAGCATGCCTATAAGCGGGGTAAAATCAGTAGCTAACCGATTTTCTTAAATTTTCAACTTTCCTAACGGAAAGAAATAAATGCAAGAAGAAAAAAATCAGTCATATTTAATAAATTAAACTCACTTTCTCGCAGAGCATGAGACTCTTTTTGAAAAATAGTTGCTTTTATAAAGAGTAACCATATTTCCTGTTGCGTTAGCCTTGGCGACATGGAGGTTGCAAGAATCGAGGTTCCACTGTAATGCTTAAGGTTTTTCTATGTGCAAGTTTTCTTTTAATATATATTTAGTTTCTTCAAGAGAATCGAAAAATATAGAAGAAATTTGTGAATTTAATTCTCCTGCTAAACGTGACATGTTTTCGTCCTTTATATTATGATCGACTTTATTAAAGTAAAACTTTTTATTGTGCGATACAAATTTTTAATTAATTTGATTATTTTTTTTAGTTTTAATTAATTTTGCATGCATTTTATATCTCTAAATTTTAATTCTTTATTTTATGTTGCATTTATTTTGGTTTAAAGAAAATATTGTTCAGCAATTATTTTCATTGGCTCTGGGAAGATTGTCTTATTGTCCTTATAAAATAATGATTTATAAAATATAATACTAATTTTAATTGAAGTACTTCTTTTCTGTGAGTCAACGTAGTGCAGAGCATTAGCAAAATTGATCAATTTTGAAACGACTAATAGTCTTAAGAGCCAAAGTCAATTAGCAAAGAATATAACAATCGATTTACAATCGAGTGTTTCTCCGATTTGCCCAGATCTTAATATATTAAATATATGAAGGGTTTATTGGGGATCTGATATCAAAATATGTTTATGTTTCCTAATCATTTGGCTAAAATTTTCCTGTTAAATCGATTGGCTGACTAGTGGCATGTACCTAAATCCTGATTCTTTCTCTAGATCTTAAATGTCCTTTTTTCTCTAAAAAAATATGTATTTGAAATTTTAGCACAACTATTGAATTTAACGCTGAATTTGTTAGTGGCATTTAATTTTCAAATAAATAATCATTAAAAACGGCAGATAATTTTGTCTAAAGCTCAGCCATTAAAGAACTACTTAACCTCATTTATGTGATCTTTTTCCAATATTTTATATTTAGAAATTTCCAAAGCCACAATTCGTTTTAAATGCACAAAAATATAAATGCCCTGTTGCAGTTAAATATAAATTGATCATTCTATTCATGATTATCAAAAAGCAATTAAAATAAAACTCATTTAGAACAACAATTCCACAACAACATTGACTTGAACTAATTGCGATAGTATAATGAAAATAAAATATATATACAACAATTCTATAATGACTTAATGCTTAATTGTAGTAATTTTATATGCTGAAAATCTTTAGGAAACTATTTAAACTCTCACATTCGAGTATAAATAATGAACTGAACAATAAAACAGGCCAGAAAACACCCCAGAAAATGCATGAACACCATCCAATTCAAAACTATAAAATCTTAACGTATTAAACACACTCACGAGAAACTAAAATGAAATTTTTCAAGGTCTATAATATTTTATAGTAAAAAAGTTTTCATTCCTTTTAAATGTTCTATGGAAAGTATGGCTGGTGTCTAGCAGTCTGTTGGCAAAACAGGAAAGTAAAAAAGTTTTAAAGTCGTCACTCTGTCAGGGATTTTGCTTTTGCTGTGAATTTGTTTCTGAGTTTTTGGGGATGTCTTTTTACGAAAATAAAACACAATCTTCACTTCTAATGCCTTCAACACATTTCAAGTCAATGGAAGAATTTTCTGCTTTGTTGCCAACTTAAGGGTGGGAGTTTTCCCAACTATCACACACTCTGGCTGCTTTCATCTTTTTAGGTAAGAAAAATAAAACATAATCAATTGATTTGAACGTGTGGATGTTTCCTGTTGTATTAACTCACATTTGCTTTATGATGAAGAAACATCCGATTACACACACCCACACACGGGCTGATTTAAATCAAACGTAAAATGCAACCCTGCTTCAAACAGTGTATTCCCATTTGGACAAAATTAAAAGTGTGTTGCATTAAAGGTGTATGGGTTGGAAGCGTTCATACGAAGTTACGAGGTCAGGTGGCAATTCTTCTTAACTGACCTGAAGCAGCTGACACAAGGACTAGGAAGCCTAACAGAGTTTTCGTACTGAAAGTCAAAACCTGCTTTTAAACGTGATTTTTGAAAATATTAAATTAAAAAAAAATAAATGAAATAAACAGAATTTTATCTAGTCAGGTGTCGTTGTTTTCTTCTCCAAGAGATCTGCCGGTTATCAGCTGATGAATATATTTTAATCTGCATGAATGGATTTACTGTCAAATTGTGTCTTCATCTGTCCTCTTAACTTCAACAAGGTGCGGCTACGGCAACTTGTGAATATTGTAACTGGACATTGTAACTTCGGGACCCATGCAAGGAGAATGGGTCTGGTACATAACAACTTCTGTAGAAGCTGTAATGATGAAGAGGAGGAGGAAACAGTACTCCATCTTTTATGTCAGTGCCCTGCACTGAACAGCGTAAGGGAAGTGACACTGCGCTCCAACTTCTTGCCAGACCTAAAGAGCCTGGCGAGTGTGGAGCTTGTTAGAATATCTGCCTTTCTAGCCTCCACAAGATGGCTTAATGCGACAGAGGACGGGTCATGAGTAGTCCCTGTTTTAGGGTATCACAACGGTACCGAATGAACGGACCTAACCTGCCCTCTTAACACTATCACCTCTAATTCTGGCCCAATACACTGCATATGTAGGCGACATCACTTGAGTGCTAGTCCAAGACAAAAAACTTGGACTAGCACTCTGAAAAGCTGTAAAAAGCCGAACTGTTGCACAAAATTATTACCTATAAATTATATTAAAAACATATCAACAAACTTCCCGAACTGCCCTCTTATTATATGCTGTACCACAAATGGATTTTCCCTTCCAAAAATATTCTTCAATTTGGTCCAACTCCGTTTCTGGGTATGGAAAAATAAAAAATCACACTGAAAAAGTAGTAGTGCGTGGGTTGTTTGTTAATTTCTACTTGAAGCATGTGTACACATCGTGGATTGTGCAGCAAACGGTGGCAGAAGTATTAAAAGTTCACCCTCATATTGAATATGTTTCTGTTAATTTTTGGTTGAATTGTTTAACAGCGAAAATTTTATTATTCAGCCTTAAGCCGCCACATGTTTTATTTTCTCCTTTTATTTTAGTATCAGGCAAGTGGTGCAAAGCTTTTGTGTGTAAGAGAGTTACTACATACAAAATATGTATGCATGTGTGTGTGTGTGTGCGTGTGTGTGTGTGAAGGAGTGTGTCGCATTGACTAGACATTTTCATTTATTTTGTAGTTATTTTATAAACATAATTTATGTCAGTCAGCTTGTCTGCACTTTGGCAACAGTTTATGCTGAGCAATTCCACAGTGGGCAGTGGATACAAGAACCTTAAAAAAATTTCTAAAGCGAAATGGAATGAAAGTTTTCGGAAAGTATATTTAAATGGGGAAGGTTTTTAAACTTAAGTAAGAGTCGCTATAAGTGCGGGTCAATACTGCTTTAATCTGAAAAGTTGAAATTATAATAGGCGCAGGCTCGCATCGTGTTTACTTGTTCCTTTTCAGCAATCAATGGCTTCGGAAGAGTCAGTCATCGAAATTGGGGAATTTTTCTCTAAACAAAAATGAATTAATAATAATTATTGTCATATTCTATTTCGTTAAATATCATGGGCTAACAAACAGCGCAGGCTCATAATCAGCACTGATCTGATTTATCATGAATATAAAACTAATTTTGAAAAGTAAAATTAATTTGTAAGCTCGCATGCATGAACATTGATCCCGTATAATAATAATAATAATAATAATAATAATAATAATAATAATAATAATAATAATAATAATAATAATAATAATAATAATAATAATATTAAACTAAATTATATAATTTCCATAAAAAATTGGCCTTATAAGCAGTTTATAAGCGTTAAATATTTTTATGAATAAGTCATTTAATGTACAAATTTCGAATAAAAAATGACACGCAGTCATATGTTTTTCAGTAAACAAGTTGTTATATCCACAACGTACTGTATTTACCCAAAAAGTTCTTCCGTATATAGTTGAGGTTATAAAAATAGCAGCTCAATTTGTTGAAAAATAATTTATTTGCGGAATATTTCGCTTCAAAATAATAATTTGCTAAAACTTCTTTATCAAATATAATTTTTGCAATAAGACTCTTTTAATAAAAAGATTAACTATTTTTTTTTTAAATCTCTAAAAATTGCTCTTTGAGTTCGCAAAGTTTTAATGAAGAAGAGAAGAAATGTGTTTTTGTTAAATACAAATAGAAATCGTAACACTGTGGGGAGATTTTCAAAAATAAATTAAAGTGATTCAACAGTTTCTATTATAGCGATTGTAATTTAATTATATAAATAATTGGAGAGTCTTTGTTGAATTTAATTTACAGAGAGTTCGAATTTTATAACTTAAAAGGAGTGGAGTCATGAGATCCCAAAGTGGACTACATGGAGGCTTAGATAAGTTTAAACCGATATTATTCGATAAAAAGTATATATATTTATCAATTCCATTTCCTATGGGAGGGAGGCTCCATCATGTCAATACATTGAACATTTAGGGGACGTTTGCTGAGTGCTGGTCTAAGTTAAGAAATCACTGTAATAACTCTAGGTGTTCCTGCGGTCTGTCCAAAAGAAATCATCCAGATTCTATTGGAATTCCTCCTCAATCCTGTCAACCAGGAAAAATCTTGAGAAAAAATATTATTTAACTGAAGATGAAAATAAAACTATTTCGGATGCTCTTTTGAATTTAATTATATAGTTCGCTTTTATATAGTGGTTGGAGCCATGAGATTCCAAACTGGACTACCTCGAGGTTAAGGAAAAATATCATAATTTGTGTTCAGTTGCAATAATTTCTATGGGAGGCAGGCCGCATATTTTCAATACACCGAATATGTAGGAGTCATCTGCAGACTGCTGGTCTAAGATAACAAATCATCGTAATAATTCGAGCCGTTCCTGTAGTCTCTCCAAAAGAAATCATCCAGATGCTCAATTTTTCAACCAGGAAAAATATTGAGAAAAAATATTTTCTAACTGAAGATGAAAATCTCTCTTGAGTTTAAATTTAGAGTTTGATTTTATATAGTGGGTGGAGTCATGAAATCCCAAAGTGGACTACCTCGAGGTTAAAAAAATTCTATTTTCAGTTACCATACATTCTATGGGAGGGAGGCCGCATATTTTCCTAGCTCTGGCACAATACATTGCTTATTTAGGGGTCATCTGCTAAGTGTTTGTCTAAAAATCACGGTAATTATTCGAAGCAGTCCTGTGGTCTATTTAAAAAAAAATCATCCAGATTCTAGTGGAATTCCTGCTCAATTTGGTCATCCACAAAAAATAGCCAACCAGGAAAAATCTTGTGAAAAAATG
The DNA here is from genome assembly GCA_963675445.1 of Linnaemya vulpina. Classification (NCBI taxonomy): domain Eukaryota; kingdom Metazoa; phylum Arthropoda; class Insecta; order Diptera; family Tachinidae; genus Linnaemya; species Linnaemya vulpina. Next base: position 13,856,553 of record OY776280.1, on the reverse strand, counting down.
TTTTCGAACTGAAGATGAAAACAAAACTCGAGGACGCATTTTTTGAGTTTAATTATTTAGTTCGATCTTATAAAGTGGATGTAGTCCTGAAATCCCAAAGCGGACCAGCTCGAGGTTAAGAAAAATTATTATTATATCTTTTTCAGTTACATATTTTATGGGAGGCAGACCACATATTTTCCTAGTTCTGGCACAACACATCGTTTATTTAGGGGTCATCTGCTGAGTGTTGGTTTAAGATTTGAAATCACCGGATAACTCAAATGCTTTCTTGAGGCCTCTCTAAAAAATCATAGAGATTCTAGTGGAATTCCTACCAACATAAACCAGTCAACCAGGAAAAAGTCTCCTGGAAAAGTAGTTTCCAACTGAAGATGCAAAGAAATAGTCAAGGATCTATTTGGTTATTTCTTGCTTTTTCACACTTAACAAGTGCTATAATTTTTGCATCTTCTGTACGAGTACACAGTGATTGCATTATGGCGTACATGGTCATACCAATACTTTAATCCACCCATTTATTTAAACCCCACGAAATCAAATAAAAGACAAGAATGTTTTTTTTTCCAATTTATTTTCAACCCCATTTTTTTTTTTCGTTAGAAAAATTTATTCGAAAAATTCTCTATAACTTCGTCTCTGCAAAGAAATTTTAATACGAAATAAAAGTACAAATTTTTCAAACTAGAAAACAAAGAGTTTATTTTTTGGGGGTGGGGGCGGGCTCTTTATGTATGAATTTTTGTATGAGAATCTTAAACGATTTGATGTTATTTAACAACAAACTTGCAGCTAATGCATGGAATAGATACTATTGGCGATGAAAAATGTACATTTTGTGTTTATTTTCATTTCTTTCCGGTATGTTTTCGACAATAATTTCACATATTAAACAAGAAAAGAGCCAAGTTTTGTTCAGCAATTTCCCAGCAAAGAAATTTGTGTGCAATGAAAAGTATTTGTATTTTATAGCCCAGCGAAAGGTGTTTAATTTAATAAGTAAATTATTTTTATAGCGTTTCATTTAAGTTTGAAATATGGTAAGTTATGACAAAATTACTGGGAACAAAAATTTAGAAACTGCTTAAGTTTTCCATACCAACAAGAAAATGATTTTGGTTCATTAATATTCCTGAATGCAGAATGAACGACTGCAAATATGAACAAACGAAAATGATCACTTGCAAAAGGTACCAGCGGTTTTTAATATACAGAATGGCTGTTAAAGTTAGTCCAACATTATTTTAAATAAAATAATTTTTGTTCCCTGATAGACAACATTTCAATAATCATAGAAACTGGGATAAAACTTTTTGCTGGGTCTATTACAGCCGACATAGTTTTCCTCGTCTGTCAAGGGAGTCCTTTGTAAAGCATCGTGTTTTTTGTCGTTTTAGTGGATAAAGTGTTTTTCATGTCAAATACTTATTTGCAACATTTTCTTGTACAATGCAAAAATATTATTTTGGGGAGGAAAGGAAATTAAAGCAATTTTTATTTTATAAAATTGATTTAAATTCTTTTTACATTCTCATGATGTCTTTTATATGTGGGTTTTTGGCACAATAAGTTGTTTTATTGTTTTGGATAATTGCATAAATAATAATAAAGTTTTTTTTTATAAAATTACAAATCATCCCTAGATATTTTGTTTCCATTAAAAGTTATTGAATTGCTTCTATGGAGTTCAAATAGAATACAAAAGGTTTGCTTTATTTTAAATTTGTTTAATTTTGACTAAAGATAGTATTTGTAATAATATTGTTGTACTGATCACTTGGCCTGTAATAAAATAATTATAATTTAAAGAAACTAAAAACGATTTAAGAAAATCGAGGATAAAAGTTAAAACTAAATATTAAAATAAACTTTAAATAATGTTGTATTAATATAAAGCGTGTTTTTCGGAGTGTCAGATGTTTTAGTTGGCATCACTGATTTATTTGATCACCCCTTTAACAGCTGATAGTTAGTTTTTGTTTAGTTCGCTTTGAAACTTCATTATGAATCGACTTATACCAGAGCAACTTGTGCAAATTGTTGAAATTTTTAATCAAAATAGTTGTTCTATTCGTGAAACTCATCCATTCAAAATTTTATTTTCCAATGAAGCCCATTTCTGGTGGAATGGGTACGTAAATAAGCAGAGTTGTCGCACTTGGAGAGAGCAGAATTCACAGGCTTTTGTAGAAACACCATCTACATCCAAAGAAAATTACTGTTCGCAGCGCTTTATAGGCTGGCGCAATCACTGGCCCATATGTCTTCAAAAACGATGATGGCCAGAATGTTACTGTCTATGGTGGAGGGTATAGGAACCTGATTCAAAATTTTTTTGTACTTCAAGTAGGAGGGAGACACATATGCCACACCGTAGGCGCTACAATTGATTGCACAAAAAACCTTTTGATAAAAAAATTATTTCACATAATGGCCCTATTAATTGGCCACCAAGATCGTATGATTTAACCCTAGTAGACTATTTTCTTTGAGGTTCTGTTAAGTCACTTGTTTACATTGATAAACCACAAACAATTCAACAACTGGAAATCAACATGCGCAGAGTTTAAAGCGACTAGAAAATACTTTAAGGAAGTCACATCAAAATGATAAGCAACTGAAATTTCCCAACCGTTTTGCTTCAAATAAACTTTCTTTCCCTCGTTTCTCATTGTGGGCTAAATTTTTCGGGCCAACGATCTCATACCATAATCTAAACATGTCTCAATCAATTCAATATAATAAGTCGAAGTTTAAAGACCCCTCGTGCAGAAACAAAAAACAAAAAAAACAAAAACAAACCGAAACAAATGAATTAAATTTTTAGTGCAACAAAAATGCTGTGAGTCACGCCCATAGTTTCGTTGTTGGTCTCTTTTAGATAAGTTGCTGATGTTCGGCTTTATTGTGTGTGTTTCATAAGAATTTGTTTCTGGTCTTGTCTTTTTAGACATGACGCTGCAATAACTAAAAATATTTTGTTGCAAAATTTTTAACTTTTTTCTCTTAATTTAATCTTCTTCTTTTTTTTTATTATTGTTATAAAAACGAACGTGCAGTGGTCATGAAATTTGCAGTAAAATTAAGAATATAATGACATGAACACAACACAAACAACTGGTATCATGAATAAATAAGCTTTCTACACTTTATCTAAAGCCAGCAGTTTTTACTTAGTCGTCTTGTCATTTTAGACGGCTGTAAAAGCCTTTAAAAAAGCACTGCTTGCCAAAAATAAAATTGTAGAAAAAATGCCAACCAAAAAGTTTAAATTACATTTCGAAAAAAAAGATCACAAGGAACAACAACAGCCAGCAATGAAATGAATATCAAATTTTGTGCGCAAAAAATTAGGAATTAGCAACCTTAACCCATTTATTAGCTGAAAATTCTAAAATTTCATTTATATCTATAATAAAAGTCGGATATGGGTAATTCCATGCCAAATTTACAATAGCCATGGCGAATGCAAAGTTTGATTTGATATATTTTATTAAAGCTGTCGTGTCTAATTTTATAAAATCATTAAAAAGTAAATGATTTACTTGAGTAAATAAATTAATAATGAACTCAATTAAAACCATGTTTAAGCTTCCATGTGAAATGCTGTTTTCTAAATATATATTCTTACACACAGTTTCCTAAAACGTTCAACACAAAACTTAGCTAAAGTTTAAATTAACAGAAAAATAAAAATTAGTAAGATAAACAAAAAAAAAACAATTAAAAATGCTATATTCGGCTGTGCCGAATCTTATATACCCTTCACCAAAGTACTTCTGGCGTCACATGTATTTTTAAGCACCAATTTTGTTCTTCCTAAATTATAAAATAGTTTAAGTTATTAAAAAAAAATACGTCAGTTGCCTTTTTGGTTAATTTTATGAATGAAAAATATTTCACATTCCCACACCTGGAAACGAAATTTTAACTTTTTTTTTGCCAATGCAACTCTTAATGAGGAAACAAATAGTTTAAGAATAGAAAAACTTAAGATTTTTAATCATTTTGGTCACTTTCATGTCCCATAAAATATTGCACTTGTCCAACCCTGGATTCGAAATTTCGTTTATTTTTATTTTTGATGTCTTTCCTAAATTATACAATAGTTTCAGTTAACGAAAAAAAACAACGTCAGCTGCCTCTTTGGTTAGGTTTATGTTAAAAAAAAATTCAATTTTCCAACCCTGGAAACAAAATTTAAATTTCGTGATGTATAAGGCGGTTTTATTTAAGAAAAACTTGAAATTTTTAATCATTTCAGTTATTACAATTACTACAAAATACTAGTTATACACAAAAAAATCTTTTAATTTCCCATTTCCGGAAAAAAATTAATTTTTTTTATTTTTTAATAGACAATTGAGGCTTCCCAAAGTATGGTACAAGCTGAATTTGCAAACAAACAAGAAAATAATTGGTTTTTGTATCAATTTTGCGTCGAGAAATAGGTGTAGGCCTTCCAGCTCTGAAACCATGTGTCGGAATTTCAATGCCACTCTATTTAAACTCATTTCCAATCCATCCGCCCAAGAAGGAAGTCTCTAGCTCTTCTGGGGGCTTGGGATACCCGACTTCACATACAGACAGACGGATATCTCAATCGTCATCGGTCCCATATTAATATCGAAGAAACTATATACAGAATGACAAACCTCTTACACTTTTTTGTGTGGGGTATAAAAATCTCCAAATCATAGCCGACCACACGAGATTAAAAAGCTTAACATCTGAACTTTTTAGAAGTAGTTTTTAGCAGCAACATTAAAAAACGTAAATAAAAAATAACCTCAAAAAAACACACATCATGTAAATTTATTAGCCATAAAACTGTAAAACTTTCAGCCAGAGAAAAGTCAGTTTTGTTACACTGTTTAAGTGAAAAAGAAAAGTCCTTTCAATGCACTTCGGTTTAACAAGCGATCCATTCATACAACCAGTCAACCGTCCGAAAGAACACGTTTCTAACAGGGATTTTAAAGTTTTTTGTAATGCTGCCTGCTACAGTGTGATGTCATTGTTGAAAGATAAAAAAATTTAAATACAAGCATAAACATGCATACATGCACATAAATACATGTAAATAATTTTTGGCATGAACATCGAGAGAGAATGAGTTGGAAACTCAAAAGAAAAAAAAATTAAAGGGAAGATTAATGCCAACAGAAGTTATATGGAAGGCAAGAAAAAAAATGTTTCTCAGAAAACTACTTGAAAAGTTTGCAGGAAAGAAAAGCGCAAAAATAATAAAACGACAATTTATGCGAAAAAGAATCCAAGTGAAAAGAGCAGAAGACAGTATTCGAGGTATTCAAATAAATTGGGCAAATATGTTCTTTATAGTCATCCCTATTACGGTTGGCGTTTTTCGCCTACAAATACGACAGTTTGTGATCGATTACAAAGAAAACCCTAAGTTTTTCCTTACTCTATTACATATTATCGAATTTGCAAGCTGAGAGCTTTTACATCTAAAATAAAATGACGGGGTTAACAGCTGATCTGGCATTCATGATTGTGCATGCATTAATCCAATACATATGGCGAAATGGAATAAATATATTCCCTGTTATGTCTTTGATATTTGCTTTAAGCTTCTCACTTATTAAAGTGGCAGTTTGAAATAATATCTTTAGTTATTCTAAGAAATGTTGGGTAAAGGTTCCCTGATGATCTGCATTAGTCCCAGGAACTATATAAAACCCCTCAATTGATCACTTTGAATTTTTTAAGTAAAATTTTGGGAAAAAAGAATCAGCACATAATTAAAATTAAGGAGTTTTAAAATCAATTTCTCTTAGAAATATTTTATTTGTTTATGTAGCGGAACCTTTTTCTTTTTATGGTAACACTTATTTGACAAACTGTACAGTTTAAATGAGAAATTAAGTGTTTCACTGTTCTACTGATACTAAAACGGACTGTGCTCGAGTGATGCTAGCGATCTTGTGACCGAAAATCGATTGTTTTTACGAAATACATGCTCTTCACATAGGGTGTCTTTTTTGTGGTGGTGTTGCCAGTGAACTGCAATACGTATCACAAAGAGGATTCGTTCTTTAGCGGAACGGTTCGTATGTGGAATAACCTTCCTGAAGAAGTCTTTCTTACCACATTTAACTTGCGAAAGATCGGTTTGAAAGTTCACAGAGGCTACTTCCTCTATCCCTCTTTGCACAACCTAATTTCCTAGTTCCCCTGAGAACAGATGCAAGGCAGGAACAAAACAATAGGCTTTGAAATCGGAAATATTTAATTAGTACGTTTGTATTTAAAAAAGGCGAAGAAGTGAGTTCCAGACCACATTTTTATATTATCCAGGGTTCGTCCACAGCATTCGATATCGGTCGAAATTTTAATTCAAATTGTATTAAGACAAGAATTGTTATTCAAGCTCAAATCCACACCCACCGAGCTTGCAAACTATTTTTCATTTGTATTAAATTCGAAATTTTTCATTGAGAGTGAATTATTTAAGCATTAAACACAATAACTACGGCAGACTACAACTTGTCAACAATAGAATACATGTGCGTTGCGAATGAATATTTTTACTACTACAGGCACCATGGCTACGCGTTGTTGTCCATGCTGTTTTTGTGGCTGTAGCCAAATTAAACTAATTTCTATTTCGGTGAGCGACAATGAGTAGATGCAATGTTGCCAGTACAATACAAATAAATTCAATTATTGTAGACTTGAAATTCAATTATTGTAGACTTTTTATTGTACAAAAAGAAACAACAAACTATATATCGAAGCTAATGAAATGATATCTTGTTATATAGTGTTGACTTTGAATATATTTTGTTGGAATAACACTATTTAAGAGTATTAAATATATAGTTTGTTGATTTTAATTGACCTTTTATTTATAAACGCTTATTAGTTTAAGTAATTTTCTTTCGGCTTAAAGTCAGTATTTTAGTTTAAGAACTTATACAAGTTTAATAAAAGGCAATGTTGTTCTTAATCCTTTTTAATTTTATTTATTTGCCCAATATTTCGATCAACTACGCTGATCATCATCAGGGACTATTTAAAATAAAAGAAAAGCAGACTTATAACTACAAACCGTGTGTCACTTAACAATTTTTGTAATAAGTATTAAATATATTTAAAGCGGCAACACTGGTGTTTGAAGAGAATTCAACTACAAACAATAACACATGGTTATTGATTTAGTGGTGTCGTTTTGAAAATAATTAAGTAGCTGGCTACAAGACGACGACTGTAGCCAACGGCTATTGCAGTCGGTGTTCGTGTAGCCTGCTGTCATTATTGTGTTTGAAGCTTTAGAAGAATTATTCAAATCATTTTACTACCAGAATGCATTCGTAGCAAAATGCCACGTAATTGAGGTACGAAAAAGTTTCGGATCATGGTCCTATACCGTCCACAATTGACAGTAACATTCTGGCCATCGTCGTGTTTGAAGACATATGGGCCAGTGACTGCGCCAGCCTATAAAGCGCTGCGAACTGTAATTTTCTTTGGATGTGGATGGTGTTTCGACAAAAGCTTATGGATTTTGCTCGCTCCAAATGCGACAAATCTGCTTATTTATGCACCCATTCAGCCAGAAATGAGCTTCATTGGAAAATAACATTTTGAATGGATGAGTTTGACGAATAGAACAATTATTTTGATTGAAAATTTTAACAATTTGCACGCGTTGCGCTGGTATAAGTCGATTCATAATGAAATTTCAAGCCAAACTAAACAAAAAGCAACTATCAGCTGTTAAATGGCTGCTCAAACAAAGCAGTGATGCCAACTAAAAGTTGTGATACTTTAAAAAAAAAACACGCTGTACATGGTTGTTATAAGCAGCACTGAAATCGGTGGCCTAAACGAAAACCAGTAATAATTTTTAATATTGACATGGTATTTTTATACTAAATTATTTTCAATACGTTCCAAATGAAGTGATTACCCCTAATGTTGAGTACCTTTAGTATTAAAAACATTAACAGTTTGTCTCCTGGTTTTTGTTTGTTTGTGGTTTGAAGAAAGTAAACTTATTCACAATGGCCGTACCTAAAAACGAAGGAATGGTTTATGTTGTATTTTTATTAATTTTTTTCTTACCCGTTTAAAACATTAAACCACAATTCTTTTTTTTTTATTACTCTCTACAAGTTAATGATCATTTACTTTGTCTGCACTAGCATCTGCATTGTTTCAAGGCATTTATGGTCTATTAATGCCTGAATAAGCAATTCATTTGAGTTTCTTTTAATACAACATTCTACTACTACAGGCACAACATTTAGCGATGATCATGATACCAGCCTTAATGATCGTTATGTATACAGCACGGCTGTTTAGGTTCTATTAAATGCATTTGAACTTTGAAACCGGTTTAAGTTAATCGACCGACCCGATGAATGATGCGCTTGTATTGTATAATTTTTATATGCACTTCCACAAAAAGGCACTGAAATGAATGTTACAATTTGATAATAAAAAAAAATAGAAATAAATATAAAAAACTTTTAAAGCCAACATGTAAAATGAAATAAAAATAAGTGCTGCTAAGCGAGTAACCAACCTAATCTTTTAACCACAAACTAATACCGTTATGAATAGAAATGCTGGCTACACTCGGAAAAGGAACAGATAAAAAAACAAGCACTGAATTAAGTTTCAGAATATGCATGTGCATGTGTATGTGTGCTGTTAACCATAGAGACTCTGTACTGTTGAGAGCTTGTAAATTATTGGTAAGTGAAAGGTCGTTCTTTTACTGCTCTTGGATATCTTTATTAAAGCACTTCTAGCAGAGAATATGGTTAAATTGAAAGCCAACATTTAAACATAAATTGAAACAAAATTTTTAACAATCAAGACTGCACCACAAAACAAACTCAAAGACTTGCAGTTTATTTTAATAATAAAAAAAACATGCATACAGAAGTGTAACTACTGGTAAATGGAAGTGGTTATTAAAATGTATTTTTCAGTTGGTTAAGCGCATGTGCAGAGCTCTTTCTTTTATTGTAATACAAAGACCGCAAATGTTTTCTTTTTTCCTTTAGAAAACAGCATAGAAAAATATGTTCAATGCATTTATTTAATTAAAAAGATTTTATGTTGTAAATAAATCACAAGAGCTTTTTTGGTGGTTTAATGATTTCACAAAAGAAATTTTTATTTTACTTGGAATAAATTAACAGATTTTTAATGGGTGCTGCTATTTCATTTACAAAATAAAAGTTTTATTTTTTATAGAACAATAAATCATGATTAAACTGAAATTAAATGCACGGAATTCCTCATTCATCAAATCTGTTAACGAAACGAACTAACACGTGGGAACTATACTGGGGCTCGAAGGACCATAAAAGTTTATAATAAAAGTGTTTATTTGTTATGTCTGATTTACTGTGCCACACGTATAAAACTTATAAAACTAAAAGTCAGAGCTGCATTTTAATTATTTACACCCACCAGCTATCACAATATCAATCAAATGCATTAAATAGCGTGAATTCGACTAAATAAAATACAATATGATTTTATTAATTAAAAGTTGTCTATGATTTCCCTTATCCAACAACAACATATTCAAACAAAAAAGAAAAGTTTGACTTAAGAAACATGGAAAAAATATTTAATAAAATAGGACTTGAAGGAAAATAACCAAACGGCAACACTGGAACTTAATAAGAGTATGTCACCATCGTCTTGAAATAATTCTCGTACATTTTTTCATAACAAAATTGGTAAAAATGGAAACTTTTATCACATTCAATTAAAACAAAAATAATTAAATAAAAAATAATTTAATGGCAACACTGGAACTAAATAAAATTATGTTACCATCAGCTTGATATAATTCTCGTTCACTTTTTCATAGTAAAATTGTCACATTCAATTGAGTCTCGTACCAACAAGTGGTTATAAATAAAAACACATGTAGCGGCTTTCGAAAACAGCTGTTCTGCTCTGCTGTATAATTTCAATATTTACAACTGATGTTGACTTCCCGTTGTGCTTTGGAATATTTATTATGTCTTTCTGAAACTTTTGTCATATATTGAACTATTTGTATTGAATATATTCTGAGGCAAATAACACTTCTAGAGGATTAATTTGTCTCAACATTGTCAACACCTTTTCATATCACAAATTGTAGATGTTAATAACTGGGCGGCTGATTTTTTACTGGGAATCTACAAGCGTTTCGAAATATAAATATGAGTATTAGCGTGCCATAAATACTATGGCATTGCAGCGCTAAACTTTCGCTTAAATATCACTGGAGAATTTTTTGTAGCTGTCGTCACCCAATTTATGGCACAATATCGACAAAGCAGGGTGTTCCCCTCTAGATAATGTTCAGAGATCAGGGATATGACCTTGCCGACTATATTCATCTCTAAGTGCAGAATCGACCCCCTTTAAGTGGTCATCGTAGTCGTTAACCACTACAGACAACAGCAACGCCGCAAGCAAACACAAATAGGCAGCAAATTATTTTGATCAGTCTTAATTGAATTTAATCTGGTAACAGATCGATATAAAATGACAAAAAAATGGTTTCCGCTGTAAAACTGAAAATTCTTAAAAATCGGGAAGTTATTTGTTTTATCCCATTAAGAAAATATTGAGTTCTTATCAGATCTCTACGTCTTAAAATCCTGAAAAGTTTTTCTGACTAATTCTGAGAACCTGTCACTATATGTGTGTGTGTGTTTGTGTGCGTGTGTGTGCGTGGGTGTGTGTGTAAGTATGTGACAACTTTTGACCGGCGGAATTAAACGAAATCGCTGGCATTCTAAAAAACTTTCCTAAACTTAGATTTCCTATAAATTTGAACCGATTCGAACCGGTAATTTTCGAGAATCATTTTCAGGGTGCTTTTTAATAACTTTTCAACATTTTTGATCTCAAACCGAGTTAAAATCGGTTAAACCTTAAATATCGTAAAAAAGACTGGAAAAAATGTGTTTTTCTTAACTCCGAAATTATATATCTGATCAGTTTTTATAGTAATCAAAAGAGAAGCGTTTCTGAACACCAGACCATATTCAGTTTCGCTATTTCAACCAACCTGCATAAAAGTCTGTTCTCTTTTCTGCCAAAAGTCTCTTCTTATTATGCGATCATATTAAGTAGAACCAATTTCGAAAGAATTAATTTTACCCTTAAGGCTTTTAAGATTCCATAAGATAAATATCTCACAAATTTAATAGGGATCATCTCCATGTTATTTAAATTTCAAACGTACTGTAAGAAAATCAAATAGTCAAACACAACTCATTTTAGTGGCAGAGTAAGTCCATGATAATTTTAAAAATAAAACATTCACAAAATGAAGCAATTTTAATAAATTTTTGCTAACAACCTCACAGAGTTTCAATTCAATAAATAAAATCAATGAAGTTTTGATTGAACAAGTAAAAGATAAGAGTAAAACACTTTAAATTGCACCGCTGATTACAATAAATGTTCGATAAAATTACAAAATTCGTTACAATGAAACTAACAAAACGGCAACAACGCCCTTGTTTGCCATCAGTGCGACATTCAGTTGCCAGATTTTATTGGCCGCTGCTCAAAAAAAATAAAATAAAATAAAATAAACGTATCAAAAGTATGAGAAAAAAATAATGTTATCGCCTACCCGATAAGATTGTTTCATTATTATTATTGTTTGATTTTTATAAAAACAAGTATTTGAAAAAAATTATCAATTTTCACTTATTCGCTTTGGGTTACAAATTCGGGGACGGACTAGCCTGCCTGCTGTTCTTGTAGTTTATAAATAAATACTGATATCATCGAAAAGTTTCTCTAGTGCGGGTAATACTTTTTATCGCTTTCAGGTAAAACATGACTATACGTTTGCTTGTTTACGATATCGATATGACCTCTTTTGAAATCAATCATTTGAATGGTTGTTGTATTTGCTGTTCGTGATGTCACACATGTTTTGCTGGAATGAGAATTCGCAATGATCGTCATGCGAAATGAAAGCGTTTTCTGATAAGTGCGATTAACAGGGCTTAAATAAAATATTATGATAATATTTATGGCCATTTTTTGTTATATTTTTTTTTTTTTTTTGTAACACAAAAAAGCAAACATTGACTTTCCATTGAAGTTTCCTGACCTACACTTTTTAATGCCACGTTATTGATGTTTATTCGCTTAAAGACTGTTAATGCAGATGTTTTTATGCGATAGTTTTCGAGTGTGTTATTGTAAAGGGTGTTTTCTATAGAGGTATAAGCTGGCAGCATTGTTTTATAGTTCGTCAGACCTGAAGTTCTGCGATCATTTTCAATTCGTTTAAGCGTATATTGGGCTCGAAGATCGTACGATTTAAGGCCGCTAGACTATTTTCTGTGGGGATAAGTGAAGTCGCTGGTGTACGCCGATAATCCCGAAGGACAATATTCGGCTCGTTATTGCCGATATACAGCCATAGATGTTGTAAAAAGTTATAGAAAATTGGATCTCCAGATTAGACTACGTTGGAGCCAGCCGTGGCGATCGTATTCCAAAGGCTATAATTAAATTATAATACTTCGGATTATCTTCCGAAGGAGTAAATTTTCTGTCCCTTTTTAAAAATTTATCGAATTAATTTTTGTCATTCAAATGGAATTAAGCGATCAGGGCACTTGGTACAAACTTCTCAATAAATGATAGATGTGAATGTGGAGGCTTCACTTTAAAGCCCCAGATCATCAAAAAGCGATAAAAATTTCAAGAAAGTGAAGAATCGTCGAATCACTATTAGAAAACTTTCTGAGGATGTTGGCAGATCGGTTATACCACGTGATCGTTGGAAGTGTTCGCCATAAAAAGTGTGGCAGGAAAGTCCATTTCAAAATCGCTGAATATTGACCAGATTAAGACCCCCTGCGACCATTTCCTGTTTCTATCAGAACAGGTATCCATAAAAGGAAGTGCACAACTCTGGCACAATTATATTAAATCTGAGGCGTCTACTTTCAACGAGACAAAATAAAAATTGATGAGCAAATAAATGTTTCCAAAAAGCTAAATCTGCGCTACGCAGTCTTATCGGCGAAAATCCTGCGATTCGCGGTCTGAAAAACAAGACATTAAAATTTTCAGATGTCAGAAAAAATGCTGGCGAATTTTATGTGCATCTGAAATAAAATTTGTTCTGTTGGCATAAGATTATGGTCCTTCTCCAGATATAGAAACGAAGTCCAACTCACTGCTGTGGACTTACTTTCCAGTTAACAGACTTGGCCGCCAGATGGCACTGTAATACCCCAGCTCTTACCTCAAACCTTTCAAATTTCTCTGAATCTGGACTATTTATAAATTTTTCTCCACTCTTTATTTTCCTGGACAGTCTGTAGTTGTTTGTAAATAAAGAAATATTGCATTTATTTTATTATTGAGATCTTCCACACGTCCTATTATTATTCACTTGAAAAATGTTTATTTGTTCGAAGCCACTTGAGGCATGCGTAATAAATCATCATCACCATCATCATAATCATCTTCATTTATTTCTCTTCATTCGGCTACGGCTTAAATGAGGCAAGTCGAAATGAACAGAACGGCTTAAGACAATAATATTTTATAATCTTTGACTTTAATCAGTTGAATTTGTTTATTTATGTTTAAAATCTTAAAAGCAGCCATAAATATGAAACTCTTATTTATTCATTCCTCTATCTCGTTCGTATCATATTGAAGATGTTGTTGTAAAATGAATCTCGTTAACTCAAAGCAATTAAATGCCTCATTGTGAATGTGAAATTCTTTTTTTGAATATGATGAATTGGTTTCAAATTTATTTTTTATTTTTCCAAATGCCTGTCTGTCTTCTATAATTTAATATGCGCCGAGAGAGAGAGAGAGAGAGAGAGAGGGAACTGTTAAGAAAAATTTTCTAGTTTCATTTCATATAAAAATTACTCGAATATCATGCAGCAGAATATATTGAAAAATTTGTGTTAAAGAATTAGCTGTTAGTGGTGATAAATTTATAGGACTGACTTGTTTTTTGACATACTGAAATAGTTCGGTACTAGTACTTACAAAAAGTATCAAGAAGAAGTTGTTTTTAATCCCATCCAGATAATGAAACGAATTTGGTTCTATCAAGAATATTTATTCTCTCAATTAAGATAAAATTGTTATAGTCGTATTGTTATATTGACTGTCATCTGACAAAAATGCTCCATGATTAATAAAATAAATTATCTACAGAAAGCCGCTATACTTTAAAAACAGCTGTTTTCAAAAGCCGCTACACATTCTTCATCAGTACTCAGGGGTATTTTTATTTTCTACCTCTTCTTAGGTGGAACAAAAAGTTCAGAAAAAAACTAGAACATGAAAAATATTTAGACGGCAGCACTGGGACTTAATAAAACTGTGTTACCATCGGTTTGATACAATTCTCGTATTCTTTTTCATAATAAAATTGATACAAATAAATTTTTTTAATAGAATAGAACAGAATTGTTATCACATGCAACTGAGCCACTTAGCAAATGGTGATAAATAAAAATACACATGACTACAGATGATGAAAGTGTAGCGGCTTTCGAAAACAGCTGTTCTGCTCTGCTGTATAAATTGAATATACATATAAAACTGAGGTTGACTTTTCCTTGTGCTTTAGAATATTTATCATATCCTTCTGAATTTAAAACACTTTTCGAACAATTTGCCTATAAAACTAAATTGAAAACTTCAAACAGTTTGATTATCTCTTACTCAATTTGATTTTCTTATTCATAAAAATGTTTAACATTTTGATGGACACCGTAAGCGCATGAAATGCTTAACCCAAGACCATAGCGTGTCTATAAGTAAATCGTAAATAGGTCTTTTGTAAAATATGTTCCCCGCTTAATTGCTTCCTTAAACGGTAGACTACAATTTAATAATTCATTTTTAAAACAAACCAAATCCCGGACAACAAAATTGTTTCCTCTACAAACCTTTTCTTTGATCTATAATTTTCTACACTCAAAACTATTCACACACGCATCTTCTTAATAAAAGTCTAACTACCAGCCTCAAACTTGAAAGCATTTTTTTAATTGGCCCAAAGAAAAGCATGGAAATCTATTTAATCTAAAAATAATTAATTTCCTTTCACATCCATATAAAATTTGTAAGAAAATTAGGTCACTCTACCTGAAAGAAGTATTCAATCAAAATTATAATTTTCAAATCGTATTCCAAAAGTATCTTCTTCAATGAAGTTTTGCGGTCAACTTTTGATTCAATTCAATCAGCTCAGCTGCCGTCGCAGTTCATGTAAGTTTGTTGCCAACATGACGTAACAATAAATTTAGGAGAAACCAAAAAGAAGATACTTAATGTTTTTTTTTTATTTTATTATTATTCTTTTTCAAAAGCTTTTTACAGCTTCTAGAGGTTGAAAATAATTAACACTTCGATGTCATGGTGATAATTATCGTATTTTTATGTTAAATTTTTCACATAATTTTACAACCACAAAACGCTGTTGTTCACAACGTCAATGACGACGCCAATAGTTCTTATTCTTACAATGTACGAGTACGAATAAGTGGTATGAGAAAAAAAATGCACACACACATATGAAATAGAGTATTTAAAATTTAACAACAAAAAAATTTATTCTTTTGCGTAAAAATATATGATAAAAGTTCTGATCTTTTTTTGATGATGAAAGAAATTGAAGGAAATATTTCATGTCCTAATAATGAAGTGTTGCCTTAAATGTTTTCCAGAGACTTAAATTGAGCTGTACTGTATACGAGGTCTGTTCGAAAGACAAGGTGAATTTTCAGCTTTCCTAAAAATGTAGCTCTTTATTCATCAATTCCATGTTCGTTTTTTTCAAAGTAGTCCTCCTCGCTTACAATACAATTGTGCCAGCGTTTTATTTTTCACTCCTGAAAGTAGTTCTGATATGCACTTTTGATATGTCCTGGAGATCTCGTAACAATTAGATTTGTATGTCTCTAATTCTCCCAAAATGCCAACCTTTCATGAGCCTTTTAAATCTTCGGAACGAGAGAAAGTCAGAGTGTTCCAAATCTGGTGAATACGGTGGCTACTGATTCTAGCGTTATTTTTCTTAAAAAAAGACGGGTTTCGTACCCAAAATTCTCGAAATATATATACTTGGAATGAACCAACTCTAAAACGTCTAATTTAATGACTCAACGATTCTTCATGAGACTTTCTCACCTCCCTGAAAGTGTTAAACGTTTTTGAGGTGGCGCGATTTTCAGAACGAACTCCGTCGATTCACATCGTCTCGAACTTCCTGCAAAATTTTGTACCACTTGCAAATATTTTTCTGACCCAAACTACAATCAGGGTATGCCGCGGTCAAGTCCATTTTTTATGCAAAATTTTCTGCAAATTCTTTGATTCAATTTGACAGCAGAAAATCACTGAAAGCGCAACACACTTTTAACTTTTATAACTCTTACAAACAAACTATTCATGCTTAACCCTGAATGGTTACTCTTCATTTTTGTACGTTGAATCAACGAACGAACTACAATCCAGGATATGCCACGGTTAAGTCTATTTTTCTGCAAATTCTTTGATTCAATTTGACCGCATAAAATCACTGAAAATACAAATTACTTTTAACTTTTATAACTCTAACAAACTATTCATATTTAACCCTGAATGGTTAATCTTCATTTTTGTACTTTAAATCAACCAACAACTTTTAAAAATAATTCCATGTGGAATTAAATCTTCCAGGGTTAATAACTGAAACTGTGAACGCAAGTTGCAGACTGTTGTACCAACTGCTAAAAGAATAAATGCTTAAAGAATAGATGGATGAAAGAAATAAATAATATTGTGTCCCATTTAACTATGTAACACATTTTTGGGTTAAAGGAAAATTTTATTTAAATTACACTAGAAGTAAATATGCGAGGAAGCCTGTTTCGATTTGCCACAGCAAAAATTCTCTGCTCAATAATCTCCGAAGACAAATACATCCGTAAATATATATTCGACATACTTATTGCATTTATGTATTGTAATTTACCAAAAAAAAAAAAAAGAGAGAAAACTTTTATTTATAAAACAACTATAACAAATTTTGAATCTTCAAGTTAATTAATTTGTTGCTGTTTTTTGCCTTTTTTCACTTCTCATTACAGACATTCATTTGTGGACAACTCGTTTAGAGATTTCGTATGGTTTCATAGATCGAACAGATATTACAACAACTGCTACTCTAACAGATGCTTATTGTTGTTGCTATTGTTATTTTGAGGAGATAAAAACAAACCGCCGCTAATAATTGTAATAATTGGTAAATGGAATAACGGCATGTTAAAAGACATTAAGAGGAAACAACATTAAAGTGAGTTTATTTCTTTCCTCTCCAACTCTATTTTGCTTTGTTGTCTTCGATTTATGTGCATTTCCAAATTGCTGAATATCTTCAAGTTTTGTTAACGATTTGTATCTTAATAATGTCGAAGTTGGCACAGTGGGATTAAAATTATAAAAACGGTAATTGAATATGTAACGGAAAATGTATGGCATCTAAAATAAAAATATGTCACAAAATTCAAATTAATACGAAAATCCTTTTCTCGAAAAAATACGCAACTTCCAAATAAATGATCTAATTTTGAAACATAAAATATTGGTGGAAGCATGTCAAAAACTTTACTTTATTCATAAAAATCAGCTGAGATATTCACAAAATGCTTCCTGGTATCCCACAACAACGCCATCTATGTGTCAGTATTATTCCAGTTGAAAGTCTGATCTATTAAGTATGACAGAAATGCAAAAAATAAAATCATTTTTCTATATTTATTATAACCAACGATGTAAAACGCCCCACTTTGCACACAAATAACTATTATAATGCAAGTAATTTCCCTATCACATGCATGACTAGAAAAAGAAAAATAACAGAAACAAATTTTCAAATTAACTTAACTCTTTCCCCCTCTTTGCAGCTTCTCACACACAGACAGAACGTAAAATATTTGAAAGATTCAATGCACGTCATTACAAGCCAAATCAATTCTTTACAAACTCCTCCTCCTTTTCAATCCCTCTGTCCACCACCTCTATTCCTAACAACTTCCCGCAAAACCTCCAGTTCTTTATACTACACCTTTGAAGCGTCATGTCAGAGCCGGTCAGCAATGATGTTAGCACTGAGTCATTATGTACGGTTATAGAAACGAGCAGTAACGAATATTTATCGAATAAATTTAAAGAGTCGCCGCTTAAAAGTACTTCCTTAGAATCGTTAGATACAAACAAACGTAATTCATTTAACGATATCCAGACGACAAAACTTAAGAGTAACGGCTGTTTGCGCAA
Organism: Linnaemya vulpina; assembly: GCA_963675445.1. Lineage (NCBI taxonomy): Eukaryota > Metazoa > Arthropoda > Insecta > Diptera > Tachinidae > Linnaemya > Linnaemya vulpina. The sequence goes on along the minus strand of OY776280.1, from coordinate 13,838,232 downwards.
CAGTTCACTAGATGAAGGCTGTGATACGGATGCCACAGATCGTTCATTCAATACCACAGAAGAGGAAGACAGCAGTTGTATAAAGGCAAAGCTCAAAAAATCGGTATCGTTTGATCCGAACGATGAAAAGATACGAAAGTTTATAACCGGCGAACCAATTGTTGATCAACAGAATCCGTTCAAAGCAAACGGTTTCTTAGCCAACGGCAACGCAAAGCGGAAAGAAAAGAAAACTCCACCGCCAGTGCCGGCAAAACGATCTACGTTGAGCATACGCAAGACTGTCACCCAGCAGTTGAGAGAACGCGAACGTGAAAAGGAAAGAGAACGCTTGAAAAACGAGGCCAATAGTCGGAAAAGTAGCGGCATAAACAAGTCACCTTCGGATGAGTTCGTTACCACCGAAGACGTCCTAAAGCAATCGAAATATGTCCAAACGTACATAAAAAATCCCGATCCATATTTTGTATATGATCCGACAGTATTAGCAAAAATTAAATTTGAAGAGTTGAGAGAACTAACTTTGAAGAAGCCGCCAAAGAAGTTGCAACAGCCGGGAAGAGATCATCAACGCGATAGATTGAAAGATTTTAAAAATCGACAAAACGAAACCAAACCCAAATTGCCGTTGGCATTTAAGAAATGCTCCAAGCCCAACTATCCCGAATTGTGTGATTTGAAAATCAAAACAGGCACCGATCTCGAAGGCAGTCTCTACAATCCGTTGGAAGTAACCAAGAACGCTAAGAAGTTTGATGAAAGAGTTAAGAAGTTGCACATTTCATCAGACGACGATTTAGACGAAATAGAAGAGCCTTTAACGAAAAGCGAGTCCAGTGATGACAATAATATAATGAGCCAGGGAAAAATTATAAGCGAAACAGAAAAAATGTCCCACAAGGAGGAGGGTAGTTTAAGTCCAGAACCATCTTCTCCGCCCCAGGGCACCTTTACAAATACCATCAAATCGAAAGAGTTTCAAGAATATTTAGACAAAAAAGGCTTAACTTTAATTCCGAAAAAGATACCCAACGGTGCCCAAAACATGTACGCCAAGCCACAGTCCCCAGCCATCAAACAGATCAGCTTTAAGGCGGAACCAGAACGTATTCACTTCTCCCAAGGTCAAGACTCAGTAGATGGCGGTGAGAATAATCGCAAACCCTCAGTTTTTCAAAGACTATTAGCCAACAGCATATTTGCCTCCAGAAGAAAAACCATGCCCAAGGAGCCTCAGCCTAATCCCAAAGCCGTATACGACTATACGAAGCCGAACAATTATCAAGAAAATGGTTCTGTCAAACCCATCAAGAGGGTAGTTTTGGAACGACAAAGTTTCCATGGCCGGCCCAAAGCAGGAAATCTCTTGAGCCCAGCCGAGGCCTTAGAACTGAAACAGCAAATAGAACGATCACGCAAAAGCTACGCCAGTGGCGACAATATATCAATTTCAATTTCAAGTGCTTTAACAGATGCCGAGAATAACGAAAACAATAGCCCTACAAGCGAAAAACCCACATCACACAAGTCCCATAACGCTACACTTACGCCCGGCTTTAAGCGAAAGGAACTACAAATCAAAACCATAGCAAAGCCACCACGGCGTACCCTTTCAAAGGAGCGAATGAATAAACACGATACCAGTCATAAGACGGCACTGAGCGAAAGACCCACGACGGTTAACAACAATCTATACACGCTGCCCAAAGACAATCCACAAAAGAATGATACGAATTTCCGACGCTCTTTGGAGCGGCAAAGCATGATACCCAAAAGAACATATCAGACGGCTGATAGACAACAAGTCTTCCCACGCTCCTCTTCTATGGACCGCAACGAGATTTTGAAAAGAAACGCTTTGCGAATGCAGCAACAGCAGAGGTCCAACAGTGTAACCGGTGACATATTATTGGCGCCAACTTCCATCAGTACTCGCACTAGGGAAAATTTAAAAGAAACATCATTCCCCGTCAATGATGGTCCAGCCTTAACATCGACACCCATTCGGGAAGGTCAAATGAACAGGCTCGTTGAAACTAAAACTATTTCTCCCATATCGTCCATTCCCAAAAAAGCATCGCAGTTGGGAGTTTATGTTGATCAGCAGGAATGGGAAAAGCTACGAGCCATCAAAGAGAGAACTGACAAGGAGCTCTATTTGAGAGTAATGCAACAGCAACAAAAAATACAACAGCAGCAGCAACAACAGCAGCAGCAACAACAGCAACAGCAACAGCTACAGAGCCAAGGAAGTATTAGCCAAGCCCAAGTGGCAGACAAACATTTGGAAAATATATACGAACACCTGCCAGGAGGCTCCCAAGTGCGCCTGGTGCCTCAAAATAATGGCAGCTTTACAAGAGGATCTCCACAGCGCAACACTTTCTCGGGCGTTATACGCTCCAACAACAGGCAAGTAAAAATCATAGACGGTAAGCCGATAGTAGCCCCCGAAAACGTAGTCGCACAACAAACCATACAAACCACACCCACGCGCTGTCAGAGCGTTTTGGATGGCATGACTAAAAGTCAAGCCATTATAAAACGGGGCTACGAAAGTGAAACACCCGAAACTCCAGTCGTACTGAGGCGAAAGCAGGATGATGAGGGAGCACAGCCTACCAGACGCATTGGCGGACTGCTGACTCGGGAGGAAATACTGCAAAAAATTAAAGAATTTTGTCGTAAATCTCTCAACAAAACACCCACGAATCAAGCCAATCCACCCCTACAATCGATTTATGAAAAACAAACAACAGATCTTTCACCGGTTTCCTACGTGTCTGTAGAGACGCACCAACGGCCAGTATCACGAATGTATGCAGCTCCTCAGGTGCCGCAACGCATGCAGAGTTTGCCAGTAGCAGCAGCAGGTGGACATTTTGTTCCTATTGCACAAGAAATCGTCACTGATCCCAATACAACTTCACCCATTTATGCCCATGTGGTCAAGCGCGGCAGCCTGCAATCAAATCAATCAGAACTGTACGAAATTCCTCAACGTTCCTTAGTTGCCGCCACCACTCAGCCCACACAATATCTGGTGAGGAGAGAAACTGAATTGAAGCCTGTTTATATTAGACAGGGAACCCTACAAAGGCCCGAAAGCGCTTTCTCACCAGCTCCCACCCAATACATACTAGTAGACGGTGACAAACTACAACCAGCACAAATAATTACAGCGTATCCACAGAACGAACTGTACGCCCAGCCGCAATACATAAGACCACATCAGTTGCAGAACATGCCCGGTACGGCATACGGTTACATAACCGTTAGAGAACCGCTAACACATCAACAATCACAACAGCTGCAGCAGCCACATCAAATAATACGCCCCCGTTTGCACGACGGCCGTAGTACTCCATTGATACTTGATCGTAGTTCAAGTCAACAAGTGAGTCAAATCTATTGGACACCACAACATCAGAGACTACAACACACCCAGCAGGCTGGACTATTAACAGATCAGATTAGTCCACGTTACGCTCTCAAACAGTCTTACGTGATGTCAGGTCCACAACAGCAGCAACAGCAAAATCATGCTACACCAACAATTGTGATGCTTCAGCCAAAACCGCAACTGCAACCGCAACATTCACCATTACTGCAGCTTAACAGCAACAACATTCCAACGCAACATCATCAGTATTCGCCCAGTGTAAGGGAAAATACGCCAACACAACAGCAGCAGCAACAACAACAACAACAACAATTTCATTTATTACAACAGCAAAAAAATAAACCACAACAACCGCAAATACAAGAAATCAGCACATCCAGCACAATAAGAAGACAAAGTCCCGCATTCGATTGGGAAAGTGGTTCCGAAGCGGGCGAAGTGCAAAGAATCATGGAGAAACAACAACAAAATGGTGAGTTAAAACGTACAACACTGTTAAGGAATTTGAGGCTGAAATTGGCACGTTTATTTGGCTACTCTAGAAAGTAGTAGATAATAATTACTAATTAATAAATAAAAACTAATTATGCAAGAAAACAGAGCTGAAAATTTATTTAAACAAATTAGATTTAATGTTTGTCCCACATTAACGAAAACTAACTTACTAATAACGATACTTTGTTCAAATTAATTTTAAATAAAACTAATTCTAAGCATGTTTCATTTCCACTTAATACACACGAAATACTTATAGGTTTTTGTTTGCTACCAATTTACTAATAATAAAATTTACAATGTTCGAAATAAAATTTTGTTGCATTGTTGTGTGTGACTTTTAATAAAGTTTTGGTACGATGAGATGTTAAATTTAAAAAAAAAAAATGGGTGTGTTTTTCTGTAGTTACAGTACATTTTCAATCTTATTTCCACACGCTGGCGTTTCAAATCTAACGCCTATGCGAGGTATTTTCTCATTTTCTAAGATACTACTAACATTTGCAACTGTGATGAGTGGCGAAATTAATTTACTATAAATTCCTGCAGTCTCCACTATTGTTCTATTCCAATTTATCTATGCTGGCAATTGGATGCTGCCATTATGCCTGCATAAATTTGTTTTATCTAAGACATAAACCACAATTTTTATAATAGTTTTCATGTCTATGACGTTATGCAAATTGTAATAGTTTGAATCAGCGTTGTCAACTCGATGCGTTGCCACTATTTTGCAGTATTTTGGGTGGTTTTTTAAATATGTTTATGGGAAAGATTTTCTAAATAGTGCATGTCGCGTTTCTTTCAAATCTATGATGAAATCAAAGTAAATTCAACACAGTTTTACTTAGTGTGAGTTAATAATATATAAAAAATTAAATACAACTAATTGAATACCATATTTTCCAATTACTTTCATAGACCACAATAAAAACGACATGTAGTGAAGTTTAGGTTAATTTGTTTACTATATTATTGTGAAAGCCTGTTTATTGTTATATTATTATCACGAAAGTATTTAACTTTTGATAAAAAAATATTTGAAAACCTAAACAATAGAATAGTAAACATTGAACTTTTGCTAATTTTAAATTTTTTCCATTAATCGCTGTTGAATTTGTTACATTCAAAAATTAAAAATGTTTATTTAGCTCAAATTAATACAAATTTATTCATTTATATTCTTTTTTTCTATTCGTTATATATATTTAGTTGTCTTAGAACCCTAAACCATGAAAGACGGTTTATTGTTACTTAAATAATATAAAATTTAATATCAAAAATTTCAAAAAATTGTGCGTTTTTTCCTAAACGGTGCGATCTTTCTCGGTTTAGTTAAGTTTTGAAGTTTCAAAGCTAACAACGCTGATGAGTAGGTTTAGTTTATGTAAAAAAATAATATTACAACAAAAACAAATTTTTAGTTTAAGAAATTAGCATTCAATCTATTAAATATTGAGGGCCTAGCATAAATAAGCTATCGTGCTTCAAAAAATCTGCAAAATATTTTAAGCTTTTTATCTTTATGTTGGAAACATATTCAATTAGACACATTTAAGCTGTATGCTTTGAAATACACTTCGTTACAAAACTGCAATATTACTAAATATAATAATTTTACTAGCAATTGATAGTTACAGTTTCTATCAAAGTGTATAGATCTTCTTTTGTGCTTTACCTTCTCATATAAAGTTACAATTAAGGGAACTAGAACCTGCATATAGAAGCACAACGAAATTTATATGAATATTATTTGATAAACTGAACTAAAAGTTTGTTTAATTTTTATCTTTCGTAAAACACGTAAATATGTATGTTTAAATGTGCATTTGCTTTGCTTATCACTGATATCATATTCTTATCTGGAAGCAAACATTCTGCTAGTTTCGAAATGTATAGTCAATCTAATTAGGCTGCAATAGCAGAGAAAAAGCATGTAAGTTCAAGGTAAAATTTTATACTAGTTTAGCTCTAGAGACTGTATGTACTTAATGACTGTAATTTAGTATATATAAAATACATGAAACCAAGTACTTGTGAACGCATGTGAGTACAAAAATGATTCGCTACATCAGGATCAAGACATTTAAAATTATTAATAAGTAGGAACAGCGTGTCTTAATAATATATAATAATAAGAATAATAATAATAACAATAACAATAAAAAATAATAATAATAATAATAATAATAATAATAATAATAATAATAATAATAATAATAATAATAATAACAATTATAATAATAATAATAATAATAATAATAACAATTATAATAATAATAATAATAATAATAATAATAATAATAATAATAATAATAATAATAATACTAATAACAATTATAATAATAATAATAATAATAATAATAACAATAATAATAATAATAATAATAATAGTAATAATAATAATAATAATAATAATTTGTCTTATTACGGTTGTCGCAGTCGTTACATGCCCCATGTTTTTCATTGGAGTCGTTTTATTTCGAATATCGTGAGACAATCGTAATACGACCCAAATATAATTCCAACGATAACAATAATCTGCCTGATTACGGTTGTGGTTTTTCGCATTTAAATGAGACAATTAGTAATTGATTAAATAAAAATTTAGCTTATTGTCTTTAATCTATTACAAATTGTACAGTTTGAAGGTGAAAAATGCCAACTGTAATCAGGCTGATTTTTATTATTGCTATTATATTTGAGTTGGATTACAATTGTCGGGTTGCATTACGATTGCTCCTAAAGAAATATTTTACCTGAACTAAACAAATACTTTCTATCAAGGAACGGACAAATATAAACTCATCCCTTTTAATCAGAGAAAACTTATTAAAACAAACATAAAATACACAAAATATAAATATATTCATATTTTTGAAATCAATTACCAAAACCCGACTAAATGATTTGCCGCTATTTATTACATTAATGGCAACGCTGTTTTATACACAAACTGTTTGCTCTTTTAGCACTGCTAAACTCTACAAAACAAATGATGAATACAATAATTTCAGTGCTGGCAATACTGTGAACTAACATCTGTGTTTTTTGTAGAGTTATACAACAAACAACAAGTACAAACACACCGTCACACACTTGTCGTTCAATAATTATAAGAAAAAGTCAACTTGTGAAAGAGAGCAAGCAAACACCAAATAAATAAAAAACATTTTACTTGAAACGTTTGAAATATCAGCATCTCAAAGTAATTTTGTTGAGGAGTCAAACTTGACGTAATTTCTTGCTAACAGAATTCGGGTATTAATGGTTGGTTTACTTTTCAATTAACGAAACGCAACATTTTGCGCAATAAAAAACAAGTGCCTCTAAATGGAAAACACTAGAAAATGGAATAATAAAAGTGGAGAAAAATATGTAACTATAAGAAAAATGAACTGCCTAGTGTAATAACTAAAAATAAAAAACATGGCAAAAAGAATTTATAAATAGAGTGGCCTGCAATTTGATACAATAACAATTTGGTATTGGGTTTTGCGTCGTTATTGGTGTTTGAAGTTATTATGAGAAGAATAAATGTACGCACATACAGAATTACAGTCAGTTCCAGCAAATGAGTACTCCGATAGTATATTTAACAGCAAGTAGCAATCTAGACCTGATTCAACCCATTAACGTTGTTATATATTTTTAGATTTTTATATACAGATTGTCTAATACATTTCTTTAAAACAAATTGAATCTCTGCTGCACTTTTCGCTGCTTTTTACAACAATTGACAAACTTTACAAACGCTGGTATATGTGCATCTAAATGATGCAACTATATAAAGTGAGGAAGTGCTGGGAAATCAAATCAGACGGATTTTCAAAGAAATACGAATGTGGACTAATATCCGGTCTAATCTCTTTTTATTATCAGATATTTTCAATCTCTAAATATTCACCACTAAATTTGGTACCGTTCAATTGAGGGAGATGTATTTCATAAAAACGACAGTTATTAAAACCATGTTACTGGGAAAATTCTATAGAATCTGTAATTCAATGGAATATTAATGATTATTAATAATCTAATGTTTTTGTTAGATTGTTGATAAATTAACTATTTGACATACTGTCATTATACTATTATAATATGAAATTTATTTGTTGGGTGGTTAAGCAATGTCTATATGCATTTCATTGGCGCTTTTTACCAAATCGTCAGTAGACTTTAAGCACAGTTTTGAAAAGTTTAAAACTTCTCAGCTTATTAAAAGACTTTTATTAACCATCTGAGAATTATGTTAATAAATTAACTATAAAAATTCACAAATGATTTCAAAAAATCACATTATAATAAGTGTAGTTGGCTATGAAACATATACAAACCAAAACCCAACAACTTCTATTCGATATGACTCTATTTTATTTTTCTACACCTTAATACAATTAGAAATCCTTTTGATAACAATAAAATGAAATGCATATAGACATTGCTTAAGCGCCCAACAAATAAATTTCATGTTTTTGTTAGATTTTAATATATTTTTTTGATGAAAGTTTTTGGGTAGGCGCATCAAAGTTATATATATTTTTATTTTTGTATATAATTCAGTTGGAAACAATTCCAAAACGATTATTTACTCTGTATGTTTATCACATTTTCAACTCTTGTTATCTATAAACTTCGTCTGAGTAATTTTGAAAAACGAAATTTTACTCGAGGACACAGTATAAGTTGCAATATCACTGCAAGTAATGCAATATATTCTGGATTTATATTCTAGTCTATTATTACGTCTGGTAACTTAATCGCTTATTTTTGTTTCATCTATATATGTTTATAGTACTTGAAACATGATTCAATAGCAGATTTGAAAAATTTCTTTTAACTTGAAAATTCAAGTGTTCCTACGTTGCATATAAATATTTTTGCAACAACAAAAAACTTTAATGTTTATTATAGGCTTTCAAATATTTTAATTATGAAACATTTGCGAAATAAGGTTTTCATTAAACATAAGACATGAATTAACTTTTTATATCAAAAGAAAATTTTATCAAATAACGAGTTAATAAGTATAAAATGTTTGTTATGAATATTTCTTAATATGTGCAGATAGAGAACGACATAAATATTGTTTGTTTGTTCAATTTTATACACAATTCGCTTTTTGACAAGTAACGTCGTTCATTGATTAATATATATAAAAAGCTGCTCGCAAATAAATATATACACACACTCATAAAACTATATATTTTTGTCTACATTAAATTATTTTTGCAACATTTGTTGAAAATTGTGAAATTTATTTACGTTTCATATACAATTAACGATACGATTTTGTCAAATCAAAAATAAATACACAAACTGAACAAGGAGGCTTACTTTAGTGGCCTAAAGTACACGTAATGTTTGTGTGTATAAAGACTTGTATATACGAGTACTATTTATGTATCAATTTGTTTGTGTCTTAAGATTTTATAAATAAATTATTATCATATACATAAATTGCACACGTAAGATATTTAGTCTGTCTTTCTTTCTGAGGCTTTTAAATGTTGAAAATAGAATATAAAATTCATTAAATATTTCATTGTCAATTAGTGAGCGATTAAAACGTGTAAAATCTTAAGATATTGAAATAAAGAAAAGTTCGCGGAAACGAATTTAAGTGAATTATATTTGAAAGGATATAAAAATTGCACTACGCATAAATCAAAACGTAAGAAAATAAAAAAGGAAAAGTGATCAATGAGTTTTTGTCATGACTTTGATGTTTGTTTTTAAGCTTCTCACTTATTAAAGTGGAAGTTTGAAATAAATATATTCAGTTATTCTAAGAACTGTTGGGTAAAGGTTCCCTGACGATCTGCATTAGCCCCAGGGAAATGCGTATAGAAACTGAATAAAACCCCTCAATTGATCAGTTTGAATTTTTTAGTAAGATTTTGGGACTAAAGGATCAGCACATAGTTAAAATTCAAGAGTTCATAATGCCTTAATACTAATGAATTTTAATCCGTAGATTTTAGTAAGATGTATTAGCTTGACCAAACTAGTAAGAGTTGTAATAACATTTACATTAAACTGACGTCACGTCAATATTGTGTGGAGAACTCTTAACTCTCATATTCCTAACAAAACGGATTTGAAATCTAGGGTCATATCGCCTTATTCGATATTGATCGACATTGCAACACAATTTAAAGGGAAATTTCGTTCGATATCGAATGCCCTAATTTGACCCCAGTTTTAATAAAATTTCGTAGGAAAATTTTTAAATAAAATACGTATGAAACTTATTTTAAAGTTTGTGAATATGCGGGTAAATACGCTTTGAAAGTTTAACAAGAGTTCACTAAATAAAATTAATTGAAAAGTTATTTTACTGTGCGAAAGGCTGTACTTTTTTAATCTATATACTGCCGCGGTAAAAATAAAAGCTAACAATTGTTGCAGTAGGAGTTATAAAGATGTCGCCAGATTTGAAAATAAATGCTTTCGTTCGAGAATTATTATTGAAACAATAACAAAAATGCTCCAACTTTTTCTTGTTTTCAATATAAAACTTCAAACGAAATTTTATTCTATTATAATTTGAATTGTTTAAAAAGAGCACAATTAAATTAAAATTTAATTTGAAATAACATATCCCAAAAATAAATTTTACTTAGAAATTTTACTTTATCTAAAAGAACTTATAGTCGGTGATGCTTACAGAGCTATTTAACATATTTTAATTAGAACAGAAATGTATTTAGTATTGTTTTGATTATTAATGAAATTAAAAGCGACTATTATGCCGTAAAATTTGGCTCAATTTAGTTATCAGGTTTAAATGCCTGCATTTCATTGGCTATTATCACACCACATCATTAATAGGCTTGAAAGTGTAACAAAATTTCCAAAATTATAAATGAAAAATTAGTAGACATAAAATAAAATTCATAAACTAAATTCACTAAGAAAACAAATTCAGGTAATGAAATAATTTATGATCTGGAATCTCCTGATGTAAGAAAGATTGAAAAATGGCGTTTGACTCAGACAACTAACCCATGAACAACATAAAAAGAAATGACATTTGAAACTTCTTTCGTTGAAGCAGACCATAGGAAATAATTTCCAAAAATAAGCCAGAATATGTCTAAGACCGCAAAATTATGATGAAACAAAAATAAATCCCTTTCGATACAAAAAATTTTCATTATTTTTAACAAATTTTCATAAAAATTTAATTTTACAAGACTTATGAATCACTGTTTCTTTTATAAATTAGGCTGTAAGTATATAAGTTTATATATGTACATATTTCTTATTTATTTTGTACGAAAATGACGTGCTATTCTTCCTAATATATTATCAATAACATTGTGTGTTACGGCTTGTTTATGTTAAATAAAATAAACATATTCGTTTGGAACTTTTGAAAACAAAAACAAAATATGAAAAATTGTGCAGCAAGTCTTGTGTCACGTGTTGTTCATTTATGCACACACAATAGCCAAAACAAGACTTGGCATCCCTAAAAGATATTGCATACCTGCTCACAAACAAACACAATATTTAATAAAATTGTTTTCTTTTTCAAAATTTTATTTTTAAAAACTATACATTGGCATTAATGGCCCGGTAGGCAAGAAGGCAGGCACTCACAAAGAACACAACAATTTAAGAAAACTGCGTGTATTTCACTTGCATTCAAGAAAACAAAGAAAATCTTTCGAATATTAAATAAAAGAACTAAATATTAAAAACAGTCATACAGATTTTTGTATATCGAACTATTCCGTGTTAAACTCATCACAGACGCTAACATACTTGCATAGAAGTAGTTTGTTTAAAGAATAAATAACAATATTAAAAGACATTAAAGATAAGATAATTTCTGTATTTTCTACATACAAATAAGTGTACATACATACAAGTGTATCTTATATATAAGTGTATGTATAAATATATTATTAATTAGTAATTTTTATCTTACAGATCTAAAATATATACATTTAGATTTGCAAAAACCCCAACAATTACAACAGAATGGATAGAAATAAAGAGGAGATCGAGGAGGAGCCAACTAACCAACTACCTTTGATGCCATCTTCTTCTACTCCTAAAAAAATTAAAAGAAATACAAGTATTTCATTAACAACTACAGATGATGACACTAGTACCGATTCCTTTGACGCTTTTGAATCATGGACTTTAGTTAATGGCAAAGAGAAGTCGAAATTTCATGATAATTTATTGGATGAGGGCGAAAATCGTATAGAAATTTTGAAAAATTTAGATAATGATGAGACAACCGAACACGAGGAAGATGAAATTAAACCTGAACAAGAAACAGAATTACAAGAGTAAGTCGTTTAATGTCGTCGTTACAATAGAATGACAATTAATTTATTAATTGATGTTTTCTTTGCAGTTCTTCAAATGATGTTGCCAGTGATGATGTGTCGGATGGCATTTCGATTATTAGCGAAACCGAAAGTGTCGGTCGTATATCGCCTAATCCTTATTTCAGAGATAATATGCATAATTTGAGTATGAAATTCGCCTTGAGTGATCAGATGGATGATAGCATTTTAAACCAAATAAGGGAAGAAATGGAAAGCGAAGCAGTACCTTTCCTGGAGCAACAAGTGCCAGATACAATAACAAATCAACAATTGCGGCAAAGATATTCAACAACAGTAGGTAACGTTTCCGAAAGGAAGGCTTTACAAAAAGCCTCACAAACCGCACCGTCTACCGCATCCAGCAAAGCATTTGGTTGTTCGATGAAACTTTTTGTGTGTGCTATTTTTTATATGGGTGTGGGTCTAGCCTTATATAATATAATTAGTAAAATTTCAGACTGGTACCAACTAACCAATGTGGTCAACTCTTCGCCCTCCGCTTATGATTTGCAGCAAAAAATATATGACATTGAACTACATAATAATATCATGCGTAACGAAATCGATTTACTCAAAAAACAAATTAAATATTTATCTTATTTTAATGAGCCGCAACAACAACAGAAAACCGGTAAATATAAAGACTACAAAGAGAGTAAAACCTTCAAGGCTTGGTCGGGCAATGGAGATTCTCTTAAAGCGGTTGACATTACCAAAAAAGATCTTAAAACTCCTTACAAGTGTCCGGATGGTTCATTTGTAGAAATCGCTAATATGTGCGTGGAACAAAGGCCAGCTAATGAGCCCTCTATTGTGGACCAGTTCGGCGAGGTAGTACAAGAAATGAAGGAGCATTCGGAAGTGTTGAAAACTTTTGAACAGGTGGCTGAAGAATTGCAAGGTTTCCAGGACAGTGCTTTTGAACAATTGCAGGATATTTTTAGCGAACAAATGACCACCGAAAAGGCCAAAAAACAATTTGTACAAAATGATTATCAAAAACAACGCCCTGAAAAGGATGAGTACAATTCATACGGATCACATAAACATGATGAAAATGAAGATACAACTGGTAAGAATTATAAAACGAGTAAAGAAAATAAAAATATGTTTGGCAAAGATGATAATATACAGACTATGGAATTTAAAAAATATGTTCATCCCTCAAATTCTCAGGATGGCTCTAAAGAAAGAAAAGAATGGAAAGCGGACAGATTCGGTAATAACTCTAAAGAAAGAAAATATCGCAAAGACAATTCCAAAGAGCGTGATACTACAGATTTCGATGATTCAAAAGAAAATTCAAAGGAAAATCTATACAACGAACGCAACAACAAACAAAAACGTAAATATGATAAAAAGAAAGGGAATGACTATGATGACAGTGGCGAATGGCAGGAGAAGTATATGAAGCATAGAGAGGACCAGCGTAAACAAAATGAACAAAAGTATCAGAGCAATAAAAACTGGTACATGAAACGTGCGGAAAGTCGTGAAAATAAGCGCAGTGGTGAGAAAAAATATAGATGAAAGAATCGCATCATTTCCTACCTTTAAGAGCACTATTAAACAAACAAACAAAAAACAAAAAAAAACATAAATAAATACTATAGTTTGCTTCTGTTTGAAAAAAAAAGAAATTCTGTTGTGATAGTAAGTCAAAATTGTTTTTGATTTGATTTTATTTTGCTAAGAAATAAAATTATAAAAAACTTATTTTGTATTATTTGCAAACTATTTTGAAATTTTCAATAATTTGTAAAACTTTTACTCATAAATAATTATGTGTAATTTTTATCTGTAAATTTGTTTACTAGAAATTTATTATATTTTAATCTGATTTCAAACATATTTGTTTTAATGAATTAATTAAAATTAAAACTAAAATTCGGATATTTTTTATGTGTTATAATAATTAACTTGATCTTAATAGTTTAACTCATTTTGTTAAATATTTTTATTTGTTCTTTGAACTATTTTTATGAATTTAATTGTAAATTGGAAAATTTAAAACAAAAATCTCTACATACCGCCCCCTTAAGTTACACTTATAATTATAGTGGAAGTTATATATTTTAGAATTAGTTACACGAAAATCCTATTTGTAAACTACATATAAATTACAACTAAAAGAAAATGATATATAAAAATATTAATAAATGTTAAAATAAACATGTAGATATTAATGTTTGCTGTTTTAAGAAATTTTATTTAGAATTATGAAAAAAATGTAAAGGCTAAGTTGCAACAACTAACAAAGTTACACAAAACTTTCTAAAGCAATAAAAAACTATCTAAGCTTGTGATCTCTTTTCATTACTGTTTCCCACAACAATGTGGGAAGCGAACTCGCAAACTTCCCCTTTCGAAGGGAAGGGAAAATTGCAAATGATTCCCAAAAGTAAAGTGTTTCTTCAGCTTAACTAAAAGGAATTCCAATTCCTTCTAGTGGAACTCTTAATATAGATCCCAACAATTAAAAAGGCCAAAAACGACACATAATTTAGAAAATTATAGAAACGCTTTGAATACAATATACGATGATATAAGACTCTAATGAAATTCGAAAAAGCTTCCTGAAAGAACTACAGACAATATCTGAGATTCCTCCCAACGCGAAAAATTTTTGAGTATTTGTGGAATCTGTTAATATGTATTAGAAAAAAGTCCCCCAGAGTTGATTTAAAATTTTTTAAAAACTGGCTAAGATCGCGAATTTAGGTAACAGAGCAATTCACAAATAAGATCTAAAACATCAAAAGTATGCAAAAATATACCAAAAATTTTTTATTGAAAACTCGACATATTATTAATATTTTGCAACTTCTAACATAATTAATAAACAATTAAGGATCTGATCTTGTAAAGTTCAATAAGAAAATTTTAGCAATAATAAGCAACAACAGGCTTTTAACTAAAACTGATCGATCAAATGCTTTGAGATAAATTTTTAATGAAAATTCTGCTTTAAGGGGCACATCAAGTTTCTCTTTTCAAATTAAATTCTACTAAAGTTAAAGTGTACGATATACGCAATTATTTAGTAAATTTTGTATTAATAAAAAGGAAAAGAAACTTACCGGTAAATTTCGAAGGTTTTCTTCAAGGGCTGCATGCCACAATTGCTTTTGTGTGCCATAAATTTAGCACAGAATTATTATACCACGAACGATTTTTATTTATTTATAATTTTAATTAAAACACTTTTATTTTAACAATAACACAACACTTTTCTTTTACAAAATACCACAAGATATGCTCACTTTCTGAATGAGTCCTAATCCTACACTCTATTTAAATGCATAACTTCACAGATGAATTCTTATGCATGAGCATACACTCACACATCCCATAAGACAAGATAATGTCTTAGAAATTTACATAGAAATTATGTGAAGACAAACGAAAGAAGCATGGGAGCTGCTTCTATACAATCAAGAGGAAAATAATAACGACGGCTTGACTGGAAGTAAAGAAGAGTCTATAGATAATGTGCAATAAAACTGCGAATACTCTGCTTGCATTGTCGGTTTTACGATAAAATGGGAGGGAAATACTTATTCTTCAATTGAATCAATATCATCGAAAAGTTCATATACCAGTTGGGTACACTTTAGCAAGGCCTCAAACCTAAGAAAGGCTGCTATTAATATAACACATTTAGAACATAAGGAAGCTTTAAATTATAGAAGTTTTATATAACACTTTTCATATAAACAAAAAGGGAAAGATGAGGAACGTTTTGCTACTAAACATTTTTATGAAAGAACATCATTATGAAGATTAAAGTGAAGTTAATGATGTTTTATTAATAACACTCAGTGAATTTGAAAAATAGTTGCGGGGAAACGAAGAATTTTCATTGTATACTTATATATCATTATTTCGTATCCTGTTCAAGAAAACAAACAATAACAAAACTTGATTGCTGAGGCACGTATATATATTGAAAATCGTTGAAATAATATATGGAATAACAGACTAATTATTTTAAAAAATTCTGGTTGAATTCTGAGGCCAAGATATACATATAAGAAATGCCGAGTGCAACTACTCAAAAACAATTCCAACCAAGTGATAAAAAGTTTTAATTAGAATATGACAAAACAAAAAGTAAGACAGTTTTACGCCACATTAAATCAAAGTGAAAAGTTGCCTTCAAATTAGCAACGCTTCACACCTATAACCGCTGTAGGACAGACAATATTTAGCACACTTACACCAGCTAAAAGCTTTGAGTTATAAAAGCTTAGTTTTTCCTACAGAATTTTGTTTGGCTAAAGTGCGGATATCAAAGTGAGAGCTTTTCAGCGATAATTTTCTTTTAAGAACTAAGATTCCTTTCCCTTTTTGTTTCTACTTAATAAGTAAAATTTTCAACTATCTTCATTGAAAGGAACTACACACATTTAATGCTCCCTTGCCGGAACGTAATAACCCTACAATTCCACAATTTTTCATTTATATCTTAACTTTCAAGTTTGATAAAACTAAAATTTCAATTGTTAATCCTGGATAAACTTGATTGAAACTTCATCTCTCTGCTTGCAATTCTAATCAATCATAAAAAAGTCATGGATAGGATACAGCAAAGTCTCGCACCATTAAATGATTTTATATGCAAAATTCAAAGTATTGAATTTCAACTTATATTTTGGCAGTGCCATTCATTTGCATTCTTAAAATGGCAGTAAGAACTTTCCAATTATGCAATTAAACGTAGTCTATTAAAAGCAGTAAATACTACTTGAATTTGCAACTCTTTTTTTGACAGGTCCAACCACCATATGGGCCTACACACGGTATAAAAAAGTTGGCAAAATAGCCGAACCGAGTATTCCAACAATATGGCCGCCAAATTATTATTTTTCTTACCAGGACAATTTGCAAACAAAACAATATAAAATGAAACGTATCAAAATTTTTATATGATTCTACAGCCCTTCAACTACATTTTAACAATATATTAATGCATTTTCTTACTTGTTAACGCAGAGGAATTTATTTTATTAACACACACAATTTACTTTACACACGCGATGAACTTAACTCTTCGGCACCTGTCAACTTATGAAAACCTATTGAACTGAGTATGGAAAATGGTTGTAAGCAAACTGAAAGTTCGATACTCGAAAGTAAAACAGCAGAGAGAGCTTTCGCTTCCAATTTTCCACACACCCCTGTCTTAAACTTCTCTTCAATACATAGAATTTCATGGTGCAATACGATAGGATTTAGCAAAGCCTCGCACCGTCAATCAACTTTTTATATATAAATCAAAATATTTTATTGGCATACTTTTTATTTTTTGGCATGGCCGTTCAGTAAATTGATTAAAATAGGAATTCGAGCTTTCTGCCATTAATGCAATCAAACGTAGTTTGTTATAAGCAGTAAGTACTACTTGAATTTGCAACTCTTTTTTTGACAAGTCCAACCACCATATTAACAAATTGGCAAAATAGCCGAACTGAATATCTTAACAATATGGCCGCCATAATTACTATATTTTTACTAACACGATTTGCAAACAAAATACTATATATTGAAATGTAACAATGTGCTTACATGATCCTACAACACTTCAACTATATTTTAACACAAACTAAATGCATTTTCTTATTTGTTAACACAGCGGAATTTATTTTATCAACACGAGCAATTAATTTTACACACACGACGTTCTTAACTCCTCGGCACCTGTCAACTTATGAAAACCTATTGAACTGAGTAAGGAAAATGGTTGTAAGCAAACTGAACGTTCGATACTCGAAAGTAAAACAGCAGAGAGAGCTTTTGCTTCCAATATTTCACACATCCCTGTTTTAAACTACTCCTCAATACATAGAATTGTATGTGCATTAGGACTATATTTAGCAAGGCCTCGCACCTTTAACTGATTTTATGTACATAATTCAAAATATTGAATTGGCATACTTCTTATTTTTGGCATGACCATTTAGTTGTATTCCAGAAATGGCAGTAAGAGCTTTCCAACAATGCAATTAGACGTAGTCTATAAAAAGCAGTAAAACTACTTGAATTTCCAACTCCTCTTTTGACAGCTTCAACCACCATTTGGGCCTACACACGGTATGAAAAAATTGGCAAAATAGCCGAACTGAGTATTTCAACAATATGGCTGCCATTATTATAACTTTTTTGTCAAGACGATTTGCATATAAAATAATATATATTGAAACGTATCAAAATGTTAATATGATTCTACAGCCCTTCAACTACATTTTAACAATATATTAATGTATTTTCTTACTTGTTAACACAGTGAAATATATGTTCTTAACACTAACAATTTACTTTGCACACGCGATGTTCTTAACTCTTCGGCAGCTGTCAACTAATGAAAATCTATTGAGCCAGAGAGGAATTATTCTGCACTGAGGGTGGAAAATATTAGTAAGCAAACTTAAATTTCGATACTCGAAAGTAAAATAGCAGAGAGAACTTTTGCTTCCAATTTTTCACACATCCCTGTTTAAATTTATAATTTTATGGTGCAATACGATAGGATTTAGCAAAGCCTCACACCTTTGATAAACTTTTCATATATAATTCAAAATATTTAATTGGCATACTTTTTATTTTTTTGCATGGTCGCTCAGTAAATTTATTGAAATCCGACTTTGACCTTTCTAACAATAATGCAATCAAGCGTAACCTAGTAAAAGTAATTAAAAACTACTTAAATTTACAACTTCTCTGTTGGAAGGTTCCAATGCATTTGGACCTACATACGGTATAATAAAAATTCGCACACTCACCGAACTAAAAGTCTGAACAATATGGCCGCCATTATTATAACTTTTTTGCCAAGACGATTTGCAAATAAAATAATATATATTGAAATGTAACAATATGTTTATATGATTCTACAATCCTTCAACTATATTTTAACAAAAAATAAATGCATTCTCTTACTTGTTAACACAGTGGAATTTATTTTATTAACACGAACAATTTATTTTAATAACACGAACAATTTATTTTACACACACGACGTTCTTAACTCCTCGGCACCTGTCAACTTAATAAAG